>JAWDJD010000005.1:164970714-166173928 GCA_035047305.1 Bradypodion pumilum | reverse complement strand
AAGAAAATCACATTTTTTCACACTCTCGGGGTCAAGAACATCACATTTTTTCACACTCCCGGGTTCAGGAAATTCTGATATTTTCACACTCCTGATGTTAGGAAAACCACATTTTTCACACTCCCGGGGTCAAGAAAATCACATTTTTTCACACTCCCGGGGTCAGGAAATTGTGATATTTTTCACACTCCCGGGGTCAGGAAAATCGGATATTTTCACACTCCTGGGGTCAGGAAAATCAGATTTTTTCATACTCCCGGGGTCAGGAAAATCACATTTTTTCACACTCCCAGGGTCAGGAAATTCTGATTTTTTTTCACACTCACGGTGTTAGGAAAATCACATTTTTCACACTCCCGGGGTCCGGAGAATTTAATTTTTTTCAGACTCCCGGGGTCAAGAAAATCACATTTTTTCACACTCCCGGGGTCAGGAAATACTAATTTTTTTCACACTCCGGGGTCAGGAAAATTGGATATTTTCATACTCCCGGGGTCAGGAAAATCGCATTTTTCATACTCCCGGGGTCAGGAAAATCAAAAAAATTTCGCATTCCTGGTGTTAGGAAAATCACATTTTTCACACACCCGTGGTCAGGAAAATTGGGTTTTTTTCACACTCCCGGGTTCAAGAAAATCACATTTTTTCACACTCCCAGGGTCAAGAAAATCACATTTTTCACACTCCCGGAGTCAGGAAATTCTAATTTTTTTCACACTCCCGGTGTTAGGAAAATCACATTTTTCACACTCCCGGGGTCAGAAAAATTGGATTTTTTCACACTCCCGGGGTCAGGAGAATTTAACTTTTTTTCACACTCCCAGGGTCAAGAATATCACATTTTTTCACACTCCCGGGGTCAGGAAAATTGGATTTTTTTAACACTCCCGGGGTCAGGAAAATTGGATTTTTTTCACACACCCGGGGTCAGGAAAATTGGGTTTTTTTCACACTCCCGGGGTCAAGAAAATCACATTTTTTCACACTCCCGGGGGTCAGGAGATTCTGATTTTTTTCACACTCCCGGGGTCAAGAAAATCACATTTTTTCACACTCCCGGGGTCAGGAGATTCTGAAATTTTTCACACTCCCGGGGTCAGGAGATTCTGAATTTTTTCACACTCCCGGGGTCAAGAAAATCACATTTTTTCACACTCCCGGGGTCAGGAAAATAGGATTTTTTTCACACTCCCGTAGTCAGGAAAATTGGATTTTTTTAACACACCCAGGGTCAGGAAAATTGGGTTTTCTTCACACTCCCGGGGTCAATTAAATTGGATGTTTTAACACTCCCGGGGTCAGGAAAATTGAATTTTTTTCACACTCCCGGGTTCAGGAAAATTGGGTATTTTTCACACTCCCGGAGTCAAGAAAATCACATTTTTTCACACTCCTGGTGTCAGGAGATTCTGATTTTTTTCACACTCCCGTGGTCAAGAAAATCACATTTTTTCACACTACCGGGGTCAGAAGATTCTGATTTTTTTCACACTCGCGGGGTCAAGAAAATCACATTTTTTCACACTCCCGGGGTCAGGAAATTCTGATTTTTTTCACACTCCCGGTGTTAGGAAAATCACATTTTTCACACTCCCGGGGTGAAGAAAATCACATTTTTTCACACTCCCGGGGTCAGGAGATTCTGATTTTTTTCACACTCCCGGGGTCAAGAAAATCACATTTTTTCACACTCCCAGGGTCAGGAAATTCTGATTTTTTTCACATCACCGTTGTTAGGAAAATCACATTTTTCACACTCCCGGGGTGAAGAAAATCACATTTTTTCACACTCCCGGGGTCAGGAAATTCTGATATTTTTCACACTCCCGGGGTCAGGAAAATCGGATATTTTCACACTCCCGGGGTCAGGAAAATCAGATTTTTCTCATACTCCCGGGGTCAAGAAAATCACATTTTTTCACACTACCGGAGTCAGGAAAATTGGATTTTTTTCACACTCTCGGGCTCAGGAAAATTGGATGTTTTTAACACTCCCGGGGTCAGGAAAATTGGATTTTTTTCACACTCCCAGGGTCAGGAAAATTGGTTTTTTTTCACACTCCCGGGGTCAAGAAAATCACATATTTTCACACTCCTGGGGTCAGGAAAATTGGATTTTTTCACACTCCCGGGGTCAGGAAAATTGTGTTTTTTTCACACTCCCGGGGTCAGGAAAATTGTGTTTTTTTCACACTCCCAAGGTCAAGAAAATCACATTTTTTCACACTCTCGGGGTCAAGAACATCACATTTTTTCACACTCCCGGGTTCAGGAAATTCTGATATTTTTCACACTCCCGGGGTCAGGAAAATCGGATATTTTCACACTCCCGGGGTCAGGAAAATCAGATTTTTTTCATACTCCCGGGTTCAAGAAAATCACATTTTTTCACACTCCCAGGGTCAAGAAAATCACATTTTTTCACACTCCCAGGGTCAAGAAAATCACATTTTTTCACACTCCCGGGGTCAGGAAATTCTAATTTTTTTCACACACCCAGTGTTAGGAAAATCACATTTTTCACACTCCCGGGGTCAGAAAAATTGGATTTTTTCACACTCCCGGGGTCAGGAGAATTTAACTTTTTTTCACACTCCCGGGGTCAAGAAAATCACATTTTTTCACACTCCCGGGGTCAGGAAAATTGGATTTTTTTAACACTCCCGGGGTCAAGAAAATCACATTTTTTCACACTCCCGGGGTCAGGAGATTCTGATTTTTTTCACACTCCCGGGGTCAAGAAAATCACATTTTTTCACACTCCCGGGGTCAGGAGATTCTGATTTTTTTCACACTCCCGGGGTCAAGAAAATCACATTTGTTCTCACTCCCGGGGTCAGGAAATTCTGATTTTTTTCACACTCCCGGTGTTAGGAAAATCACATTTTTCACACTCCCGGGGTCAAGAAAATCACATTTTTTCACACTCCCGGGGTCAGGAAAATAGGATTTTTTTCACACTCCCGTAGTCAGGAAAATTGGATTTTTTTAACACACCCAGGGTCAGGAAAATTGGGTTTTCTTCACACTCCTGGGGTCAATTAAATTGGATGTTTTAACACTCCCGGGGTCAGGAAATTCTGATTTTTTTCACACTCCCGTTGTTAGGAAAATCACATTTTTCACACTCCCGGGGTGAAGAAAATCACATTTTTTCACACTCCCGGGGTCAGGAAATTCTGATATTTTTCACACTCCCGGGGTCAGGAAAATCGGATATTTTCACACTCCCGGGGTCAGGAAAATCAGATTTTTCTCATACTCCCGGGGTCAAGAAAATCACATTTTTTCACACTACCGGAGTCAGGAAAATGGGATTTTTTTCACACTCTCGGGGTCAGGAAAATTGGATGTTTTTAACACTCCCGGGGTCGGGAAAATTGGATTTTTTTCACACTCCCAGGGTCAGGAAAATTGGTTTTTTTTCACACTCCCGGGGTCAAGAAAATCACATTTTTTCACACTCCTGGGGTCAGGAAAATTGGATTTTTTCACACTCCCGGGGTCAGGAAAATTGTGTTTTTTCACACTCCCGGGGTCAGGAAAATTGTGTTTTTTTCACACTCCCAAGGTCAAGAAAATCACATTTTTTCACACTCTCGGGGTCAAGAACATCACATTTTTTCACACTCCCGGGTTCAGGAAATTCTGATATTTTTCACACTCCCGGGGTCAGGAAAATCGGATATTTTCACACTCCCGGGGTCAGGAAAATCAGATTTTTTTCATACTCCCGGGTTCAAGAAAATCACATTTTTTCACACTCCCAGGGTCAAGAACATCACATTTTTTCACACTCCCGGGGTCAGGAAATTCTAATTTTTTTCACACACCCGGTGTTAGGAAAATCACATTTTTCACACTCCCGGGGTCAGAAAAATTGGATTTTTTCACACTCCCGGGGTCAGGAGAATTTAACTTTTTTTCACACTCCCGGGGTCAAGAAAATCACATTTTTTCACACTCCCGGGGTCAGGAAAATTGGATTTTTTTAACACTCCCGGGGTCAAGAAAATCACATTTTTTCACACTCCAGGGGTCAGGAGATTCTGATTTTTTTCACACTCCCGGGGTCAAGAAAATCACATTTTTTCACACTCCCGGGGTCAGGAGATAATGATTTTTTTCACACTCCCGGGGTCAAGAAAATCACATTTTTTCACACTCCCGGTGTCAGGAGATTCTGAAATTTTTCACACTCCCGGGGTCAGGAGATTCTGAATTTTTTCACACTCCTGGGGTCAAGAAAATCACATTTTTTCACACTCCCGGGGTCAGGAAAATAGGATTTTTTTCACACTCCCGTAGTCAGGAAAATTGGATTTTTTTAACACACCCAGGGTCAGGAAAATTGGGTTTTCTTCACACTCCCGGGGTCAATTAAATTGGATATTTTAACACTCCCGGGGTCAGGAAAATTGAATTTTTTTCACACTCCCGGGTTCAGGAAAATTGGGTTTTTTTCACACTCCCGGAGTCAAGAAAATCACATTTTTTCACACTCCTGGGGTCAGGAGATTCTGATTTTTTTCACACTCCCGTGGTCAAGAAAATCACATTTTTTCACACTACCGGGGTCAGAAGATTCTGATTTTTTCCACACTCCCGGGGTCAAGAAAATCACATTTTTTCACACTCCCGGGGTCAGGAAATTCTGATTTTTTTCACACTCCCGGTGTTAGGAAAATCACATTTTTCACACTCCCGGGGTCAGGAGATTCTGATTTTTTTCACACTCCCGGGGTCAAGAAAATCACATTTTTTCACACTCCCAGGGTCAGGAAATTCTGATTTTTTTCACACTCCCATTATTAGGAAAATCACATTTTTCACACTCCCGGGGTGAAGAAAATCACATTTTTTCACACTCCCGGGGTCAGGAAATTCTGATATTTTTCACACTCCCGGGGTCAGGAAAATCGGATATTTTCACACTCCCGGGGTCAGGAAAATCAGATTTTTCTCATACTCCCGGGGTCAAGAAAATCACATTTTTTCACACTCTCGGGTTCAGGAAAATTGGATGTTTTTAACACTCCCGGGGTCAGGAAAATTGGATTTTTTTCACACTCCCAGGGTCAGGAAAATTGGTTTTTTTCACACTCCCGGGGTCAAGAAAATCACATTTTTTCACACTCCTGGGGTCAGGAAAATTGGATTTTTTCACACTCCCGGGGTCAGGAAAATTGTGTTTTTTTCACCCTCCCGGGGTCAGGAAAATTGTGTTTTTTTCACACTCCCAAGGTCAAGAAAATCACATTTTTTCACACTCGGGGTCAAGAACATCACATTTTTTCACACTCCCGGGTTCAGGAAATTCTGATATTTTTCACACTCCCGGGGTCAGGAAAATCGGATATTTTCACACTCCCGGGGTCAGGAAAATCAGATTTTTTTCATACTCCCGGGGTCAGGAAAATCACATTTTTTCACACTCCCAGGGTCAGGAAATTGTGATTTTTTTCACACTCACGGTGTTAGGAAAATCACATTTTTCACACTCCCGGGGTCAGGAGAATTTAATTTTTTTCAGACTCCCGGGGTCAAGAAAATCACATTTTTTCACACTCCCGGGGTCAGGAAATACTAATTTTTTTCACACTCCCAGGGTCAGGAAAATCAGATTTTTTCACACTCCCGGGGTCAGGAAAATCAGATTTTTTTTCACACTCCCGGGGTCAGGAAAATTGGATATTTTCATACTCCCGGGGTCAGGAAAATCGCATTTTTCATACTCCCGGGGTCAGGAAAATCAAAAAATTTTTGCATTCCTGGTGTTAGGAAAATCACATTTTTCACACTCCCGTGGTCAGGAAAATTGGGTTTTTTTCACACTCCCGGGTTCAAGAAAATCACATTTTTTCACACTCCCACGGTCAAGAAAATCACATTTTTCACACTCCCGGAGTCAGGAAATTCTAATTTTTTTCACACTCCCGGTGTTAGGAAAATCACATTTTTCACACTCCCGGGGTCAGAAAAATTGGATTTTTTCACATTCCCGGGGTCAGGAGAATTTAACTTTTTTCACACTCCCAGGGTCAAGAAAATCACATTTTTTCACACTCCCGGGGTCAGGAAAATTGGATTTTTTTAACACTCCCGGGGTCAGGAAAATTGGATTTTTTTCACACACCCGGGGTCAGGATATTGGGTTTTTCACACTCCCGGGGTCAAGAAAATCACATTTTTTCACACTCCCGGGGTCAGGAGATTCTGATTTTTTTCACACTCCCGGGGTCAAGAAAATCACATTTTTTCACACTCCCGGGGTCAGGAGATTCTGAAATTTTTCACACTCCAGGGGTCAGGAGATTCTGAATTTTTTCACACTCCCGGGGTCAAGAAAATCACATTTTTTCACACTCCCGGGGTCAGGAAAATAGGATTTTTTTCACACTCCCGTAGTCAGGAAAATTGGATTTTTTTAACACACCCAGGGTCAGGAAAATTGGGTTTTCTTCACACTCCCGGGGTCAATTAAATTGGATGTTTTAACACTCCCGGGGTCAGGAAAATTGAATTTTTTCACACTCCCGGGTTCAGGAAAATTGGGTTTTTTTCACACTCCCGGAGTCAAGAAATTCACATTTTTTCACACTCCTGGGGTCAGGAGATTCTGATTTTTTTCACACACCCGTGGTCAAGAAAATCACATTTTTTCACACTACCGGGGTCAGAAGATTCTGATTTTTTTCACACTCCCGTGGTCAAGAAAATCACATTTTTCACACTCCCGGGGTCAGGAAATTCTGGTTTTTTTGACACTCCCGGTGTTAGGAAAATCACATTTTTCACACTCCCGGGGTGAAGAAAATCACATTTTTTCACACTCCCGGGGTCAGGAGATTCTGATTTTTTTCACACTCCCGGGGTCAAGAAAATCACATTTTTTCACACTCCCGGGATCAGGAAATTCTGATTTTTTTCACACTCCCGGTGTTAGGAAAATCACATTTTTTCACACTCCCGGGGATCAGGAAATTCTGATATTTTTCACACTCCCGGGGTCAGGAAAATCGGATATTTTCACACTCCCGGGGTCAGGAAAATCACATTTTTTCACTCTCCCGGGGTCAGGAGATTCTGATTTTTTCACACTCCCGGGGTCAAGAAAATCACATTTTTCACACTCCCGGGGTGAAGAAAATCACATTTTTTCACACTCCCGGGGTCAGGAGATTCTGATTTTTTTCACACTCCCGGGGTCAAGAAAATCACATTTTTTCACATTCCCGGTGTTAGGAAAAATTGTGTTTTTTTCACACACACGGGGTCAGGAAATTTGGGGTTTTTTCACACTCCCGGGGTCAAGAAAATCACATTTTTTCACACTCCCAGTGTCAGAAGATTCTGATCTTTTTCACACTCCCGGGGTCAGGAAAATTGGATATTTTCACACTCCTGGGGTCAGGAAAATCAGATTTTTTTCACACTCCCAGGGTCAGGAAAATTGGGGTTTTTTTCACACTCCCGGGTTCAAGAAAATCACATTTTTTTCACACTCCCGGGGTCAGGAGATTCTGATTTTTTTCACACTCCCTGGGTCAAGAAAATCACTTTTTTCACACTCCCGGTGTCAGAAGATTCTGATTTTTTTCACACTCCCGGGGTCAGGAAAATCAGATTTTTTTCACACTCCCGGGGTCAGGAAAATTGGATTTTTTTCACACTCCCGGGGTCAGGAAAATTGGATTTTTTTCACACTCCCGGGGTCAGGAAAATTGGATTTTTTTCACACTCCCTGGGTCAGGAAAATTGGGTTTTTTTCACACTCCCGGGGTCAGGAAAATTGGGTTTTTTTCACACTCCCGGGGTCAAGAAAATCACATTTTTTCACTCTCCCAGGGTCAGGAGATTTTGATTTTTTTCACACTCCCGGGGTCAGGAAAATTGGATTTTTTCACACTCCCGGGATCAGGAAATTCTGATATTTTTCACACTCCCGGGGTCAGGAAAATCGGATATTTTCACACTCCCGGGGTCAGGAAAATCACATTTTTTCACTCTCCCAGGGTCAGGAGATTTTGATTTTTTTCACACTCCCGGGGTCAGGAAAATTGCATTTTTCATACTCCCGGGGTCAGGAAAATTGGATTTTTTTCACTCTCCCGGGGTCAGGAGATTCTGATTTTTTCACACTCCCGGGGTCAAGAAAATCACATTTTTTCACACTCCCGGGGTCAGGAGATTCTGATTTTTTTCACACTCCCGGTGTTAGGAAAATCACATTTTTCACACCCCCGGGGTCAGGAAAATTGGATTTTTTCACACTCCCGGGATCAGGAAATACTGATATTTTTCACACTCCCGGGGTCAGGAAAATCGGATATTTTCACACTCCCGGGGTCAGGAAAATCAGATTTTTTTCATACTCCCGGGGTCAGGAAAATCGCATTTTTCATACTCCCATGGTCAGGAAAATCGCATTTTTCATACTCCCGTGGTCAGGAAAATCCAATTTTTTTCACACTCCCGGTGTTAGGAAAATCACATTTTTCACACTCCCGTGGTCAGGAAAATTGGATTTTTTCACACTCCCGGGGTCAGGAGAATTTAATTTTTTTCTCACTACCGGAGTCAAGAAAATCACATTTTTTCACACTCCGGGGGTCAGGAAAATTGGATTTTTTTCACACTCCCGGGGTCAGGAAAATTGGATTTTTTCACACTCCTGAGTCAGGAAAATTGGTTTTTTTTCACACTCCCAGGGTCAAGAAAATGACATTTTTTCACACTCCCGGGGTAGGGAGATTCTGATTTTTTTCACACTCCCGGGGTCAAGAAAATCACATTTTTTCACACTTCCGGGTCAGGAAAATTGGATTTTTCTCACACTCCCGGGTTCAGGAAAATTGGGTTTTTAACACTCCCGGTGTTAGGAAAATCACATTTTTCACACTCCTGGGGTCAGGAAAATTGGATTTTTTCACACTCCCGGGGTCAGGAGAATTTAATTTTTTTCACACTCCCGGGGTGAAGAAAATCACATTTTTTCACACTCCCGGGGTCAGGAAAATTGGATTTTTTTCACACTCCCGTGTCAGGAAAATTGGATTTTTTCACACTCCCGGGGTCAGGAAAATTGGGGTTTTTTCATACTCCCGGGGTCAAGAAAATCACATTTTTTTCACACTCCCGGGGTCAGGAAAATTGGATATTTTCATACTCCCGGGGTCAAGAAAATCACATTTTTTCACACTCCCAGGGTCAGGAATTTCTGATTTTTTTCATACTCCCGGGGTCAGGACATTCTGATATTTTTCACAATCCCGAGGTCAGGAAAATCGGATATTTTAACACCCCCGGGGTCAGGAAAATCAGATTTTTTTTCATACTCCCGGGGTTAGGAAAATTGGATTTTTTTCACACTCCTGGGGTCAGGAAAATTGGATATTTTCATACTCCCGGGGTCAAGAAAATCACATTTTTTCACACTCCCGGGATCAGGAAATTCTGATTTTTTTCACACTCCCGGTGTTAGGAAAATCACATTTTTTCACACTCCCGGGGATCAGGAAATTCTGATATTTTTCACACTCCCGGGGTCAGGAAAATCGGATATTTTCACACTCCCGGGGTCAGGAAAATCACATTTTTTCACTCTCCCGGGGTCAGGAGATTCTGATTTTTTCACACTCCCGGGGTCAAGAAAATCACATTTTTCACACTCCCGGGGTGAAGAAAATCACATTTTTTCACACTCCCGGGGTCAGGAGATTCTGATTTTTTTCACACTCCCGGGGTCAAGAAAATCACATTTTTTCACACTCCCAGGGTCAGGAAATTCTGATTTTTTTCACACTCCTGTTGTTAGGAAAATCACATTTTTCACACTCCCGGGGTGAAGAAAATCACATTTTTTCACACTCCCGGGGTCAGGAAATTCTGATATTTTTCACACTCCCGGGGTCAGGAAAATCGGATATTTTCACACTCCCGGGGTCAGGAAAATCAGATTTTTCTCATACTCCCGGGGTCAAGAAAATCACATTTTTTCACACTACCGGAGTCAGGAAAATTGGATTTTTTTCACACTCTCGGGGTCAGGAAAATTGGATGTTTTTAACACTCCCGGGGTCAGGAAAATTGGATTTTTTTCACACTCCCAGGGTCAGGAAAATTGGTTTTTTTTCACACTCCCGGGGTCAAGAAAATCACATTTTTTCAAACTCCTGGGGTCAGGAAAATTGGATTTTTTCACACTCCCGGGGTCAGGAAAATTGTGTTTTTTTCACACTCCCGGGGTCAGGAAAATTGTGTTTTTTTCACACTCCCAAGGTCAAGAAAATCACATTTTTTCACACTCTCGGGGTCAAGAACATCACATTTTTTCACACTCCCGGGTTCAGGAAATTCTGATATTTTTCACACTCCCGGGGTCAGGAAAATCGGATATTTTCACACTCCCGGGGTCAGGAAAATCAGATTTTTTTCATACTCCCGGGTTCAAGAATATCACATTTTTTCACACTCCCAGGGTCAAGAAAATCACATTTTTTCACACTCCCGGGGTCAGGAAATTCTAATTTTTTTCACACACCCGGTGTTAGGAAAATCACATTTTTCACACTCCCGGGGTCAGAAAAATTGGATTTTTTCACACTCCCGGGGTCAGGAGAATTTAACTTTTTTTCACACTCCTGGGGTCAAGAAAATCACATTTTTTCACACTCCCGGGGTCAGGAAAATTGGATTTTTTTAACACTCCCGGGGTCAAGAAAATCACATTTTTTCACACTCCCGGGGTCAGGAGATTCTGATTTTTTTCACACTCCCGGGGTCAAGAAAATCACATTTTTTCACACTCCCGGGGTCAGGAGATTCTGATTTTTTTCACACTCCCGGGGTCAAGAAAATCACATTTGTTCACACTCCCGGGGTCAGGAAATTCTGATTTTTTTCACACTCCAGGTGTTAGGAAAATCACATTTTTCACACTCCCGGGGTCAAGAAAATCACATTTTTTCACACTCCCGGGGTCAGGAAAATAGGATTTTTTTCACACTCCCGTAGTCAGGAAAATTGGATTTTTTTAACACACCCAGGGTCAGGAAAATTGGGTTTTCTTCACACTCCTGGGGTCAATTAAATTGGATGTTTTAACACTCCCGGGGTCAGGAAAATTGGATTTTTTTCACACTCCCGGGTTCAGGAAATTCTAATTTTTTTCACACACCCGGTGTTAGGAAAATCACATTTTTCACACTCCCGGGGACAGAAAAATTGGATTTTTTCACTCTCCCGGGGTCAGGAGAATTTAACTTTTTTTCACACTCCCGGGGTCAAGAAAATCACATTTTTTCACACTCCCGGGGTCAGGAAAATTGGATTTTTTTAACACTCCCGGGGTCAAGAAAATCACATTTTTTCACACTCCCGGGGTCAGAAGATTCTGATTTTTTTCACACTCCCGGGGTCAAGAAAATCACATTTTTTCACACTCCCGGGGTCAGGAAATACTAATTTTTTTCACACTCCCGGGGTCAGGAAAATCAGATTTTTTCACACTCCCGGGGTCAGGAAAATCAGATTTTTTTTCACACTCCCGGGGTCAGGAAAATTGGATATTTTCATACTCCCGGGGTCAGGAAAATCGCATTTTTCATACTCCCGGGGTCAGGAAAATCAAAAAATTTTTGCATTCCTGGTGTTAGGAAAATCACATTTTTCACACTCCCGTGGTCAGGAAAATTGGGTTTTTTTCACACTCCCGGGTTCAAGAAAATCACATTTTTTCACACTCCCAGGGTCAAGAAAATCACATTTTTCACACTCCCGGAGTCAGGAAATTCTAATTTTTTTCACACTCCCGGTGTTAGGAAAATCACATTTTTCACACTCCCGGGGTCAGAAAAATTGGATTTTTTCACACTCCCGGGGTCAGGAGAATTTAACTTTTTTTCACACTCCCAGGGTCAAGAAAATCACATTTTTTCACACTCCCGGGGTCAGGAAAATTGGATTTTTTTAACACTCCCGGGGTCAGGAAAATTGGATTTTTTTCACACACCCGGGGTCAGGAAAATTGGGTTTTTTTCACACTCCCGGGGTCAAGAAAATCACATTTTTTCACACTCCCGGGGTCAGGAGATTCTGATTTTTTTCACACTCCCGGGGTCAAGAAAATCACATTTTTTCACACTCCCGGGGTCAGGAGATTCTGAAATTTTTCACACTCCCGGGGTCAGGAGATTCTGAATTTTTTCACACTCCCGGGGTCAAGAAAATCACATTTTTTCACACTCCCGGGGTCAGGAAAATAGGATTTTTTTCACACTCCCGTAGTCAGGAAAATTGGATTTTTTTAACACACCCAGGGTCAGGAAAATTGGGTTTTCTTCACACTCCCGGGGTCAATTAAATTGGATGTTTTAACACTCCCGGGGTCAATAAAATTGAATTTTTTTCACACTCCCGGGTTCAGGAAAATTGGGTTTTTTTCACACTCCCGGAGTCAAGAAAATCACATTTTTTCACACTCCTGGGGTCAGGAGATTCTGATTTTTTCACACTCCCGTGGTCAAGAAAATCACATTTTTTCACACTACCGGGGTCAGAAGATTCTGATTTTTTTCACACTCCCGGGGTCAAGAAAATCACATTTTTTCACACTCCCGGGGTCAGGAAATTCTGATTTTTTTCACACTCCCGGTGTTAGGAAAATCACATTTTTCACACTCCCGGGGTGAAGAAAATCACATTTTTTCACACTCCCGGGGTCAGGAGATTCTGATTTTTTTCACACTCCCGGGGTCAAGAAAATCACATTTTTTCACACTCCCGGGGTCAGGAGATTCTGAAATTTTTCACACTCCCGGGGTCAGGAGATTCTGAATTTTTTCACACTCCCGGGGTCAGGAAATTTGGATTTTTTTCACACACCCGGGGTCAGGTAAATTGGTTTTTTTTCACACTCCCTGGGTCAAGAAAATCACATTTTTTCACACTCCCGGGGGTCAGGAGATTCTGATTTTTTTCACACTCCCGGGGTCAAGAAAATCACATTTTTTCACACTCCCGGGGTCAGGAGATTCTGAAATTTTTCACACTCCCGGGGTCAGGAGATTCTGAATTTTTTCACACTCCCGGGGTCAAGAAAATCACATTTTTTCACACTCCCGGGGTCAGGAAAATAGGATTTTTTTCACACTCCCGTAGTCAGGAAAATTGGATTTTTTTAACACACCCAGGGTCAGGAAAATTGGGTTTTCTTCACACTCCCGGGGTCAATTAAATTGGATGTTTTAACACTCCCGGGGTCAGGAAAATTGAATTTTTTTCACACTCCCAGGTTCAGGAAAATTGGGTTTTTTTCACACTCCCGGAGTCAAGAAATTCACATTTTTTCACACTCCTGGGGTCAGGAGATTCTGATTTTTTTCACACACCCGTGGTCAAGAAAATCACATTTTTTCACACTACCGGGGTCAGAAGATTCTGATTTTTTTCACACTCCCGTGGTCAAGAAAATCACATTTTTTCACACTCCCGGGGTCAGGAAATTCTGATTTTTTTGACACTCCCGGTGTTAGGAAAATCACATTTTTCACACTCCCGGGGTGAAGAAAATCACATTTTTTCACACTACCGGGGTCAGAAGATTCTGATTTTTTCCACACTCCCGGGGTCAAGAAAATCACATTTTTTCACACTCCCGGGGTCAGGAAATTCTGATTTTTTTCACACTCCCGGTGTTAGGAAAATCACATTTTTCACACTCCCGGGGTCAGGAGATTCTGATTTTTTTCACACTCCCGGGGTCAAGAAAATCACATTTTTTCACACTCCCAGGGTCAGGAAATTCTGATTTTTTTCACACTCCCATTATTAGGAAAATCACATTTTTCACACTCCCGGGGTGAAGAAAATCACATTTTTTCACACTCCCGGGGTCAGGAAATTCTGATATTTTTCACACTCCCGGGGTCAGGAAAATCGGATATTTTCACACTCCCGGGGTCAGGAAAATCAGATTTTTCTCATACTCCCGGGGTCAAGAAAATCACATTTTTTCACACTCTCGGGTTCAGGAAAATTGGATGTTTTTAACACTCCCGGGGTCAGGAAAATTGGATTTTTTTCACACTCCCAGGGTCAGGAAAATTGGTTTTTTTCACACTCCCGGGGTCAAGAAAATCACATTTTTTCACACTCCTGGGGTCAGGAAAATTGGATTTTTTCACACTCCCGGGGTCAGGAAAATTGTGTTTTTTTCACCCTCCCGGGGTCAGGAAAATTGTGTTTTTTTCACACTCCCAAGGTCAAGAAAATCACATTTTTTCACACTCGGGGTCAAGAACATCACATTTTTTCACACTCCCGGGTTCAGGAAATTCTGATATTTTTCACACTCCCGGGGTCAGGAAAATCGGATATTTTCACACTCCCGGGGTCAGGAAAATCAGATTTTTTTCATACTCCCGGGGTCAGGAAAATCACATTTTTTCACACTCCCAGGGTCAGGAAATTCTGATTTTTTTCACACTCACGGTGTTAGGAAAATCACATTTTTCACACTCCCGGGGTCAGGAGAATTTAATTTTTTTCAGACTCCCGGGGTCAAGAAAATCACATTTTTTCACACTCCCGGGGTCAGGAAATACTAATTTTTTCACACTCCCAGGGTCAGGAAAATCAGATTTTTTCACACTCCCGGGGTCAGGAAAATCAGATTTTTTTTCACACTCCCGGGGTCAGGAAAATTGGATATTTTCATACTCCCGGGGTCAGGAAAATCGCATTTTTCATACTCCCGGGGTCAGGAAAATCAAAAAATTTTTGCATTCCTGGTGTTAGGAAAATCACATTTTTCACACTCCCGTGGTCAGGAAAATTGGGTTTTTTTCACACTCCCGGGTTCAAGAAAATCACATTTTTTCACACTCCCACGGTCAAGAAAATCACATTTTTCACACTCCCGGAGTCAGGAAATTCTAATTTTTTTCACACTCCCGGTGTTAGGAAAATCACATTTTTCACACTCCCGGGGTCAGAAAAATTGGATTTTTTCACATTCCCGGGGTCAGGAGAATTTAACTTTTTTTCACACTCCCAGGGTCAAGAAAATCACATTTTTTCACACTCCCGGGGTCAGGAAAATTGGATTTTTTTAACACTCCCGGGGTCAGGAAAATTGGATTTTTTTCACACACCCGGGGTCAGGATATTGGGTTTTTCACACTCCCGGGGTCAAGAAAATCACATTTTTTCACACTCCCGGGGTCAGGAGATTCTGATTTTTTTCACACTCCCGGGGTCAAGAAAATCACATTTTTTCACACTCCCGGGGTCAGGAGATTCTGAAATTTTTCACACTCCAGGGGTCAGGAGATTCTGAATTTTTTCACACTCCCGGGGTCAAGAAAATCACATTTTTTCACACTCCCGGGGTCAGGAAAATAGGATTTTTTTCACACTCCCGTAGTCAGGAAAATTGGATTTTTTTAACACACCCAGGGTCAGGAAAATTGGGTTTTCTTCACACTCCCGGGGTCAATTAAATTGGATGTTTTAACACTCCCGGGGTCAGGAAAATTGAATTTTTTCACACTCCCGGGTTCAGGAAAATTGGGTTTTTTTCACACTCCCGGAGTCAAGAAATTCACATTTTTTCACACTCCTGGGGTCAGGAGATTCTGATTTTTTTCACACACCCGTGGTCAAGAAAATCACATTTTTTCACACTACCGGGGTCAGAAGATTCTGATTTTTTTCACACTCCCGTGGTCAAGAAAATCACATTTTTCACACTCCCGGGGTCAGGAAATTCTGGTTTTTTTGACACTCCCGGTGTTAGGAAAATCACATTTTTCACACTCCCGGGGTGAAGAAAATCACATTTTTTCACACTCCCGGGGTCAGGAGATTCTGATTTTTTTCACACTCCCGGGGTCAAGAAAATCACATTTTTTCACACTCCCGGGATCAGGAAATTCTGATTTTTTTCACACTCCCGGTGTTAGGAAAATCACATTTTTTCACACTCCCGGGGATCAGGAAATTCTGATATTTTTCACACTCCCGGGGTCAGGAAAATCGGATATTTTCACACTCCCGGGGTCAGGAAAATCACATTTTTTCACTCTCCCGGGGTCAGGAGATTCTGATTTTTTCACACTCCCGGGGTCAAGAAAATCACATTTTTCACACTCCCGGGGTGAAGAAAATCACATTTTTTCACACTCCCGGGGTCAGGAGATTCTGATTTTTTTCACACTCCCGGGGTCAAGAAAATCACATTTTTTCACATTCCCGGTGTTAGGAAAAATTGTGTTTTTTTCACACACACGGGGTCAGGAAATTTGGGGTTTTTTCACACTCCCGGGGTCAAGAAAATCACATTTTTTCACACTCCCAGTGTCAGAAGATTCTGATCTTTTTCACACTCCCGGGGTCAGGAAAATTGGATATTTTCACACTCCTGGGGTCAGGAAAATCAGATTTTTTTCACACTCCCAGGGTCAGGAAAATTGGGGTTTTTTTCACACTCCCGGGTTCAAGAAAATCACATTTTTTTCACACTCCCGGGGTCAGGAGATTCTGATTTTTTTCACACTCCCTGGGTCAAGAAAATCACTTTTTTCACACTCCCGGTGTCAGAAGATTCTGATTTTTTTCACACTCCCGGGGTCAGGAAAATCAGATTTTTTTCACACTCCCGGGGTCAGGAAAATTGGATTTTTTTCACACTCCCGGGGTCAGGAAAATTGGATTTTTTTCACACTCCCGGGGTCAGGAAAATTGGATTTTTTTCACACTCCCTGGGTCAGGAAAATTGGGTTTTTTTCACACTCCCGGGGTCAGGAAAATTGGGTTTTTTTCACACTCCCGGGGTCAAGAAAATCACATTTTTTCACTCTCCCAGGGTCAGGAGATTTTGATTTTTTTCACACTCCCGGGGTCAGGAAAATTGGATTTTTTCACACTCCCGGGATCAGGAAATTCTGATATTTTTCACACTCCCGGGGTCAGGAAAATCGGATATTTTCACACTCCCGGGGTCAGGAAAATCACATTTTTTCACTCTCCCAGGGTCAGGAGATTTTGATTTTTTTCACACTCCCGGGGTCAGGAAAATTGCATTTTTCATACTCCCGGGGTCAGGAAAATTGGATTTTTTTCACTCTCCCGGGGTCAGGAGATTCTGATTTTTTCACACTCCCGGGGTCAAGAAAATCACATTTTTTCACACTCCCGGGGTCAGGAGATTCTGATTTTTTTCACACTCCCGGTGTTAGGAAAATCACATTTTTCACACCCCCGGGGTCAGGAAAATTGGATTTTTTCACACTCCCGGGATCAGGAAATACTGATATTTTTCACACTCCCGGGGTCAGGAAAATCGGATATTTTCACACTCCCGGGGTCAGGAAAATCAGATTTTTTTCATACTCCCGGGGTCAGGAAAATCGCATTTTTCATACTCCCATGGTCAGGAAAATCGCATTTTTCATACTCCCGTGGTCAGGAAAATCCAATTTTTTTCACACTCCCGGTGTTAGGAAAATCACATTTTTCACACTCCCGTGGTCAGGAAAATTGGATTTTTTCACACTCCCGGGGTCAGGAGAATTTAATTTTTTTCTCACTACCGGAGTCAAGAAAATCACATTTTTTCACACTCCGGGGGTCAGGAAAATTGGATTTTTTTCACACTCCCGGGGTCAGGAAAATTGGATTTTTTCACACTCCTGAGTCAGGAAAATTGGGTTTTTTTCACACTCCCAGGGTCAAGAAAATGACATTTTTTCACACTCCCGGGGTAGGGAGATTCTGATTTTTTTCACACTCCCGGGGTCAAGAAAATCACATTTTTTCACACTTCCGGGTCAGGAAAATTGGATTTTTCTCACACTCCCGGGTTCAGGAAAATTGGGTTTTTAACACTCCCGGTGTTAGGAAAATCACATTTTTCACACTCCTGGGGTCAGGAAAATTGGATTTTTTCACACTCCCGGGGTCAGGAGAATTTAATTTTTTTCACACTCCCGGGGTGAAGAAAATCACATTTTTTCACACTCCCGGGGTCAGGAAAATTGGATTTTTTTCACACTCCCGTGTCAGGAAAATTGGATTTTTTCACACTCCCGGGGTCAGGAAAATTGGGGTTTTTTCATACTCCCGGGGTCAAGAAAATCACATTTTTTTCACACTCCCGGGGTCAGGAAAATTGGATATTTTCATACTCCCGGGGTCAAGAAAATCACATTTTTTCACACTCCCAGGGTCAGGAATTTCTGATTTTTTTCATACTCCCGGGGTCAGGACATTCTGATATTTTTCACAATCCCGAGGTCAGGAAAATCGGATATTTTAACACCCCCGGGGTCAGGAAAATCAGATTTTTTTTCATACTCCCGGGGTTAGGAAAATTGGATTTTTTTCACACTCCTGGGGTCAGGAAAATTGGATATTTTCATACTCCCGGGGTCAAGAAAATCACATTTTTTCACACTCCCGGGATCAGGAAATTCTGATTTTTTTCACACTCCCGGTGTTAGGAAAATCACATTTTTTCACACTCCCGGGGATCAGGAAATTCTGATATTTTTCACACTCCCGGGGTCAGGAAAATCGGATATTTTCACACTCCCGGGGTCAGGAAAATCACATTTTTTCACTCTCCCGGGGTCAGGAGATTCTGATTTTTTCACACTCCCGGGGTCAAGAAAATCACATTTTTCACACTCCCGGGGTGAAGAAAATCACATTTTTTCACACTCCCGGGGTCAGGAGATTCTGATTTTTTTCACACTCCCGGGGTCAAGAAAATCACATTTTTTCACACTCCCAGGGTCAGGAAATTCTGATTTTTTTCACACTCCTGTTGTTAGGAAAATCACATTTTTCACACTCCCGGGGTGAAGAAAATCACATTTTTTCACACTCCCGGGGTCAGGAAATTCTGATATTTTTCACACTCCCGGGGTCAGGAAAATCGGATATTTTCACACTCCCGGGGTCAGGAAAATCAGATTTTTCTCATACTCCCGGGGTCAAGAAAATCACATTTTTTCACACTACCGGAGTCAGGAAAATTGGATTTTTTTCACACTCTCGGGGTCAGGAAAATTGGATGTTTTTAACACTCCCGGGGTCAGGAAAATTGGATTTTTTTCACACTCCCAGGGTCAGGAAAATTGGTTTTTTTTCACACTCCCGGGGTCAAGAAAATCACATTTTTTCAAACTCCTGGGGTCAGGAAAATTGGATTTTTTCACACTCCCGGGGTCAGGAAAATTGTGTTTTTTTCACACTCCCGGGGTCAGGAAAATTGTGTTTTTTTCACACTCCCAAGGTCAAGAAAATCACATTTTTTCACACTCTCGGGGTCAAGAACATCACATTTTTTCACACTCCCGGGTTCAGGAAATTCTGATATTTTTCACACTCCCGGGGTCAGGAAAATCGGATATTTTCACACTCCCGGGGTCAGGAAAATCAGATTTTTTTCATACTCCCGGGTTCAAGAATATCACATTTTTTCACACTCCCAGGGTCAAGAAAATCACATTTTTTCACACTCCCGGGGTCAGGAAATTCTAATTTTTTTCACACACCCGGTGTTAGGAAAATCACATTTTTCACACTCCCGGGGTCAGAAAAATTGGATTTTTTCACACTCCCGGGGTCAGGAGAATTTAACTTTTTTTCACACTCCTGGGGTCAAGAAAATCACATTTTTTCACACTCCCGGGGTCAGGAAAATTGGATTTTTTTAACACTCCCGGGGTCAAGAAAATCACATTTTTTCACACTCCCGGGGTCAGGAGATTCTGATTTTTTTCACACTCCCGGGGTCAAGAAAATCACATTTTTTCACACTCCCGGGGTCAGGAGATTCTGATTTTTTTCACACTCCCGGGGTCAAGAAAATCACATTTGTTCACACTCCCGGGGTCAGGAAATTCTGATTTTTTTCACACTCCAGGTGTTAGGAAAATCACATTTTTCACACTCCCGGGGTCAAGAAAATCACATTTTTTCACACTCCCGGGGTCAGGAAAATAGGATTTTTTTCACACTCCCGTAGTCAGGAAAATTGGATTTTTTTAACACACCCAGGGTCAGGAAAATTGGGTTTTCTTCACACTCCTGGGGTCAATTAAATTGGATGTTTTAACACTCCCGGGGTCAGGAAAATTGGATTTTTTTCACACTCCCGGGTTCAGGAAATTCTAATTTTTTTCACACACCCGGTGTTAGGAAAATCACATTTTTCACACTCCCGGGGACAGAAAAATTGGATTTTTTCACTCTCCCGGGGTCAGGAGAATTTAACTTTTTTTCACACTCCCGGGGTCAAGAAAATCACATTTTTTCACACTCCCGGGGTCAGGAAAATTGGATTTTTTTAACACTCCCGGGGTCAAGAAAATCACATTTTTTCACACTCCCGGGGTCAGAAGATTCTGATTTTTTTCACACTCCCGGGGTCAAGAAAATCACATTTTTTCACACTCCCGGGGTCAGGAAATACTAATTTTTTTCACACTCCCGGGGTCAGGAAAATCAGATTTTTTCACACTCCCGGGGTCAGGAAAATCAGATTTTTTTTCACACTCCCGGGGTCAGGAAAATTGGATATTTTCATACTCCCGGGGTCAGGAAAATCGCATTTTTCATACTCCCGGGGTCAGGAAAATCAAAAAATTTTTGCATTCCTGGTGTTAGGAAAATCACATTTTTCACACTCCCGTGGTCAGGAAAATTGGGTTTTTTTCACACTCCCGGGTTCAAGAAAATCACATTTTTTCACACTCCCAGGGTCAAGAAAATCACATTTTTCACACTCCCGGAGTCAGGAAATTCTAATTTTTTTCACACTCCCGGTGTTAGGAAAATCACATTTTTCACACTCCCGGGGTCAGAAAAATTGGATTTTTTCACACTCCCGGGGTCAGGAGAATTTAACTTTTTTTCACACTCCCAGGGTCAAGAAAATCACATTTTTTCACACTCCCGGGGTCAGGAAAATTGGATTTTTTTAACACTCCCGGGGTCAGGAAAATTGGATTTTTTTCACACACCCGGGGTCAGGAAAATTGGGTTTTTTTCACACTCCCGGGGTCAAGAAAATCACATTTTTTCACACTCCCGGGGTCAGGAGATTCTGATTTTTTTCACACTCCCGGGGTCAAGAAAATCACATTTTTTCACACTCCCGGGGTCAGGAGATTCTGAAATTTTTCACACTCCCGGGGTCAGGAGATTCTGAATTTTTTCACACTCCCGGGGTCAAGAAAATCACATTTTTTCACACTCCCGGGGTCAGGAAAATAGGATTTTTTTCACACTCCCGTAGTCAGGAAAATTGGATTTTTTTAACACACCCAGGGTCAGGAAAATTGGGTTTTCTTCACACTCCCGGGGTCAATTAAATTGGATGTTTTAACACTCCCGGGGTCAATAAAATTGAATTTTTTTCACACTCCCGGGTTCAGGAAAATTGGGTTTTTTTCACACTCCCGGAGTCAAGAAAATCACATTTTTTCACACTCCTGGGGTCAGGAGATTCTGATTTTTTCACACTCCCGTGGTCAAGAAAATCACATTTTTTCACACTACCGGGGTCAGAAGATTCTGATTTTTTTCACACTCCCGGGGTCAAGAAAATCACATTTTTTCACACTCCCGGGGTCAGGAAATTCTGATTTTTTTCACACTCCCGGTGTTAGGAAAATCACATTTTTCACACTCCCGGGGTGAAGAAAATCACATTTTTTCACACTCCCGGGGTCAGGAGATTCTGATTTTTTTCACACTCCCGGGGTCAAGAAAATCACATTTTTTCACACTCCCGGGGTCAGGAGATTCTGAAATTTTTCACACTCCCGGGGTCAGGAGATTCTGAATTTTTTCACACTCCCGGGGTCAGGAAATTTGGATTTTTTTCACACACCCGGGGTCAGGTAAATTGGTTTTTTTTCACACTCCCTGGGTCAAGAAAATCACATTTTTTCACACTCCCGGGGGTCAGGAGATTCTGATTTTTTTCACACTCCCGGGGTCAAGAAAATCACATTTTTTCACACTCCCGGGGTCAGGAGATTCTGAAATTTTTCACACTCCCGGGGTCAGGAGATTCTGAATTTTTTCACACTCCCGGGGTCAAGAAAATCACATTTTTTCACACTCCCGGGGTCAGGAAAATAGGATTTTTTTCACACTCCCGTAGTCAGGAAAATTGGATTTTTTTAACACACCCAGGGTCAGGAAAATTGGGTTTTCTTCACACTCCCGGGGTCAATTAAATTGGATGTTTTAACACTCCCGGGGTCAGGAAAATTGAATTTTTTTCACACTCCCAGGTTCAGGAAAATTGGGTTTTTTTCACACTCCCGGAGTCAAGAAATTCACATTTTTTCACACTCCTGGGGTCAGGAGATTCTGATTTTTTTCACACACCCGTGGTCAAGAAAATCACATTTTTTCACACTACCGGGGTCAGAAGATTCTGATTTTTTTCACACTCCCGTGGTCAAGAAAATCACATTTTTTCACACTCCCGGGGTCAGGAAATTCTGATTTTTTTGACACTCCCGGTGTTAGGAAAATCACATTTTTCACACTCCCGGGGTGAAGAAAATCACATTTTTTCACACTCCCGGGGTCAGGAGATTCTGATTTTTTTCACACTCCCGGGGTCAAGAAAATCACATTTTTTCACACTCCCAGGGTCAGGAAATTCTGATTTTTTTCACACTCCTGTTGTTAGGAAAATCACATTTTTCACACTCCCGGGGTGAAGAAAATCACATTTTTTCACACTCCCGGGGTCAGGAAATTCTGATATTTTTCACACTCCCGGGGTCAGGAAAATCGGATATTTTCACACTCCCGGGGTCAGGAAAATCAGATTTTTCTCATACTCCCGGGGTCAAGAAAATCACATTTTTTCACACTACCGGAGTCAGGAAAATTGGATTTTTTTCACACTCTCGGGGTCAGGAAAATTGGATGTTTTTAACACTCCCGGGGTCAGGAAAATTGGATTTTTTTCACACTCCCAGGGTCAGGAAAATTGGTTTTTTTTCACACTCCCGGGGTCAAGAAAATCACATTTTTTCACACTCCTGGGGTCAGGAAAATTGGATTTTTTCACACTCCCGGGGTCAGGAAAATTGTGTTTTTTTCACACTCCCGGGGTCAGGAAAATTGTGTTTTTTTCACACTCCCAAGGTCAAGAAAATCACATTTTTTCACACTCTCGGGGTCAAGAACATCACATTTTTTCACACTCCCGGGGTCAGGAAATTCTGATATTTTTCACACTCCCGGGGTCAGGAAATTCTGATATTTTCACACTCCCGGGGTCAGGAAAATCAGATTTTTTTCATACTCCCGGGGACAAGAAAATCACATTTTTTCACACTACCGGGGTCAGGAAAATTGGATTTTTTTCATACTCCTGGGGTCAGGAAAAGTGGGTTTTTTTCACACTCCCGGGGTCAAGAATATCACATTTTTCACACTCCCGGGGTCAGGAGATTCTGATTTTTATCACACTCCCGGGGTCAAGAAAATCACATTTTTTCACACTACCGGGGTCAGGAAAATTGGATTTTTTTCACACTCACGGGGTCAGGAAATTGGATATTTTCATACTCCCAGGGTCAGGAAAATTGCATTTTTCAGACTCTCGCGGTCAGGAAAATCGCATTTTTCATACTCCTGGGGTCAGGAAAATTGGATATTTTCACACTCCCGGGGTCAGGAAAATCAGATTTTTTTCACACTCCCGGGGTCAAGAATATCACATTTTTTCACACTCCCGGGGTCAGGAGATTCTGATTTTTTTCACACTCCCGGGGTCAAGAAAATCACATTTTTTCACATTCCCGGTGTTAGGAAAAATTGTGTTTTTTTCACACACACGGGGTCAGGAAATTTGGGGTTTTTTCACACTCCCGGGGTCAAGAAAATCACATTTTTTCACACTCCCAGTGTCAGAAGATTCTGATCTTTTTCACACTCCCGGGGTCAGGAAAATTGGATATTTTCACACTCCTGGGGTCAGGAAAATCAGATTTTTTTCACACTCCCAGGGTCAGGAAAATTGGGGTTTTTTTCACACTCCCGGGTTCAAGAAAATCACATTTTTTTCACACTCCCGGGGTCAGGAGATTCTGATTTTTTTCACACTCCCTGGGTCAAGAAAATCACTTTTTTCACACTCCCGGTGTCAGAAGATTCTGATTTTTTTCACACTCCCGGGGTCAGGAAAATCAGATTTTTTTCACACTCCCGGGGTCAGGAAATTTGGATTTTTTTCACACACCCGGGGTCAGGTAAATTGGTTTTTTTTCACACTCCCTGGGTCAAGAAAATCACATTTTTTCACACTCCCGGGGGTCAGGAGATTCTGATTTTTTTCACACTCCCGGGGTCAAGAAAATCACATTTTTTCACACTCCCGGGGTCAGGAGATTCTGAAATTTTTCACACTCCCGGGGTCAGGAGATTCTGAATTTTTTCACACTCCCGGGGTCAAGAAAATCACATTTTTTCACACTCCCGGGGTCAGGAAAATAGGATTTTTTTCACACTCCCGTAGTCAGGAAAATTGGATTTTTTTAACACACCCAGGGTCAGGAAAATTGGGTTTTCTTCACACTCCCGGGGTCAATTAAATTGGATGTTTTAACACTCCCGGGGTCAGGAAAATTGAATTTTTTTCACACTCCCAGGTTCAGGAAAATTGGGTTTTTTTCACACTCCCGGAGTCAAGAAATTCACATTTTTTCACACTCCTGGGGTCAGGAGATTCTGATTTTTTTCACACACCCGTGGTCAAGAAAATCACATTTTTTCACACTACCGGGGTCAGAAGATTCTGATTTTTTTCACACTCCCGTGGTCAAGAAAATCACATTTTTTCACACTCCCGGGGTCAGGAAATTCTGATTTTTTTGACACTCCCGGTGTTAGGAAAATCACATTTTTCACACTCCCGGGGTGAAGAAAATCACATTTTTTCACACTCCCGGGGTCAGGAGATTCTGATTTTTTTCACACTCCCGGGGTCAAGAAAATCACATTTTTTCACACTCCCAGGGTCAGGAAATTCTGATTTTTTTCACACTCCTGTTGTTAGGAAAATCACATTTTTCACACTCCCGGGGTGAAGAAAATCACATTTTTTCACACTCCCGGGGTCAGGAAATTCTGATATTTTTCACACTCCCGGGGTCAGGAAAATCGGATATTTTCACACTCCCGGGGTCAGGAAAATCAGATTTTTCTCATACTCCCGGGGTCAAGAAAATCACATTTTTTCACACTACCGGAGTCAGGAAAATTGGATTTTTTTCACACTCTCGGGGTCAGGAAAATTGGATGTTTTTAACACTCCCGGGGTCAGGAAAATTGGATTTTTTTCACACTCCCAGGGTCAGGAAAATTGGTTTTTTTCACACTCCCGGGGTCAAGAAAATCACATTTTTTCACACTCCTGGGGTCAGGAAAATTGGATTTTTTCACACTCCCGGGGTC
This sequence comes from Bradypodion pumilum, assembly GCA_035047305.1. Lineage (NCBI taxonomy): Eukaryota > Metazoa > Chordata > Lepidosauria > Squamata > Chamaeleonidae > Bradypodion > Bradypodion pumilum. The sequence continues at coordinate 166,148,431 of JAWDJD010000005.1, read as the reverse complement.
AGGAAAATTGTGTTTTTTTCACACTCCCGGGGTCAGGAAAATTGTGTTTTTTTCACACTCCCAAGGTCAAGAAAATCACATTTTTTCACACTCTCGGGGTCAAGAACATCACATTTTTTCACACTCCCGGGGTCAGGAAATTCTGATATTTTTCACACTCCCGGGGTCAGGAAATTCTGATATTTTCACACTCCCGGGGTCAGGAAAATCAGATTTTTTTCATACTCCCGGGGACAAGAAAATCACATTTTTTCACACTACCGGGGTCAGGAAAATTGGATTTTTTTCATACTCCCGGGGTCAGGAAAAGTGGGTTTTTTTCACACTCCCGGGGTCAAGAATATCACATTTTTCACACTCCCGGGGTCAGGAGATTCTGATTTTTATCACACTCCCGGGGTCAAGAAAATCACATTTTTTCACACTACCGGGGTCAGGAAAATTGGATTTTTTTCACACTCACGGGGTCAGGAAATTGGATATTTTCATACTCCCAGGGTCAGGAAAATTGCATTTTTCAGACTCTCGCGGTCAGGAAAATCGCATTTTTCATACTCCTGGGGTCAGGAAAATTGGATATTTTCACACTCCCGGGGTCAGGAAAATCAGATTTTTTTCACACTCCCGGGGTCAAGAATATCACATTTTTTCACACTCCCGGGGTCAGGAGATTCTGATTTTTTTCACACTCCCGGGGTCAAGAAAATCACATTTTTTCACATTCCCGGTGTTAGGAAAAATTGTGTTTTTTTCACACACACGGGGTCAGGAAATTTGGGGTTTTTTCACACTCCCGGGGTCAAGAAAATCACATTTTTTCACACTCCCAGTGTCAGAAGATTCTGATCTTTTTCACACTCCCGGGGTCAGGAAAATTGGATATTTTCACACTCCTGGGGTCAGGAAAATCAGATTTTTTTCACACTCCCAGGGTCAGGAAAATTGGGGTTTTTTTCACACTCCCGGGTTCAAGAAAATCACATTTTTTTCACACTCCCGGGGTCAGGAGATTCTGATTTTTTTCACACTCCCTGGGTCAAGAAAATCACTTTTTTCACACTCCCGGTGTCAGAAGATTCTGATTTTTTTCACACTCCCGGGGTCAGGAAAATCAGATTTTTTTCACACTCCCGGGGTCAGGAAAATTGGATTTTTTTCACACTCCCGGGGTCAGGAAAATTGGATTTTTTTCACACTCCCGGGGTCAGGAAAATTGGATTTTTTTCACACTCCCTGGGTCAGGAAAATTGGGTTTTTTTCACACTCCCGGGGTCAGGAAAATTGGGTTTTTTTCACACTCCCGGGGTCAAGAAAATCACATTTTTTCACTCTCCCAGGGTCAGGAGATTTTGATTTTTTTCACACTCCCGGGGTCAGGAAAATTGGATTTTTTCACACTCCCGGGATCAGGAAATTCTGATATTTTTCACACTCCCGGGGTCAGGAAAATCGGATATTTTCACACTCCCGGGGTCAGGAAAATCACATTTTTTCACTCTCCCAGGGTCAGGAGATTTTGATTTTTTTCACACTCCCGGGGTCAGGAAAATTGCATTTTTCATACTCCCGGGGTCAGGAAAATTGGATTTTTTTCACTCTCCCGGGGTCAGGAGATTCTGATTTTTTCACACTCCCGGGGTCAAGAAAATCACATTTTTTCACACTCCCGGGGTCAGGAGATTCTGATTTTTTTCACACTCCCGGTGTTAGGAAAATCACATTTTTCACACCCCCGGGGTCAGGAAAATTGGATTTTTTCACACTCCCGGGATCAGGAAATACTGATATTTTTCACACTCCCGGGGTCAGGAAAATCGGATATTTTCACACTCCCGGGGTCAGGAAAATCAGATTTTTTTCATACTCCCGGGGTCAGGAAAATCGCATTTTTCATACTCCCATGGTCAGGAAAATCGCATTTTTCATACTCCCGTGGTCAGGAAAATCCAATTTTTTTCACACTCCCGGTGTTAGGAAAATCACATTTTTCACACTCCCGTGGTCAGGAAAATTGGATTTTTTCACACTCCCGGGGTCAGGAGAATTTAATTTTTTTCTCACTACCGGAGTCAAGAAAATCACATTTTTTCACACTCCGGGGGTCAGGAAAATTGGATTTTTTTCACACTCCCGGGGTCAGGAAAATTGGATTTTTTCACACTCCTGAGTCAGGAAAATTGGTTTTTTTTCACACTCCCAGGGTCAAGAAAATGACATTTTTTCACACTCCCGGGGTAGGGAGATTCTGATTTTTTTCACACTCCCGGGGTCAAGAAAATCACATTTTTTCACACTTCCGGGTCAGGAAAATTGGATTTTTCTCACACTCCCGGGTTCAGGAAAATTGGGTTTTTAACACTCCCGGTGTTAGGAAAATCACATTTTTCACACTCCTGGGGTCAGGAAAATTGGATTTTTTCACACTCCCGGGGTCAGGAGAATTTAATTTTTTTCACACTCCCGGGGTGAAGAAAATCACATTTTTTCACACTCCCGGGGTCAGGAAAATTGGATTTTTTTCACACTCCCGTGTCAGGAAAATTGGATTTTTTCACACTCCCGGGGTCAGGAAAATTGGGGTTTTTTCATACTCCCGGGGTCAAGAAAATCACATTTTTTTCACACTCCCGGGGTCAGGAAAATTGGATATTTTCATACTCCCGGGGTCAAGAAAATCACATTTTTTCACACTCCCAGGGTCAGGAATTTCTGATTTTTTTCATACTCCCGGGGTCAAGAAAATCACATTTTTTCACACTCCCGGGGTCAGGACATTCTGATATTTTTCACAATCCCGAGGTCAGGAAAATCGGATATTTTAACACCCCCGGGGTCAGGAAAATCAGATTTTTTTTCATACTCCCGGGGTTAGGAAAATTGGATTTTTTTCACACTCCTGGGGTCAGGAAAATTGGATATTTTCATACTCCCGGGGTCAAGAAAATCACATTTTTTCACACTCCCGGGATCAGGAAATTCTGATTTTTTTCACACTCCCGGTGTTAGGAAAATCACATTTTTTCACACTCCCGGGGTCAGGAAATTCTGATTTTTTTCACACTCCCGGTGTTAGGAATATCACATTTTTCACACTCCCGGTGTGAAGAAAATCACATTTTTTCACACTCCCGGGGTCAGGAGATTCTGATTTTTTTCACACTCCCGGGGTCAAGAAAATCACATTTTTTCACACTCCCAGGGTCAGGAAATTCTGATTTTTTTCACACTCCCGTTGTTAGGAAAATCACATTTTTCACACTCCCGGGGTGAAGAAAATCACATTTTTTCACACTCCCGGGGTCAGGAAATTCTGATATTTTTCACACTCCCGGGGTCAGGAAAATCGGTTATTTTCACACTCCCGGGGTCAGGAAAATCAGATTTTTCTCATACTCCCGGGGTCAAGAAAATCACATTTTTTCACACTACCGGAGTCAGGAAAATTGGATTTTTTTCACACTCTCGGGGTCAGGAAAATTGGATGTTTTTAACACTCCCGGGGTCAGGAAAATTGGATTTTTTTCACACTCCCAGGGTCAGGAAAATTGGGTTTTTTTCACACTCCCGGGGTCAAGAAAATCACATTTTTTCACACTCCTGGGGTCAGGAAAATTGGATTTTTTCACACTCCCGGGGTCAGGAAAATTGTGTTTTTTTCACACTCCCGGGGTCAGGAAAATTGCGTTTTTTTCACACTCCCAAGGTCAAGAAAATCACATTTTTTCACACTCTCGGGGTCAAGAACATCACATTTTTTCACACTCCCGGGGTCAGGAAATTCTGATATTTTTCACACTCCCGGGGTCTGGAAAATCGGATATTTTCACACTCCCGGGGTCAGGAAAATCAGATTTTTTTCATACTCCCGGGGACATGAAAATCACATTTTTTCACACTACCGGGGTCAGGAAAATTGGATTTTTTTCATACTCCCGGGGTCAGGAAAAGTGGGTTTTTTTCACACTCCCGGGGTCAAGAATATCACATTTTTCACACTCCCGGGGTCAGGAGATTCTGATTTTTTTCACACTCCCGGGGTCAAGAAAATCACATTTTTTCACACTACCGGGGTCAGGAAAATTGGATTTTTTTCACACTCACGGGGTCAGGAAATTGGATATTTTCATACTCCCGGGGTCAGGAAAATTGCATTTTTCAGACTCTCGCGGTCAGGAAAATCGCATTTTTCATACTCCCGGGGTCAGGAAAATTGGATATTTTCACACTCCCGGGGTCAGGAAAATCAGATTTTTTTCACACTCCCGGGGTCAAGAAAATCACATTTTTTCACACTCCCGGGGTAGGGAGATTCTGGTTTTTTTCACACTCCCGGGGTCAAGAAAATCACATTTTTTCACACTCCCGGGGTCAGGAAAATTGGTTTTTTTTCACACTCCCGTGTCAGGAAAATTGGATTTTTTTACACTCCCGGGGTCAGGAACATTGGGGTTTTTTCACACTCCGGGGTCAAGAAAATCACATTTTTTCACACTCCCGGGGTCAGGAAAATTGGATATTTTCATACTCCCGGGGTCAAGAAAATCACATTTTTTCACACTCCCGGGGTCAGGAATTTCTGATTTTTTTCATACTCCCGGGGTCAAGAAAATCACATTTTTTCACACTCCCGGGGTCAGGACATTCTGATATTTTTCACAATCCCGAGGTCAGGAAAATCGGATATTTTAACACCCCCGGGGTCAGGAAAATCAGATTTTTTTTCATACTCCCGGGGTTAGGAAAATTGGATTTTTTTCACACTCCTGGGGTCAGGAAAATTGGATATTTTCATCCTCCCGGGGTCAGGAAAATCACATTTTTTCACACTCCCGGGGTCAGGAAATTCTGATTTTTTTCACACTCCCGGTGTTAGGAAAATCACATTTTTTCACACTCCCGGGGTCAGGAAATTCTGATTTTTTTCACACTCCCGGTGTTAGGAAAATCACATTTTTCACACTCCCGGGGTGAAGAAAATCACATTTTTTCACACTCCCGGGGTCAGGAGATTCTGATTTTTTTCACACTCCCGGGGTCAAGAAAATCACATTTTTTCACACTCCCAGGGTCAGGAAATTCTGATTTTTTCACACTCCCGTTGTTAGGAAAATCACATTTTTCACACTCCCGGGGTGAAGAAAATCACATTTTTTCACACTCCCGGGGTCAGGAAATTCTGATATTTTTCACACTCCTGGGGTCAGGAAAATCGGATATTTTCACACTCCCGGGGTCAGGAAAATCAGATTTTCCCATACTCCCGGGGTCAAGAAAATCACATTTTTTCACACTACCGAGGTCAGGAAAATTGGATTTTTTTCACACTCTCGGGGTCAGGAAAATTGGATGTTTTTAACACTCCCGGGGTCAGGAAAATTGGATTTTTTTCACACTCCCAGGGTCAGGAAAATTGGTTTTTTTTCACACTCCTGGGGTCAAGAAAATCACATTTTTTCACACTCCTGGGGTCAGGAAAATTGGATTTTTTCACACTCCCGGGGTCAGGAAAATTGTGTTTTTTTCACACTCCCGGGGTCAGGAAAATTGTGTTTTTTTCACACTGCCAAGGTCAAGAAAATCACATTTTTTCACACTCTCGGGGTCAAGAACATCACATTTTTTCACACTCCCGGGGTCAGGAAATTCTGATATTTTTCACACTCCCGGGGTCAGGAAAATCGGATATTTTCACACTCCCGGGGTCAGGAAAATCAGATTTTTTTCATACTCCCGGGGACAAGAAAATCACATTTTTTCACACTACCGGGGTCAGGAAAATTGGATTTTTTTCATACTCCCGGGGTCAGGAAAAGCGGGTTTTTTTCACACTCCCGGGGTCAAGAATATCACATTTTTCACACTCCCGGGGTCAGGAGATTCTGATTTTTATCACACTCCCGGGGTCAAGAAAATCACATTTTTTCACACTACCGGGGTCAGGAAAATTGGATTTTTTTCACACTCACGGGGTCAGGAAATTGGATATTTTCATACTCCCAGGGTCAGGAAAATTGCATTTTTCAGACTCTCGCGGTCAGGAAAATCGCATTTTTCATACTCCCGGGGTCAGGAAAATTGGATATTTTCACACTCCCGGGGCCAGGAAAATCAGATTTTTTTCACACTCCCGGGGTCAAGAATATCACATTTTTTCACACTCCCGGGGTCAGGAGATTCTGATTTTTTTCACACTCCCGGGGTCAAGAAAATCACATTTTTTCACATTCCCGGTGTTAGGAAAAATTGTGTTTTTTTCACACACACGGGGTCAGGAAATTTGGGGTTTTTTCACACTCCCGGGGTCAAGAAAATCACATTTTTTCACACTCCCAGTGTCAGAAGATTCTGATCTTTTTCACACTCCCGGGGTCAGGAAAATTGGATATTTTCACACTCCTGGGGTCAGGAAAATCAGATTTTTTTCACACTCCCAGGGTCAGGAAAATTGGGGTTTTTTTTCACACTCCCGGGTTCAAGAAAATCACATTTTTTTCACACTCCCGGGGTCAGGAGATTCTGATTTTTTTCACACTCCCTGGGTCAAGAAAATCACTTTTTTCACACTCCCGGGGTCAGAAGATTCTGATTTTTTTCACACTCCCGGGGTCAGGAAAATCGGATATTTTCACACTACCGGGGTCAGGAAAATCAGATTTCTTTCACACTCCCGGGGTCAGGAAAATTGGATTTTTTTCACACTCCCGGGGTCAGGAAAATTGGATTTTTTTCACACTCCCTGGGTCAGGAAAATTGGGTTTTTTTCACACTCCCGGGGTCAGGAAAATTGGGTTTTTTTCACACTCCCGGGGTCAAGAAAATCACATTTTTTCACTCTCCCAGGGTCAGGAGATTTTGATTTTTTTCACACTCCCGGGGTCAGGAAAATTGGATTTTTTCACACTCCCGGGATCAGGAAATTCTGATATTTTTCACACTCCCGGGGTCAGGAAAATCGGATATTTTCACACTCCCGGGGTCAGGAAAATCACATTTTTTCACTCTCCCAGGGTCAGGAGATTTTGATTTTTTTCACACTCCCGGGGTCAGGAAAATTGCATTTTTCATACTCCCGGGGTCAGGAAAATTGGATTTTTTTCACTCTCCCGGGGTCAGGAGATTCTGATTTTTTCACACTCCCGGGGTCAAGAAAATCACATTTTTTCACACTCCCGGGGTCAGGAGATTCTGATTTTTTTCACACTCCCGGTGTTAGGAAAATCACATTTTTCACACCCCCGGGGTCAGGAAAATTGGATTTTTTCACACTCCCGGGATCAGGAAATACTGATATTTTTCACACTCCCGGGGTCAGGAAAATCGGATATTTTCACACTCCCGGTGTCAGGAAAATCAGATTTTTTTCATACTCCGGGGGTCAGGAAAATCGCATTTTTCATACTCCCATGGTCAGGAAAATCGCATTTTTCATACTCCCGTGGTCAGGAAAATCCAAATTTTTTCACACTCCCGGTGTTAGGAAAATCACATTTTTCACACTCCCGTGGTCAGGAAAATTGGATTTTTTCACACTCCCGGGGTCAGGAGAATTTAATTTTTTTCACACTACCGGAGTCAAGAAAATCACATTTTTTCACACTCCGGGGGTCAGGAAAATTGGATTTTTTTCACACTCCCGGGGTAAGGAAAATTGGATTTTTTCACACTCCCGAGTCAGGAAAATTGGTTTTTTTTCACACTCCCAGGGTCAAGAAAATCACATTTTTTCACACTCCCGGGGTGGGGAGATTCTGATTTTTTTCACACTCCCGGGGTCAAGAAAATCACATTTTTTCACACTTCCGGGTCAGGAAAATTGGATTTTTCTCACACTCCCGGGTTCAGGAAAATTGGGTTTTTAACACTCCCGGTGTTAGGAAAATCACATTTTTCACACTCCTGGGGTCAGGAAAATTGGATTTTTTCACACTCCCGGGGTCAGGAGAATTTAATATTTTTCACACTCCCGGGGTGAAGAAAATCACATTTTTTCACACTCCCGGGGTCAGGAAAATTGGATTTTTTTCACACTCCCGTGTCAGGAAAATTGGATTTTTTCACACTCCCGGGGTCAGGAAAATTGGGGTTTTTTCACACTCCCGGAGTCAAGAAAATCACATTTTTTTCACACTCCCGGGGTCAGGAGATTCTGATTTTTTTTACACTCCCGGGGTCAAGAAAATCACATTTTTTCACACTCCCAGGGTCAGGAAAATTGTTTATTTTCATACTCCCGGGGTCAAGAAAATCACATTTTTTCACACTCCCGGGGTCAGGAATTTCTGATTTTTTTCATACTCCCGGGGTCAAGAAAATCACATTTTTTCACACTCCCGGGGTCAGGACATTCTGATATTTTTCACAATCCCGAGGTCAGGAAAATCGGATATTTTAACACCCCCGGGGTCAGGAAAATCAGATTTTTTTTCATACTCCCGGGGTTAGGAAAATTGGATTTTTTTCACACTCCTGGGGTCAGGAAAATTGGATATTTTCATACTCCCGGGGTCAGGAAAATCACATTTTTTCACACTCCCGGGGTCAGGAAATTCTGATTTTTTTCACACTCCCGGTGTTAGGAAAATCACATTTTTCACACTCCCGGGGTGAAGAAAATCACATTTTTTCAGACTCCCGGGGTCAGGAAATTCTGATATTTTTCACACTCCCGGGGTCAGGAAAATCGGATATTTTCATACTCCCGGGGTCACGAAAATCAGATTTTTTTCATACTCCCAGGGTCAAGAAAATCACATTTTTTCACACTACCGGGGTCAGGAATATTGGATTTTTTTCACACTCCCGGGGTCAGAAAAATTGGATGTTTTTAACCCTCCCGGGGTCAGGAAAATTGGATGTTTTTCACACTCCCGGGGTCAGAAAAATTCGTTTTTTTTCACACTCCCGGGGTCAGGAAAATTGGATGTTTTTAACACTCCCGGGGTCAGGAAAATTGGATTTTTTTCACACTCCTGGGGTCAGGAAAATTGGGTTTTTTTCACACTCCCGGGGTCAAGAAACTCACATTTTTTCACACTCCCAGGGTCAGGAAAATTGGGTTTTTTTCACACTCCCGGGGTCAGGAAAATTAGGTTTTTTTCACACTGCCGGGGTCAAGAAAATCACATTTTTTCACACTCCCGAGGTCAGGAGATCCTGATTTTTTCACACTCCCGGGGTCAAGAAAATCACATTTTTTCACACTCCCGGGGTCAGGAAAATCAGATTTTTTTCACACTCCCGGGGTCAAGAAAATCACATTTTTTCACACTACCGGGGTCAGGAAAATTGGATTTTTTTCACACTCCCGGGGTCAGGAAAATTGGATGTTTTTATCAATCCCGGGTTCAGGAAAATTGGATTTTTTTAACACTCCCGGGGTCAGGAAAATTGGGGTTTTTTCACACTCCCGGGGTCAAGAAAATCACATTTTTTCACTCTCCCGGGGTCAGGAGATTTTTTCACACTCCCGGGGTCAAGAAAATCACATTTTTTCACACTCCCGGGGTCAGGAGATTCTGATTTTTTTCACACTCCCGGGGTCAGGAAAATTGGATTTTTTCCACACTCCCGGGGTCAGGAGAATTGGATATTTCCACACTCCCGGGGTCAGGAAAATCAGATTTTTTTCATACTCCCGGGGTCAGGAAAATTGGATATTTTCATACTCCCGGGGTCAGGAAAATCGCATTTTTCATACTCACGGTGTTAGGAAAATCGCATTTTTCATACTCCCGTGGTCAGGAAAATCAGATTTTTTTCACACTCCCGGGGTCAAGAAAATCACATTTTTTCACTCTCCCGAGGTCAGGAGATCCTGATTTTTTCACACTCCCGGGGTCAAGAAAATCACATTTTTTCACACTCCCGGGGTCAGGAAAATCAGATTTTTTTCACACTCCCGGGGTCAGAAAAATCGGATATTTTCACACTCCTGGGGTCAGGAAAATCAGATTTTTTTCATACTCCCGGGGTCAAGAAAATCACATTTTTTCACACTACCGGGGTCAGGAAAATTGGATTTTTTCACACTCCCGGGGTCAGGAAAATTGGATGTTTTTATCACTCCCGGGGTCAGGAAAATTGGATTTTTTTAACACTCCCGGGGTCAGGAAAATTGGGGTTTTTTCACACTCCCGGGGTCAAGAAAATCACATTTTTTCACTCTCCCGGGGTCAGGAGATTTTTTCACACTCCCGGGGTCAAGAAAATCACATTTTTTCACACTCCCGGGGTCAGGAGATTCTGATTTTTTTCACACTCCCGGGGTCAGGAAAATTGGATTTTTTCACACTCCCGGGGTCAGGAGAATTGGATATTTCCACACTCCCGGGGTCAGGAAAATCAGATTTTTTTCATACTCCCGGGGTCAGGAAAATTGGATATTTTCATACTCCCGGGGTCAGGAAAATCGCATTTTTCATACTCACGGTGTTAGGAAAATCGCATTTTTCATACTCCCGTGGTCAGGAAAATCCAAATTTTTTCACACTCCCGGGGTCAAGAAAATCACATTTTTTTACACTCCCGGGGTCAGGAAAATTGGATTTTTTTTCATACTCCCGGGGTCAGGAAAATTGGTTTTTTTTCACACTCCAGGGGTCAAGAAAATCACATTTTTTCACACTCCCAGGGTCAGGAAAATTGTTTATTTTCATACTCCCGGGGTCAAGAAAATCACATTTTTTCACACTCCCGGGGTCAGGAATTTCTGGTTTTTTTCATACTCCCGGGGTCAAGAAAATCACATTTTTTCACACTCCCGGGGTCAGGACATTCTGATATTTTTCACACTCCCGGGGTCAGGAAAATCAGATTTTTTTCATACTCCCGGGGTCAGGAAAATTGGATATTTTCATACTCCCGGGGTCAGGAAAATCGCATTTTTCATACTCACGGTGTTAGGAAAATCACATTTTTTCACACTCCTGGGGTCAGGAAATTCTGATATTTTTCACACTCCCGGGGTCAGGAAAATCGGATATTTTCACACTCCCGGGGTCAGGAAAATCAGATTTTTTTCATACACCCTGGGTCAATAAAATCACATTTTTTCACACTACCGGGGTCAGGAAAATTGGATTTTTTTCACACTCCCGGGGTCAGGAAAATTGGATGTTTTTAGCACTCCCGGGGTCAGGAAAATTGGATTTTTTTCACACTCCCGGGGTCAGGAAAATTGGGGTTTTTTCACACTCCCGGGGTCAAGAAACTCACATTTTGTCACACTCCTGGGGTCAGGAAAATTGGGTTTTTTTCACACTCCCGGGGTCAGGAAAATTGGGATTTTTTCACACTCCCGGGGTCAAGAAAATCACATTTTTTCACTCTCCCGGGGTCAGGAGATTCTGATTTTTTCACACTCCCGGGGTCAAGAAAATCACATTTTTTCACACTCCCGGGGTCAGGAGATTCTGATATTTTTCACACTCCCGGGGTCAGGAAAATCAGATATTTTCACACTCCCGGGGTCAGGAAAATTGGATTTTTCTCACACTCCTGGGGTCAGGAAAATTGGTTTTTTTTTTCACACTCCAGGGGTCAAGAAAATCACATTTTTTCACACTCCCGGGGTCAGGAGATTCTGATTTTTGTTACACTCCCGGGGTCAAGAAAATCACATTTTTTCACACTCCCAGGGTCAGGAAAATTGTTTATTTTCATACTCCCGGGGTCAAGAAAATCACATTTTTTCACACTCCCGGGGTCAGGAATTTCTGATTTTTTTCATACTCCCGGGGTCAAGAAAATCACATTTTTTCACACTCCCGGGGTCAGGACATTCTGATATTTTTCACACTCCCGGGGTCAGGAAAATCCGGTATATTCACACTCCCGGGGTCAGGAAAATCCGATTTTTTTCATACTCCCGGGGTCAGGAAAATTGGGGTTTTTACACACTTCCGGGGTCAAGAAACTCACATTTTTTCACACTCCCGGGGTCAGGAAAATTGGGTTTTTTCCACACTCCCGGGGTCAAGAAAATCACATTTTTTCACTCTCCCGGAGTCAGGAGATTCTGATTTTTTCACACTCCCAGGGTTAGGAAAATTGTTTATTTTCATACTCCCGGGGTCAAGAAAATCACATTTTTTCACACTCCCGGGGTCAGGAATTTCTGGTTTTTTTCATACTCCCGGGGTCAAGAAAATCACATTTTTTCACACTCCCGGGGTCAGGACATTCTGATATTTTTCACACTCCCAGGGTCAGGAAAATCGGATATTTTCACACTCCCTGGGTCAGGAAAATCAGATTTTTTTCATAATCCCGGGGTCAGGAAAATTGGATATTTTCATACTCCCGGGGTCAGGAAAATCGCATTTTTCATACTCACGGTGATAGGAAAATCACATTTTTTCACACTCCTGTGGTCAGGAGAATCTGATTTTTTTTACACTCCCAGGGTCAAGAAAATCACATTTTTTCACACTCCCAGGGTCAGGAAAATTGTTTATTTTCATACTCCCGGGGTCAAGAAAATCACATTTTTTCACACTCCCGGGGTCAGGAATTTCTGGTTTTTTTCATACTCCCGGGGTCAAGAAAATCACATTTTTTCACACTCCCGGGGTCAGGAAATTCTGATATTTTTCACACTCCCGGGGTCAGGAAAATCAGATTTTTTTCATACTCCCGGGGTCAGGAAAATTGGATATTTTCATACTCCCGGGGTCAGGAAAATCGCCTTTTTCATACTCACGGTGTTAGGAAAATCACATTTTTTCACACTCCTGGGGTCAGGAAATTCTGATATTTTTCACACTTCCGGGGTCAGGAAAATCGGATATTTTCACACTCCCGGGGTCAGGAAAATCAGATTTTTTTCATACACCCGGGGTCAATAAAATCACATTTTTTCACACTACCGGGGTCAGGAAAATTGGATTTTTTCACACTCCCGGGGTCAGCAAAATTGGATGTTTTTAGCACTCCTGGGGTCAGGAAAATTGGATTTTTTTCACACTCCCGGGGTCAGGAAAATTGGGTTTTTTTCACACTCCCGGGGTCAGGAAAATTGGGTTTTTTTCACACTCCCGGGGTCAAGAAAATCACATTTTTTCACTCTCCCGGGGTCAGGAGATTCTGATTTTTTCACACTCCCGGGGTCAAGAAAATCACATTTTTTCACACTCCCGGGGTCAGGAGATTCTGATTTTTTTCACACTCCCGGGGTCAGGAATATTGGATTTTTTCACACTCCCGGGATCAGGAAATTCTGATATTTTTCATACTCCCGGGGTCAGGAAAATCGGATATTTTCACACTCCCGGGGTCAGGAAAATCAGATTTTTTCACACTCTCGGGGTCAGGAAAATTGGATTTTTCTCACACTCCCGGGGTCAGGAAAATTGGTTTTTTTTTCACACTCCAGGGGTCAAGAAAATCACATTTTTTCACACTCCCGGGGTCAGGAGATTCTGATTTTTTTTACACTCCCGGGGTCAAGAAAATCACATTTTTTCACACTCCCAGGGTCAGGAAAATTGTTTATTTTCATACTCCCGGGGTCAAGAAAATCACATTTTTTCACACTCCCGGGGTCAGGAATTTCTGATTTTTTTCATACTCCCGGGGTCAAGAAAATCACATTTTTTCACACTCCCGGGGTCAGGACATTCTGATATTTTTCACACTCCCAGGGTCAGGAAAATCCGGTATTTTCACACTCCCGGGGTCAGGAAAATCCGATTTTTTTCATACTCCCGGGGTCAGGAAAATTGGATATTTTCATACTCCCGGGGTCAGGAAAATCAGATTTTTTTCATACTCCCCGGGTCAAGAAAATCACATTTTTTCACACTCCCGGGGTCAGGAAAATTGGATGTTTTTAGCACTCCCGGGGTCAGGAAAATTGGATTTTTTTCACACTCCCGGGGTCAGGAAAATTGGGGTTTTTTCACACTCCCGGGGTCAAGAAACTCACATTTTTTCACACTCCCGGGGTCAGGAAAATTGGGTTTTTTTCACACTCCTGGGGTCAGGAAAATTGGGTTTTTTTCACACTCCCGGGGTCAAGAAAATCACATTTTTTCACTCTCCCGGGGTCAGGAGATTCTGATTTTTTCACACTCCCGGGATCAAGAAAATCACATTTTTTCACACTCCCGGAGTCAGGAGATTCTGATTTTTTTCACACTCCCGGCGTCAGGAAAATTGGATTTTTTCACACTCCCGGGATCAGGAAATTCTGATATTTTTCACACTCCCGGGGTCAGGAAAATCAGATTTTTTTCATACTCCCGGGGTCAGGAAAATTGGATATTTTCATACTCCCGGGGTCAGGAAAATCGCATTTTTCATACTCACGGTGTTAGGAAAATCACATTTTTTCACACTCCCGGGGTCAGGAAATTCTGATATTTTTCACACTCCCGGGGTCAGGAAAATTGGATATTTTCATACTCCCGGGGTCAGGAAAATCGCATTTTTCATACTCACGGTTTTAGGAAAACCGCATTTTTCATACTCCCGGGGGCAGGAAAATCCAAATTTTTCACACTCCCGGGGTCAAGAAAATCACATTTTTTCACAGTCCCGGGGTCAGGAAAATTGGGGTTTTTTCACACTCCCGGGGTCAAGAAAATCACATTTTTTCACTCTCCTGGGGTCAGGAGATTTTTTCACACTCCCGGGGTCAAGAAAATCACATTTGTTCACACTCCCAGGGTCTGGAGATTCTGATTTTTTTCACACTCCCGGGGTCAGGAAAATTGGATTTTTTTCACACTCCCGGGGTCAGGAAAATTGGGGTTTTTTCACACTCCTGGGGTCAAGAAACTCACATTTTTTCACTCTCCCGGGGTCAGGAGATTCTGATTTTTTCACACTCCCGGGGTCAAGAAAATCACATTTTTTCACACTCCCGGGGTCAGGAGATTCTGATTTTTTTCACACTCCCGGGGTCAGGAAAATTGGATTTTTTCACACTCCCGGGATCAGGAAATTCTGATATTTTTCACACTCCCAGGGTCAGGAAAATCGGATATTTTCATACTCCCGGGGTCAGGAAAATCGCCTTTTTCATACTCACGGTGTTAGGAAAATCACATTTTTTCACACTCCTGGGGTCAGGAAATTCTGATATTTTTCACACTTCCGGGGTCAGGAAAATCGGATATTTTCACACTCCCGGGGTCAGGAAAATCAGATTTTTTTCATACACCCGGGGTCAATAAAATCACATTTTTTCACACTACCGGGGTCAGGAAAATTGGATTTTTTCACACTCCCGGGGTCAGCAAAATTGGATGTTTTTAGCACTCCCGGGGTCAGGAAAATTGGATTTTTTTCACACTCCCGGGGTCAGGAAAATTGGGTTTTTTTCACACTCCCGGGGTCAGGAAAATTGGGTTTTTTTCACACTCCCGGGGTCAAGAAAATCACATTTTTTCACTCTCCCGGGGTCAGGAGATTCTGATTTTTTCACACTCCCGGGGTCAAAAAAATCACATTTTTTCACACTCCCGGGGTCAGGAGATTCTGATTTTTTTCACACTCCCGGGGTCAGGAATATTGGATTTTTTCACACTCCCGGGATCAGGAAATTCTGATATTTTTCACACTCCCGGGGTCAGGAAAATTGGATGTTTTTAGCACTCCCGGGGTCAGGAAAATTGGATTTTTTTCACACTCCCGGGGTCAGGAAAATTGGGGTTTTTTCACACTCCCGGGGTCAAGAAACTCACATTTTTTCACACTCCCGGGGTCAGGAAAATTGGGTTTTTTTCACACTCCTGGGGTCAGGAAAATTGGGTTTTTTTCACACTCCCGGGGTCAAGAAAATCACATTTTTTCACTCTCCCGGGGTCAGGAGATTCTGATTTTTTCACACTCCCGGGATCAAGAAAATCACATTTTTTCACACTCCCGGAGTCAGGAGATTCTGATTTTTTTCACACTCCCGGGGTCAGGAAAATTGGATTTTTCACACTCCCGGGATCAGGAAATTCTGATATTTTTCACACTCCCGGGGTCAGGAAAATCAGATTTTTTTCATACTCCTGGGGTCAGGAAAATTGGATATTTTCATACTCCCGGGGTCAGGAAAATCGCATTTTTCATACTCACGGTGTTAGGAAAATCACATTTTTTCACACTCCCGGGGTCAGGAAATTCTGATATTTTTCACACTCCCGGGGTCAGGAAAATTGGATAGTTTCATACTCCCGGGGTCAGGAAAATCGCATTTTTCATACTCACGGTTTTAGGAAAATCGCATTTTTCATACTCCCGGGGTCAGGAAAATCCAAATTTTTCACACTCCCGGGGTCAAGAAAATCACATTTTTTCACACTCCCGGGGTCAGGAAAATTGGGGTTTTTTCACACTCCCGGGGTCAAGAAAATCACATTTTTTCACTCTCCTGGGGTCAGGAGATTTTTTCACACTCCCGGGGTCAAGAAAATCACATTTGTTCACACTCCCAGGGTCAGGAGATTCTGATTTTTTTCACACTCCCGGGGTCAGGAAAATTGGATTTTTTTCACACTCCCGGGGTCAGGAAAATTGGGGTTTTTTCACACTCCCGGGGTCAAGAAACTCACATTTTTTCACACTCCCGGGGTCAGGAAAATTGGGTTTTTTCCACACTCCCGGGGTCAAGAAAATCACATTTTTTCACTCTCCCGGGGTCAGGAGATTCTGATTTTTTCACACTCCCGGGGTCAAGAAAATCACATTTTTTTCACACTCCCGGGGTCAGGAGATTCTGATTTTTTTCACACTCCCGGGGTCAGGAAAATTGGATTTTTTCACACTCCCGGGATCAGGAAATTCTGATATTTTTCACACTCCCGGGGTCAGGAAAATCGGATATTTTCACACTCCCGGGGTCAGGAAAATCAGATTTTTTCATTCTCCCGGGGTCAGGAAAATCGGATATTTTCACACTCCCGGGGTCAGGAGATTCTGATTTTTTTCACACTCCCGGGGTCAGGAAAATTGGGGTTTTTTCACTCTCCCGGGGTCAAGAAACTCACATTTTTTCACACTCCCGGGGTCAGGAAAATTGGGTTTTTTCCACACTCCCGGGGTCAAGAAAATCACATTTTTTCACTCTCCCGGGGTCAGGAGATTCTGATTTTTTCACACTCCCGGGGTCAAGAAAATCACATTTTTTCACACTCCCGGGGTCAGGAGATTCTGATTTTTTTCACACTCCCGGGGTCAGGAAAATTGGATTTTTTCACACTCCCGGGATCAGGAAATTCTGATATTTTTCACACTCCCGGGGTCAGGAAAATCGGATATTTTCACACTCCTGGGGTCAGGAAAATCAGATTTTTTTCATACTCCCGGGGTCCGGAAAATTGGATATTTTCATACTCCCGGGGTCAGGAAAATCGCATTTTTCATACTCACGGTGTTAGGAAAATCGCATTTTTCATCTCCCGGGGTCAGGAAAATCCAAATTTTTTCACACTCCCGGGGTCAAGAAAATCACATTTTTTCACACTACGTGGGGTCAGGAAAATTGGATTTTTTTCACACTCCCGGGGTAAGGAAAATTGGGGTTTTTTCACACTCCCGGGGTCAAGAAAATCACATTTTTTCACTCTCCCGGGGTCAGGAGATTTTTTCACACTCCCGGGGTCAAGAAAATCACATTTTTTCACACTCCCGGGGTCAAGAGATTCTGATTTTTTTCACACTCCCGGGGTCAGGAAAATTGGATTTTTTCACACTCCCGGGATCAGGAAATTCTGATATTTTTCACACTCCCGGAGTCAGGAAAATCGGATATTTTCACACTCCCGGTGTCAGGAAAATCAGATTTTTTTCATACTCCCGGGGTCAGGAAAATTGGATATTTTCATACTCCCGGGGTCAGGAAAATCGCATTTTTCATACTCACGGTGTTAGGAAAATCGCATTTTTCATACTCCCGGGGTCAGGAAAATCCAAATTTTTTCACACTCCCGGGATCAAGAAAATCACATTTTTTCACACTCCCGGGGTCAGGAAAATTGGATTTTTTTCATACTCCCGGGGTCAAGAAAACAACATTTTTTCACACTCCCGGGGTCAGGAAATTCTGATATTTTTCACACTCCCGGGGTCAGGAAAATCGGATATTTTCACACTCCCGGGGTCAGGAAAATCAGATTTTTTTCATAATCCCGGGGTCAGGAAAATTGGATATTTTCATACTCCCGGGGTCAGGAAAATCGCATTTTTCATACTCACGGTGTTAGGAAAATCACATTTTTTCACACTCCCGGGGTCAGGAATTTCTGATATTTTTCACACTCCCGGGGTCAGGAAAATCGGATATTTTCACACTCCCGGGGTCAGGAAAGTCAGATTTTTTTCATACTCCCGGGGTCAAGAAAATCACATTTTGTCACACTACCGGGGTCAGGAAAATTGGATTTTTTTCACACTCCCGGGGTCAGGAAAATTGGATGTTTTTAGCACTCCCGGGGTCAGGAAAATTGGATTTTTTTCACACTCCCGGGGTCAAGAAAATCACATTTTTTCACTCTCCCGGGGTCAGGAGATTCTGATTTTTTCACACTCCCGGGGTCAAGAAAATCACATTTTTTCACACTCCCGGGGTCAGGAGATTCTGATTTTTTTCACACTCCCGGGGTCAGGAAAATTGGATTTTTTCACACTTCAGGGATCAGGAAATTCTGATATTTTTCACACTCCCGGGGTCAGGAAAATCGGATATTTTCACACTCCCGGGGTCAGGAAAATCAGATTTTTTTCATTCTCCCGGGGTCAGGAAAATCGGATATTTTCACACACCCGGGGTCAGGAGATTCTGATTTTTTTCACACTCCCGGGGTCAGGAAAATTGGATTTTTTCACACTCCCGGGGTCAGGAAAATCACATTTTTTCACACTCCCGGGGTCAGGAGATTCTGATTTTTGTTACACTCCCGGGGTCAAGAAAATCACATTTTTTCACACTCCCAGGGTCAGGAAAATTGTTTATTTTCATACTCCCGGGGTCAAGAAAATCACATTTTTTCACACTCCCGGGGACAGGAATTTCTGATTTTTTTCATACTCCCGGGGTCAAGAAAATCACATTTTTTCACACTCCCGGGGTCAGGACATTCTGATATTTTTCACACTCCCGGGGTCAGGAAAATCCGGTATATTCACACTCACGGGGTCAGGAAAATCCGATTTTTTTCATACTCCCGGGGTCAGGAAAATTGGGTTTTTTTCACACTTCCGGGGTCAAGAAACTCACATTTTTTCACACTCCCGGGGTCAGGAAAATTGGGTTTTTTCCACACTCCCGGGGTCAAGAAAATCACATTTTTTCACTCTCCCGGAGTCAGGAGATTCTGATTTTTTCACACTCCCAGGGTCAGGAAAATTGTTTATTTTCATACTCCCGGGGTCAAGAAAATCACATTTTTTCACACTCCCGGGGTCAGGAATTTCTGGTTTTTTTCATACTCCCGGGGTCAAGAAAATCACATTTTTTCACACTCCCGGGGTCAGGAGATTCTGATTTTTTTCACACTCCCGGGGTCAGGAAAATTGGATTTTTTCACACTCCCGGGATCAGGAAATTCTGATATTTTTCACACTCCCGGGGTCAGGAAAATCGGATATTTTCACACTCCCGGGGTCAGGAAAATCAGATTTTTTCATTCTCCCGGGGTCAGGAAAATCGGATATTTTCACACTCCCGGGGTCAGGAGATTCTGATTTTTTTCACACTCCCGGGGTCAGGAAAATTGGGGTTTTTTCACTCTCCCGGGGTCAAGAAACTCACATTTTTTCACACTCCCGGGGTCAGGAAAATTGGGTTTTTTCCACACTCCCGGGGTCAAGAAAATCACATTTTTTCACTCTCCCGGGGTCAGGAGATTCTGATTTTTTCACACTCCCGGGGTCAAGAAAATCACATTTTTTCACACTCCCGGGGTCAGGAGATTCTGATTTTTTTCACACTCCCGGGGTCAGGAAAATTGGATTTTTTCACACTCCCGGGATCAGGAAATTCTGATATTTTTCACACTCCCGGGGTCAGGAAAATCGGATATTTTCACACTCCTGGGGTCAGGAAAATCAGATTTTTTTCATACTCCCGGGGTCCGGAAAATTGGATATTTTCATACTCCCGGGGTCAGGAAAATCGCATTTTTCATACTCACGGTGTTAGGAAAATCGCATTTTTCATCTCCCGGGGTCAGGAAAATCCAAATTTTTTCACACTCCCGGGGTCAAGAAAATCACATTTTTTCACACTACGTGGGGTCAGGAAAATTGGATTTTTTTCACACTCCCGGGGTAAGGAAAATTGGGGTTTTTTCACACTCCCGGGGTCAAGAAAATCACATTTTTTCACTCTCCCGGGGTCAGGAGATTTTTTCACACTCCCGGGGTCAAGAAAATCACATTTTTTCACACTCCCGGGGTCAAGAGATTCTGATTTTTTTCACACTCCCGGGGTCAGGAAAATTGGATTTTTTCACACTCCCGGGATCAGGAAATTCTGATATTTTTCACACTCCCGGAGTCAGGAAAATCGGATATTTTCACACTCCCGGTGTCAGGAAAATCAGATTTTTTTCATACTCCCGGGGTCAGGAAAATTGGATATTTTCATACTCCCGGGGTCAGGAAAATCGCATTTTTCATACTCACGGTGTTAGGAAAATCGCATTTTTCATACTCCCGGGGTCAGGAAAATCCAAATTTTTTCACACTCCCGGGGTCAAGAAAATCACATTTTTTCACACTCCCGGGGTCAGGAAAATTGGATTTTTTTCATACTCCCGGGGTCAAGAAAACAACATTTTTTCACACTCCCGGGGTCAGGAAATTCTGATATTTTTCACACTCCCGGGGTCAGGAAAATCGGATATTTTCACACTCCCGGGGTCAGGAAAATCAGATTTTTTTCATAATCCCGGGGTCAGGAAAATTGGATATTTTCATACTCCCGGGGTCAGGAAAATCGCATTTTTCATACTCACGGTGTTAGGAAAATCACATTTTTTCACACTCCCGGGGTCAGGAATTTCTGATATTTTTCACACTCCCGGGGTCAGGAAAATCGGATATTTTCACACTCCCGGGGTCAGGAAAGTCAGATTTTTTTCATACTCCCGGGGTCAAGAAAATCACATTTTGTCACACTACCGGGGTCAGGAAAATTGGATTTTTTTCACACTCCCGGGGTCAGGAAAATTGGATGTTTTTAGCACTCCCGGGGTCAGGAAAATTGGATTTTTTTCACACTCCCGGGGTCAAGAAAATCACATTTTTTCACTCTCCCGGGGTCAGGAGATTCTGATTTTTTCACACTCCCGGGGTCAAGAAAATCACATTTTTTCACACTCCCGGGGTCAGGAGATTCTGATTTTTTTCACACTCCCGGGGTCAGGAAAATTGGATTTTTTCACACTTCAGGGATCAGGAAATTCTGATATTTTTCACACTCCCGGGGTCAGGAAAATCGGATATTTTCACACTCCCGGGGTCAGGAAAATCAGATTTTTTTCATTCTCCCGGGGTCAGGAAAATCGGATATTTTCACACACCCGGGGTCAGGAGATTCTGATTTTTTTCACACTCCCGGGGTCAGGAAAATTGGATTTTTTCACACTCCCGGGGTCAGGAAAATCACATTTTTTCACACTCCCGGGGTCAGGAGATTCTGATTTTTGTTACACTCCCGGGGTCAAGAAAATCACATTTTTTCACACTCCCAGGGTCAGGAAAATTGTTTATTTTCATACTCCCGGGGTCAAGAAAATCACATTTTTTCACACTCCCGGGGACAGGAATTTCTGATTTTTTTCATACTCCCGGGGTCAAGAAAATCACATTTTTTCACACTCCCGGGGTCAGGACATTCTGATATTTTTCACACTCCCGGGGTCAGGAAAATCCGGTATATTCACACTCACGGGGTCAGGAAAATCCGATTTTTTTCATACTCCCGGGGTCAGGAAAATTGGGTTTTTTTCACACTTCCGGGGTCAAGAAACTCACATTTTTTCACACTCCCGGGGTCAGGAAAATTGGGTTTTTTCCACACTCCCGGGGTCAAGAAAATCACATTTTTTCACTCTCCCGGAGTCAGGAGATTCTGATTTTTTCACACTCCCAGGGTCAGGAAAATTGTTTATTTTCATACTCCCGGGGTCAAGAAAATCACATTTTTTCACACTCCCGGGGTCAGGAATTTCTGGTTTTTTTCATACTCCCGGGGTCAAGAAAATCACATTTTTTCACACTCCCGGGGTCAGGACATTCTGATATTTTTCACACTCCCGGGGTCAGGAAAATCGGATATTTTCACACTCCCTGGGTCAGGAAAATCAGATTTTTTTCATACTTCCGGGGTCAGGAAAATTGGATATTTTCATACTCCCGGGGTCAGGAAAATCGCATTTTTCATACTCACGGTGATAGGAAAATCACATTTTTTCACACTCCTGTGGTCAGGAGAATCTGATTTTTTTTACACTCCCGGGGTCAAGAAAATCACATTTTTTCACACTCCCAGGGTCAGTTAAATTGTTTATTTTCATACTCCCGGGGTCAAGAAAATCACATTTTTTCACACTCCCGGGGTCAGGAATTTCTGGTTTTTTTCATACTCCCGGGGTCAAGAAAATCACATTTTTTCACACTCCCGGGGTCAGGAAATTCTGATATTTTTCACACTCCCGGGGTCAGGAAAATCAGATTTTTTTCATACTCCCGGGGTCAGGAAAATTGGATATTTTCATACTCCCGGGGTCAGGAAAATTGCCTTTTTCATACTCACGGTGTTAGGAAAATCACATTTTTTCACACTCCTGGGGTCAGGAAATTCTGATATTTTTCACACTTCCGGGGTCAGGAAAATCGGATATTTTCACACTCCCGGGGTCAGGAAAATCAGATTTTTTTCATACACCCAGGGTCAATAAAATCACATTTTTTCACACTACCGGGGTCAGGAAAATTGGATTTTTTCACACTCCCGGGGTCAGCAAAATTGGATGTTTTTAGGACTCCCGGGGTCAGGAAAATTGGATTTTTTTCACACTCCCGGGGTCAGGAAAATTGGGTTTTTTTCACACTCCCGGGGTCAGGAAAATTGGGTTTTTTTCACACTCCCGGGGTCAAGAAAATCACATTTTTTCACTCTCCCGGGGTCAGGAGATTCTGATTTTTTCACACTCCCGGGGTCAAGAAAATCACATTTTTTCACACTCCCGGGGTCAGGAGATTCTGATTTTTTTCACACTCCCGGGGTCAGGAATATTGGATTTTTTCACACTCCCGGGATCAGGAAATTCTAATATTTTTCACACTCCCGGGGTCAGGAAAATCGGATATTTTCACACTCCCGGGGTCAGGAAAATCAGATTTTTTCACACTCCCGGGGTCAGGAAAATTGGATTTTTCTCACACTCCCGGGGTCAGGAAAATTGGTTTTTTTTTTTCACACTCCAGGGGTCAAGAAAATCACATTTTTTCACACTCCCGGGGTCAGGAGATTCTGATTTTTTTACACTCCCGGGGTCAAGAAAATCACATTTTTTCACACTCCCAGGGTCAGGAAAATTGTTTATTTTCATACTCCCGGGGTCAAGAAAATCACATTTTTTCACACTCCCGGGGTCAGGAATTTCTGATTTTTTTCATACTCCCGGGGTCAAGAAAATCACATTTTTTCACACTCCCGGGGTCAGGACATTCTGATATTTTTCACACTCCCAGGGTCAGGAAAATCCGGTATTTTCACACTCCCGGGGTCAGGAAAATCCGATTTTTTTCATACTCCCGGGGTCAGGAAAATTGGATATTTTCATACTCCCGGGGTCAGGAAAATCAGATTTTTTTCATACTCCCGGGGTCAAGAAAATCACATTTTTTCACACTCCCGGGGTCAGGAAAATTGGATGTTTTTAGCACTCCCGGGGTCAGGAAAATTGGATTTTTTTCACACTCCCGTGGTCAGGAAAATTGGGGTTTTTTCACACTCCCGGGGTCAAGAAACTCACATTTTTTCACACTCCCGGGGTCAGGAAAATTGGTTTTTTTTTCACACTCCTGGGGTCAGGAAAATTGGGTTTTTTTCACACTCCCGGGGTCATGAAAATCACATTTTTTCACTCTCCCGGGGTCAGGAGATTCTGATTTTTTCACACTCCCGGGATCAAGAAAATCACATTTTTTCACACTCCCGGAGTCAGGAGATTCTGATTTTTTTCACACTCCCGGGGTCAGGAAAATTGGATTTTTTCACACTCCCGGGATCAGGAAATTCTGATATTTTTCACACTCCCGGGGTCAGGAAAATCAGATTTTTTTTCATACTCCCGGGGTCAGGAAAATTGGATATTTTCATACTCCCGGGGTCAGGAAAATCGCATTTTTCATACTCACGGTGTTAGGAAAATCACATTTTTTCACACTCCCGGGGTCAGGAAATTCTGATATTTTTCACACTCCCGGGGTCAGGAAAATTGGATATTTTCATACTCCCGGGGTCAGGAAAATCGCATTTTTCATACTCACGGTTTTAGGAAAATCGCATTTTTCATACTCCCGGGGTCAGGAAAATCCAAATTTTTCACACTCCCGGGGTCAAGAAAATCACATTTTTTCACACTCCCGGGGTCAGGAAAATTGGGGTTTTTTCACACTCCCGGGGTCAAGAAAATCACATTTTTTCACTCTCCTGGGGTCAGGAGATTTTTTCACACTCCCGGGGTCAAGAAAATCACATTTGTTCACACTCCCAGGGTCAGGAGATTCTGATTTTTTTCACACTCCCGGGGTCAGGAAAATTGGATTTTTTTCACACTCCCGGGGTCAGGAAAATTGGGGTTTTTTCACACTCCCGGGGTCAAGAAACTCACATTTTTTCACACTCCCGGGGTCAGGAAAATTGGGTTTTTTCCACACTCCCGGGGTCAAGAAAATCACATTTTTTCACTCTCCCGGGGTCAGGAGATTCTGATTTTTTCACACTCCCGGGGTCAAGAAAATCACATTTTTTCACACTCCCGGGGTCAGGAGATTCTGATTTTTTTCACACTCCCGGGGTCAGGAAAATTGGATTTTTTCACACTCCCGGGATCAGGAAATTCTGATATTTTTCACACTCCCGGGGTCAGGAAAATCGGATATTTTCACACTCCCGGGGTCAGGAAAATCAGATTTTTTTCATTCTCCCGTGGTCAGGAAAATCGGATATTTTCACACTCCCGGGGTCAGGAGATTCTGATTTTTTTCACACTCCCGGGGTCAGGAAAATTGGATTTTTTTCACACTCCCGGGGTCAGGAAAATTGGGGTTTTTTCACACTCCCGGGGTCAAGAAACTCAAATTTTTTCACACTCCCGGGGTCAGGAAAATTGGGTTTTTTCCACACTCCCGGGGTCAAGAAAATCACATTTTTTCACTCTCCCGGGGTCAGGAGATTCTGATTTTTTCACACTCCCGGGATCAAGAAAATCACATTTTTTCACACTCCCGGAGTCAGGAGATTCTGATTTTTTTCACACTCCCGGGGTCAGGAAAATTGGATTTTTTCACACTCCCGGGATCAGGAAATTCTGATATTTTTCACACTCCCGGGGTCAGGAAAATCAGATTTTTTTCATACTCCCGGGGTCAGGAAAATTGGATATTTTCATACTCCCGGGGTCAGGAAAATCGCATTTTTCATACTCACGGTGTTAGGAAAATCACATTTTTTCACACTCCCGGGGTCAGGAAATTCTGATATTTTTCACACTCCCGGGGTCAGGAAAATTGGATATTTTCATACTCCCGGGGTCAGGAAAATCGCATTTTTCATACTCACGGTTTTAGGAAAATCACATTTTTCATACTCCCGGGGTCAGGAAAATCCAAATTTTTCACACTCCCGGGGTCAAGAAAATCACATTTTTTCACACTCCCGGGGTTAGGAAAATTGGGGTTTTTTCACACTCCCGGGGTCAAGAAAATCACATTTTTTCACTCTCCTGGGGTCAGGAGATTTTTTCACACTCCCGGGGTCAAGAAAATCACATTTGTTCACACTCCCAGGGTCAGGAGATTCTGATTTTTTTCACACTCCCGGGGTCAGGAAAATTGGATTTTTTTCACACTCCCGGGGTCAGGAAAATTGGGGTTTTTTCACACTCCCGGGGTCAAGAAACTCACATTTTTTCACACTCCCGGGGTCAGGAAAATTGGGTTTTTTCCACACTCCCGGGGTCAAGAAAATCACATTTTTTCACTCTCCCGGGGTCAGGAGATTCTGATTTTTTCACACTCCCGGGGTCAAGAAAATCACATTTTTTCACACTCCCGGGGTCAGGAGATTCTGATTTTTTTCACACTCCCGGGGTCAGGAAAAATGGATTTTTTCACACTCCCGGGATCAGGAAATTCTGATATTTTTCATACTCCCGGGGTCAGGAAAATCGGATATTTTCACACTCCCGGGGTCAGGAAAATCAGATTTTTTTCATTCTCCCGGGGTCAGGAAAATCGGATATTTTCACACTCCCGGGGTCAGGAGATTCTGATTTTTTTCACACTCCCGGGGTCAGGAAAATTGGATTTTTTTCACACTCCCGGGGTCAGGAAAATTGGGGTTTTTTCACACTCCCGGGGTCAAGAAACTCACATTTTTTCACACTCCCGGGGTCAGGAAAATTGGGTTTTTTCCACACTCCCGGGGTCAAGAAAATCACATTTTTTCACTCTCCCGGGGTCAGGAGATTCTGATTTTTTCACACTCCCGGGGTCAAGAAAATCACATTTTTTCACACTGCCGGGGTCAGGAGATTCTGATTTTTTTCACACTCCCGGGGTCAGGAAAATTGGACTTTTTCACACTCCCGGGATCAGGAAATTCTGATATTTTTCACACTCCCGGGGTCAGGAAAATCGGATATTTTCACACTCCTGGGGTCAGGAAAATCAGATTTTTTTCATACTCCCGGGGTCCGGAAAATTGGATATTTTCATACTCCCGGGGTCAGGAAAATCGCATTTTTCATACTCACGGTGTTAGGAAAATCGCATTTTTCATCTCACGGGGTCAGGAAAATCCAAATTTTTTCACACTCCCGGGGTCAAGAAAATCACATTTTTTCACACTACGTGGGGTCAGGAAAATTGGATTTTTTTCACACTCCCGGGGTAAGGAAAATTGGGGTTTTTTCACACTCCCGGGGTCAGGAGATTTTTTCACACTCCCGGGGTCAAGAAAATCACATTTTTTCACACTCCCGGGGTCAGGAGATTCTGATTTTTTTCACACTCCCGGGGTCAGGAAAATTGGATTTTTTCACACTCCCGGGATCAGGAAATTCTGATATTTTTCACACTCCCGGAGTCAGGAAAATCGGATATTTTCACACTCCCGGTGTCAGGAAAATCAGATTTTTTTCATACTCCCGGGGTCAGGAAAATTGGATATTTTCATACTCCCGGGGTCAGGAAAATCGCATTTTTCATACTCACGGTGTTAGGAAAATCGCATTTTTCATACTCCCGGGGTCAGGAAAATCCAAATTTTTTCACACTCCCGGGGTCAAGAAAATCACATTTTTTCACACTCCCGGGGTCAGGAAAATTGGATTTTTTTCATACTCCCGGCGTCAAGAAAACAACATTTTTTCACACTCCCGGGGTCAGGACATTCTGATATTTTTCACACTCCCGGGGTCAGGAAAATCGGATATTTTCACACTCCCGGGGTCAGGAAAATCAGATTTTTTTCATAATCCCGGGGTCAGGAAAATTGGATATTTTCATACTCCCGGGGTCAGGAAAATCGCATTTTTCATACTCACGGTGTTAGGAAAATCACATTTTTTCACACTCCCGGGGTCAGGAAAATTGGATGTTTTTAGCACTCCCGGGGTCAGGAAAATTGGATTTTTTTCACACTCCCGGGGTCAGGAAAATTGGGGTTTTTTCACACTCCCGGGGTCAAGAAACTCACATTTTTTCACACTCCCGGGGTCAGGAAAATTGGGTTTTATTCACACTCCCGGGGTCAGTAAAATTGGGTTTTTTTCACACTCCCGGGGTCAAGAAAATCGGATATTTTCACACTCCCGGGGTCAGGAAAATCAGACTTTTTCACACTCCCGGGGTCAGGAAAATTGGATTTTTCTCAAACTCCCGGGGTCAGGAAAATTGGGGTTTTTTCACACTCCCGGGGTCAAGAAACTCACATTTTTTCACACTCCCGGGGTCAGGAAAATTGGGTTTTTTCCACACTCCCGGGGTCAAGAAAATCACATTTTTTCACTCTCCCGGGGTCAGGAGATTCTGATTTTTTCACACTCCCGGGATCAAGAAAATCACATTTTTTCACACTCCCGGAGTCAGGAGATTCTGATTTTTTTCACACTCCCGGGGTCAGGAAAATTGGATTTTTTCACACTCCCGGGATCAGGAAATTCTGATATTTTTCACACTCCCGGGGTCAGGAAAATCAGATTTTTTTCATACTCCCGGGGTCAGGAAAATTGGATATTTTCATACTCCCGGGGTCAGGAAAATCGCATTTTTCATACTCACGGTGTTAGGAAAATCACATTTTTTCACACTCCCGGGGTCAGGAAATTCTGATATTTTTCACACTCCCGGGTTCAGGAAAATTGGATATTTTCATACTCCCGGGGTCAGGAAAATCGCATTTTTCATACTCACGGTTTTAGGAAAATCGCATTTTTCATACTCCCGGGGTCAGGAAAATCCAAATTTTTCACACTCCCGGGGTCAAGAAAATCACATTTTTTCACACTCCCGGGGTCAGGAAAATTGGGGTTTTTTCACACTCCCGGGGTCAAGAAAATCACATTTTTTCACTCTCCTGGGGTCAGGAGATTTTTTCACACTCCCGGGGTCAAGAAAATCACATTTGTTCACACTCCCAGGGTCAGGAGATTCTGATTTTTTTCACACTCCCGGGGTCAGGAAAATTGGATTTTTTTCACACTCCCGGGGTCAGGAAAATTGGGGTTTTTTCACACTCCCGGGGTCAAGAAACTCACATTTTTTCACACTCCCGGGGTCAGGAAAATTGGGTTTTTTCCACACTCCCGGGGTCAAGAAAATCACATTTTTTCACTCTCCCGGGGTCAGGAGATTCTTATTTTTTCACACTCCCGGGGTCAAGAAAATCACATTTTTTCACACTCCCGGGGTCAGGAGATTCTGATTTTTTTCACACTCCCGGGGTCAGGAAAATTGGATTTTTTCACACTCCCGGGATCAGGAAATTCTGATATTTTTCACACTCCCGGGGTCAGGAAAATCGGATATTTTCACACTCCCGGGGTCAGGAAAATCAGATTTTTTTCATTCTCCCGTGGTCAGGAAAATCGGATATTTTCACACTCCCGGGGTCAGGAGATTCTGATTTTTTTCACACTCCCGGGGTGAGGAAAATTGGATTTTTTTCACACTCCCGGGGTCAGGAAAATTGGGGTTTTTTCACACTCCCGGGGTCAAGAAACTCACATTTTTTCACACTCCCGGGGTCAGGAAAATTGGGTTTTTTCCACACTCCCGGGGTCAAGAAAATCACATTTTTTCACTCTCCCGGGGTCAGGAGATTCTGATTTTTTCACACTCCCGGGATCAAGAAAATCACATTTTTTCACACTCCCGGAGTCAGGAGATTCTGATTTTTTTCACACTCCCGGGGTCAGGAAAATTGGATTTTTTCACACTCCCAGGATCAGGAAATTCTGATATTTTTCACACTCCCGGGGTCAGGAAAATCAGATTTTTTTCATACTCCCGGGGTCAGGAAAATTGGATATTTTCATACTCCCGGGGTCAGGAAAATCGCATTTTTCATACTCACGGTGTTAGGAAAATCACATTTTTTCACACTCCCGGGGTCAGGAAATTCTGATATTTTTCACACTCCCGGGGTCAGGAAAATTGGATATTTTCATACTCCCGGGGTCAGGAAAATCGCATTTTTCATACTCACGGTTTTAGGAAAATCACATTTTTCATACTCCCGGGGTCAGGAAAATCCAAATTTTTCACACTCCCGGGGTCAAGAAAATCACATTTTTTCACACTCCCGGGGTCAGGAAAATTGGGGTTTTTTCACACTCCCGGGGTCAAGAAAATCACATTTTTTCACTCTCCTGGGGTCAGGAGATTTTTTCACACTCCCGGGGTCAAGAAAATCACATTTGTTCACACTCCCAGGGTCAGGAGATTCTGATTTTTTTCACACTCCCGGGGTCAGGAAAATTGGATTTTTTTCACACTCCCGGGGTCAGGAAAATTGGGGTTTTTTCACACTCCCGGGGTCAAGAAACTCACATTTTTTCACACTCCCGGGGTCAGGAAAATTGGGTTTTTTCCACACTCCCGGGGTCAAGAAAATCACATTTTTTCACTCTCCCGGGGTCAGGAGATTCTGATTTTTTCACACTCCCGGGGTCAAGAAAATCACATTTTTTCACACTCCCGGGGTCAGGAGATTCTGATTTTTTTCACACTCCCGGGGTCAGGAAAAATGGATTTTTTCACACTCCCGGGATCAGGAAATTCTGATATTTTTCACACTCCCGGGGTCAGGAAAATCGGATATTTTCACACTCCCGGGGTCAGGAAAATCAGATTTTTTTCATTCTCCCGGGGTCAGGAAAATCGGATATTTTCACACTCCCGGGGTCAGGAGATTCTGATTTTTTTCACACTCCCGGGGTCAGGAAAATTGGATTTTTTTCACACTCCCGGGGTCAGGAAAATTGGGGTTTTTTCACACTCCCGGGGTCAAGAAACTCACATTTTTTCACACTCCCGGGGTCAGGAAAATTGGGTTTTTTCCACACTCCCGGGGTCAAGAAAATCACATTTTTTCACTCTCCCGGGGTCAGGAGATTCTGATTTTTTCACACTCCCGGGGTCAAGAAAATCACATTTTTTCACACTCCCGGGGTCAGGAGATTCTGATTTTTTTTCACACTCCCGGGGTCAGGAAAATTGGACTTTTTCACACTCCCGGGATCAGGAAATTCTGATATTTTTCACACTCCCGGGGTCAGGAAAATCGGATATTTTCACACTCCTGGGGTCAGGAAAATCAGATTTTTTTCATACTCCCGGGGTCCGGAAAATTGGATATTTTCATACTCCCGGGGTCAGGAAAATCGCATTTTTCATACTCACGGTGTTAGGAAAATCGCATTTTTCATCTCACGGGGTCAGGAAAATCCAAATTTTTTCACACTCCCGGGGTCAAGAAAATCACATTTTTTCACACTACGTGGGGTCAGGAAAATTGGATTTTTTTCACACTCCCGGGGTAAGGAAAATTGGGGTTTTTTCACACTCCCGGGGTCAAGAAAATCACATTTTTTCACTCTCCCGGGGTCAGGAGATTTTTTCACACTCCCGGGGTCAAGAAAATCACATTTTTTCACACTCCCGGGGTCAGGAGATTCTGATTTTTTTCACACTCCCGGGGTCAGGAAAATTGGATTTTTTCACACTCCCGGGATCAGGAAATTCTGATATTTTTCACACTCCCGGAGTCAGGAAAATCGGATATTTTCACACTCCCGGTGTCAGGAAAATCAGATTTTTTTCATACTCCCGGGGTCAGGAAAATTGGATATTTTCATACTCCCGGGGTCAGGAAAATCGCATTTTTCATACTCACGGTGTTAGGAAAATCGCATTTTTCATACTCCCGGGGTCAGGAAAATCCAAATTTTTTCACACTCCCGGGGTCAAGAAAATCACATTTTTTCACACTCCCGGGGTCAGGAAAATTGGATTTTTTTCATACTCCCGGCGTCAAGAAAACAACATTTTTTCACACTCCCGGGGTCAGGACATTCTGATATTTTTCACACTCCCGGGGTCAGGAAAATCGGATATTTTCACACTCCCGGGGTCAGGAAAATCAGATTTTTTTCATAATCCCGGGGTCAGGAAAATTGGATATTTTCATACTCCCGGGGTCAGGAAAATCGCATTTTTCATACTCACGGTGTTAGGAAAATCACATTTTTTCACACTCCCGGGGTCAGGAAAATTGGATGTTTTTAGCACTCCCGGGGTCAGGAAAATTGGATTTTTTTCACACTCCCGGGGTCAGGAAAATTGGGGTTTTTTCACACTCCCGGGGTCAAGAAACTCACATTTTTTCACACTCCCGGGGTCAGGAAAATTGGGTTTTATTCACACTCCCGGGGTCAGTAAAATTGGGTTTTTTTCACACTCCCGGGGTCAAGAAAATCGGATATTTTCACACTCCCGGGGTCAGGAAAATCAGACTTTTTCACACTCCCGGGGTCAGGAAAATTGGATTTTTCTCAAACTCCCGGGGTCAGGAAAATTGGGGTTTTTTCACACTCCCGGGGTCAAGAAACTCACATTTTTTCACACTCCCAGGGTCAGGAAAATTGGGTTTTTTCCACACTCCCGGGGTCAAGAAAATCACATTTTTTCACTCTCCCGGGGTCAGGAGATTCTGATTTTTTCACACTCCCGGGATCAAGAAAATCACATTTTTTCACACTCCCGGAGTCAGGAGATTCTGATTTTTTTCACACTCCCGGGGTCAGGAAAATTGGATTTTTTCACACTCCCGGGATCAGGAAATTCTGATATTTTTCACACTCCCGGGGTCAGGAAAATCAGATTTTTTTCATACTCCCGGGGTCAGGAAAATTGGATATTTTCATACTCCCGGGGTCAGGAAAATCGCATTTTTCATACTCACGGTGTTAGGAAAATCACATTTTTTCACACTCCCGGGGTCAGGAAATTCTGATATTTTTCACACTCCCGGGGTCAGGAAAATTGGATATTTTCATACTCCCGGGGTCAGGAAAATCGCATTTTTCATACTCACGGTTTTAGGAAAATCGCATTTTTCATACTCCCGTTGTCAGGAAAATCCAAATTTTTCACACTCCCGGGGTCAAGAAAATCACATTTTTTCACACTCCCGGGGTCAGGAAAATTGGGGTTTTTTCACACTCCCGGGGTCAAGAAAATCACATTTTTTCACTCTCCTGGGGTCAGGAGATTTTTTCACACTCCCGGGGTCAAGAAAATCACATTTGTTCACACTCCCAGGGTCAGGAGATTCTGATTTTTTTCACACTCCCGGGGTCAGGAAAATTGGATTTTTTTCACACTCCCGGGGTCAGGAAAATTGGGGTTTTTTCACACTCCCGGAGTCAAGAAACTCACATTTTTTCACACTCCCGGGGTCAGGAAAATTGGGTTTTTTCCACACTCCCGGGGTCAAGAAAATCACATTTTTTCACTCTCCCGGGGTCAGGAGATTCTGATTTTTTCACACTCCCGGGGTCAAGAAAATCACATTTTTTCACACTCCCGGGGTCAGGAGATTCTGATTTTTTTCACACTCCCGGGGTCAGGAAAATTGGATTTTTTCACACTCCCGGGATCAGGAAATTCTGATATTTTTCACACTCCCGGGGTCAGGAAAATCGGATATTTTCACACTCCCGGGGTCAGGAAAATCAGATTTTTTTCATTCTCCCGGGGTCAGGAAAATCGGATATTTTCACACTCCCGGGGTCAGGAGATTCTGATTTTTTTCACACTCCCGGGGTCAGGAAAATTGGATTTTTTTCACACTCCCGGGGTCAGGAAAATTGGGGTTTTTTCACACTCCCGGGGTCAAGAAACTCACATTTTTTCACACTCCCGGGGTCAGGAAAATTGGGTTTTTTCCACACTCCCGGGGTCAAGAAAATCACATTTTTTCACTCTCCCGGGGTCAGGAGATTCTGATTTTTTCACACTCCCGGGATCAAGAAAATCACATTTTTTCACACTCCCGGAGTCAGGAGATTCTGATTTTTTTCACACTCCCGGGGTCAGGAAAATTGGATTTTTTTCACACTCCCGGGGTCAGGAAAATTGGGGTTTTTTCACACTCCCGGGGTCAAGAAACTCACATTTTTTCACACTCCCGGGGTCAGGAAAATTGGGTTTTTTCCACACTCCCGGGGTCAAGAAAATCACATTTTTTCACTCTCCCGGGGTCAGGAGATTCTGATTTTTTCACACTCCCGGGGTCAAGAAAATCACATTTTTTCACACTCCCGGGGTCAGGAGATTCTGATTTTTTTCACACTCCCGGGGTCAGGAAAATTGGATTTTTTCACACTCCCGGGATCAGGAAATTCTGATATTTTTCACACTCCCGGGGTCAGGAAAATCGGATATTTTCACACTCCCGGGGTCAGGAAAATCAGATTTTTTTCATTCTCCCGGGGTCAGGAAAATCGGATATTTTCACACTCCCGGGGTCAGGAGATTCTGATTTTTTTCACACTCCCGGGGTCAGGAAAATTGGATTTTTTTCACACTCCCGGGGTCAGGAAAATTGGGGTTTTTTCACACTCCCAGGGTCAGGAGATTCTGATTTTTTTCACACTCCCGGGGTCAGGAAAATTGGATTTTTTTCACACTCCCGGGGTCAGGAAAATTGGGGTTTTTTCACACTCCCGGGGTCAAGAAACTTACATTTTTTCACACTCCCGGGGTCAGGAAAATTGGGTTTTTTCCACACTCCCGGGGTCAAGAAAATCACATTTTTTCACTCTCCCGGGGTCAGGAGATTCTGATTTTTTCACACTCCCGGGGTCAAGAAAATCACATTTTTTCACACTCCCGGGGTCAGGAGATTCTGATTTTTTTCACACTCCCGGGGTCAGGAAAATTGGATTTTTTCACACTCCCGGGATCAGGAAATTCTGATATTTTTCACACTCCCGGGGTCAGGAAAATCGGATATTTTCACACTCCCGGGGTCAGGAAAATCAGATTTTTTTCATTCTCCCGGGGTCAGGAAAATCGGATATTTTCACACTCCCGGGGTCAGGAGATTCTGATTTTTTTCACACTCCCGGGGTCAGGAAAATTGGATTTTTTTCACACTCCCGGGGTCAGGAAAATTGGGGTTTTTTCACACTCCCGGGGTCAAGAAACTCACATTTTTTCACACTCCCGGGGTCAGGAAAATTGGGTTTTTTCCACACTCCCGGGGTCAAGAAAATCACATTTTTTCACTCTCCCGGGGTCAGGAGATTCTGATTTTTTCACACTCCCGGGGTCAAGAAAATCACATTTTTTCACACTCCCGGGGTCAAGGGATTCTGATTTTTTTCACACTCCCGGGGTCAGGAAAATTGGATTTTTTCACACTCCCGGGATCAGGAAATTCTGATATTTTTCACACTCCCGGGGTCAGGAAAATCGGATATTTTCACACTCCTGGGGTCAGGAAAATCAGATTTTTTTCATACTCCCGGGGTCCGGAAAATTGGATATTTTCATACTCCCGGGGTCAGGAAAATCGCATTTTTCATACTCACGGTGTTAGGAAAATCGCATTTTTCATCTCCCGGGGTCAGGAAAATCCAAATTTTTTCACACTCCCGGGGTCAAGAAAATCACATTTTTTCACACTACGTGGGGTCAGGAAAATTGGATTTTTTTCACACTCCCGGGGTAAGGAAAATTGGGGTTTTTTCACACTCCCGGGGTCAAGAAAATCACATTTTTTCACTCTCCCGGGGTCAGGAGATTTTTTCACACTCCCGGGGTCAAGAAAATCACATTTTTTCACACTCCCGGGGTCAGGAGATTCTGATTTTTTTCACACTCCCGGGGTCAGGAAAATTGGATTTTTTCACACTCCCGGGATCAGGAAATTCTGATATTTTTCACACTCCCGGAGTCAGGAAAATCGGATATTTTCACACTCCCGGTGTCAGGAAAATCAGATTTTTTTCATACTCCCGGGGTCAGGAAAATTGGATATTTTCATACTCCCGGGGTCAGGAAAATCGCATTTTTCATACTCACGGTGTTAGGAAAATCGCATTTTTCATACTCCCGGGGTCAGGAAAATCCAAATTT
Source organism: Bradypodion pumilum (assembly GCA_035047305.1). NCBI lineage: Eukaryota > Metazoa > Chordata > Lepidosauria > Squamata > Chamaeleonidae > Bradypodion > Bradypodion pumilum. The sequence goes on along the minus strand of JAWDJD010000005.1, from coordinate 166,112,557 downwards.
TTTCACACTCCCGGGGTCAAGAAAATCACATTTTTTCACACTCCCGGGGTCAGGAAAATTGGATTTTTTTCATACTCCCGGGGTCAAGAAAACAACATTTTTTCACACTCCCGGGGTCAGGACATTCTGATATTTTTCACACTCCCGGGGTCAGGAAAATCGGATATTTTCGCACTCCCGGGGTCAGGAAAATCAGATTTTTTTCATAATCCCGGGGTCAGGAAAATTGGATATTTTCATACTCCCGGGGTCAGGAAAATCGCATTTTTCATACTCACGGTGTTAGGAAAATCACATTTTTTCACACTCCCGGGGTCAGGAAAATTGGATGTTTTTAGCACTCCCGGGGTCAGGAAAATTGGATTTTTTTCACACTCCCGGGGTCAGGAAAATTGGGGTTTTTTCACACTTCCGGGGTCAAGAAACTCACATTTTTTCACACTCCCGGGGTCAGGAAAAATGGGTTTTATTCACACTCCCGGGGTCAGTAAAATTGGGTTCTTTTCACACTCCCGGGGTCAAGAAAATCACATTTTTTCACTCTCCCAGGGTCAGGAGATTCTGATTTTTTCACACTCCCGGGGTCAAGAAAATCACATTTTTTCACACTCCTGGGGTCAGGAGATTCTGATTTTTTTCACACTCCCGGGGTCAGGAAAATTGGATTTTTTCACACTCCCGGGATCAGGAAATTCTGATATTTTTCACACTCCCGGGGTCAGGAAAATCGGATATTTTCACACTCCCGGGGTCAGGAAAAATCAGATTTTTTCACACTCCCGGGGTCAGGAAAATTGGATTTTTTTTCACACTCCCGGGGTCAGGAAAAAAATTTTTTTCACACTCCAGGGGTCAAGAAAATCACATTTTTTCACACTCCCGGGGTCAGGAGATTCTGATTTTTTTTACACTCCCGGGGTCAAGAAAATCACATTTTTTCACACTCCCAGGGTCAAGAAAATTGTTTATTTTCATATTCCCGGCGTCAAGAAAATCACATTTTTTCACACTCCCTGGGTCAGGAATTTCTGATTTTTTTCATACTCCCAGGGTCAAGAAAATCACATTTTTTCACACTCCCGGGGTCAGGACATTCTGATAGTTTCACACTCCTGGGGTCAGGAAAATCGGATATTTTCACACTCCCGGGGTCAGGAAAATCAGATTTTTTTCATACTCCCGGGGTCAGGAAAATTGGATATTTTCATACTCCCGGGGTCAGGAAAATCAGATTTTTTTCATACTCCCGGGGTCAAGAAAATCACATTTTTTCACACTACCGGGGTCAGGAAAATTGGATTTTTTTCACACTCCCAGGGTTAGGAAAATTGGATGTTTTTAGCACTCCCGGGGTCAGGAAAATTGGATTGTTTTCACACTCACGGGGTCAAGAAAATCACTTTTTTCACTCTCCCGGGGTCAGGAGATTCTGATTTTTTCACACTCCCGGGGTCAAGAAAATCACATTTTTTCACACTCCCGGGGTCAGGAGATTCTGATTTTTTTTCAGACTCCCGGGGTCAGGAAAATTGGATTTTTTTCACACTCCCGGGATCAGGAAATTCTGATATTTTTCACACTCCCGGGGTCAGGAAAATCGGATATTTTCACACTCCCGGGGTGAGGAAAATCAGATTTTTTCACACTCCCGGGGTCAGGAAAATTGGATTTTTTTCACACTCCCGGGGTCAGGAAAATTGGTTTTTTTTTTCACACTCCAGGGGTCAAGAAAATCACATTTTTTCACACTCCCGGGGTCAGGAGATTCTGATTTTTTCACACTCCTGGGGTGAAGAAAATCACATTTTTTCACACTCCCAGGATCAGGAAAATTGTTTATTTTCATACTCCCGGGGTCAAGAAAATCACATTTTTTCACACTCCCGGGGTCAGGAAAATCGGATATTTTCACACTCCCGGGGTCAGGAAATCAGATTTTTTCACACTCCCGGGGTCAGGAAAATCGGATATTTTCACACTCCCGGGGTCAGGAAAATCAGATTTTTTTCATACTCCCGGGGTCAGGAAAATTGGATATTTTCATACTCCCGGGGTCAGGAAAATCGCATTTTTCATACTCACGGTGTTAGGAAAATCACATTTTTTCACACTCCTGGGGTCAGGAAATTCTGATATTTTTCACACTCCCGGGGTCAGGAAAATCGGATATTTTCACACTCCCGGGTTCAGGAAAATCAGATTTTTTTCATACACCCGGGGTCAATAAAATCACATTTTTTCACACTACCGGGGTCAGGAAAATTGGATTTTTTTCACACTCCCGGGGTCAGCAAAATTGGATGTTTTTAGCACTCCCGGGGTCAGGAAAATTGGATTTTTTTCACACTCCAGGGGTCAGGAATATTGGGGTTTTTTCACACTCCCGGGGTCAAGAAACTCACATTTTTTCACACTCCCGGGGTCAGGAAAATTGGGTTTTTTTCACACTCCCGGGGTCAGGAAAATTGGGTTTTTTTCACACTCCCGGGGTCAAGAAAATCACATTTTTTCACTCCCCCGGGGTCAGGAGATTCTGTTTTTTTCACACTCCCGGGTTCAAGAAAATCACATTTTTTCACACTCCCGGGGTCAGGAGATTCTGATTTTTTTCACACTCCCGGGGTCAGGAATATTGGATTTTTTCACACTCACGGGATCAGGAAATTCTGATATTTTTCACACTCCCGGGATCAGGAAAATCGGATATTTTCACGCTCCCGGGGTCAGGAAAATCAGATTTTTTCACACTCCCGGGGTCAGGAAAATTGGATTTTTCTCACACTCCCGGGGTCAGGAAAATTGGTTTTTTTTTCACACTCCAGGGGTCAAGAAAATCACATTTTTTCACACTCCCGGGGTCAGGAGATTCAGATTTTTTTTACACTCCCGGGGTCAAGAAAATCACATTTTTTCACACTCCCAGGGTCAGGAAAATTGTTTATTTTCATACTCCCGGGGTCAAGAAAATCACATTTTTTCACACTCCCGGGGTCAGGAATTTCTGATTTTTTTCATACTCCCGGGGTCAAGAAAATCACATTTTTCACACTCCCGGGGTCAGGACATTCTGATATTTTTCACACTCCCGGGGTCAGGAAAATCCGGTATTTTCACACTCCCGGGGTCAGGAAAATCCGATTTTTTTCATACTCCCGGGGTCAGGAAAATTGGATATTTTCATACTCCCGGGGTCAGGAAAATCAGATTTTTTTCATACTCCCGGGGTCAAGAAAATCACATTTTTTCACACTCCCGGGGTCAGGAAAATTGGATGTTTTTAGCACTCCCGCGGTCAGGAAAATTGGGTTTTTTTCACACTCCTGGTGTCAGGAAAATTGGGTTTTTTTCACACTCCCGGGGTCAAGAAAATCACATTTTTTCACTCTCCCGGGGTCAGGAGATTCTGATTTTTTCACACTCCCGGGATCAAGAAAATCACATTTTTTCACACTCCCGGAGTCAGGAGATTCTGATTTTTTTCACACTCCCGGGGTCAGGAAAATTGGATTTTTTCACACTCCTGGGATCAGGAAATTCTGATATTTTTCACACTCCCGGGGTCAGGAAAATCAGATTTTTTCATACTCCTGGGGTCAGAAAAATTGGATATTTTCATACTCCCGGGGTCAGGAAAATCGCATTTTTCATACTCACGGTGTTAGGAAAATCACATTTTTTCACACTCCCGGGGTCAGGAAATTCTGATATTTTTCACACTCCCGGGGTCAGGAAAATTGGATATTTTCATACTCCCGGGGTCAGGAAAATCGCATTTTTCATACTCACGGTTTTAGGAAAATCGCATTTTTCATACTCCCGGGGTCAGGAAAATCCAAATTTTTTCACACTCCCGGGGTCAAGAAAATCACATTTTTTCACACTCCTGGGGTCAGGAAAATTGGATTTTTTCACACTCCCAGGGTTAGGAAAATTGGATGTTTTTAGCATTCCCGGGGTCAGGAAAATTGGATTTTTTTCACACTCCCGGGGTCAGGAAAATTGGGGTTTTTTCACACTCCCAGGGTCAAGAAACTCACATTTTTTCACACTCCCGGGGTCAGGAAAATTGGGTTTTTTTCACACTCCCGGGGTCAGGAAAATTGGGTTTTTTTCACACTCCCGGGGTCAAGAAAATCACATTTTTTCACTCTCCCGGGGTTAGGAGATTCTGATTTTTTCACACTCCCGGGGTCAAGAAAATCATATTTTTTCACACTCCCGGGGTCAGGAGATTTTGATTTTTTTTCACACTCCCGGGGTCAGGAAAATTGGATTTTTTCACACTCCCGGGATCAGGAAATTCTGATATTTTTCACACTCCCGGGGTCAGGAAAATCGGATATTTTCACACTCCCGGGGTCAGGAAAATCAGATTTTTTCACACTCCCGGGGTCAGGAAAATTGGATTTTTTTCACACTCCCGGGGTCAGGAAAATTGGTTTTTTTTCACACTCCAGGGGTCAAGAAAATCACATTTTTTCACACTCCCGGGGTCAGGAGATTCTGATTTTTTCACACTGCTGGGGTGAAGAAAATCACATTTTTTCACACTCCCAGGATCAGGAAAATTGTTTATTTTCATACTCCCGGGGTCAAGAAAATCACATTTTTTCACACTCCCGGGGTCAGGAATTTCTGATTTTTTTCATACTCCCAGGGTCAAGAAAATCACATTTTTCACACTCCCGGGGTCAGGACATTCTGATATTTTTCACACTCCCGGGGTCAGGAAAATCCGGTATTTTCACACTCCCGGGGTCAGGAAAATCCGATTTTTTTCATACTCCCGGGGTCAGGAAAATTGGATATTTTCATACTCCCGGGGTCAGGAAAATCAGATTTTTTTCATACTCCCGGGGTCAAGAAAATCACATTTTTTCACACTCCCGGGGTCAGGAAAATTGGATGTTTTTAGCACTCCCGCGGTCAGGAAAATTGGATTTATTTCACACTCCCGGGGTCAGGAAAATTGGGTTTTTTTCACACTCCCGGGGTCAAGAAACTCACATTTTTTCACACTCCCGGGGTCAGGAAAATTGGGTTTTTTTCACACTCCTGGGGTCAGGAAAATTGGGTTTTTTTCACACTCCCGGGGTCAAGAAAATCACATTTTTTCACTCTCCCGGGGTCAGGAGATTCTGATTTTTTCACACTCCCGGGATCAAGAAAATCACATTTTTTCACACTCCCGGAGTCAGGAGATTCTGATTTTTTTGACACTCCCGGGGTGAGGAAAATTGGATTTTTTCACACTCCCGGGATCAGGAAATTCTGATATTTTTCACACTCCCGGGGTCAGGAAAATCAGATTTTTTCATACTCCTGGGGTCAGGAAAATTGGATATTTTCATACTCCCGGGGTCAGGAAAATCGCATTTTTCATACTCACGGTGTTAGGAAAATCACATTTTTTCACACTCCCGGGGTCAGGAAATTCTGATATTTTTCACACTCCCGGGGTCAGGAAAATTGGATATTTTCATACTCCCGGGGTCAGGAAAATCGCATTTTTCATACTCACGGTTTTAGGAAAATCGCATTTTTCATACTCCCGGGGTCAGGAAAATCCAAATTTTTTCACACTCCCGGGGTCAAGAAAATCACATTTTTTCACACTCCTGGGGTCAGGAAAATTGGATTTTTTTCACACTCCCAGGGTTAGGAAAATTGGATGTTTTTAGCATTCCCGGGGTCAGGAAAATTGGATTTTTTTCACACTCCCGGGGTCAGGAAAATTGGGGTTTTTTCACACTCCCAGGGTCAAGAAACTCACATTTTTTCACACTCCCGGGGTCAGGAAAATTGGGTTTTTTTCACACTCCCGGGGTCAGGAAAATTGGGTTTTTTTCACACTCCCGGGGTCAAGAAAATCACATTTTTTCACTCTCCCGGGGTCAGGAGATTCTGATTTTTTTCACACTCCCGGGGTCAAGAAAATCACATTTTTTCACACTCCCGGGGTCAGGAGATTCTGATTTTTTTCCACACTCCCGGGGTCAGGAAAATTGGATTTTTTCACACTCCCGGGATCAGGAAATTCTGATATTTTTCACACTCCCGGGGTCAGGAAAATCGGATATTTTCACACTCCCGGGGTCAGGAAAATCAGATTTTTTCACACTCCCGGGGTCAGGAAAATTGGATTTTTTTCACACTCCCGGGGTCAGGAAAATTGGTTTTTTTTCACACTCCAGGGGTCAAGAAAATCACATTTTTTCACACTCCCGGGGTCAGGAGATTCTGATTTTTTCACACTGCTGGGGTGAAGAAAATCACATTTTTTCACACTCCCAGGATCAGGAAAATTGTTTATTTTCATACTCCCGGGGTCAAGAAAATCACATTTTTTCACACTCCCGGGGTCAGGAAAATCGGATATTTTCACATTCCCGGGGTCAGGAAAATCAGATTTTTTCACACTCCCGGGGTCAGGAAAATCGGATATTTTCACACTCCCGGGGTCAGGAAAATCAGATTTTTTTCATACTCCCGGGGTCAGGAAAATTGGATATTTTCATACTCCCGGGGTCAGGAAAATCGCATTTTTCATACTCACGGTGTTAGGAAAATCACATTTTTTCACACTCCTGGGGTCAGGAAATTCTGATATTTTTCACACTCCCGGGGTCAGGAAAATCGGATATTTTCACACTCCCGGGGTCAGGAAAATCAGATTTTTTTCATACACCCGGGGTCAATAAAATCACATTTTTTCAAACTACCGGGGTCAGGAAAATTGGATTTTTTTCAAACTCCTGGGGTCAGCAAAATTGGATTTTTTTCACACTCCCGGGGTCAGGAAAATTGGGGTTTTTTCACACTCCCGGGGTCAAGAAACTCACATTTTTTCACACTCCCGGGGTCAGGAAAATTGGGTTTTTTTCACACTCCCGGGGTCAGGAAAATTGGGTTTTTTTCACACTCCCGGGGTCAAGAAAATCACATTTTTTCACTCTCCCGGGGTCAGGAGATTCTGATTTTTTCACACTCCCGGGGTCAAGAAAATCACATTTTTTCACACTCCCGGGGTCAGGAGATTCTGATTTTTTTCACACTCCCGGGGTCAGGAATATTGGATTTTTTCACACTCCCGGGATCAGGAAATTCTGATATTTTTCACACTCCCGGGGTCAGGAAAATCGGATATTTTCACACTCCCGGGGTCAGGAAAATCAGATTTTTTCACATTCCCGGGGTCAGGAAAATTGGATTTTTCTCACACTCCCGGGGTCAGGAAAATTGGTATTTTTTCACACTCCAGGGGTCAAGAAAATCACATTTTTTCACACTCCCGGGGTCAGGAGATTCTGATTTTTTTTACACTCCCGGGGTCAAGAAAATCACATTTTTTCACACTCCCAGGGTCAGGAAAATTGTTTATTTTCATACTCCCGGGGTCAAGAAAATCACATTTTTTCACACTCCCGGGGTCAGGAATTTCTGATTTTTTTCATACTCCCGGGGTCAAGAAAATAACATTTTTTCACACTCCCGGTGTCAGGACATTCTGATATTTTTCACACTCCCGGGGTCAGGAAAATCCGGTATTTTCACACTCCCGGGGTCAGGAAAATCCGATTTTTTTCATACTCCCGGGGTCAGGAAAATTGGATATTTTCATACTCCCGGGGTCAGGAAAATCACATTTTTTCACACTCCCGGGGTCAGGAAAATTGGATGTTTTTAGCACTCCCGGGGTCAGGAAAATTGGATTTTTTTAACACTCCCGGGGTCAGGAAAATTGGGTTTTTTTCACACTCCCGGGGTCAAGAAACTCACATTTTTTCACACTCCTGGGGTCAGGAAATTTGGGTTTTTTTCACACTCCCGGGGTCAGGAAAATTGGATTTTTTCACACTCCTGGGATCAGGAAATTCTGATATTTTTCACACTCCCGGGGTCAGGAAAATCAGATTTTTTTCATACTCCCGGGGTCAGGAAAATTGGATATTTTCATACTCCCGGGGTCAGGAAAATCGCATTTTTCATACTCACGGTGTTAGGAAAATCACATTTTTTCACACTCCCGGGGTCAGGAAATTCTGATATTTTTCACACTCCCGGGGTCAGGAAAATTGGATATTTTCATACTCCCGGGGTCAGGAAAATCGCATTTCTCATACTCACGGTTTTAGGAAAATCGCATTTTTCATACTCCCGGGGTCAGGAAAATCCAAATTTTTTCACACTCCCGGGGTCAAGAAAATCACATTTTTTCACACTCCTGGGGTCAGGAAAATTGGGTTTTTTTCACACTCCCGGGGTCAAGAAAATCACATTTTTTCACTCTCCCGGGGTCAGGAGATTCTGATTTTTTCACACTCCCGGGGTCAAGAAAATCACATTTTTTCACACTCCCGGGGTCAGGAGATTCTGATTTTTTTCACACTCCCGGGGTCAGGAATATTGGATTTTTTCACACTCCCGGGATCAGGAAATTCTGATATTTTTCACACTCCCGGGGTCAGGAAAATCGGATATTTTCACACTCCCGGGGTCAGGAAAATCAGATTTTTTCACATTCCCGGGGTCAGGAAAATTGGTATTTTTTCACACTCCAGGGGTCAAGAAAATCACATTTTTTCACACTCCCGGGGTCAGGAGATTCTGATTTTTTTTACACTCCCGGGGTCAAGAAAATCACATTTTTTCACACTCCCAGGGTCAGGAAAATTGTTTATTTTCATACTCCCGGGGTCAAGAAAATCACATTTTTTCACACTCCCGGGGTCAGGAATTTCTGATTTTTTTCATACTCCCGGGGTCAAGAAAATAACATTTTTTCACACTCCCGGGGTCAGGACATTCTGATATTTTTCACACTCCCGGGGTCAGGAAAATCCGGTATTTTCACACTCCCGGGGTCAGGAAAATCCGATTTTTTTCATACTCCCGGGGTCAGGAAAATTGGATATTTTCATACTCCCGGGGTCAGGAAAATCACATTTTTTCACACTCCCGGGGTCAGGAAAATTGGATGTTTTTAGCACTCCCGGGGTCAGGAAAATTGGATTTTTTTAACACTCCCGGGGTCAGGAAAATTGGGGTTTTTTCACACTCCCGGGGTCAAGAAACTCACATTTTTTCACACTCCCGGGGTCAGGAAAATTGGGTTTTTTTCACACTCCTGGGGTCAGGAAATTTGGGTTTTTTTCACACTCCCGGGGTCAGGAAAATTGGATTTTTTCACACTCCTGGGATCAGGAAATTCTGATATTTTTCACACTCCCGGGGTCAGGAAAATCAGATTTTTTTCATACTCCCGGGGTCAGGAAAATTGGATATTTTCATACTCCCGGGGTCAGGAAAATCGCATTTTTCATACTCACGGTGTTAGGAAAATCACATTTTTTCACACTCCCGGGGTCAGGAAATTCTGATATTTTTCACACTCCCGGGGTCAGGAAAATTGGATATTTTCATACTCCCGGGGTCAGGAAAATCGCATTTCTCATACTCACGGTTTTAGGAAAATCGCATTTTTCATACTCCCGGGGTCAGGAAAATCCAAATTTTTTCACACTCCCGGGGTCAAGAAAATCACATTTTTTCACACTCCTGGGGTCAGGAAAATTGGATTTTTTTCACACTCCCGGGGTCAGGAAAATTGGGGTTTTTTCACATTCCCGGGGACAAGAAAATCACATTTTTTCACTCTCCTGGGGTCAGAAGGATTTTTCACACTCCCGGGGTCAAGAAAATCACATTTTTTCACACTCCCGGGGTCAGGAGATTCTGATTTTTTTCACACTCCCGGGGTCAGGAAAATTGGATTTTTTTCACACTCCCGGGGTCAGGAAAATTGGGGTTTTTTCACACTCCCGGGGTCAAGAAACTCACATTTTTTCACACTCCCGGGGTCAGGAAAATTGGGTTTTTTTCCACACTCCCGGGGTCAAGAAAATCACATTTTTTCACTCTCCTGGGGTCAGGAGATTCTGATTTTTTCACACTCCCGGGGTCAAGAAAATCACATTTTTTCACCCTCCCGGGATCAGGAAATTCTGATATTTTTCACACTCCCGGGGTCAGGAAAATCGGATATTTTCACACTCCCGGGGTCAGGAAAATCAGATTTTTTTCATACTCCCGGGGTCAGGAAAATTGGATATTTTCATACTCCCGGGGTCAGGAAAATCGCATTTTTCATACTCACGGTGTTAGGAAAATCGCATTTTTCATCTCCCGGGGTCAGGAAAATCCAAATTTTTTCACACTCCCGGGGTCAAGAAAATCACATTTTTTCACACTCCTTGGGGTCAGGAAAATTGGATTTTTTTCACACTCCCGGGGTAAGAAAAATTGGGGTTTTTTCACACTCCCGGGGTCAAGAAAATCACATTTTTTCACTCTCCCGGGGTCAGGAGATTTTTTCACACTCCCGGGGTCAAGAAAATCACATTTTTTCACACTCCCGGGGTCAGGAGATTCTGATTTTTTTCACATTCCCGGGGTCAGGAAAATTGGATTTTTTCACACTCCCGGGATCAGGAAATTCTGATATTTTTCACACTCCCGGAGTCAGGAAAATCGGATATTTTCACACTCCCGGTGTCAGGAAGATCAGATTTTTTCATACTCCCGGGGTCAGGAAAATTAGATATTTTCATACTCCCGGGGTCAGGAAAATCGCATTTTTCATACTCACGGTGTTAGGAAAATCGCATTTTTCATACTCCCGGGGTCAGGAAAATCCAATTTTTTTCACACTCCCGGGGTCAAGAAAATCACATTTTTTCACACTCCCGGGGTCAGGACATTCTGATATTTTTCACACTCCCGGGGTCAGGAAAATCGGATATTTTCACACTCCTGGGGTCAGGAAACTCAGATTTTTTTCATACTCCCGGGGTCAAGAAAATCACATTTTGTCACACTCCCGGGGTCAGGAAAATCGCATTTTTCATACTCACGGTGTTAGGAAAATCACATTTTTTCACACTCCCGGGGTCAGGAAATTCTGATATTTTTCACACTCCCGGGGTCAGGAAAATCGGATATTTTCACACTCCTGGGGTCAGGAAACTCAGATTTTTTTCATACTCCCGGGGTCAAGAAAATCACATTTTGTCACACTACCGGGGTCAGGAAAATTGGATTTTTTTCACACTCCCGGGGTCAGGAAAATTGGTTTTTTTCACACTCCTGGGGTCAGGAAATTTGGGTTTTTTTCACACTCCCGGGGTCAAGAAAATCACATTTTTTCACTCTCCCGGGGTCAGGAGATTCTGATTTTTTTCACACTCCCGGGGTCAGGAAAATTGGATTTTTTCACACTCCTGGGATCAGGAAATTCTGATATTTTTCACACTCCCGGGGTCAGGAAAATCAGATTTTTTTCATACTCCCGGGGTCAGGAAAATTGGATATTTTCATACTCCCGGGGTCAAGAAAATCACATTTTTTCACACTCCCGGGGTCAGGAATTTCTGATTTTTTTCATACTCCCGGGGTCAAGAAAATCACATTTTTTCACACTCCCGGGGTCAGGACATTCTGATATTTTTCACACTCCCGGGGTCAGGAAAATCCGGTATTTTCACACTCCCGGGGTCAGGAAAATCCGATTTTTTCCATACTCCCGGGGTCAGGAAAATTGGATATTTTCATACTCCCGGGGTCAGGAAAATCAGATTTTTTCATACTCCCGGGGTCAAGAAAATCACATTTTTTCACACTCCCGGGGTCAGGAAAATTGGATGTTTTTAGCACTCCCGGGGTCAGGAAAATTGGATTTTTTTCACACTCCCGGGGTCAGGAAAATTGGGTTTTTTTCACACTCCCGGGGTCAAGAAACTCACATTTTTTCACACTCCCGGGGTCAGGAAAATTGGGTTTTTTTCACACTCCTGGGGTCAGGAAATTTAGGTTTTTTTCACACTCCTGGGGTCAGGAAAATTGGATTTTTTCACACTCCCGTGATCAGGAAATTCTGATATTTTTCACACTCCCGGGGTCAGGAAAATCAGATTTTTTTCATACTCCCGGGGTCAGGAAAATTGGATATTTTCATACTCCCGGGGTCAGGAAAATCGCATTTTTCATACTCACGGTGTTAGGAAAATCACATTTTTTCACACTCCCGGGGTCAGGAAATTCTGATATTTTTCACACTCCCGGGGTCAGGAAAATTGGATATTTTCATACTCCCGGGGTCAGGAAAATCGCATTTTTCATACTCACGGTTTTAGGAAAATCGCATTTTTCATACTCCCGGGGTCAGGAAAATCCAAATTTTTTCACACTCCCGGGGTCAAGAAAATCACATTTTTTCACACTCCCGGGGTCAGGAAAATTGGGGTTTTTTCACATTCCCGGGGTCAAGAAAATCACATTTTTTCACTCTCCTGGGGTCAGGAGGTTTTTTCACACTCCCGGGGTCAAGAAAATCACATTTTTTCACACTCCCGGGGTCAGGAGATTCTGATTTTTTTCACACTCCCGGGGTCAGGAAAATTGGATTTTTTTCACACTCCCGGGGTCAGGAAAATTGGGGTTTTTTCACACTCCCGGGGTCAAGAAACTCACATTTTTTCACACTCCCGGGGTCAGGAAAATTGGGTTTTTTTCCACACTCCCGGGGTCAAGAAAATCACATTTTTTCACTCTCCCGGGGTCAGGAGATTATGATTTTTTCACACTCCCGGGGTCAAGAAAATCACATTTTTTCACCCTCCCGGGATCAGGAAATTCTGATATTTTTCACACTCCCGGGGTCAGGAAAATCGGATATTTTCATACTCCCGGGGTCAGGAAAATCGCATTTTTCATACTCACGGTGTTAGGAAAATCGCATTTTTCATCTCCCGGGGTCAGGAAAATCCAAATTTTTTCACACTCCCGGGGCCAAGAAATTCACATTTTTTCACACTCCTTGGGGTCAGGAAAATTGGATTTTTTTCACACTCCCGGGGTAAGGAAAATTGGGGTTTTTTCACACTCCCGGGGTCAAGAAAATCACATTTTTTCACTCTCCCGGGGTCAGGAGATTTTTTCACACTCCCGGGGTCAAGAAAATCACATTTTTTCACACTCCCGGGGTCAGGAGATTCTGATTTTTTTCACATTCCCGGGGTCAGGAAAATTGGATTTTTTCACACTCCCGGGATCAGGAAATTCTGATATTATTCACACTCCCGGAGTCAGGAAAATCGGATATTTTCACACTCCCGGTGTCAGGAAGATCAGATTTTTTTCATACTCCCGGGGTCAGGAAAATTGGATATTTTCATACTCCCGGGGTCAGGAAAATTGGATATTTTCATACTCCCGGGGTCAGGAAAATCGCATTTTTCATACTCACGGTGTTAGGAAAATCGCATTTTTCATACTCCCGGGGTCAAGAAAATCACATTTTTTCACACTCCCGGGGTCAGGAAAATTGGATTTTTTTCATACTCCCGGGGTCAAGAAAATCACATTTTTTCACACTCCCGGGGTCAGGACATTCTGATATTTTTCACACTCCCGGGGTCAGGAAAATCGGATATTTTCACACTCCCGGGGTCAGGAAAATTCTGATATTTTTCACACTCCCGGGGTCAGGAAAATCGGATATTTTCATACTCCCGGGGTCAGGAAAATCGCATTTTTCATACTCACGGTGTTAGGAAAATCGCATTTTTCATCTCCCGGGGTCAGGAAAATCCAAATTTTTTCACACTCCCGGGGCCAAGAAATTCACATTTTTTCACACTCCTTGGGGTCAGGAAAATTGGATTTTTTTCACACTCCCGGGGTAAGGAAAATTGGGGTTTTTTCACACTCCCGGGGTCAAGAAAATCACATTTTTTCACTCTCCCGGGGTCAGGAGATTTTTTCACACTCCCGGGGTCAAGAAAATCACATTTTTTCACACTCCCGGGGTCAGGAGATTCTGATTTTTTTCACATTCCCGGGGTCAGGAAAATTGGATTTTTTCACACTCCCGGGATCAGGAAATTCTGATATTATTCACACTCCCGGAGTCAGGAAAATCGGATATTTTCACACTCCCGGTGTCAGGAAGATCAGATTTTTTTCATACTCCCGGGGTCAGGAAAATTGGATATTTTCATACTCCCGGGGTCAGGAAAATTGGATATTTTCATACTCCCGGGGTCAGGAAAATCGCATTTTTCATACTCACGGTGTTAGGAAAATCGCATTTTTCATACTCCCGGGGTCAAGAAAATCACATTTTTTCACACTCCCGGGGTCAGGAAAATTGGATTTTTTTCATACTCCCGGGGTCAAGAAAATCACATTTTTTCACACTCCCGGGGTCAGGACATTCTGATATTTTTCACACTCCCGGGGTCAGGAAAATCGGATATTTTCACACTCCCGGGGTCAGGAAAATCAGATTTTTTTCATACTCCCGGGGTCAGGAAAATTGGATATTTTCATACTCCCGGGGTCAGGAAAATCGCATTTTTCATACTCACGGTGTTAGGAAAATCACATTTTTTCATACTCCCGGGGTCAAGAAAATCACATTTTGTCACACTACCGGGGTCAGGAAAATTGGATTTTTTTCACACTCCCGGGGTCAGGAAAATTGGGTTTTTTTCACACTCCTGGGGTCAGGAAATTTGGGTTTTTTTCACACTCCCGGGGTCAAGAAAATCACATTTTTTCACTCTCCCGGGGTCAGGAGATTCTGATTTTTTTCACACTCCCGGGGTCAGGAAAATTGGATTTTTTCACACTCCCGGGATCAGGAAATTCTGATATTTTTCACACTCCCGGGGTCAGGAAAATCAGATTTTTTTCATACTCCCGGGGTCAGGAAAATTGGATATTTTCATACTCCCGGGGTCAAGAAAATCACATTTTTTCACACTCCCGGGGTCAGGAATTTCTGATTTTTTTCATACTCCCGGGGTCAAGAAAATCACATTTTTTCACACTCCCGGGGTCAGGACATTCTGATATTTTTCACACTCCCGGGGTCAGGAAAATCCGGTATTTTCACACTCCCGGGGTCAGGAAAATCCGATTTTTTTCATACTCCCGGGGTCAGGAAAATTGGATATTTTCATACTCCCGGGGTCAGGAAAATCAGATTTTTTCATACTCCCGGGGTCAAGAAAATCACATTTTTTCACACTCCCGGGGTCAGGAAAATTGGATGTTTTTAGCACTCCCGGGGTCAGGAAAATTGGATTTTTTTCACACTCCCGGGGTCAGGAAAATTGGGGGTTTTTCACACTCCCGGGGTCAAGAAACTCAAATTTTTTCACACTCCCGGGGTCAGGAAAATTGGGTTTTTTTCACACTCCTGGGGTCAGGAAATTTGGGTTTTTTTCACACTCCCGGGGTCAGGAAAATTGGATTTTTTCACACTCCCGGGATCAGGAAATTCTGATATTTTTCACACTCCCGGGGTCAGGAAAATCAGATTTTTTTCATACTCCCGGGGTCAGGAAAATTGGATATTTTCATACTCCCGGGGTCAGGAAAATCGCATTTTTCATACTCACGGTGTTAGGAAAATCACATTTTTTCACACTCCCGGGGTCAGGAAATTCTGATATTTTTCACACTCCCGGGGTCAGGAAAATTGGATATTTTCATACTCCCGGGGTCAGGAAAATCGCATTTTTCATACTCACGGTTTTAGGAAAATCGCATTTTTCATACTCCCGGGGTCAGGAAAATCCAAATTTTTTCACACTCCCGGGGTCAAGAAAATCACATTTTTTCACACTCCTGGGGTCAGGAAAATTGGATTTTTTTCACACTCCCGGGGTCAGGAAAATTGGGGTTTTTTCACATTCCCGGGGTCAAGAAAATCACATTTTTTCACTCTCCTGGGGTCAGGAGGTTTTTCACACTCCCGGGGTCAAGAAAATCACATTTTTTCACACTCCCGGGGTCAGGAGATTCTGATTTTTTTCACACTCCCGGGGTCAGGAAAATTGGATTTTTTTCACACTCCCGGGGTCAGGAAAATTGGGGTTTTTTCACACTCCCGGGGTCAAGAAACTCACATTTTTTCACACTCCCGGGGTCAGGAAAATTGGGTTTTTTTCACACTCCCGGGGTCAAGAAAATCACATTTTTTCACTCTCCCGGGGTCAGGAAAATCAGATTTTTTTCATACTCCCGGGGTCAGGAAAATTGGATATTTTCATACTCCCGGGGTCAAGAAAATCACATTTTTTCACACTCCCGGGGTCAGGAATTACTGATTTTTTTCATACTCCCGGGGTCAAGAAAATCACATTTTTTCACACTCCCGGGGTCAGGACATTCTGATATTTTTCACACTCCCTGGGTCAATAAAATCCGGTATTTTCACACTCCCGGGGTCAGGAAAATCCGATTTTTTTCATACTCCCGGGGTCAGGAAAATTGGATATTTTCATACTCCTGGGGTCAGGAAAATCAGATTTTTTCATACTCCCGGGGACAAGAAAATCACATTTTTTCACACTCCCGGGGTCAGGAAAATTGGATGTTTTTAGCACTCCCGGAGTCAGGAAAATTGGATTTTTTTCACACTCCCGGGGTCAAGAAACTCACATTTTTTCACACTCCCGGGGTCAGGAAAATTGGTTTTTTTTCACACTCCTGGGGTCAGGAAATTTGGGTTTTTTTCACACTCCCGGGGTCAGGGAAATTGGATTTTTTCACACTCCCGGGATCAGGAAATTCTGATATTTTTCACACTCCCGGGGTCAGGAAAATCCAAATTTTTTCACACTCCCGGGGTCAAGAAAATCACATTTTTTCACACTCCTGGGGTCAGGAAAATTGGATTTTTTTCACACTCCCGGGGTCAGGAAATTCTGATATTTTTCACACTCCCGGGGTCAGGAAAATTGGATATTTTCATACTCCCGGGGTCAGGAAAATCGCATTTTTCATACTCACGGTTTTAGGAAAATCGCATTTTTCATACTCCCGGGGTCAGGAAAATCCAAATTTTTTCACACTCCCGGGGTCAAGAAAATCACATTTTTTCACACTCCTGGGGTCAGGAAAATTGGATTTTTTCACACTCCCGGGATCAGGAAATTCTGATATTTTTCACACTCCCGGGGTCAGGAAAATCAGATTTTTTTCATACTCCCGGGGTCAGGAAAATTGGATATTTTCATACTCCCGGGGTCAAGAAAATCACATTTTTTCACACTCCCGGGGTCAGGAATTTCTGATTTTTTTCATACTCCCGGGGTCAAGAAAATCACATTTTTTCACACTCCCGGGGTTAGGACATTCTGATATTTTTCACACTCCCTGGGTCAATAAAATCCGGTATTTTCACACTCCCGGGGTCAGGAAAATCCGATTTTTTTCATACTCCCGGGGTCAGGAAAATTGGATATTTTCATACTCCCGGGGTCAGGAAAATCAGATTTTTTCATACTCCCGGGGTCAGGAGATTCTGATTTTTTTCACACTCCCGGGGTCAGGAAAATTGGATGTTTTTAGCACTCCCGGAGTCAGGAAAATTGGATTTTTTTCACACTCCCGGGGTCAGGAAAATTGGGGTTTTTTCACACTCCCGGGGTCAAGAAACTCACATTTTTTCACACTCCCGGGGTCAGGAAAATTGGGTTTTTTTCACACTCCTGGGGTCAGGAAATTTGGGTTTTTTTCACACTCCCGGGGTCAGGAAAATTGGATTTTTTCACACTCCCGGGATCAGGAAATTCTGATATTTTTCACACTCCCGGGGTCAGGAAAATCAGATTTTTTTCATACTCCCGGGGTCAGGAAAATTGGATATTTTCATACTCCCGGGGTCAGGAAAATCGCATTTTTCATACTCACGGTGTTAGGAAAATCACATTTTTTCACACTCCCGGGGTCAGGAAATTCTGATATTTTTCACACTCCCGGGGTCAGGAAAATTGGATATTTTCATACTCCCGGGGTCAGGAAAATCGCATTTTTCATACTCACGGTTTTAGGAAAATCGCATTTTTCATACTCCCGGGGTCAGGAAAATCCAAATTTTTTCACACTCCCGGGGTCAAGAAAATCACATTTTTTCACACTCCTGGGGTCAGGAAAATTGGATTTTTTTCACACTCCCGGGGTCAGGAAATTCTGATATTTTTCACACTCCTGGGGACAGGAAAATTGGATTTTTTTCACACTCCCGGGGTCAGGAAAATTGGGGTTTTTTCACATTCCCGGGGTCAAGAAAATCACATTTTTTCACTCTCCTGGGGTCAGGAGGTTTTTTCACACTCCCGGGGTCAAGAAAATCACATTTTTTTACACTCCCGGGGTCAGGAGATTCTGATTTTTTTCACACTCCCGGGGTCAGGAAAATTGGATTTTTTTCACACTCCCGGGGTCAGGAAAATTGGGGTTTTTTCACACTCCCGGGGTCAAGAAACTCACATTTTTTCACACTCCCGGGGTCAGGAAAATTGGATTATTTCACACTCCCGGGATCAGGAAATTCTGATATTTTTCACACTCCCGGGGTCAGGAAAATCAGATTTTTTTCATACTCCCGGGGTCAGGAAAATTGGATATTTTCATACTCCCGGGGTCAAGAAAATCACATTTTTTCACACTCCCGGGGTCAGGAATTTCTGATTTTTTTCATACTCCCGGGGTCAAGAAAATCACATTTTTTCACACTCCCGGGGTCAGGACATTCTGATATTTTTCACACTCCCGGGGTCAGGAAAATCCGGTATTTTCACACTCCCGGGGTCAGGAAAATCCGATTTTTTTCATACTCCCGGGGTCAGGAAAATTGGATATTTTCATACTCCCGGGGTCAGGAAAATCAGATTTTTTCATACTCCCGGGGTCAAGAAAATCACATTTTTTCACACTCCCGGGGTCAGGAAAATTGGATGTTTTTAGCACTCCCGGGGTCAAGAAAATCACATTTTTTCACTCTCCTGGGGTCAGGAGGTTTTTTCACACTCCCGGGGTCAAGAAAATCACATTTTTTCACACTCCCGGGGTCAGGAGATTCTGATTTTTTTCACACTCCCGGGGTCAGGAAAATTGGATTTTTTCACACTCCCGGGA
The DNA here is from genome assembly GCA_035047305.1 of Bradypodion pumilum. Classification (NCBI taxonomy): domain Eukaryota; kingdom Metazoa; phylum Chordata; class Lepidosauria; order Squamata; family Chamaeleonidae; genus Bradypodion; species Bradypodion pumilum. The sequence goes on along the minus strand of JAWDJD010000005.1, from coordinate 166,093,567 downwards.
TCAGGAAATTCTGATATTTTTCACACTCCCGGGGTCAGGAAAATCAGATTTTTTTCATACTCCCGGGGTCAGGAAAATTGGATATTTTCATACTCCCGGGGTCAGGAAAATCGCATTTTTCATACTCACGGTGTTAGGAAAATCACATTTTTTCACACTCCCGGGGTCAGGAAATTCTGATATTTTTCACACTCCCGGGGTCAGGAAAATTGGATATTTTCATACTCCCGGGGTCAGGAAAATCGCATTTTTCATACTCACGGTTTTAGGAAAATCGCATTTTTCATACTCCTGGGGTCAGGAAAATCCAAATTTTTTCACACTCCCGGGGTCAAGAAAATCACATTTTTTCACACTCCTGGGGTCAGGAAAATTGGATTTTTTTCACACTCCCGGGGTCAGGAAAATTGGGGTTTTTTCACATTCCCGGGGTCAAGAAAATCACATTTTTTCACTCTCCTGGGGTCAGGAGGTTTTTTCACACTCCCGGGGTCAAAAAAATCACATTTTTTCACACTCCCGGGGTCAGGAGATTCTGATTTTTTTCACACTCCCGGGGTCAGGAAAATTGGATTTTTTTCACACTCCCGGGGTCAGGAAAATTGGGGTTTTTTCACACTCCCGGGGTCAAGAAACTCACATTTTTTCACACTCCCGGGGTCAGGAAAATTGGATTTTTTCACACTCCCGGGATCAGGAAATTCTGATATTTTTCACACTCCCGGGGTCAGGAAAATCAGATTTTTTTCATACTCCCGGGGTCAGGAAAATTGGATATTTTCATACTCCCGGGGTCAAGAAAATCACATTTTTTCACACTCCCGGGGTCAGGAATTTCTGATTTTTTTCATACTCCCGGGGTCAAGAAAATCACATTTTTTCACACTCCCGGGGTCAGGACATTCTGATATTTTTCACACTCCCGGGGTCAGGAAAATCCGGTATTTTCACACTCCCGGGGTCAGGAAAATCCGATTTTTTTCATACTCCCGGGGTCAGGAAAATTGGATATTTTCATACTCCCGGGGTCAGGAAAATCAGATTTTTTCATACTCCCGGGGTCAAGAAAATCACATTTTTTCACACTCCCGGGGTCAGGAAAATTGGATGTTTTTAGCACTCCTGGGGTCAAGAAAATCACATTTTTTCACTCTCCTGGGGTCAGGAGGTTTTTTCACACTCCCGGGGTCAAGAAAATCACATTTTTTCACACTCCCGGGGTCAGGAGATTCTGATTTTTTTCACACTCCCGGGGTCAGGAAAATTGGATTTTTTCACACTCCCGGGATCAGGAAATTCTGATATTTTTCACACTCCCGGGGTCAGGAAAATCAGATTTTTTTCATACTCCCGGGGTCAGGAAAATTGGATATTTTCATACTCCCGGGGTCAGGAAAATCGCATTTTTCATACTCACGGTGTTAGGAAAATCACATTTTTTCACACTCCCGGGGTCAGGAAATTCTGATATTTTTCACACTCCCGGGGTCAGGAAAATTGGATATTTTCATACTCCCGGGGTCAGGAAAATCGCATTTTTCATACTCACGGTTTTAGGAAAATCACATTTTTCATACTCCTGGGGTCAGGAAAATCCAAATTTTTTCACACTCCCGGGGTCAAGAAAATCACATTTTTTCACACTCCTGGGGTCAGGAAAATTGGATTTTTTTCACACTCCCGGGGTCAGGAAAATTGGGGTTTTTTCACATTCCCGGGGTCAAGAAAATCACATTTTTTCACTCTCCTGGGGTCAGGAGGTTTTTTCACACTCCCGGGGTCAAAAAAATCACATTTTTTCACACTCCCGGGGTCAGGAGATTCTGATTTTTTTCACACTCCCGGGGTCAGGAAAATTGGATTTTTTTCACACTCCCGGGGTCAGGAAAATTGGGGTTTTTTCACACTCCCGGGGTCAAGAAAATCACATTTTTTCACACTCCCGGGGTTAGGAAAATTGGGTTTTTTTCCACACTCCCGGGGTCAAGAAAATCACATTTTTTCACTCTCCCGGAGTCAGGAGATTCTGATTTTTTCACACTCCCGGGGTCAAGAAAATCACATTTTTTCACCCTCCCGGGATCAGGAAATTCTGATATTTTTCACACTCCCGGGGTCAGGAAAATCGGATATTTTCACACTCCCGGGGTCAGGAAAATCAGATTTTTTTCATACTCCCGGGGTCAGGAAAATTGGATATTTTCATACTCCCGGGGTCAGGAAAATCGCATTTTTCATACTCACGGTGTTAGGAAAATCGCATTTTTCATCTCCCGGGGTCAGGAAAATCCAAATTTTTTCACACTCCCGGGGTCAAGAAAATCACATTTTTTCACACTCCTTGGGGTCAGGAAAATTGGATTTTTTTCACACTCCCGGGGTAAGGAAAATTGGGGTTTTCTCACACTCCCGGGGTCAAGAAAATCACATTTTTTCACTCTCCCGGGGTCAGGAGATTTTTTCACACTCCCGGGGTCAAGAAAATCACATTTTTTCACACTCCCGGGGTCAGGAGATTCTGATTTTTTTCATACTCCCGGGGTCAAGAAAATCACATTATTTCACACTCCCAGGGTCAGGAAATTCTGATATTTTTCACACTCCCGGAGTCAGGAAAATCGGATATTTTCACACTCCCGGTGTCAGGAAGATCAGATTTTTTTTCATACTCCCGGGGTCAGGAAAATTGGATATTTTCATACTCCCGGGTCAGGAAAATCGCATTTTTCATACTCACGGTGTTAGGAAAATCGCATTTTTCATACTCCCGGGGTCAGGAAAATCCAATTTTTTTCACACTCCCGGGGTCAGGAAAATTGGATTTTTTTCATACTCCCGGGGTCAAGAAAATCACATTATTTCACACTCCCAGGGTCAGGACATTCTGATATTTTTCACACTCCCGGGGTCAGGAAAATCGGATATTTTCACACTCCCGGGGTCAGGAAAATCAGATTTTTTTCATACTCCCGGGGTCAGGAAAATTGGATATTTTCATACTCCCGGGGTCAGGAAAATCGCATTTTTCATACTCACGGTGTTAGGAAAATCACATTTTTTCACACTCCCGGGGTCAGGAAATTCTGATATTTTTCACACTCCCGGGGTCAGGAAAATCGGATATTTTCACACTCCTGGGGTCAGGAAACTCAGATTTTTTTCATACTCCCGGGGTCAAGAAAATCACATTTTTTCACTCTCCCGGGGTCAGGAGATTCTGATTTTTTTCACACTCCCGGGGTCAGGAAAATTGGATTTTTTCACACTCCCGGGATCAGGAAATTCTGATATTTTTCACACTCCCGGGGTCAGGAAAATCACATTTTTTCACACTCCCGGGGTCAGGAATTTCTGATTTTTTTCATACTCCCAGGGTCAAGAAAATCACATTTTTTCACACTCCCGGGGTCAGGACATTCTGATATTTTTCACACTCCCGGGGTCAGGAAAATCCGGTATTTTCACACTCCCGGAGTCAGGAAAATCCGATTTTTTTCATACTCCCGGGGTCAGGAAAATTGGATATTTTCATACTCCCGGGGTCAGGAAAATCAGATTTTTTCATACTCCCGGGGTCAAGAAAATCACATTTTTTCACACTCCCGGGGTCAGGAAAATTGGATGTTTTTAGCACTCCCGGGGTCAAGAAAATCACATTTTTTCACTCTCCTGGGGTCAGGAGGTTTTTTCACACTCCCGGGGTCAAGAAAATCACATTTTTTCACACTCCCGGGGTCAGGAGATTCTGATTTTTTTCACACTCCCGGGGTCAGGAAAATTGGATTTTTTCACACTCCCGGGATCAGGAAATTCTGATATTTTTCACACTCCCGGGGTCAGGAAAATCAGATTTTTTTCATACTCCCGGGGTCAGGAAAATTGGATATTTTCATACTCCCGGGGTCAGGAAAATCGCATTTTTCATACTCACGGTGTTAGGAAAATCACATTTTTTCACACTCCCGGGGTCAGGAAATTCTGATATTTTTCACACTCCCGGGGTCAGGAAAATTGGATATTTTCATACTCCCGGGGTCAGGAAAATCGCATTTTTCATACTCACGGTTTTAGGAAAATCGCATTTTTCATACTCCCGGGGTCAGGAAAATCCAAATTTTTTCACACTCCCGGGGTCAAGAAAATCACATTTTTTCACACTCCTGGGGTCAGGAAAATTGGATTTTTTTCACACTCCCGGGGTCAGGAAAATTGGGGTTTTTTCACATTCCCGGGGTCAAGAAAATCACATTTTTTCACTCTCCTGGGGTCAGGAGGTTTTTTCACACTCCCGGGGTCAAGAAAATCACATTTTTTCACACTCCCGGGGTCAGGAGATTCTGATTTTTTTCACACTCCCGGGGTCAGGAAAATTGGATTTTTTTCACACTCCCGGGGTCAGGAAAATTGGGGTTTTTTCACACTCCCGGGGTCAAGAAAATCACATTTTTTCACTCTCCCGGAGTCAGGAGATTCTGACTTTTTCACACTCCCGGGGTCAAGAAAATCACATTTTTTCACCCTCCCGGGATCAGGAAATTCTGATATTTTTCACACTCCCGGGGTCAGGAAAATAGGATATTTTCACACTCCCGGGGTCAGGAAAATCAGATTTTTTTCATACTCCCGGGGTCAGGAAAATTTGATATTTTCATACTCCCGGGGTCAGGAAAATCGCATTTTTCATACTCACGGTGTTAGGAAAATCGCATTTTTCATCTCCCGGGGTCAGGAAAATCCAAATTTTTTCACACTCCCGGGGTCAAGAAAATCACATTTTTTCACACTCCTTGGGGTCAGGAAAATTGGATTTTTTTCACACTCCCGGGGTAAGGAAAATTGGGGTTTTCTCACACTCCCGGGGTCAAGAAAATCACATTTTTTCACTCTCCCGGGGTCAGGAGATTTTTTCACACTCCCGGGGTCAAGAAAATCACATTTTTTCACACTCCCGGGGTCAGGAGATTCTGATTTTTTTCATACTCCCGGGGTCAAGAAAATCACATTATTTCACACTCCCAGGGTCAGGAAATTCTGATATTTTTCACACTCCCGGAGTCAGGAAAATCGGATATTTTCACACTCCCGGTGTCAGGAAGATCAGATTTTTTTCATACTCCCGGGGTCAGGAAAATTGGATATTTTCATACTCCCGGGTCAGGAAAATCGCATTTTTCATACTCACGGTGTTAGGAAAATCGCATTTTTCATACTCCCGGGGTCAGGAAAATCCAATTTTTTTCACACTCCCGGGGTCAAGAAAATCACATTTTTTCACACTCCCGGGGTCAGGAAAATTGGATTTTTTTCATACTCCCGGGGTCAAGAAAATCACATTATTTCACACTCCCAGGGTCAGGACATTCTGATATTTTTCACACTCCCGGGGTCAGGAAAATCGGATATTTTCACACTCCCGGGGTCAGGAAAATCAGATTTTTTTCATACTCCCGGGGTCAGGAAAATTGGATATTTTCATACTCCCGGGGTCAGGAAAATCGCATTTTTCATACTCACGGTGTTAGGAAAATCACATTTTTTCACACTCCCGGGGTCAGGAAATTCTGATATTTTTCACACTCCCGGGGTCAGGAAAATCGGATATTTTCACACTCCTGGGGTCAGGAAACTCAGATTTTTTTCATACTCCCGGGGTCAAGAAAATCACATTTTTTCACTCTCCCGGGGTCAGGAGATTCTGATTTTTTTCACACTCCCGGGGTCAGGAAAATTGGATTTTTTCACACTCCCGGGATCAGGAAATTCTGATATTTTTCACACTCCCGGGGTCAGGAAAATCAGATTTTTTTCATACTCCCGGGGTCAGGAAAATTGGATTTTTTTCACACTCCCGGGGTCAGGAAAATTGGGGTTTTTTCACACTCCCGGGGTCAAGAAAATCACATTTTTTCACTCTCCCGGGGTCAGGAGATTCTGATTTTTTTCACACTCCCGGGGTCAGGAAAATTGGATTTTTTCACACTCCCGGGATCAGGAAATTCTGATATTTTTCACACTCCCGGGGTCAGGAAAATCAGATTTTTTTCATACTCCCGGGGTCAGGAAAATTGGATATTTTCATACTCCTGGGGTCAGGAAAATCGCATTTTTCATACTCACAGTGTTAGGAAAATCACATTTTTTCACACTCCCGGGGTCAGGAAATTATGATATTTTTCACACTCCCGGGGTCAAGAAAATCACATTTTTTCATACTCCCGGGGTCAGGAAAATCCAAATTTTTTCACACTCCCGGGGTCAAGAAAATCACATTTTTTCACACTCCTGGGGTCAGGAAAATTGGATTTTTTTCACACTCCCGGGGTCAGGAAAATTGGGGTTTTTTCACATTCCCGGGGTCAAGAAAATCACATTTTTTCACTCTCCTGGGGTCAGGAGGTTTTTTCACACTCCCGGGGTCAAGAAAATCACATTTTTTCACACTCCCGGGGTCAGGAGATTCTGATTTTTTTCACACTCCCGGGGTCAGGAAAATTGGATTTTTTTCACACTCCCGGGGTCAGGAAAATTGGGGTTTTTTCACACTCCCGGGGTCAAGAAAATCACATTTTTTCACTCTCCCGGAGTCAGGAGATTCTGACTTTTTCACACTCCCGGGGTCAAGAAAATCACATTTTTTCACCCTCCCGGGATCAGGAAATTCTGATATTTTTCACACTCCCGGGGTCAGGAAAATAGGATATTTTCACACTCCCGGGGTCAGGAAAATCAGATTTTTTTCATACTCCCGGGGTCAGGAAAATTTGATATTTTCATACTCCCGGGGTCAGGAAAATCGCATTTTTCATACTCACGGTGTTAGGAAAATCGCATTTTTCATCTCCCGGGGTCAGGAAAATCCAAATTTTTTCACACTCCCGGGGTCAAGAAAATCACATTTTTTCACACTCCTTGGGGTCAGGAAAATTGGATTTTTTTCACACTCCCGGGGTAAGGAAAATTGGGGTTTTCTCACACTCCCGGGGTCAAGAAAATCACATTTTTTCACTCTCCCGGGGTCAGGAGATTTTTTCACACTCCCGGGGTCAAGAAAATCACATTTTTTCACACTCCCGGGGTCAGGAGATTCTGATTTTTTTCATACTCCCGGGGTCAAGAAAATCACATTATTTCACACTCCCAGGGTCAGGAAATTCTGATATTTTTCACACTCCCGGAGTCAGGAAAATCGGATATTTTCACACTCCCGGTGTCAGGAAGATCAGATTTTTTTCATACTCCCGGGGTCAGGAAAATTGGATATTTTCATACTCCCGGGTCAGGAAAATCGCATTTTTCATACTCACGGTGTTAGGAAAATCGCATTTTTCATACTCCCGGGGTCAGGAAAATCCAATTTTTTTCACACTCCCGGGGTCAAGAAAATCACATTTTTTCACACTCCCGGGGTCAGGAAAATTGGATTTTTTTCATACTCCCGGGGTCAAGAAAATCACATTATTTCACACTCCCAGGGTCAGGACATTCTGATATTTTTCACACTCCCGGGGTCAGGAAAATCGGATATTTTCACACTCCCGGGGTCAGGAAAATCAGATTTTTTTCATACTCCCGGGGTCAGGAAAATTGGATATTTTCATACTCCCGGGGTCAGGAAAATCGCATTTTTCATACTCACGGTGTTAGGAAAATCACATTTTTTCACACTCCCGGGGTCAGGAAATTCTGATATTTTTCACACTCCCGGGGTCAGGAAAATCGGATATTTTCACACTCCTGGGGTCAGGAAACTCAGATTTTTTTCATACTCCCGGGGTCAAGAAAATCACATTTTTTCACTCTCCCGGGGTCAGGAGATTCTGATTTTTTTCACACTCCCGGGGTCAGGAAAATTGGATTTTTTCACACTCCCGGGATCAGGAAATTCTGATATTTTTCACACTCCCGGGGTCAGGAAAATCAGATTTTTTTCATACTCCCGGGGTCAGGAAAATTGGATTTTTTTCACACTCCCGGGGTCAGGAAAATTGGGGTTTTTTCACACTCCCGGGGTCAAGAAAATCACATTTTTTCACTCTCCCGGGGTCAGGAGATTCTGATTTTTTTCACACTCCCGGGGTCAGGAAAATTGGATTTTTTCACACTCCCGGGATCAGGAAATTCTGATATTTTTCACACTCCCGGGGTCAGGAAAATCAGATTTTTTTCATACTCCCGGGGTCAGGAAAATTGGATATTTTCATACTCCTGGGGTCAGGAAAATCGCATTTTTCATACTCACAGTGTTAGGAAAATCACATTTTTTCACACTCCCGGGGTCAGGAAATTATGATATTTTTCACACTCCCGGGGTCAAGAAAATCACATTTTTTCACACTCCTGGGGTCAGGAAAATTGGATTTTTTTCACACTCCCGGGGTCAGGAAAATTGGGGTTTTTTCACACTCCCGGGGTCAAGAAAATCACATTTTTTCACTCTCCTGGGGTCAGGAGATTTTTTCACACTCCCGGGGTCAAGAAAATCACATTTTTTCACACTCCCGGGGTCAGGAGATTCTGATTTTTTTCACACTCCCGGGGTCAGGAAAATTGGATTTTTTTCACACTCCCGGGGTCAGGAAAATTCGGGTTTTTTCACACTCCCGGGGTCAAGAAACTCACATTTTTTCACACTCCCGGGGTCAGGAAAATTGGGTTTTTTCCACACTCCCGGGGTCAAGAAAATCACATTTTTTCACTCTCCCGGGGTCAGGAGATTCTGATTTTTTCACACTCCCGGGGTCAAGAAAATCACATTTTTTCACACTCCCGGGGTCAGGAGATTCTGATTTTTTTCACACTCCCGGGGTCACGAAAATTGGATTTTTTCACCCTCCCGGGATCAGGAAATTCTGATATTTTTCACACTCCCGGGGTCAGGAAAATCGGATATTTTCACACTCCCGGGGTCAGGAAAATCAGATTTTTTTCATACTCCCGGGGTCAGGAAAATTGGATATTTTCATACTCCCGGGGTCAGGAAAATCGCATTTTTCATACTCACGGTGTTAGGAAAATCACATTTTTTCACACTCCTGGGGTCAGGAAAATTGGATTTTTTCACACTCCCAGGGTTAGGAAAATTGGATGTTTTTAGCACTCCCGGGGTCAGGAAAATTGGATTTTTTTCACACTCCCGGGGTCAGGAAAATTGGGGTTTTTTCACACTCCCAGGGTCAAGAAACTCACATTTTTTCACACTCCCGGGGTCAGGAAAATCACATTTTTTCACACTCCCGGGGTCAGGAGATTCTGATTTTTTGTCACACTCCCGGGATCAGGAAATTCTGATATTTTTCACACTCCCGGGGTCAGGAAAATCGGATATTTTCACACTCCCGGGGTCAGGAAAATCAGATTTTTTCACACTCCCGGGGTCAGGAAAATTGGTTTTTTTTTCACACTCCAGGGGTCAAGAAAATCACATTTTTTCACACTCCCGGGGTCAGGAGATTCTGATTTTTTCACACTCCTGGGGTGAAGAAAATCACATTTTTTCACACTCCCGGGGTCAAGAAAATTGTTTATTTTCATACTCCCGGGGTCAAGAAAATCACACTTTTTCACACTCCCGGGGTCAGGAAAATCGGATATTTTCACACTCCCGGGGTCAGGAAAATCAGATTTTTTCACACTCCCGGGGTCAGGAAAATCGGATATTTTCACACTCCCGGGGTCAGGAAAATCAGATTTTTTTCATACTCCCGGGGTCAGGAAAATTGGATATTTTCATACTCCCGGGGTCAGGAAAATCGCATTTTTTCATACTCACGGTGTTAGGAAAATCACATTTTTTCACACTCCTGGGGTCAGGAAATTCTGATATTTTTCACACTCCCGGGGTCAGGAAAATCGGATATTTTCACACTCCCGGGGTCAGGAAAATCAGATTTTTTTCATACTCCCGGGGTCAGGAAAATTGGATATTTTCATACTCCCGGGGTCAGGAAAATCGCATTTTTCATACTCACGGTGTTAGGAAAATCACATTTTTTCACACTCCTGGGGTCAGGAAATTCTGATATTTTTCACACTCCCGGGGTCAGGAAAATCGGATATTTTCACACTCCCGGGGTCAGGAAAATCAGATTTTTTTCATACACCCGGGGTCAATAAAATCACATTTTTTCACACTACCGGGGTCAGGAAAATTGGATTTTTTTCACACTCCTGGGGTCAGCAAAATTGGATGTTTTTCACACTCCCGGGGTCAGGAAAATTGGGGTTTTTTCACACTCCCAGGGTCAAGAAACTCACATTTTTTCTCACTCCCGGGGTCAGGAAAATTGGGTTTTTTTCACACTCCCGGGGTCAGGAAAATTGGGTTTTTTTCACACTCCCGGGGTCAAGAAAATCACATTTTTTCACTCTCCCGGGGTCAGGAGATTCTGATTTTTTCACACTCCCGGGGTCAAGAAAATCACATTTTTTTCACACTCCCGGGGTCAGGAGATTCTGATTTTTTTCACACTCCCGGGGTCAGGAATATTGGATTTTTTCACACTCCCGGGATCAGGAAATTCTGATATTTTTCACACTCCCGGGGTCAGGAAAATCGGATATTTTCACACTCCCGGGGTCAGGAAAATCAGATTTTTTCACACTCCTGGGGTCAGGAAAATTGGATTTTTCTCACACTCCCGGGGTCAGGAAAATTGGTTTTTTTTTTTCACACTCTAGGGGTCAAGAAAATCACATTTTTTCACACTCCCGGGGTCAGGAGATTCTGATATTTTTTTACACTCCCGGGGTCAAGAAAATCACATTTTTTCACACTCCCAGGGTCAGGAAAATTGTTTATTTTCATACTCCCGGGGTCAGGAAAATCAGATTTTTTTCATACTCCCGGGGTCAAGAAAATCACATTTTTTCACACTCCCGGGGTCAGGAAAATTGGATATTTTTAGCACTCCCGGGGTCAGGAAAATTGGATGTTTTTCACACTCCCGGGGTCAGGAAAATTGGGGTTTTTTCACACTCCCGGGGTCAAGAAACTCACATTTTTTCACACTCCCGGGGTCAGGAAAATTGGGTTTTTTTCACACTCCTGGGGTCAGGAAATTTGGGTTTTTTTCACACTCCCGGGGTCAAGAAAATCACATTTTTTCACTCTCCCGGGGTCAGGAGATTCTGATTTTTTCACACTCCCGGGATCAAGAAAATCACATTTTTTCACACTCCCGGAGTCAGGAGATTCTGATTTTTTTCACACTCCCGGGGTCAGGAAAATTGGATTTTTTCACACTCCCGGGATCAGGAAATTCTGATATTTTTCACACTCCCGGGGTCAGGAAAATCAGATTTTTTTCATACTCCCGGGGTCAGGAAAATTGGATATTTTCATACTCACGGGGTCAGGAAAATCGCATTTTTCATACTCACGGTGTTAGGAAAATCGCATTTTTCATACTCCCGGGGTCAGGAAAATCCAATTTTTTTCACACTCCCGGGGTCAAGAAAATCACATTTTTTCACACTCCCGGGGTCAGGAAAATTGGATTTTTTTCATACTCCCGGGGTCAAGAAAATCACATTTTTTCACACTCCCGGGGTCAGGACATTCTGATATTTTTCACACTCCCGGGGTCAGGAAAATCGGATATTTTCACACTCCCGGGGTCAGGAAAATCAGATTTTTTTCATACTCCCGGGGTCAGGAAAATTGGATATTTTCATACTCCCGGGGTCAGGAAAATCGCATTTTTCATACTCACGGTGTTAGGAAAATCACATTTTTTCACACTCCCGGGGTCAGGAAATTCTGATATTTTTCACACTCCCGGGGTCAGGAAAATCGGATATTTTCACACTCCTGGGGTCAGGAAAGTCAGATTTTTTTCATACTCCCTGGGTCAAGAAAATCACATTTTGTCACACTACCGGGGTCAGGAAAATTGGGGTTTTTTCACACTCCCGGGGTCAAGAAACTCACATTTTTTCACACTCCCGGGGTCAGGAAAATTGGGTTTTTTTCACACTCCTGGGGTCAGGAAATTTGTTTTTTTTTCACACTCCCTGGGTCAAGAAAATCACATTTTTTCACTCTCCCGGGGTCAGGAGATTCTGATTTTTTTCACACTCCCGGGGTCAGGAAAATTGGATTTTTTCACACTCCCGGGATCAGGAAATTCTGATATTTTTCACACTCCCGGGGTCAGGAAAATCAGATTTTTTTCATACTCCCGGGGTCAGGAAAATTGGATATTTTCATACTCCTGGGGTCAGGAAAATCGCATTTTTCATACTCACAGTGTTAGGAAAATCACATTTTTTCACACTCCCGGGGTCAGGAAAATCACATTTTTTCACACTCCCGGGGTCAGGAAAATTGGATATTTTCATACTCCCGGGGTCAGGAAAATCGCATTTTTCATACTCACGGTTTTAGGAAAATCGCATTTTTCATACTCCCGGGGTCAGGAAAATCCAAAATTTTTCACACTCCCGGGGTCAAGAAAATCACATTTTTTCACACTCCTGGGGTCAGGAAAATTGGATTTTTTTCACACTCCCGGGGTCAGGAAATTATGATATTTTTCACACTCCCGGGGTCAAGAAAATCACATTTTTTCACACTCCTGGGGTCAGGAAAATTGGATTTTTTTCACACTCCTGGGGTCAGGAAAATTGGGGTTTTTTCACACTCCCGGGGTCAAGAAAATCACATTTTTTCACTCTCCTGGGGTCAGGAGATTTTTTCACACTCCCGGGGTCAAGAAAATCACATTTTTTCACACTCCCGGGGTCAGGAGATTCTGATTTTTTTCACACTCCCGGGGTCAGGAAAATTGGATTTTTTTCACACTCCCGGGGTCAGGAAAATTCGGGTTTTTTCACACTCCCGGGGTCAAGAAACTCACATTTTTTCACACTCCCGGGGTCAGGAAAATTGGGTTTTTTCCACACTCCCGGGGTCAAGAAAATCACATTTTTTCACTCTCCCGGGGTCAGGAGATTCTGATTTTTTCACACTCCCGGGGTCAAGAAAATCACATTTTTTCACACTCCCGGGGTCAGGAGATTCTGATTTTTTTCACACTCCCGGGGTCACGAAAATTGGATTTTTTCACCCTTCCGTGATCAGGAAATTCTGATATTTTTCACACTCCCGGGGTCAGGAAAATCGGATATTTTCACACTCCCGGGGTCAGGAAAATCAGATTTTTTTCATACTCCCGGGGTCAGGAAAATTGGATATTTTCATACTCCCGGGGTCAGGAAAATCGCATTTTTCATACTCACGGTGTTAGGAAAATCACATTTTTTCACACTCCTGGGGTCAGGAAAATTGGATTTTTTCACACTCCCAGGGTTAGGAAAATTGGATGTTTTTAGCACTCCCGGGGTCAGGAAAATTGGATTTTTTTCACACTCCCGGGGTCAGGAAAATTGGGGTTTTTTCACACTCCCAGGGTCAAGAAACTCACATTTTTTCACACTCCCGGGGTCAGGAAAATCACATTTTTTCACACTCCCGGGGTCAGGAGATTCTGATTTTTTGTCACACTCCCGGGGTCAGGAAAATTGGATTTTTTCACACTCCCGGGATCAGGAAATTCTGATATTTTTCACACTCCCGGGGTCAGGAAAATCGGATATTTTCACACTCCCGGGGTCAGGAAAATCAGATTTTTTCACACTCCCGGGGTCAGGAAAATTGGGTTTTTTTTCACTCTCCAGGGGTCAAGAAAATCACATTTTTTCACACTCCCGGGGTCAGGAGATTCTGATTTTTTCACACTCCTGGGGTGAAGAAAATCACATTTTTTCACACTCCCGGGGTCAAGAAAATTGTTTATTTTCATACTCCCGGGGTCAAGAAAATCACACTTTTTCACACTCCCGGGGTCAGGAAAATCGGATATTTTCACACTCCCGGGGTCAGGAAAATCAGATTTTTTCACACTCCCGGGGTCAGGAAAATCGGATATTTTCACACTCCCGGGGTCAGGAAAATCAGATTTTTTTCACACTCCCGGGGTCAGGAAAATTGGATATTTTCATACTCCCGGGGTCAGGAAAATCGCATTTTTTCATACTCACGGTGTTAGGAAAATCACATTTTTTCACACTCCTGGGGTCAGGAAATTCTGATATTTTTCACACTCCCGGGGTCAGGAAAATCGGATATTTTCACACTCCCGGGGTCAGGAAAATCAGATTTTTTTCATACTCCCGGGGTCAGGAAAATTGGATATTTTCATACTCCCGGGGTCAGGAAAATCGCATTTTTCATACTCACGGTGTTAGGAAAATCACATTTTTTCACACTCCTGGGGTCAGGAAATTCTGATATTTTTCACACTCCCGGGGTCAGGAAAATCGGATATTTTCACACTCCCGGGGTCAGGAAAATCAGATTTTTTTCATACACCCGGGGTCAATAAAATCACATTTTTTCACACTACCGGGGTCAGGAAAATTGGATTTTTTTCACACTCCTGGGGTCAGCAAAATTGGATGTTTTTCACACTCCCGGGGTCAGGAAAATTGGGTTTTTTTCACACTCCCGGGGTCAAGAAAATCACATTTTTTCACTCTCCCGGGGTCAGGAGATTCTGATTTTTTCACACTCCCGGGGTCAAGAAAATCACATTTTTTCACACTCCCGGGGTCAGGAGATTCTGATTTTTTTCACACTCCCGGGGTCAGGAATATTGGATTTTTTCACACTCCCGGGATCAGGAAATTCTGATATTTTTCACACTCCCGGGGTCAGGAAAATCGGATATTTTCACACTCCCGGGGTCAGGAAAATCAGATTTTTTCACACTCCCGGGGTCAGGAAAATTGGATTTTTCTCACACTCCCGGGGTCAGGAAAATTGGTTTTTTTTTTCACACTCCAGCGGTCAAGAAAATCACATTTTTTCACACTCCCGGGGTCAGGAGATTCTGATATTTTTTTACACTCCCGGGGTCAAGAAAATCACATTTTTTCACACTCCCAGGGTCAGGAAAATTGTTTATTTTCATACTCCCGGGGTCAAGAAAATCACATTTTTTCACACTCCCGGGGTCAGGAATTTCTGATTTTTTTCATACTCCCGGGGTCAAGAAAATCACATTTTTTCACACTCCCGGGGTCAGGACATTCTGATATTTTTCACACTCCCGGGGTCAGGAAAATCCGGTATTTTCACACTCCCGGGGTCAGGAAAATCCGATTTTTTTCATACTCCCGGGGTCAGGAAAATTGGATATTTTCATACTCCCGGGGTCAGGAAAATCAGATTTTTTTCATACTCCCGGGGTCAAGAAAATCACATTTTTTCACACTCCCGGGGTCAGGAAAATTGGATATTTTTAGCACTCCCGGGGTCAGGAAAATTGGATTTTTTTCACACTCCCGGGGTCAGGAAAATTGGGGTTTTTTCACACTCCCGGGGTCAAGAAACTCACATTTTTTCACACTCCCGGGGTCAGGAAAATTGGGTTTTTTTCACACTCCTGGGGTCAGGAAATTTGGGTTTTTTTCACACTCCCGGGGTCAAGAAAATCACATTTTTTCACTCTCCCGGGGTCAGGAGATTCTGATTTTTTCACACTCCCGGGATCAAGAAAATCACATTTTTTCACACTCCCGGAGTCAGGAGATTCTGATTTTTTTCACACTCCCGGGGTCAGGAAAATTGGATTTTTTCACACTCCCGGGATCAGGAAATTCTGATATTTTTCACACTCCCGGGGTCAGGAAAATCAGATTTTTTTCATACTCCCGGGGTCAGGAAAATTGGATATTTTCATACTCACGGGGTCAGGAAAATCGCATTTTTTCACACTCCCGGGGTCAGGAAAATTGGGTTTTTTTCACACTCCTGGGGTCAGGAAATTTGGGTTTTTTTCACACTCCCGGGGTCAAGAAAATCACATTTTTTCACTCTCCTGGGGTCAGGAGATTTTTTCACACTCCCGGGGTCAAGAAAATCACATTTTTTCACACTCCCGGGGTCAGGAGATTCTGATTTTTTTCACACTCCCGGGGTCAGGAAAATTGGATTTTTTTCACACTCCCGGGGTCAGGAAAATTGGGGTTTTTTCACACTCCCGGGGTCAAGAAACTCACATTTTTTCACACTCCCGGGGTCAGGAAAATTGGGTTTTTTCCACACTCCCGGGGTCAAGAAAATCACATTTTTTCACTCTCCCGGGGTCAGGAGATTCTGATTTTTTCACACTCCCGGGGTCAAGAAAATCACATTTTTTCACCCTCCCGGGATCAGGAAATTCTGATATTTTTCACACTCCCGGGGTCAGGAAAATCGGATATTTTCACACTCCCGGCATCAGGAAAATCAGATTTTTTTCATACTCCCGGGGTCAGGAAAATTGGATATTTTCATACTCCCGGGGTCAGGAAAATCGCATTTTTCATACTCACGGTGTTAGGAAAATCGCATTTTTCATCTCCCTTGGTCAGGAAAATCCAAATTTTTTCACACTCCCGGGGTCAAGAAAATCACATTTTTTCACACTCCTTGGGGTCAGGAAAATTGGATTTTTTTCACACTCCCGGGGTAAGGAAAATTGGGGTTTTTTCACACTCCCGGGGTCAAGAAAATCACATTTTTTCACTCTCCCGGGGTCAGGAGATTTTTTCACACTCCCGGGGTCAAGAAAATCACATTTTTTCACACTCCCGGGGTCAGGAGATTCTGATTTTTTTCACATTCCCGGGGTCAGGAAAATTGGATTTTTTCACACTCCCTGGATCAGGAAATTCTGATATTTTTCACACTCCCGGAGTCAGGAAAATCGGATATTTTCACACTCCCGGTGTCAGGAAGATCAGATTTTTTTCATACTCCCGGGGTCAGGAAAATTGGATATTTTCATACTCCCGGGGTCAGGAAAATCGCATTTTTCATACTCACGGTGTTAGGAAAATCACATTTTTCATACTCCTGGGGTCAGGAAAATCCAAATTTTTTCACACTCCCGGGGTCAAGAAAATCACATTTTTTCACACTCCCGGGGTCAGGAAAATTGGATTTTTTTCATACTCCCGGGGTCAAGAAAATCACATTTTTTCACACTCCCGGGGTCAGGACATTCTGATATTTTTCACACTCCCGGGGTCAGGAAAATCAGATATTTTCACACTCCCGGGGTCAGGAAAATCGAATTTTTCATACTCATGGTGTTAGGAAAATCACATTTTTTCACACTCCCGGGGTCAGGAAATTCTGATATTTTTCACACTCCCGGGGTCAGGAAAATCGGATATTTTCACACTCCTGGGGTCAGGAAAGTCAGATTTTTTTCATACTCCCGGGGTCAAGAAAATCACATTTTGTCACACTACCGGGGTCAGGAAAATTGGATTTTTTTCACACTCCCGGGGTCAGGAAAATTGGGGTTTTTTCACACTCCTGGGGTCAAGAAACTCACATTTTTTCACACTCCCGGGGTCAGGAAAATTGGGTTTTTTTCACACTCCTGGGGTCAGGAAATTTGGGTTTTTTTCACACTCCCGGGGTCAAGAAAATCACATTTTTTCACTCTCCCGGGGTCAGGAGATTCTGATTTTTTTCACACTCCCGGGGTCAGGAAAATTGGATTTTTTCACACTCCCGGGATCAGGAAATTCTGATATTTTTCACCCTCCCGGGATCAGGAAATTCTGATATTTTTCACACTCCCGGGGTCAGGAAAATCGGATATTTTCACACTCCCGGCATCAGGAAAATCAGATTTTTTTCATACTCCCGGGGTCAGGAAAATTGGATATTTTCATACTCCCGGGGTCAGGAAAATCGCATTTTTCATACTCACGGTGTTAGGAAAATCGCATTTTTCATCTCCCTTGGTCAGGAAAATCCAAATTTTTTCACACTCCCGGGGTCAAGAAAATCACATTTTTTCACACTCCTTGGGGTCAGGAAAATTGGATTTTTTTCACACTCCCGGGGTAAGGAAAATTGGGGTTTTTTCACACTCCCGGGGTCAAGAAAATCACATTTTTTCACTCTCCCGGGGTCAGGAGATTTTTTCACACTCCCGGGGTCAAGAAAATCACATTTTTTCACACTCCCGGGGTCAGGAGATTCTGATTTTTTTCACATTCCCGGGGTCAGGAAAATTGGATTTTTTCACACTCCCTGGATCAGGAAATTCTGATATTTTTCACACTCCCGGAGTCAGGAAAATCGGATATTTTCACACTCCCGGTGTCAGGAAGATCAGATTTTTTTCATACTCCCGGGGTCAGGAAAATTGGATATTTTCATACTCCCGGGGTCAGGAAAATCGCATTTTTCATACTCACGGTGTTAGGAAAATCACATTTTTCATACTCCTGGGGTCAGGAAAATCCAAATTTTTTCACACTCCCGGGGTCAAGAAAATCACATTTTTTCACACTCCCGGGGTCAGGAAAATTGGATTTTTTTCATACTCCCGGGGTCAAGAAAATCACATTTTTTCACACTCCCGGGGTCAGGACATTCTGATATTTTTCACACTCCCGGGGTCAGGAAAATCAGATATTTTCACACTCCCGGGGTCAGGAAAATCGAATTTTTCATACTCATGGTGTTAGGAAAATCACATTTTTTCACACTCCCGGGGTCAGGAAATTCTGATATTTTTCACACTCCCGGGGTCAGGAAAATCGGATATTTTCACACTCCTGGGGTCAGGAAAGTCAGATTTTTTTCATACTCCCGGGGTCAAGAAAATCACATTTTGTCACACTACCGGGGTCAGGAAAATTGGATTTTTTTCACACTCCCGGGGTCAGGAAAATTGGGGTTTTTTCACACTCCTGGGGTCAAGAAACTCACATTTTTTCACACTCCCGGGGTCAGGAAAATTGGGTTTTTTTCACACTCCTGGGGTCAGGAAATTTGGGTTTTTTTCACACTCCCGGGGTCAAGAAAATCACATTTTTTCACTCTCCCGGGGTCAGGAGATTCTGATTTTTTTCACACTCCCGGGGTCAGGAAAATTGGATTTTTTCACACTCCCGGGATCAGGAAATTCTGATATTTTTCACACTCCCGGGGTCAGCAAAATCAGATTTTTTTCATACTCCCGGGGTCAGGAAAATTGGATATTTTCATACTCCTGGGGTCAGGAAAATCGCATTTTTCATACTCACGGTTTTAGGAAAATCGCATTTTTCATACTCCCGGGGTCAGGAAAATCCAAAATTTTTCACACTCCCGGGGTCAAGAAAATCACATTTTTTCACACTCCTGGGGTCAGGAAAATTGGATTTTTTTCACACTCCCGGGGTCAGGAAAATTGGGGTTTTTTCACACTCCCGGGGTCAAGAAAATCACATTTTTTCACTCTCCTGGGGTCAGGAGATTTTTTCACACACCCGGGGTCAAGAAAATCACATTTTTTCACACTCCCGGGGTCAGGAGATTCTGATTTTTTTCACACTCCCGGGGTCAGGAAAATTGGATTTTTTCACACTCCCGGGGTCAGGAAAATTGGGGTTTTTTCACACTCCCGGGGTCAAGAAACTCACATTTTTTCACACTCCCGGGGTCAGGAAAATTGGATTTTTTTCACACTCCCGGGGTCAGGAAAATTGGGGTTTTTTCCACACTCCCGGGGTCAAGAAACTCACATTTTTTCACACTCCCGGGGTCAGGAAAAATGGGTTTTATTCACACTCCCGGGGTCAGTAAAATTGGGTTTTTTTTCACACTCCCGGGGTCAAGAAAATCACATTTTTTCACTCTCCCGGGGTCAGGAGATTCTGATTTTTTCACACTCCCTGGGTCAAGAAACTCACATTTTTTCACACTCCTGGGGTCAGGAGATTCTGATTTTTTCACACTCCAGGGGTCAGGAAAATTGGATTTTTTCACACTCCCGGGATCAGGAAATTCTGATATTTTTCACACTCCCGGGGTCAGGAAAATCGGATATTTTCACACTCCCGGGGTCAGGAAAATTGGATTTTTTTCACACTCCCGGGGTTAGGAAAAAAATTTTTTTTCACACTCCAGGGGTCAAGAAAATCACATTTTTTCACACTCCCGGGGTCAGGAGATTCTGATTTTTTTTACACTCCCGGGGTCAAGAAAATCACATTTTTTCACACTCCCAGGGTCAGGAAAATTGTTTATTTTCATACTCCCGGCGTCAAGAAAATCACATTTTTTAACACTCCCGGGGTCAGGAATTTCTGATTTTTTTCATACTCCCAGGGTCAAGAAAATCACATTTTTTCACACTCCCGGGGTCAGGACATTCTGATATTTTTCACACTCCCGGGGTCAGGAAAATCGGATATTTTCACACTCCCGGGGTCAGGACAATCAGATTTTTTTTCATACTCCCGGGGTCAGGAAAATCAGATTTTTTTCATACTCCCGGGGTCAAGAAAATCACATTTTTTCACACTACCGGGGTCAGGAAAATTGGATTTTTTTCACACTCCCAGGGTTAGGAAAATTGGATGTTTTTAGCACTCCCGGGGTCAGGAAAATTGGATTTTTTTCACACTCCCGGGGTCAGGAAAATTTGGGTTTTTTCACACTCCCAGGGTCAAGAAACTCACATTTTTTCACACTCCCGGGGTCAGGAAAATTGGGTTTTTTTCACACTCCCGGTGTCAGGAAAATTGGGGTTTTTTCACACTCCCGGGGTCAAGAAAATCACATTTTTTCACTCTCCCGGGGTCAGGAGATTCTGATTTTTTCACACTCCCGGGGTCAAGAAAATCACATTTTTTCACACTCCCGGGGTCAGGAGATTCTGATTTTTTTTCACACTCCCGGGGTCAGGAAAATTGGATTTTTTCACACTCCCGGGATCAGGAAATTCTGATATTTTTCACACTCCCGGGGTCAGGAAAATTGGATATTTTCACACTCCCGGGGTCAGGAAAATCAGATTTTTTCACACTCCCAGGGTCAGGAAAATTGGATTTTTTTCACACTCCCGGGGTCAGGAAAATTGGTTTTTTTTCACACTCCAGGGGTCAAGAAAATCACATTTTTTCACACTCCCGGGGTCAGGAGATTCTGATTTTTTCACACTCCTGGGGTGAAGAAAATCACATTTTTTCACACTCCCAGGATCAGGAAAATTGTTTATTTTCATACTCCCGGGGTCAAGAAAATCACATTTTTTCACACTCCCGGGGTCAGGAAAATCAGATTTTTTCACACTCCCGGGGTCAGGAAAATTGGATTTTTTTCACACTCCCGGGTCAGGAAAATTGGGGTTTTTTCACACTCCCGGGGTCAAGAAACTCACATTTTTTCACACTCCCGGGGTCAGGAAAATTGGGGTTTTTTCACACTCCCGGGGTCAAGAAACTCACATTTTTTCACACTCCCGGGGTCAGGAAAATTGGATTTTTTTCACACTCCCGGGGTCAGGAAAATTGGGGTTTTTTCACACTCCCGGGGTCAAGAAACTCACATTTTTTCACACTCCCGTGGTCAGGAAAAATGGGTTTTATTCACACTCCCGGGGTCAGTAAAATTGGGGTTTTTTTCACACTCCCGGGGTCAAGAAAATCACATTTTTTCACTCTCCCGGGGTCAGGAGATTCTGATTTTTTCACACTCCCGGGGTCAAGAAAATCACATTTTTTCACACTCCTGGGGTCAGGAGATTCTGATTTTTTTCACAC
Source organism: Bradypodion pumilum (assembly GCA_035047305.1). Classification (NCBI taxonomy): domain Eukaryota; kingdom Metazoa; phylum Chordata; class Lepidosauria; order Squamata; family Chamaeleonidae; genus Bradypodion; species Bradypodion pumilum. The sequence continues at coordinate 166,071,967 of JAWDJD010000005.1, read as the reverse complement.
TCCCGGGGTCAGGAAAATTGGATTTTTTCACACTCCCGGGATCAGGAAATTCTGATATTTTTCACACTCCCGGGGTCAGGAAAATCGGATATTTTCACACTCCCGGGGTCAGGAAAATTGGATTTTTTTCACACTCCCGGGGTCAGGAAAAAATTTTTTTTTCACACTCCAGGGGTCAAGAAAATCACATTTTTTCACACTCCCGGGGTCAGGAGATTCTGATTTTTTTTACACTCCCGGGGTCAAGAAAATCACATTTTTTCACACTCCCAGGGTCAGGAAAATTGTTTATTTTCATACTCCCGGCGTCAAGAAAATCACATTTTTTAACACTCCTGGGGTCAGGAATTTCTGATTTTTTTCATACTCCCAGGGTCAAGAAAATCACATTTTTTCACACTCCCGGGGTCAGGACATTCTGATATTTTTCACACTCCCGGGGTCAGGAAAATCGGATATTTTCACACTCCCGGGGTCAGGAAAATCAGATTTTTTTTCATACTCCCGGGGTCAGGAAAATTGGATATTTTCACACTCCCGGGGTCAGGAAAATCGGATGTTTTCACACTCCCGGGGTCAGGAAAATTGGATTTTTTTCACACTCCCGGGGTCAGGAAAAAATTTTTTTTTCACACTCCAGGGGTCAAGAAAATCACATTTTTTCACACTCCCGGGGTCAGGAGATTCTGATTTTTTTTACACTCCCGGGGTCAAGAAAATCACATTTTTTCACACTCCCAGGGTCAGGAAAATTGTTTATTTTCATACTCCCGGCGTCAAGAAAATCACATTTTTTAACACTCCCGGGGTCAGGAATTTCTGATTTTTTTCATACTCCCAGGGTCAAGAAAATCACATTTTTTCACACTCCCGGGGTCAGGACATTCTGATATTTTTCACACTCCCGGGGTCAGGAAAATCGGATATTTTCACACTCCCGGGGTCAGGACAATCAGATTTTTTTTCATACTCCCGGAGTCAGGAAAATTGGATATTTTCATACTCCCGGGGTCAGGAAAATCAGATTTTTTTCATACTCCCGGGGTCAAGAAAATCACATTTTTTCACACTACCGGGGTCAGGAAAATTGGATTTTTTTCACACTCCCAGGGTTAGGAAAATTGGATGTTTTTAGCACTCCCGGGGTCAGGAAAATTGGATTTTTTTCACACTCCCGGGGTCAGGAAAATTTGGGTTTTTTCACACTCCCAGGGTCAAGAAACTCACATTTTTTCACACTCCCGGGGTCAGGAAAATTGGGTTTTTTTCACACTCCCGGGGTCAGGAAAATTGGGGTTTTTTCACACTCCCGGGGTCAAGAAAATCACATTTTTTCACTCTCCCGGGGTCAGGAGATTCTGATTTTTTCACACTCCCGGGGTCAAGAAAATCACATTTTTTCACACTCCCGGGGTCAGGAGATTCTGATTTTTTTTCACACTCCCGGGGTCAGGAAAATTGGATATTTTCATACTCCCGGGGTCAGGAAAATTGGATTTTTTTCACACTCCCGGGGTCAGGAAAATTGGTTTTTTTTCACACTCCAGGGGTCAAGAAAATCACATTTTTTCACACTCCCGGGGTCAGGAGATTCTGATTTTTTCACACTCCTGGGGTGAAGAAAATCACATTTTTTCACACTCCCAGGATCAGGAAAATTGTTTATTTTCATACTCCCGGGGTCAAGAAAATCACATTTTTTCACACTCCCGGGGTCAGGAAAATCAGATTTTTTCACACTCCCGGGGTCAGGAAAATTGGATTTTTTTCACACTCCCGGGTCAGGAAAATTGGGGTTTTTTCACACTCCCGGGGTCAAGAAACTCACATTTTTTCACACTCCCGGGGTCAGGAAAATTGGGGTTTTTTCACACTCCCGGGGTCAAGAAACTCACATTTTTTCACACTCCCGGGGTCAGGAAAATTGGATTTTTTTCACACTCCCGGGGTCAGGAAAATTGGGGTTTTTTCACACTCCCGGGGTCAAGAAACTCACATTTTTTCACACTCCCGGGGTCAGGAAAAATGGGTTTTATTCACACTCCCGGGGTCAGTAAAATTGGGGTTTTTTTCACACTCCCGGGGTCAAGAAAATCACATTTTTTCACTCTCCCGGGGTCAGGAGATTCTGATTTTTTCACACTCCCGGGGTCAAGAAAATCACATTTTTTCACACTCCTGGGGTCAGGAGATTCTGATTTTTTTCACACTCCCGGGGTCAGGAAAATTGGATTTTTTCACACTCCCGGGATCAGGAAATTCTGATATTTTTCACACTCCCGGGGTCAGGAAAATCGGATATTTTCACACTCCCGGGGTCAGGAAAATTGGATTTTTTTCACACTCCCGGGGTCAGGAAAAAATTTTTTTTTCACACTCCAGGGGTCAAGAAAATCACATTTTTTCACACTCCCGGGGTCAGGAGATTCTGATTTTTTTTACACTCCCGGGGTCAAGAAAATCACATTTTTTCACACTCCCAGGGTCAGGAAAATTGTTTATTTTCATACTCCCGGCGTCAAGAAAATCACATTTTTTAACACTCCTGGGGTCAGGAATTTCTGATTTTTTTCATACTCCCAGGGTCAAGAAAATCACATTTTTTCACACTCCCGGGGTCAGGACATTCTGATATTTTTCACACTCCCGGGGTCAGGAAAATCGGATATTTTCACACTCCCGGGGTCAGGAAAATCAGATTTTTTTTCATACTCCCGGGGTCAGGAAAATTGGATATTTTCACACGCCCGGGGTCAGGAAAATCGGATATTTTCACACTCCCGGGGTCAGGAAAATTGGATTTTTTTCACACTCCCGGGGTCAGGAAAAAAAATTTTTTTCACACTCCAGGGGTCAAGAAAATCACATTTTTTCACACTCCCGGGGTCAGGAGATTCTGATTTTTTTTACACTCCCGGGGTCAAGAAAATCACATTTTTTCACACTCCCAGGGTCAGGAAAATTGTTTATTTTCATACTCCCGGCGTCAAGAAAATCACATTTTTTAACACTCCCGGGGTCAGGAATTTCTGATTTTTTTCATACTCCCAGGGTCAAGAAAATCACATTTTTTCACACTCCCGGGGTCAGGACATTCTGATATTTTTCACACTCCCGGGGTCAGGAAAATCGGATATTTTCACACTCCCGGGGTCAGGACAATCAGATTTTTTTTCATACTCCCGGGGTCAGGAAAATTGGATATTTTCATACTCCCGGGGTCAGGAAAATCAGATTTTTTTCATACTCCCGGGGTCAAGAAAATCACATTTTTTCACACTACCGGGGTCAGGAAAATTGGATTTTTTTCACACTCCCAGGGTTAGGAAAATTGGATGTTTTTAGCACTCCCGGGGTCAGGAAAATTGGATTTTTTTCACACTCCCGGGGTCAGGAAAATTTGGGTTTTTTCACACTCCCAGGGTCAAGAAACTCACATTTTTTCACACTCCCGGGGTCAGGAAAATTGGGTTTTTTTCACACTCCCGGGGTCAGGAAAATTGGGGTTTTTTCACACTCCCGGGGTCAAGAAAATCACATTTTTTCACTCTCCCGGGGTCAGGAGATTCTGATTTTTTCACACTCCCGGGGTCAAGAAAATCACATTTTTTCACACTCCCGGGGTCAGGAGATTCTGATTTTTTTTCACACTCCCGGGGTCAGGAAAATTGGATTTTTTCACACTCCCGGGATCAGGAAATTCTGATATTTTTCACACTCCCGGGGTCAGGAAAATTGGATATTTTCACACTCCCGGGGTCAGGAAAATCAGATTTTTTCACACTCCCAGGGTCAGGAAAATTGGATTTTTTTCACACTCCCGGGGTCAGGAAAATTGGTTTTTTTTCACACTCCAGGGGTCAAGAAAATCACATTTTTTCACACTCCCGGGGTCAGGAGATTCTGATTTTTTCACACTCCTGGGGTGAAGAAAATCACATTTTTTCACACTCCCAGGATCAGGAAAATTGTTTATTTTCATACTCCCGGGGTCAAGAAAATCACATTTTTTCACACTCCCGGGGTCAGGAAAATCAGATTTTTTCACACTCCCGGGGTCAGGAAAATTGGATTTTTTTCACACTCCCGGGTCAGGAAAATTGGGGTTTTTTCACACTCCCGGGGTCAAGAAACTCACATTTTTTCACACTCCCGGGGTCAGGAAAATTGGGGTTTTTTCACACTCCCGGGGTCAAGAAACTCACATTTTTTCACACTCCCGGGGTCAGGAAAATTGGATTTTTTTCACACTCCCGGGGTCAGGAAAATTGGGGTTTTTTCACACTCCCGGGGTCAAGAAACTCACATTTTTTCACACTCCCGGGGTCAGGAAAAATGGGTTTTATTCACACTCCCGGGGTCAGTAAAATTGGGGTTTTTTTCACACTCCCGGGGTCAAGAAAATCACATTTTTTCACTCTCCCGGGGTCAGGAGATTCTGATTTTTTCACACTCCCGGGGTCAAGAAAATCACATTTTTTCACACTCCTGGGGTCAGGAGATTCTGATTTTTTTCACACTCCCGGGGTCAGGAAAATTGGATTTTTTCACACTCCCGGGATCAGGAAATTCTGATATTTTTCACACTCCCGGGGTCAGGAAAATCGGATATTTTCACACTCCCGGGGTCAGGAAAATTGGATTTTTTTCACACTCCCGGGGTCAGGAAAAAATTTTTTTTTCACACTCCAGGGGTCAAGAAAATCACATTTTTTCACACTCCCGGGGTCAGGAGATTCTGATTTTTTTTACACTCCCGGGGTCAAGAAAATCACATTTTTTCACACTCCCAGGGTCAGGAAAATTGTTTATTTTCATACTCCCGGCGTCAAGAAAATCACATTTTTTAACACTCCTGGGGTCAGGAATTTCTGATTTTTTTCATACTCCCAGGGTCAAGAAAATCACATTTTTTCACACTCCCGGGGTCAGGACATTCTGATATTTTTCACACTCCCGGGGTCAGGAAAATTGTTTATTTTCATACTCCCGGCGTCAAGAAAATCACATTTTTTAACACTCCTGGGGTCAGGAATTTCTGATTTTTTTCATACTCCCGGGGTCAAGAAACTCACATTTTTTCACACTCCCGGGGTCAGGAAAATCAGATTTTTTTTCATACTCCCGGGGTCAGGAAAATTGGATATTTTCATACTCCCGGGGTCAGGAAAATCAGATTTTTTTCATACTCCCGGGGTCAAGAAAATCACATTTTTTCACACTACCGGGGTCAGGAAAATTGGATTTTTTTCACACTCCCAGGGTTAGGAAAATTGGATGTTTTTAGCACTCCCGGGGTCAGGAAAATTGGATTTTTTTCACACTCCCGGGGTCAGGAAAATTTGGGTTTTTTCACACTCCCAGGGTCAAGAAACTCACATTTTTTCACACTCCCGGGGTCAGGAAAATTGGGTTTTTTTCACACTCCCGGGGTCAGGAAAATTGGGGTTTTTTCACACTCCCGGGGTCAAGAAAATCACATTTTTTCACTCTCCCGGGGTCAGGAGATTCTGATTTTTTCACACTCCCGGGGTCAAGAAAATCACATTTTTTCACACTCCCGGGGTCAGGAGATTCTGATTTTTTTTCACACTCCCGGGGTCAGGAAAATTGGATTTTTTCACACTCCCGGGATCAGGAAATTCTGATATTTTTCACACTCCCGGGGTCAGGAAAATCGGATATTTTCACACTCCCGGGGTCAGGAAAATCAGATTTTTTCACACTCCCAGGGTCAGGAAAATTGGATTTTTTTCACACTCCCGGGGTCAGGAAAATCACATTTTTTCACACTCCCGGGGTCAGGAGATTCTGATTTTTTCACACTCCTGGGGTGAAGAAAATCACATTTTTTCACACTCCCAGGATCAGGAAAATTGTTTATTTTCATACTCCCGGGGTCAAGAAAATCACATTTTTTCACACTCCCGGGGTCAGGAAAATCAGATTTTTTCACACTCCTGGGGTCAGGAAAATTGGATTTTTTTCACACTCCCGGGTCAGGAAAATTGGGGATTTTTCACACTCCCGGGGTCAAGAAAATCACATTTTTTCACTCTCCTGGGGTCATGAGATTCTGATTTTTTCACACTCCCGTGGTCAAGAAAATCACATTTTTTCACACTCCCGGGGTCAGGAGATTCTGATTTTTTTCATACTCCCGGGGTCAGGAAAATCGGATATTTTCACACTCCCGGGGTCAGGAAAATCAGATTTTTTTCATACTCCCGGGGTCAGGAAAATTGGATATTTTCATACTCCCGGGGTCAGGAAAATCGCATTTTTCATACTCACGGTGTTAGGAAAATCGTATTTTTCATACTCCCGGGGTCAGGAAAATCCAAAATTTTTCACACTCCCGGGGTCAAGAAAATCACATTTTTTCACACTCCCGGGGTCAGGAAAATCGGATATTTTCACACTCCCGGGGTCAGGACAATCAGATTTTTTTTCATACTCCCGGGGTCAGGAAAATCAGATTTTTTTCATACTCCCGGGGTCAAGAAAATCACATTTTTTCACACTACCGGGGTCAGGAAAATTGGATTTTTTTCACACTCCCAGGGTTAGGAAAATTGGATGTTTTTAGCACTCCCGGGGTCAGGAAAATTGGATTTTTTTCACACTCCCGGGGTCAGGAAAATTTGGGTTTTTTCACACTCCCAGGGTCAAGAAACTCACATTTTTTCACACTCCCGGGGTCAGGAAAATTGGGTTTTTTTCACACTCCCGGTGTCAGGAAAATTGGGGTTTTTTCACACTCCCGGGGTCAAGAAAATCACATTTTTTCACTCTCCCGGGGTCAGGAGATTCTGATTTTTTCACACTCCCGGGGTCAAGAAAATCACATTTTTTCACACTCCCGGGGTCAGGAGATTCTGATTTTTTTTCACACTCCCGGGGTCAGGAAAATTGGATTTTTTCACACTCCCGGGATCAGGAAATTCTGATATTTTTCACACTCCCGGGGTCAGGAAAATTGGATATTTTCACACTCCCGGGGTCAGGAAAATCAGATTTTTTCACACTCCCAGGGTCAGGAAAATTGGATTTTTTTCACACTCCCGGGGTCAGGAAAATTGGTTTTTTTTCACGCTCCAGGGGTCAAGAAAATCACATTTTTTCACACTCCCGGGGTCAGGAGATTCTGATTTTTTCACACTCCTGGGGTGAAGAAAATCACATTTTTTCACACTCCCGGGATCAGGAAAATTGTTTATTTTCATACTCCCGGGGTCAAGAAAATCACATTTTTTCACACTCCCGGGGTCAGGAAAATCAGATTTTTTCACACTCCCGGGGTCAGGAAAATTGGATTTTTTTCACACTCCCGGGTCAGGAAAATTGGGGTTTTTTCACACTCCCGGGGTCAAGAAACTCACATTTTTTCACACTCCCGGGGTCAGGAAAATTGGGGTTTTTTCACACTCCCGGGGTCAAGAAACTCACATTTTTTCACACTCCCGGGGTCAGGAAAATTGGATTTTTTTCACACTCCCGGGGTCAGGAAAATTGGGGTTTTTTCACACTCCCGGGGTCAAGAAACTCACATTTTTTCACACTCCCGGGGTCAGGAAAAATGGGTTTTATTCACACTCCCGGGGTCAGTAAAATTGGGGTTTTTTTCACACTCCCGGGGTCAAGAAAATCACATTTTTTCACTCTCCCGGGGTCAGGAGATTCTGATTTTTTCACACTCCCGGGGTCAAGAAAATCACATTTTTTCACACTCCTGGGGTCAGGAGATTCTGATTTTTTTCACACTCCCGGGGTCAGGAAAATTGGATTTTTTCACACTCCCGGGATCAGGAAATTCTGATATTTTTCACACTCCCGGGGTCAGGAAAATCGGATATTTTCACACTCCCGGGGTCAGGAAAATTGGATTTTTTTCACACTCCCGGGGTCAGGAAAAAATTTTTTTTTCACACTCCAGGGGTCAAGAAAATCACATTTTTTCACACTCCCGGGGTCAGGAGATTCTGATTTTTTTTACACTCCCGGGGTCAAGAAAATCACATTTTTTCACACTCCCAGGGTCAGGAAAATTGTTTATTTTCATACTCCCGGCGTCAAGAAAATCACATTTTTTAACACTCCTGGGGTCAGGAATTTCTGATTTTTTTCATACTCCCAGGGTCAAGAAAATCACATTTTTTCACACTCCCGGGGTCAGGACATTCTGATATTTTTCACACTCCCGGGGTCAGGAAAATCGGATATTTTCACACTCCCGGGGTCAGGAAAATCAGATTTTTTTTCATACTCCCGGGGTCAGGAAAATTGGATATTTTCACACTCCCGGGGTCAGGAAAATCGGATGTTTTCACACTCCCGGGGTCAGGAAAATTGGATTTTTTTCACACTCCCGGGGTCAGGAAAAAATTTTTTTTTCACACTCCAGGGGTCAAGAAAATCACATTTTTTCACACTCCCGGGGTCAGGAGATTCTGATTTTTTTTACACTCCCGGGGTCAAGAAAATCACATTTTTTCACACTCCCAGGGTCAGGAAAATTGTTTATTTTCATACTCCCGGCGTCAAGAAAATCACATTTTTTAACACTCCCGGGGTCAGGAATTTCTGATTTTTTTCATACTCCCAGGGTCAAGAAAATCACATTTTTTCACACTCCCGGGGTCAGGACATTCTGATATTTTTCACACTCCCGGGGTCAGGAAAATCGGATATTTTCACACTCCCGGGGTCAGGACAATCAGATTTTTTTTCATACTCCCGGGGTCAGGAAAATTGGATATTTTCATACTCCCGGGGTCAGGAAAATCAGATTTTTTTCATACTCCCGGGGTCAAGAAAATCACATTTTTTCACACTACCGGGGTCAGGAAAATTGGATTTTTTTCACACTCCCAGGGTTAGGAAAATTGGATGTTTTTAGCACTCCCGGGGTCAGGAAAATTGGATTTTTTTCACACTCCCGGGGTCAGGAAAATTTGGGTTTTTTCACACTCCCAGGGTCAAGAAACTCACATTTTTTCACACTCCCGGGGTCAGGAAAATTGGGTTTTTTTCACACTCCCGGGGTCAGGAAAATTGGGGTTTTTTCACACTCCCGGGGTCAAGAAAATCACATTTTTTCACTCTCCCGGGGTCAGGAGATTCTGATTTTTTCACACTCCCGGGGTCAAGAAAATCACATTTTTTCACACTCCCGGGGTCAGGAGATTCTGATTTTTTTTCACACTCCCGGGGTCAGGAAAATTGGATATTTTCATACTCCCGGGGTCAGGAAAATTGGATTTTTTTCACACTCCCGGGGTCAGGAAAATTGGTTTTTTTTCACACTCCAGGGGTCAAGAAAATCACATTTTTTCACACTCCCGGGGTCAGGAGATTCTGATTTTTTCACACTCCTGGGGTGAAGAAAATCACATTTTTTCACACTCCCAGGATCAGGAAAATTGTTTATTTTCATACTCCCGGGGTCAAGAAAATCACATTTTTTCACACTCCCGGGGTCAGGAAAATCAGATTTTTTCACACTCCCGGGGTCAGGAAAATTGGATTTTTTTCACACTCCCGGGTCAGGAAAATTGGGGTTTTTTCACACTCCCGGGGTCAAGAAACTCACATTTTTTCACACTCCCGGGGTCAGGAAAATTGGGGTTTTTTCACACTCCCGGGGTCAAGAAACTCACATTTTTTCACACTCCCGGGGTCAGGAAAATTGGATTTTTTTCACACTCCCGGGGTCAGGAAAATTGGGGTTTTTTCACACTCCCGGGGTCAAGAAACTCACATTTTTTCACACTCCCGGGGGTCAGAAAAAATGGGTTTTATTCACACTCCCGGGGTCAGTAAAATTGGGGTTTTTTTCACACTCCCGGGGTCAAGAAAATCACATTTTTTCACTCTCCCGGGGTCAGGAGATTCTGATTTTTTCACACTCCCGGGGTCAAGAAAATCACATTTTTTCACACTCCTGGGGTCAGGAGATTCTGATTTTTTTCACACTCCCGGGGTCAGGAAAATTGGATTTTTTCACACTCCCGGGATCAGGAAATTCTGATATTTTTCACACTCCCGGGGTCAGGAAAATCGGATATTTTCACACTCCCGGGGTCAGGAAAATTGGATTTTTTTCACACTCCCGGGGTCAGGAAAAAATTTTTTTTTCACACTCCAGGGGTCAAGAAAATCACATTTTTTCACACTCCCGGGGTCAGGAGATTCTGATTTTTTTTACACTCCCGGGGTCAAGAAAATCACATTTTTTCACACTCCCAGGGTCAGGAAAATTGTTTATTTTCATACTCCCGGCGTCAAGAAAATCACATTTTTTAACACTCCTGGGGTCAGGAATTTCTGATTTTTTTCATACTCCCAGGGTCAAGAAAATCACATTTTTTCACACTCCCGGGGTCAGGACATTCTGATATTTTTCACACTCCCGGGGTCAGGAAAATCGGATATTTTCACACTCCCGGGGTCAGGAAAATCAGATTTTTTTTCATACTCCCGGGGTCAGGAAAATTGGATATTTTCACACTCCCGGGGTCAGGAAAATCGGATATTTTCACACTCCCGGGGTCAGGAAAATTGGATTTTTTTCACACTCCCGGGGTCAGGAAAAAAATTTTTTTTCACACTCCAGGGGTCAAGAAAATCACATTTTTTCACACTCCCGGGGTCAGGAGATTCTGATTTTTTTTACACTCCCGGGGTCAAGAAAATCACATTTTTTCACACTCCCAGGGTCAGGAAAATTGTTTATTTTCATACTCCCGGCGTCAAGAAAATCACATTTTTTAACACTCCCGGGGTCAGGAATTTCTGATTTTTTTCATACTCCCAGGGTCAAGAAAATCACATTTTTTCACACTCCCGGGGTCAGGACATTCTGATATTTTTCACACTCCCGGGGTCAGGAAAATCGGATATTTTCACACTCCCGGGGTCAGGACAATCAGATTTTTTTTCATACTCCCGGGGTCAGGAAAATTGGATATTTTCATACTCCCGGGGTCAGGAAAATCAGATTTTTTTCATACTCCCGGGGTCAAGAAAATCACATTTTTTCACACTACCGGGGTCAGGAAAATTGGATTTTTTTCACACTCCCAGGGTTAGGAAAATTGGATGTTTTTAGCACTCCCGGGGTCAGGAAAATTGGATTTTTTTCACACTCCCGGGGTCAGGAAAATTTGGGTTTTTTCACACTCCCAGGGTCAAGAAACTCACATTTTTTCACACTCCCGGGGTCAGGAAAATTGGGTTTTTTTCACACTCCCGGGGTCAGGAAAATTGGGGTTTTTTCACACTCCCGGGGTCAAGAAAATCACATTTTTTCACTCTCCCGGGGTCAGGAGATTCTGATTTTTTCACACTCCCGGGGTCAAGAAAATCACATTTTTTCACACTCCCGGGGTCAGGAGATTCTGATTTTTTTTCACACTCCCGGGGTCAGGAAAATTGGATTTTTTCACACTCCCGGGATCAGGAAATTCTGATATTTTTCACACTCCCGGGGTCAGGAAAATTGGATATTTTCACACTCCCGGGGTCAGGAAAATCAGATTTTTTCACACTCCCAGGGTCAGGAAAATTGGATTTTTTTCACACTCCCGGGGTCAGGAAAATTGGTTTTTTTTCACACTCCAGGGGTCAAGAAAATCACATTTTTTCACACTCCCGGGGTCAGGAGATTCTGATTTTTTCACACTCCTGGGGTGAAGAAAATCACATTTTTTCACACTCCCAGGATCAGGAAAATTGTTTATTTTCATACTCCCGGGGTCAAGAAAATCACATTTTTTCACACTCCCGGGGTCAGGAAAATCAGATTTTTTCACACTCCCGGGGTCAGGAAAATTGGATTTTTTTCACACTCCCGGGTCAGGAAAATTGGGGTTTTTTCACACTCCCGGGGTCAAGAAACTCACATTTTTTCACACTCCCGGGGTCAGGAAAATTGGGGTTTTTTCACACTCCCGGGGTCAAGAAACTCACATTTTTTCACACTCCCGGGGTCAGGAAAATTGGATTTTTTTCACACTCCCGGGGTCAGGAAAATTGGGGTTTTTTCACACTCCCGGGGTCAAGAAACTCACATTTTTCACACTCCCGGGGTCAGGAAAAATGGGTTTTATTCACACTCCCGGGGTCAGTAAAATTGGGGTTTTTTTCACACTCCCGGGGTCAAGAAAATCACATTTTTTCACTCTCCCGGGGTCAGGAGATTCTGATTTTTTCACACTCCCGGGGTCAAGAAAATCACATTTTTTCACACTCCTGGGGTCAGGAGATTCTGATTTTTTTCACACTCCCGGGGTCAGGAAAATTGGATTTTTTCACACTCCCGGGATCAGGAAATTCTGATATTTTTCACACTCCCGGGGTCAGGAAAATCGGATATTTTCACACTCCCGGGGTCAGGAAAATTGGATTTTTTTCACACTCCCGGGGTCAGGAAAAAATTTTTTTTTCACACTCCAGGGGTCAAGAAAATCACATTTTTTCACACTCCCGGGGTCAGGAGATTCTGATTTTTTTTACACTCCCGGGGTCAAGAAAATCACATTTTTTCACACTCCCAGGGTCAGGAAAATTGTTTATTTTCATACTCCCGGCGTCAAGAAAATCACATTTTTTAACACTCCTGGGGTCAGGAATTTCTGATTTTTTTCATACTCCCAGGGTCAAGAAAATCACATTTTTTCACACTCCCGGGGTCAGGACATTCTGATATTTTTCACACTCCCGGGGTCAGGAAAATCGGATATTTTCACACTCCCGGGGTCAGGAAAATCAGATTTTTTTTCATACTCCCGGGGTCAGGAAAATTGGATATTTTCATACTCCCGGGGTCAGGAAAATCAGATTTTTTTCATACTCCCGGGGTCAAGAAAATCACATTTTTTCACACTACCGGGGTCAGGAAAATTGGATTTTTTTCACACTCCCAGGGTTAGGAAAATTGGATGTTTTTAGCACTCCCGGGGTCAGGAAAATTGGATTTTTTTCACACTCCCGGGGTCAGGAAAATTTGGGTTTTTTCACACTCCCAGGGTCAAGAAACTCACATTTTTTCACACTCCCGGGGTCAGGAAAATTGGGTTTTTTTCACACTCCCGGGGTCAGGAAAATTGGGGTTTTTTCACACTCCCGGGGTCAAGAAAATCACATTTTTTCACTCTCCCGGGGTCAGGAGATTCTGATTTTTTCACACTCCCGGGGTCAAGAAAATCACATTTTTTCACACTCCCGGGGTCAGGAGATTCTGATTTTTTTTCACACTCCCGGGGTCAGGAAAATTGGATTTTTTCACACTCCCGGGATCAGGAAATTCTGATATTTTTCACACTCCCGGGGTCAGGAAAATCGGATATTTTCACACTCCCGGGGTCAGGAAAATCAGATTTTTTCACACTCCCAGGGTCAGGAAAATTGGATTTTTTTCACACTCCCGGGGTCAGGAAAATCACATTTTTTCACACTCCCGGGGTCAGGAGATTCTGATTTTTTCACACTCCTGGGGTGAAGAAAATCACATTTTTTCACACTCCCAGGATCAGGAAAATTGTTTATTTTCATACTCCCGGGGTCAAGAAAATCACATTTTTTCACACTCCCGGGGTCAGGAAAATCAGATTTTTTCACACTCCTGGGGTCAGGAAAATTGGATTTTTTTCACACTCCCGGGTCAGGAAAATTGGGGTTTTTTCACACTCCCGGGGTCAAGAAAATCACATTTTTTCACTCTCCTGGGGTCATGAGATTCTGATTTTTTCACACTCCCGTGGTCAAGAAAATCACATTTTTTCACACTCCCGGGGTCAGGAGATTCTGATTTTTTTCATACTCCCGGGGTCAGGAAAATCGGATATTTTCACACTCCCGGGGTCAGGAAAATCAGATTTTTTTCATACTCCCGGGGTCAGGAAAATTGGATATTTTCATACTCCCGGGGTCAGGAAAATCGCATTTTTCATACTCACGGTGTTAGGAAAATCGTATTTTTCATACTCCCGGGGTCAGGAAAATCCAAAATTTTTCACACTCCCGGGGTCAAGAAAATCACATTTTTTCACACTCCTGGGGTCAGGAAAATTGGATTTTTTTCACACTCCCGGGGTCAGGAAAATTGGGGTTTTTTCACACTCCCGGGGTCAAGAAAATCACATTTTTTCACTCTCCTGGGGTCAGGAGATTTTTTCACACACCCGGGGTCAAGAAAATCACATTTTTTCACACTCCCGGGGTCAGGAGATTCTGATTTTTTTCACACTCCCGGGGTCAGGAAAATTGGATTTTTTCACACTCCCGGGGTCAGGAAAATTGGGGTTTTTTCACACTCCCGGGGTCAAGAAACTCACATTTTTTCACACTCCCGGGGTCAGGAAAATTGGATTTTTTTCACACTCCCGGGGTCAGGAAAATTGGGGTTTTTTCCACACTCCCGGGGTCAAGAAACTCACATTTTTTCACACTCCCGGGGTCAGGAAAAATGGGTTTTATTCACACTCCCGGGGTCAGTAAAATTGGGTTTTTTTTCACACTCCCGGGGTCAAGAAAATCACATTTTTTCACTCTCCCGGGGTCAGGAGATTCTGATTTTTTCACACTCCCGGGGTCAAGAAAATCACATTGTTTCACACTCCTGGGGTCAGGAGATTCTGATTTTTTCACACTCCCGGGGTCAGGAAAATTGGATTTTTTCACACTCCCGGGATCAGGAAATTCTGATATTTTTCACACTCCCGGGGTCAGGAAAATCGGATATTTTCACACTCCCGGGGTCAGGAAAATTGGATTTTTTTCACACTCCCGGGGTCAGGAAAAAAAATTTTTTTCACACTCCAGGGGTCAAGAAAATCACATTTTTTCACACTCCCGGGGTCAGGAGATTCTGATTTTTTTTACACTCCCGGGGTCAAGAAAATCACATTTTTTCACACTCCCAGGGTCAGGAAAATTGTTTATTTTCATACTCCCGGCGTCAAGAAAATCACATTTTTTAACACTCCCGGGGTCAGGAATTTCTGATTTTTTTCATACTCCCAGGGTCAAGAAAATCACATTTTTTCACACTCCCGGGGTCAGGACATTCTGATATTTTTCACACTCCCGGGGTCAGGAAAATCGGATATTTTCACACTCCCGGGGTCAGGACAATCAGATTTTTTTTCATACTCCCGGGGTTCTGAAAATTGGATATTTTCATACTCCCGGGGTCAGGAAAATCAGATTTTTTTCATACTCCCGGGGTCAAGAAAATCACATTTTTTCACACTACCGGGGTCAGGAAAATTGGATTTTTTTCACACTCCCAGGGTTAGGAAAATTGGATGTTTTTAGCACTCCCGGGGTCAGGAAAATTGGATTTTTTTCACACTCCGGGGGTCAGGAAAATTTGGGTTTTTTCACACTCCCAGGGTCAAGAAACTCACATTTTTTCACACTCCCGGGGTCAGGAAAATTGGGTTTTTTTCACACTCCCGGTGTCAGGAAAATTGGGGTTTTTTCACACTCCCGGGGTCAAGAAAATCACATTTTTTCACTCTCCCGGGGTCAGGAGATTCTGATTTTTTCACACTCCCGGGGTCAAGAAAATCACATTTTTTCACACTCCCGGGGTCAGGAGATTCTGATTTTTTTTCACACTCCCGGGGTCAGGAAAATTGGATTTTTTCACACTCCCGGGATCAGGAAATTCTGATATTTTTCACACTCCCGGGGTCAGGAAAATTGGATATTTTCACACTCCCGGGGTCAGGAAAATCAGATTTTTTCACACTCCCAGGGTCAGGAAAATTGGATTTTTTTTACACTCCCGGGGTCAGGAAAATTGGTTTTTTTTCACACTCCAGGGGTCAAGAAAATCACATTTTTTCACACTCCCGGGGTCAGGAGATTCTGATTTTTTCACACTCCTGGGGTGAAGAAAATCACATTTTTTCACACTCCCAGGATCAGGAAAATTGTTTATTTTCATACTCCCGGGGTCAAGAAAATCACATTTTTTCACACTCCCGGGGTCAGGAAAATCAGATTTTTTCACACTCCCGGGGTCAGGAAAATTGGATTTATTTCACACTCCCGGGTCAGGAAAATTGGGGTTTTTTCACACTCCCGGGGTCAAGAAACTCACATTTTTTCACACTCCCGGGGTCAGGAAAATTGGGGTTTTTTCACACTCCCGGGGTCAAGAAACTCACATTTTTTCACACTCCCGGGGTCAGGAAAATTGGATTTTTTTCACACTCCCGGGGTCAGGAAAATTGGGGTTTTTTCACACTCCCGGGGTCAAGAAACTCACATTTTTTCACACTCCCGGGGTCAGGAAAAATGGGTTTTATTCACACTCCCGGGGTCAGTAAAATTGGGGTTTTTTTCACACTCCCGGGGTCAAGAAAATCACATTTTTTCACTCTCCCGGGGTCAGGAGATTCTGATTTTTTCACACTCCCGGGGTCAAGAAAATCACATTTTTTCACACTCCTGGGGTCAGGAGATTCTGATTTTTTTCACACTCCCGGGGTCAGGAAAATTGGATTTTTTCACACTCCCGGGATCAGGAAATTCTGATATTTTTCACACTCCCGGGGTCAGGAAAATCGGATATTTTCACACTCCCGGGGTCAGGAAAATTGGATTTTTTTCACACTCCCGGGGTCAGGAAAAAATTTTTTTTTCACACTCCAGGGGTCAAGAAAATCACATTTTTTCACACTCCCGGGGTCAGGAGATTCTGATTTTTTTTACACTCCCGGGGTCAAGAAAATCACATTTTTTCACACTCCCAGGGTCAGGAAAATTGTTTATTTTCATACTCCCGGCGTCAAGAAAATCACATTTTTTAACACTCCTGGGGTCAGGAATTTCTGATTTTTTTCATACTCCCAGGGTCAAGAAAATCACATTTTTTCACACTCCCGGGGTCAGGACATTCTGATATTTTTCACACTCCCGGGGTCAGGAAAATCGGATATTTTCACACTCCCGGGGTCAGGAAAATCAGATTTTTTTTCATACTCCCGGGGTCAGGAAAATTGGATATTTTCACACTCCCGGGGTCAGGAAAATCGGATATTTTCACACTCCCGGGGTCAGGAAAATTGGATTTTTTTCACACTCCCGGGGTCAGGAAAAAAATTTTTTTTCACACTCCAGGGGTCAAGAAAATCACATTTTTTCACACTCCCGGGGTCAGGAGATTCTGATTTTTTTTACACTCCCGGGGTCAAGAAAATCACATTTTTTCACACTCCCAGGGTCAGGAAAATTGTTTATTTTCATACTCCCGGCGTCAAGAAAATCACATTTTTTAACACTCCCGGGGTCAGGAATTTCTGATTTTTTTCATACTCCCAGGGTCAAGAAAATCACATTTTTTCACACTCCCGGGGTCAGGACATTCTGATATTTTTCACACTCCCGGGGTCAGGAAAACCGGATATTTTCACACTCCCGGGGTCAGGACAATCAGATTTTTTTTCATACTCCCGGGGTCAGGAAAATTGGATATTTTCATACTCCCGGGGTCAGGAAAATCAGATTTTTTTCATACTCCTGGGGTCAAGAAAATCACATTTTTTCACACTACCGGGGTCAGGAAAATTGGATTTTTTTCACACTCCCAGGGTTAGGAAAATTGGATGTTTTTAGCACTCCCGGGGTCAGGAAAATTGGATTTTTTTCACACTCCCGGGGTCAGGAAAATTTGGGTTTTTTCACACTCCCAGGGTCAAGAAACTCACATTTTTTCACACTCCCGGGGTCAGGAAAATTGGGTTTTTTTCACACTCCCGGGGTCAGGAAAATTGGGGTTTTTTCACACTCCCGGGGTCAAGAAAATCACATTTTTTCACTCTCCCGGGGTCAGGAGATTCTGATTTTTTCACACTCCCGGGGTCAAGAAAATCACATTTTTTCACACTCCCGGGGTCAGGAGATTCTGATTTTTTTTCACACTCCCGGGGTCAGGAAAATTGGATTTTTTCACACTCCCGGGATCAGGAAATTCTGATATTTTTCACACTCCCGGGGTCAGGAAAATTGGATATTTTCACACTCCCGGGGTCAGGAAAATCAGATTTTTTCACACTCCCAGGGTCAGGAAAATTGGATTTTTTTCACACTCCCGGGGTCAGGAAAATTGGTTTTTTTTCACACTCCAGGGGTCAAGAAAATCACATTTTTTCACACTCCCGGGGTCAGGAGATTCTGATTTTTTCACACTCCTGGGGTGAAGAAAATCACATTTTTTCACACTCCCAGGATCAGGAAAATTGTTTATTTTCATACTCCCGGGGTCAAGAAAATCACATTTTTTCACACTCCCGGGGTCAGGAAAATCAGATTTTTTCACACTCCCGGGGTCAGGAAAATTGGATTTTTTTCACACTCCCGGGTCAGGAAAATTGGGGTTTTTTCACACTCCCGGGGTCAAGAAACTCACATTTTTTCACACTCCCGGGGTCAGGAAAATTGGGGTTTTTTCACACTCCCGGGGTCAAGAAACTCACATTTTTTCACACTCCCGGGGTCAGGAAAATTGGATTTTTTTCACACTCCCGGGGTCAGGAAAATTGGGGTTTTTTCACACTCCCGGGGTCAAGAAACTCACATTTTTTCACACTCCCGGGGTCAGGAAAAATGGGTTTTATTCACACTCCCGGGGTCAGTAAAATTGGGGTTTTTTTCACACTCCCGGGGTCAAGAAAATCACATTTTTTCACTCTCCCGGGGTCAGGAGATTCTGATTTTTTCACACTCCCGGGGTCAAGAAAATCACATTTTTTCACACTCCTGGGGTCAGGAGATTCTGATTTTTTTCACACTCCCGGGGTCAGGAAAATTGGATTTTTTCACACTCCCGGGATCAGGAAATTCTGATATTTTTCACACTCCCGGGGTCAGGAAAATCGGATATTTTCACACTCCCGGGGTCAGGAAAATTGGATTTTTTTCACACTCCCGGGGTCAGGAAAAAAAATTTTTTTCACACTCCAGGGGTCAAGAAAATCACATTTTTTCACACTCCCGGGGTCAGGAGATTCTGATTTTTTTTACACTCCCGGGGTCAAGAAAATCACATTTTTTCACACTCCCAGGGTCAGGAAAATTGTTTATTTTCATACTCCCGGCGTCAAGAAAATCACATTTTTTCACACTCCCGGGGTCAGGAGATTCTGATTTTTTTTCACACTCCCGGGGTCAGGAAAATTGGATTTTTTCACACTCCCGGGATCAGGAAATTCTGATATTTTTCACACTCCCGGGGTCAGGAAAATTGGATATTTTCACACTCCCGGGGTCAGGAAAATCAGATTTTTTCACACTCCCAGGGTCAGGAAAATTGGATTTTTTTCACACTCCCGGGGTCAGGAAAATTGGTTTTTTTTCACACTCCAGGGGTCAAGAAAATCACATTTTTTCACACTCCCGGGGTCAGGACATTCTGATATTTTTCACACTCCCGGGGTCAGGAAAATCGGATATTTTCACACTCCCGGGGTCAGGAAAATCAGATTTTTTTTCATACTCCCGGGGTCAGGAAAATTGGATATTTTCACACTCCCGGGGTCAGGAAAATCGGATATTTTCACACTCCCGGGGTCAGGAAAATTGGATTTTTTTCACACTCCCGGGGTCAGGAAAAAATTTTTTTTTCACACTCCAGGGGTCAAGAAAATCACATTTTTTCACACTCCCGGGGTCAGGAGATTCTGATTTTTTTTACACTCCCGGGGTCAAGAAAATCACATTTTTTCACACTCCCAGGGTCAGGAAAATTGTTTATTTTCATACTCCCGGCGTCAAGAAAATCACATTTTTTAACACTCCCGGGGTCAGGAATTTCTGATTTTTTTCATACTCCCAGGGTCAAGAAAATCACATTTTTTCACACTCCCGGGGTCAGGACATTCTGATATTTTTCACACTCCCGGGGTCAGGAAAACCGGATATTTTCACACTCCCGGGGTCAGGACAATCAGATTTTTTTTCATACTCCCGGGGTCAGGAAAATTGGATATTTTCATACTCCCGGGGTCAGGAAAATCAGATTTTTTTCATACTCCTGGGGTCAAGAAAATCACATTTTTTCACACTACCTGGGTCAGGAAAATTGGATTTTTTTCACACTCCCAGGGTTAGGAAAATTGGATGTTTTTAGCACTCCCGGGGTCAGGAAAATTGGATTTTTTTCACACTCCCGGGGTCAGGAAAATTTGGGTTTTTTCACACTCCCAGGGTCAAGAAACTCACATTTTTTCACACTCCCGGGGTCAGGAAAATTGGGTTTTTTTCACACTCCCGGGGTCAGGAAAATTGGGGTTTTTTCACACTCCCGGGGTCAAGAAAATCACATTTTTTCACTCTCCCGGGGTCAGGAGATTCTGATTTTTTCACACTCCCGGGGTCAAGAAAATCACATTTTTTCACACTCCCGGGGTCAGGAGATTCTGATTTTTTTTCACACTCCCGGGGTCAGGAAAATTGGATTTTTTCACACTCCCGGGATCAGGAAATTCTGATATTTTTCACACTCCCGGGGTCAGGAAAATTGGATATTTTCACACTCCCGGGGTCAGGAAAATCAGATTTTTTCACACTCCCAGGGTCAGGAAAATTGGATTTTTTTCACACTCCCGGGGTCAGGAAAATTGGTTTTTTTTCACACTCCAGGGGTCAAGAAAATCACATTTTTTCACACTCCCGGGGTCAGGAGATTCTGATTTTTTCACACTCCTGGGGTGAAGAAAATCACATTTTTTCACACTCCCAGGATCAGGAAAATTGTTTATTTTCATACTCCCGGGGTCAAGAAAATCACATTTTTTCACACTCCCGGGGTCAGGAAAATCAGATTTTTTCACACTCCCGGGGTCAGGAAAATTGGATTTTTTTCACACTCCCGGGTCAGGAAAATTGGGGTTTTTTCACACTCCCGGGGTCAAGAAACTCACATTTTTTCACACTCCCGGGGACAGGAAAATTGGGGTTTTTTCACACTCCCGGGGTCAAGAAACTCACATTTTTTCACACTCCCGGGGTCAGGAAAATTGGATTTTTTTCACACTCCCGGGGTCAGGAAAATTGGGGTTTTTTCACACTCCCGGGGTCAAGAAACTCACATTTTTTCACACTCCCGGGGTCAGGAAAAATGGGTTTTATTCACACTCCCGGGGTCAGTAAAATTGGGGTTTTTTTCACACTCCCGGGGTCAAGAAAATCACATTTTTTCACTCTCCCGGGGTCAGGAGATTCTGATTTTTTCACACTCCCGGGGTCAAGAAAATCACATTTTTTCACACTCCTGGGGTCAGGAGATTCTGATTTTTTTCACACTCCCAGGGTCAGGAAAATTGGATTTTTTCACACTCCCGGGATCAGGAAATTCTGATATTTTTCACACTCCCGGGGTCAGGAAAATCGGATATTTTCACACTCCCGGGGTCAGGAAAATTGGATTTTTTTCACACTCCCGGGGTCAGGAAAAAAATTTTTTTTCACACTCCAGGGGTCAAGAAAATCACATTTTTTCACACTCCCAGGGTCAGGAGATTCTGATTTTTTTTTACACTCCCGGGGTCAAGAAAATCACATTTTTTCACACTCCCAGGGTCAGGAAAATTGTTTATTTTCATACTCCCGGCGTCAAGAAAATCACATTTTTTCACACTCCCGGGGTCAGGAGATTCTGATTTTTTTTCACACTCCCGGGGTCAGGAAAATTGGATTTTTTCACACTCCCGGGATCAGGAAATTCTGATATTTTTCACACTCCCGGGGTCAGGAAAATTGGATATTTTCACACTCCCGGGGTCAGGAAAATCAGATTTTTTCACACTCCCAGGGTCAGGAAAATTGGATTTTTTTCACACTCCCGGGGTCAGGAAAATTGGTTTTTTTTCACACTCCAGGGGTCAAGAAAATCACATTTTTTCACACTCCCGGGGTCAGGAGATTCTGATTTTTTCACACTCCTGGGGTGAAGAAAATCACATTTTTTCACACTCCCAGGATCAGGAAAATTGTTTATTTTCATACTCCCGGGGTCAAGAAAATCACATTTTTTCACACTCCCGGGGTCAGGAAAATCAGATTTTTTCACACTCCCGGGGTCAGGAAAATTGGATTTTTTTCACACTCCCGGGTCAGGAAAATTGGGGTTTTTTCACACTCCCGGGGTCAAGAAACTCACATTTTTTCACGCTCCCGGGGTCAGGAAAATTGGGGTTTTTTCACACTCCCGGGGTCAAGAAACTCACATTTTTTCACACTCCCGGGGTCAGGAAAATTGGATTTTTTTCACACTCCCGGGGTCAGGAAAATTGGGGTTTTTTGACACTCCCGGGGTCAAGAAACTCACATTTTTTCACACTCCCGGGGTCAGGAAAAATGGGTTTTATTCACACTCCCGGGGTCAGTAAAATTGGGGTTTTTTTCACACTCCCGGGGTCAAGAAAATCACATTTTTTCACTCTCCCGGGGTCAGGAGATTCTGATTTTTTCACACTCCCGGGGTCAAGAAAATCACATTTTTTCACACTCCTGGGGTCAGGAGATTCTGATTTTTTTCACACTCCCGGGGTCAGGAAAATTGGATTTTTTCACACTCCCGGGATCAGGAAATTCTGATATTTTTCACACTCCCGGGGTCAGGAAAATCGGATATTTTCACACTCCCGGGGTCAGGAAAATTGGATTTTTTTCACACTCCCGGGGTCAGGAAAAAATTTTTTTTTCACACTCCAGGGGTCAAGAAATTCACATTTTTTCACACTCCCGGGGTCAGGAGATTCTGATTTTTTTTACACTCCCGGGGTCAAGAAAATCACATTTTTTCACACTCCCAGGGTCAGGAAAATTGTTTATTTTCATACTCCCGGCGTCAAGAAAATCACATTTTTTAACACTCCTGGGGTCAGGAATTTCTGATTTTTTTCATACTCCCAGGGTCAAGAAAATCACATTTTTTCACACTCCCGGGGTCAGGACATTCTGATATTTTTCACACTCCCGGGGTCAGGAAAATCGGATATTTTCACACTCCCGGGGTTAGGAAAATCAGATTTTTTTTCATACTCCCGGGGTCAGGAAAATTGGATATTTTCATACTCCCGGGGTCAGGAAAATCAGATTTTTTTCATACTCCCGGGGTCAAGAAAATCACATTTTTTCACACTACCGGGGTCAGGAAAATTGGATTTTTTTCACACTCCCAGGGTTAGGAAAATTGGATGTTTTTAGCACTCCCGGGGTCAGGAAAATTGGATTTTTTTCACACTCCCGGGGTCAGGAAAATTTGGGTTTTTTCACACTCCCAGGGTCAAGAAACTCACATTTTTTCACACTCCCGGGGTCAGGAAAATTGGGTTTTTTTCACACTCCCGGGGTCAGGAAAATTGGGGTTTTTTCACACTCCCGGGGTCAAGAAAATCACATTTTTTCACTCTCCCGGGGTCAGGAGATTCTGATTTTTTCACACTCCCGGGGTCAAGAAAATCACATTTTTTCACACTCCCGGGGTCAGGAGATTCTGATTTTTTTTCACACTCCCGGGGTCAGGAAAATTGGATTTTTTCACACTCCCGGGATCAGGAAATTCTGATATTTTTCACACTCCCGGGGTCAGGAAAATCGGATATTTTCACACTCCCGGGGTCAGGAAAATCAGATTTTTTCACACTCCCAGGGTCAGGAAAATTGGATTTTTTTCACACTCCCGGGGTCAGGAAAATCACATTTTTTCACACTCCCGGGGTCAGGAGATTCTGATTTTTTCACACTCCTGGGGTGAAGAAAATCACATTTTTTCACACTCCCAGGATCAGGAAAATTGTTTATTTTCATACTCCCGGGGTCAAGAAAATCACATTATTTCACACTCCCGGGGTCAGGAAAATCAGATTTTTTCACACTCCTGGGGTCAGGAAAATTGGATTTTTTTCACACTCCCGGGTCAGGAAAATTGGGGTTTTTTCACACTACCGGGGTCAAGAAAATCACATTTTTTCACTCTCCTGGGGTCATGAGATTCTGATTTTTTCACACTCCCGTGGTCAAGAAAATCACATTTTTTCACACTCCCGGGGTCAGGAGATTCTGATTTTTTTCATACTCCCGGGGTCAGGAAAATCGGATATTTTCACACTCCCGGGGTCAGGAAAATCAGATTTTTTTCATACTCCCGGGGTCAGGAAAATTGGATATTTTCATACTCCCGGGGTCAGGAAAATCGCATTTTTCATACTCACGGTGTTAGGAAAATCGTATTTTTCATACTCCCGGGGTAAGGAAAATCCAAATTTTTTCACACTCCCGGGGTCAAGAAAATCACATTTTTTCACACTCCTGGAGTCAGGAAAATTGGATTTTTTTCACACTCTCGGGGTCAGGAAAATTGGATTTTTTTTCACACTCCCGGGGTCAGGAAAATTGGATTTTTTTCACACTCCCGGGGTCAGGAAAATTGGGTTTTTTTCACACTCCAGGGGTCAAGAAAATCACATTTTTTCACCCTCCCGGGGTCATGAGATTCTGATTTTTTTTACACTCCCGGGGTCAAGAAAATCACATTTTTTCACACTCCCAGTTTCAGGAAAATTGGATTTTTCTCACAATCCCGGGTTCAGGAAAATTGGGTTTTTTTCACACTCCCGGTGTTAGGAAAATCACATTTTTTCACTCTCCCGGGGTCAGGAGATTCTGATTTTTTCACACTCCCGGGGTCAAGAAAATCACATTTTTTCACACTCCCGGGGTCAGGAGATTCTGATTTTTTTCACACTCCCAGCGTCAGGAAAATTGGATTTTTTCACACTCCCGGGATCAGGAAATTCTGATATTTTTCACACTCCCAGGGTCAGGAAAATCGGATATTTTCACACTCCCGGGGTCAGGAAAATCAGATTTTTTTCATACTCCCGGGGTCAGGAAAATTGGATATTTTCATACTCCCGGGGTCAGGAAAATCCAAATTTTTTCACACTCCCGGGGTCAAGAAAATCACATTTTTTCACACTCCCGGGGTCAGGAAATTTGGATTTTTTTCACACTCCCGGGGTCAGGAAAATTGGTTTTTTTTCACACTCCAGGGGTCAAGAAAATCACATTTTTTCACACTCCCGGGGTCAGGAGATTCTGATTTTTTTTACACTCCCGGGGTCAAGAAAATCACATTTTTTCACACTCCCAGGGTCAGGAAAATTGTTTATTTTCATACTCCCGGGGTCAAGAAAATCACATTTTTTCACACTCCCGGGGTCAGGAATTTCTGATTTTTTTCATACTCCCGGGGTCAAGAAAATCACATTTTTTCACACTCCCGGGGTCAGGACATTCTGATATTTTTCACACTCCCGGGGTCAGGAAAATCGGATATTTTCACACTCCCGGGGTCAGGAAAATCAGATTTTTTTCATACTCCCGGGGTCAGGAAAATTGGATATTTTCATACTCCCGGGGTCAGGAAAATCACATTTTTCATACTCACGGTGTTAGGAAAATCACATTTTTTCACACTCCCGGGGTCAGGAAATTCTGATATTTTTCACACTCCCGGGGTCAGGAAAATCACATTTTTTCACTCTCCCGGGGTCAGGAGATTCTGATTTTTTCACACTCCCGGGGTTAAGAAAATCACATTTTTTCACACTCCCGGGGTCAGGAGATTCTGATTTTTTTCACACTCCCGGGGTCAGGAAAATTGGAATTTTTCACACTCCCGGGATCAGGAAATTCTGTTATTTTTCACACTCCTGGGGTCAGGAAAATCGGATATTTTCACACTCCCGGGGTCAGGAAAATCAGATTTTTTTCATACTCCCGGGGTCAGGAAAATTGGATATTTTCATACTCCCGGGGTCAGGAAAATTGCATTTTTCATACTCACGGTGTTAGGAAAATCGCATTTTTCATACTCCTGGGGTCAGGAAAATCCAATTTTTTTCACACTCCCGGGGTCAAGAAAATCACATTTTTTCACACTCCCGGGGTCAGGAAAATTGGATTTTTTTCACACTCCCGGGGTCAGGAAAATTGGTTTTTTTTTCACACTCCCGGGGTCAGGAGATTCTGATTTTTTTTACACTCCCGGGGTCAAGAAAATCACATTTTTTCACACTCCCAGGGTCAGGAAAATTGTTTATTTTCATACTTCCGGGGTCAAGAAAATCACATTTTTTCACACTCCCGGGGTCAGGAATTTCTGATTTTTTTCATACTCCCGGGGTCAAGAAAATCACATTTTTCACACTCCCGGGGTCAGGACATTCTGATATTTTTCACACTCCCGGGGTCAGGAAAATCGGATATTTTCACACTCCCGGGGTCAGGAAAATCAGATTTTTTTCATACTCCCGGGGTCAGGAAAATTGGATATTTTCATACTCCCGGGGTCAGGAAAATCGCATTTTTCATACTCACGGTGTTAGGAAAATCACATTTTTTCACACTCCCGGGGTCAGGAAATTCTGATATTTTTCACACTCCCGGGGTCAGGAAAATCACATTTTTTCACTCTCCCGGGGTCAGGAGATTCTGATTTTTTCACACTCCCGGGGTCAAGAAAATCACATTTTTTCACACTCCCGGGGTCAGGAGATTCTGATTTTTTTCACACTCCCGGGGTCAGGAAAATTGGATTTTTTCACACTCCCGGGATCAGGAAATTCTGATATTTTTCACACTCCTGGGTCAGGAAAATCGGATATTTTCACACTCCCAGGGTCAGGAAAATCAGATTTTTTTCATACTCCCGGGGTCAGGAAAATATGATATTTTCATACTCCCGGGGTCAGGGAAATCGCATTTTTCATACTCACGGTGTTAGGAAAATCGCATTTTTCATACTCCCGGGGTCAGGAAAATCCAAATTTTTTCACACTCCCGGGGTCAAGAAAATCACATTTTTTCACACTCCTGGGGTCAGGAAAATTGGATTTTTTTTCACACTCCCGGGGTCAGGAAAATGGATTTTTTTCACACTCCCGGGGTCAGGAAATTCTGTTATTTTTCACACTCCTGGGGTCAGGAAAATCGGATATTTTCACACTCCCGGGGTCAGGAAAATCAGATTTTTTTCATACTCCCGGGGTCAGGAAAATTGGATATTTTCATACTCCCGGGGTCAGGAAAATCGCATTTTTCATACTCACGGTGTTAGGAAAATCGCATTTTTCATACTCCCGGGGTCAGGAAAATCGCATTTTTCATACTCACGGTGTTAGGAAAATCGCATTTTTCATACTCCCGGGGTCAGGAAAATCCAATTTTTTTCACACTCGCGGGGTCAGGAAAATTGGATTTTTTTCACACTCCCGGGGTCAGGAAAATCGGTTTTTTTTCACACTCCAGGGGTCAAGAAAATCACATTTTTTCACACTCCCGGGGTCAGGAGATTCTGATTTTTTTTACACTCCAGGGGTCAAGAAAATCACATTTTTTCACACTCCCGGGGTCAGGAGATTCTGATTTTTTTTACACTCCCGGGGTCAAGAAAATCACATTTTTTCACACTCCCAGGGTCAGGAAAATTGTTTATTTTCATACTTCCGGGGTCAAGAAAATCACATTTTTTCACACTCCCGGGGTCAGGAATTTCTGATTTTTTTCATACTCCCGGGGTCAAGAAAATCACATTTTTTCACACTCCCGGGGTCAGGAAAATCGGATATTTTCACACTCCCGGGGTCAGGAAAATCAGATTTTTTTCATACTCCCGGGGTCAGGAAAATTGGATATTTTCATACTCCCGGGGTCAGGAAAATCGCATTTTTCATACTCACGGTGTTAGGAAAATCACATTTTTTCACACTCCCGGGGTCAGGAAATTCTGATATTTTTCACACTCCCGGGGTCAGGAAAATCACATTTTTTCACTCTCCCGGGGTCAGGAGATTCTGATTTTTTCACACTCCCGGGGTCAAGAAAATCACATTTTTTCACACTCCCGGGGTCAGGAGATTCTGATTTTTTTCACACTCCCGGGGTCAGGAAAATTGGATTTTTTCACACTCCCGGGATCAGGAAATTCTGATATTTTTCACACTCCTGGGTCAGGAAAATCGGATATTTTCACACTCCCGGGGTCAGGAAAATCAGATTTTTTTCATACTCCCGGGGTCAGGAAAATATGATATTTTCATACTCCCGGGGTCAGGGAAATCGCATTTTTCATACTCACGGTGTTAGGAAAATCGCATTTTTCATACTCCCGGGGTCAGGAAAATCCAAATTTTTTCACACTCCCGGGGTCAAGAAAATCACATTTTTTCACACTCCTGGGGTCAGGAAAATTGGATTTTTTTTCACACTCCCGGGGTCAGGAAAATTGGATTTTTTTCACACTCCCGGGGTCAGGAAAATTGGTTTTTTTTCACACTCCAAGGGTCAAGAAAATCACATTTTTTCACACTCCCGGGGTCAGGAGAATTTAATTTTTTTCACACTCCCGGGGTCAAGAAAATAACATTTTTTTCACACTCCCGGGGTCAGAAGATTCTGATTTTTTCACACTCCCGGGGTCAGGAAAATCGGATATTTTCACACTCCCAGGGTCAGGAAAATTGGATTTTTTTCACACTCCCGGGGTCAGGAAAATTGGGTTTTTTTCACACTCCAGGGGTCAAGAAAATCACATTTTTTCACACTCCCGGGGTCAGGAAATTCTGATTTTTTTCACACTCCCGGTGTTAGGAAAATCACATTTTTCACACTCCCGGGGTCAAGAAAATCACATTTTTTCACACTCCCGGGGTCAGGAAATTCTGATGTTTTTCACACTCCCGGGGTCAGGAAAATCGGATATTTTCACACTCTCGGGGTCAGGAAAATCAGATTTTTTCATACTCCCGGGGTCAGGAAAATCACATTTTTTCACACTCCCACGGTCAGGAAATTCTGATTTTTTTCACACTCCCAGGGTCAGGAAATTCTGATTTTTTTCACTCTCACGGTGTTAGGAAAATCACATTTTTCACACTCCCGGGGTCAGGAAAATTGGATTTTTTCACACTCCCGGGGTCAGGAGAATTTAATTTTTTTCAGACTCCCGGGGTCAAGAAAATCACATTTTTTCACACTCCCGGGGTCAGGAAATTCTGATATTTTTCACACTCCCGGGGTCAGGAAAATCGGATATTTTCATACTCCCGGGGTCAGGAAAATCCAAATATTTTCACACTCCCGGGGTCAAGAAAATCACATTTTTTCACACTCCTGGGGTCAGGAAAATTGGATTTTTTTTCACACTCCCGGGGTCAGGAAAATTGGATTTTTTTCACACTCCCAGGGTCAGGAAAATTGGTTTTTTTTCACACTCCCAGGGTCAGGAAAATTGGATTTTTTCACACTCCCGGGGTCAGGAGAATTTAATTTTTTTCACACTCCCGGGGTCAAGAAAATAACATTTTTTTCACACTCCCGGGGTCAGAAGATTCTGATTTTTTCACACTCCCGGGGTCAGGAAAATCGGATATTTTCACACTCCCAGGGTCAGGAAAATTGGATTTTTTTCACACTCCCGGGGTCAGGAAAATTGGGTTTTTTTCACACTCCCGGGGTCAAGAAAATCACATTTTTTCACACTCCCGGGGTCAGGAAATTCTGATTTTTTTCACACTCCCGGTGTTAGGAAAATCACATTTTTCACACTCCCGGGGTCAAGAAAATCACATTTTTTCACACTCCCGGGGTCAGGAAATTCTGATGTTTTTCACACTCCCGGGGTCAGGAAAATCGGATATTTTCACACTCTCGGGGTCAGGAAAATCAGATTTTTTCATACTCCCGGGGTCAGGAAAATCACATTTTTTCACACTCCCAGGGTCAGGAAATTCTGATTTTTTTCACACTCCCAGGGTCAGGAAATTCTGATTTTTTCACACTCACGGTGTTAGGAAAATCACATTTTTCACACTCCCGGGGTCAGGAAAATTGGATTTTTTCACACTCCCGGGGTCAGGAGAATTTAATTTTTTTCAGACTCCCGGGGTCAAGAAAATCACATTTTTTCACACTCCCGGGGTCAGGAAATTCTGATATTTTTCACACTCCCGGGGTCAGGAAAATCGGATATTTTCACACTCCCGGGGTCAGGAAAATCAGATTTTTTTCACACTCCCGGGGTCAGGAAAATTGGATATTTTCATACTCCCGGGGTCAGGAAAATCACATTTTTCATACTCCCGGGGTCAGGAAAATCAAAAAAATTTCACATTCCCGGTGTTAGGAAAATCACATTTTTCACACTCCCGGGGTCAGGAAAATTTGGTTTTTTTCACACTCCTGGGGTCAAGAAAATCACATTTTTTCACACTCCCGGGGTCAGGAGATTCTGATTTTTTTCACATTCCCGGGGTCAAGAAAATCACATTTTTTCACACTCCCGGGGTCAGGAAATACTAATTTTTTTCACACTCCCGGTGTTAGGAAAATCACATTTTTCACACTCCCGGGG
This sequence comes from Bradypodion pumilum, assembly GCA_035047305.1. NCBI lineage: Eukaryota > Metazoa > Chordata > Lepidosauria > Squamata > Chamaeleonidae > Bradypodion > Bradypodion pumilum. The sequence goes on along the minus strand of JAWDJD010000005.1, from coordinate 166,041,537 downwards.
TCAGAAAAATTGGATTTTTTCACACTCCCGGGGTCAGGAGAATTTAACTTTTTTTCACACTCCCGCGGTCAAGAAAATCACATTTTTTCACACTCCCGGGGTCAGGAAAATTGGATTTTTTAAACACTCCCGGGGTCAGGAAAATTGGATTTTTTTCACACACCCAGGGTTAGGAAAATTGGTTTTTTTTCACACTCCCGGGGTCAAGAAAATCACATTTTTTCACACTCCCGGGGTCAGGAATTTCTGATTTTTTTCACATTCCCGGGGTCAAGAAAATCACATTTTTTCACACTCCCGGGGTCAGGAGATTCTGATTTTTTTCACACTGCTGGGGTCAAGAAAATCACATTTGTTCACACTTCCGGGGTCAGGAAATTCTGATTTTTTCACACTCCTGATGTTAGGAAAACCACATTTTTCACACTCCCGGGGTCAAGAAAATCACATTTTTTCACACTCCCGGGGTCAGGAAATTGTGATATTTTTCACACTCCCGGGGTCAGGAAAATCGGATATTTTCACACTCCCGGGGTCAGGAAAATCAGATTTTTTCATACTCCCGGGGTCAGGAAAATCACATTTTTTCACACTCCCAGGGTCAGGAAATTCTGATTTTTTTTCACACTCACGGTGTTGGGAAAATCACATTTTTCACACTCCCGGGGTCAGGAGAATTTAATTTTTTTCAGACTCCCGGGGTCAAGAAAATCACATTTTTTCACACTCCCGGGGTCAGGAAATACTAATTTTTTTCACACTCCCGGGGTCAGGAAAATCAGATTTTTTTTCACACTCCCGGGGTCAGGAAAATTGGATATTTTCATACTCCCGGGGTCAGGAAAATCGCATTTTTCATACTCCCGGGGTCAGGAAAATCAAAAAAATTTCGCATTCCTGGTGTTAGGAAAATCACATTTTTCACACTCCCGTGGTCAGGAAAATTGGGTTTTTTTCACACTCCCGGGTTCAAGAAAATCACATTTTTTCACACTCCCAGGGTCAAGAAAATCACATTTTTCACACTCCCGGAGTCAGGAAATTCTAATTTTTTTCACACTCCCGGTGTTAGGAAAATCACATTTTTCACACTCCCGGGGTCAGAAAAATTGGATTTTTTCACACTCCCGGGGTCAGGAGAATTTAACTTTTTTTCACACTCCCAGGGTCAAGAATATCACATTTTTTCACACTCCCGGGGTCAGGAAAATTGGATTTTTTTAACACTCCCGGGGTCAGGAAAATTGGATTTTTTTCACACACCCGGGGTCAGGAAAATTGGGTTTTTTCACACTCCCGGGGTCAAGAAAATCACATTTTTTCACACTCCCGGGGGTCAGGAGATTCTGATTTTTTTCACACTCCCGGGGTCAAGAAAATCACATTTTTTCACACTCCCGGGGTCAGGAGATTCTGAAATTTTTCACACTCCCGGGGTCAGGAGATTCTGAATTTTTTCACACTCCCGGGGTCAAGAAAATCACATTTTTTCACACTCCCGGGGTCAGGAAAATAGGATTTTTTTCACACTCCCGTAGTCAGGAAAATTGGATTTTTTTAACACACCCAGGGTCAGGGAAATTGGGTTTTCTTCACACTCCCGGGGTCAATTAAATTGGATGTTTTAACACTCCCGGGGTCAGGAAAATTGAATTTTTTTCACACTCCCGGGTTCAGGAAAATTGGGTTTTTTTCAGACTCCCGGAGTCAAGAAAATCACATTTTTTTCACACTCCTGGGGTCAGGAGATTCTGATTTTTTTCACACTACCGTGGTCAAGAAAATCACATTTTTTCACACTACCGGGGTCAGAAGATTCTGATTTTTTTCACACTCCCGGGGTCAAGAAAATCACATTTTTTCACACTCCCGGGGTCAGGAAATTCTGATTTTTTTCACACTCCCGGTGTTAGGAAAATCACATTTTTCACACTCCCGGGGTGAAGAAAATCACATTTTTTCACACTCCCGGTGTCAGGAGATTCTGATTTTTTTCACACTCCCGGGGTCAAGAAAATCACATTTTTTCACACTCCCAGGGTCAGGAAATTCTGATTTTTTTTCACACTCCCATTGTTAGGAAAATCACATTTTTCACACTCCCGGGGTGAAGAAAATCACATTTTTTCACACTCCCGGGGTCAGGAAATTCTGATATTTTTCACACTCCCGGGGTCAGGAAAATCGGATATTTTCACACTCCCGGGGTCAGGAAAATCAGATTTTTCTCATACTCCCGGGGTCAAGAAAATCACATTTTTTCACACTACCGGAGTCAGGAAAATTGGATTTTTTTCACACTCCCGGGGTCAGGAAAATTGGATTTTTTCACACTCCCGGGGTCAGGAGAATTTAATTTTTTTCAGACTCCCGGGGTCAAGAAAATCACATTTTTTCACACTCCCGGGGTCAGGAAATTCTGATATTTTTCACACTCCCGGGGTCAGGAAAATCGGATATTTTCACACTCCCGGGGTCAGGAAAATCAGATTTTTTTCACAATCCCGGGGTCAGGAAAATTGGATATTTTCATACTCCCGGGGTCAGGAAAATCACATTTTTCATACTCCCGGGGTCAGGAAAATCAAAAAAATTTCACATTCCCGGTGTTAGGAAAATCACATTTTTCACACTCCCGGGGTCAGGAAAATTTGGTTTTTTTCACACTCCTGGGGTCAAGAAAATCACATTTTTTCACACTCCCGGGGTCAGGAGATTCTGATTTTTTTCACACTCCCGGGGTCAAGAAAATCACATTTTTTCACACTCCCGGGGTCAGGAAATACTAATTTTTTTCACACTCCCGGTGTTAGGAAAATCACATTTTTCACACTCCCGGGGTCAGAAAAATTGGATTTTTTCACACTCCCGGGGTCAGGAGAATTTAACTTTTTTTCACACTCCCACGGTCAAGAAAATCACATTTTTTCACACTCCCGGGGTCAGGAAAATTGGATTTTTTTAACACTCCCGGGGTCAGGAAAATTGGATTTTTTTCACACACCCAGGGTCAGGAAAATTGGATTTTTTTCATACTCCCGGGGTCAGGAAAATTGGATATTTTCATACCCCCGGGGTCAGGAAAATCGCATTTTTCATACTCACGGTATTAGGAAAATCGCATTTTTCATACTCCCGGGGTCAGGAAAATCGCATTTTTCATACTCACGGTATTAGGAAAATCGCATTTTTCATACTCCCGGGGTCAGGAAAATCGGATATTTTCACACTCCCGGGGTCAGGAAAATCAGATTTTTTCACACTCCCGGGGTCAGGAAAATTGGATTTTTTTCATACTCCCGGGGTCAGCAAAATTGGGGTTTTTTCACACTCCCGGGGTCAAGAAAATCACATTTTTTCACACTCCCGGGGTCAGGAAAATCGCATTTTTCATACTCACGGTATTAGGAAAATCGCATTTTTCATACTCCCGGGGTCAGGAAAATCGGATATTTTCACACTCCCGGGGTCAGGAAAATCAGATTTTTTCACACTCCCGGGGTCAGGAAAATTGGATTTTTTTCATACTCCCGGGGTCAGCAAAATTGGGGTTTTTTCACACTCCCGGGGTCAAGAAACTCACATTTTTTCACACTCCCGGGGTCAGGAAAATTGGATTTTTTTCATACTCCCGGGGTCAGGAAAATTGGGGTTTTTTCACACTCCCGGGGTCAAGAAACTCACATTTTTTCACACTCCCGGGGTCAGGAAAAATGGGTTTTATTCACACTCCCGGGGTCAGTAAAATTGGGTTTTTTTCACACTCCCGGGGTCAAGAAAATCACATTTTTTCACTCTCCCGGGGTCAGGAGATTCTGATTTTTTCACACTCCTGGGGTCAAGAAAATCACATTTTTTCACACTCCTGGGGTCAGGAGATTCTGATTTTTTTCACACTCCCGGGGTCAGGAAAATTGGATTTTTTCACACTCCCGGGATCAGGAAATTCTGATATTTTTCACACTCCCGGGGTCAGGAAAATCGGATATTTTCACACTCCCGGGGTCAGGAAAATTGGATTTTTTTCACACTCCCGGGGTCAGGAAAAAATTTTTTTTTCACACTCCAGGGGTCAAGAAAATCACATTTTTTCACACTCCCGGGGTCAGGAGATTCTGATTTTTTTTACACTCCCGGGGTCAAGAAAATCACATTTTTTCACACTCCCAGGGTCAGGAAAATTGTTTATTTTCATACTCCCGGCGTCAAGAAAATCACATTTTTTAACACTCCCGGGGTCAGGAAAATTGGGTTTTTTTCACACTCCCAGGGTTAGGAAAATTGGATGTTTTTAGCACTCCCGGGGTCAGGAAAATTGGATTTTTTTCACACTCCCGGGGTCAGGAAAATCACATTTTTTCACACTCCCGGGGTCAGGACATTCTGATATTTTTCACACTCCCGGGGTCAGGAAAATCGGATATTTTCACACTCCCGGGGTCAGGAAAATCAGATTTTTTTTCATACTCCCGGGGTCAGGAAAATTGGATATTTTCATACTCCCGGGGTCAGGAAAATCAGATTTTTTTCATACTCCCGGGGTCAAGAAAATCACATTTTTTCACACTACCGGGGTCAGGAAAATTGGATTTTTTTCACACTCCCAGGGTTAGGAAAATTGGATGTTTTTAGCACTCCCGGGGTCAGGAAAATTGGATTTTTTTCACACTCCCGGGGTCAGGAAAATTTGGGTTTTTTCACTCTCCCAGGGTCAAGAAACTCACATTTTTTCACACTCCCGGGGTCAGGAAAATTGGTTTTTTTTCACACTCCCGGGGTCAGGAAAATTGGGGTTTTTTCACACTCCCGGGGTCAAGAAAATCACATTTTTTCACTCTCCCGGGGTCAGGAGATTCTGATTTTTTCACACTCCCGGGGTCCAGAAAATCACATTTTTTCACACTCCCGGGGTCAGGAGATTCTGATTTTTTTTCACACTCCCGGGGTCAGGAAAATTGGATTTTTTCACACTCCCGGGATCAGGAAATTCTGATATTTTTCACACTCCCGGGGTCAGGAAAATCGGATATTTTCACACTCCCGGCGTCAGGAAAATTGGATATTTTCACACTCCCGGGGTCAGGAAAAAAAATTTTTTTCACACTCCAGGGGTCAAGAAAATCACATTTTTTCACACTCCCGGGGTCAGGAGATTCTGATTTTTTTTACACTCCCGGGGTCAAGAAAATCACATTTTTTCACACTCCCAGGGTCAGGAAAATTGTTTATTTTCATACTCCCGGCGTCAAGAAAATCACATTTTTTAACACTCCCGGGGTCAGGAAAATTGGATTTTTTTCACACTCCCAGGGTTAGGAAAATTGGATGTTTTTAGCACTCCCGGGGTCAGGAAAATTGGATTTTTTTCACACTCCCGGGGTCAGGAAAATCACATTTTTTCACACTCCCGGGGTCAGGACATTCTGATATTTTTCACACTCCCGGGGTCAGGAAAATCGGATATTTTCACACTCCCGGGGTCAGGAAAATCAGATTTTTTTTCATACTCCCGGGGTCAGGAAAATTGGATATTTTCATACTCCCGGGGTCAGGAAAATCAGATTTTTTTCATACTCCCGGGGTCAAGAAAATCACATTTTTTCACACTACCGGGGTCAGGAAAATTGGATTTTTTTCACACTCCCAGGGTTAGGAAAATTGGATGTTTTTAGCACTCCCGGGGTCAGGAAAATTGGATTTTTTTCACACTCCCGGGGTCAGGAAAATTTGGGTTTTTTCACACTCCCAGGGTCAAGAAACTCACATTTTTTCACACTCCCGGGGTCAGGAAATTTGGTTTTTTTTCACACTCCCGGGGTCAGGAAAATTGGGGTTTTTTCACACTCCCGGGGTCAAGAAAATCACATTTTTTCACTCTCCCGGGGTCAGGAGATTCTGATTTTTTCACACTCCCGGGGTCCAGAAAATCACATTTTTTCACACTCCCGGGGTCAGGAGATTCTGATTTTTTTTCACACTCCCGGGGTCAGGAAAATTGGATTTTTTCACACTCCCGGGATCAGGAAATTCTGATATTTTTCACACTCCCGGGGTCAGGAAAATCGGATATTTTCACACTCCCGGGGTCAGGAAAATTGGATTTTTTTCACACTCCCGGGGTCAGGAAAAAAATTTTTTTTCACACTCCAGGGGTCAAGAAAATCACATTTTTTCACACTCCCGGGGTCAGGAGATTCTGATTTTTTTTACACTCCCGGGGTCAAGAAAATCACATTTTTTCACACTCCCAGGGTCAGGAAAATTGTTTATTTTCATACTCCCGGCGTCAAGAAAATCACATTTTTTAACACTCCCGGGGTCAGGAAAATTGGGTTTTTTTCACACTCCCAGGGTTAGGAAAATTGGATGTTTTTAGCACTCCCGGGGTCAGGAAAATTGGATTTTTTTCACACTCCCGGGGTCAGGAAAATCACATTTTTTCACACTCCCGGGGTCAGGACATTCTGATATTTTTCACACTCCCGGGGTCAGGAAAATCGGATATTTTCACACTCCCGGGGTCAGGAAAATCAGATTTTTTTTCATACTCCCGGGGTCAGGAAAATTGGATATTTTCATACTCCCGGGGTCAGGAAAATCAGATTTTTTTCATACTCCCGGGGTCAAGAAAATCACATTTTTTCACACTACCGGGGTCAGGAAAATTGGATTTTTTTCACACTCCCAGGGTTAGGAAAATTGGATGTTTTTAGCACTCCCGGGGTCAGGAAAATTGGATTTTTTTCACACTCCCGGGGTCAGGAAAATTTGGGTTTTTTCACTCTCCCAGGGTCAAGAAACTCACATTTTTTCACACTCCCGGGGTCAGGAAAATTGGTTTTTTTTCACACTCCCGGGGTCAGGAAAATTGGGGTTTTTTCACACTCCCGGGGTCAAGAAAATCACATTTTTTCACTCTCCCGGGGTCAGGAGATTCTGATTTTTTCACACTCCCGGGGTCCAGAAAATCACATTTTTTCACACTCCCGGGGTCAGGAGATTCTGATTTTTTTTCACACTCCCGGGGTCAGGAAAATTGGATTTTTTCACACTCCCGGGATCAGGAAATTCTGATATTTTTCACACTCCCGGGGTCAGGAAAATCGGATATTTTCACACTCCCGGCGTCAGGAAAATTGGATATTTTCACACTCCCGGGGTCAGGAAAAAAATTTTTTTTCACACTCCAGGGGTCAAGAAAATCACATTTTTTCACACTCCCGGGGTCAGGAGATTCTGATTTTTTTTACACTCCCGGGGTCAAGAAAATCACATTTTTTCACACTCCCAGGGTCAGGAAAATTGTTTATTTTCATACTCCCGGCGTCAAGAAAATCACATTTTTTAACACTCCCGGGGTCAGGAAAATTGGATTTTTTTCACACTCCCAGGGTTAGGAAAATTGGATGTTTTTAGCACTCCCGGGGTCAGGAAAATTGGATTTTTTTCACACTCCCGGGGTCAGGAAAATCACATTTTTTCACACTCCCGGGGTCAGGACATTCTGATATTTTTCACACTCCCGGGGTCAGGAAAATCGGATATTTTCACACTCCCGGGGTCAGGAAAATCAGATTTTTTTTCATACTCCCGGGGTCAGGAAAATTGGATATTTTCATACTCCCGGGGTCAGGAAAATCAGATTTTTTTCATACTCCCGGGGTCAAGAAAATCACATTTTTTCACACTACCGGGGTCAGGAAAATTGGATTTTTTTCACACTCCCAGGGTTAGGAAAATTGGATGTTTTTAGCACTCCCGGGGTCAGGAAAATTGGATTTTTTTCACACTCCCGGGGTCAGGAAAATTTGGGTTTTTTCACACTCCCAGGGTCAAGAAACTCACATTTTTTCACACTCCCGGGGTCAGGAAATTTGGTTTTTTTTCACACTCCCGGGGTCAGGAAAATTGGGGTTTTTTCACACTCCCGGGGTCAAGAAAATCACATTTTTTCACTCTCCCGGGGTCAGGAGATTCTGATTTTTTCACACTCCCGGGGTCCAGAAAATCACATTTTTTCACACTCCCGGGGTCAGGAGATTCTGATTTTTTTTCACACTCCCGGGGTCAGGAAAATTGGATTTTTTCACACTCCCGGGATCAGGAAATTCTGATATTTTTCACACTCCCGGGGTCAGGAAAATCGGATATTTTCACACTCCCGGGGTCAGGAAAATCAGATTTTTTCACACTCCCAGGGTCAGGAAAATTGGATTTTTTTCACACTCCCGGGGTCAGGAAAATTGGTTTTTTTTCACACTCCAGGGGTCAAGAAAATCACATTTTTTCACACTCCCGGGGTCAGGAGATTCTGATTTTTTCACACTCCTGGGGTGAAGAAAATCACATTTTTTCACACTCCCAGGATCAGGAAAATTGTTTATTTTCATACTCCCGGGGTCAAGAAAATCACATTTTTTCACACTCCCGGGGTCAGGAAAATCAGATTTTTTCACACTCCCGGGGTCAGGAAAATTGGATTTTTTTCACACTCCCGGGTCAGGAAAATTGGGGTTTTTTCACACTCCCGGGGTCAAGAAACTCACATTTTTTCACACTCCCGGGGTCAGGAAAATTGGGGTTTTTTCACACTCCCGGGGTCAAGAAACTCACATTTTTTCACACTCCCGGGGTCAGGAAAATTGGGGTTTTTTCACACTCCCGGGGTCAAGAAACTCACATTTTTTCACACTCCCGGGGTCAGGAAAAATGGGTTTTATTCACACTCCCGGGGTCAGTAAAATTGGGTTTTTTTTCACACTCCCGGGTTCAAGAAAATCACATTTTTTCACTCTCCCGGGGTCAGGAGATTCTGATTTTTTCACACTCCCGGGGTCAAGAAAATCACATTTTTTCACACTCCTGGGGTCAGGAGATTCTGATTTTTTTCACACTCCCGGGGTCAGGAAAATTGGATTTTTTCACACTCCCGGGATCAGGAAATTCTGATATTTTTCACACTCCCGGGGTCAGGAAAATCGGATATTTTCACACTCCCGGGGTCAGGAAAATTGGATTTTTTTCACACTCCCGGGGTCAAGAAACTCACATTTTTTCACACTCCCGGGGTCAGGAAAATTGGTTTTTTTTCACACTCCAGGGGTCAAGAAAATCACATTTTTTCACACTCCCGGGGTCAGGAGATTCTGATTTTTTTTACACTCCCGGGGTCAAGAAAATCACATTTTTTCACACTCCCAGGGTCAGGAAAATTGTTTATTTTCATACTCCCGGGGTCAAGAAAATCACATTTTTTCACACTCCCGGGGTCAGGAATTTCTGATTTTTTTCATACTCCCGGGGTCAAGAAAATCACATTTTTTCACACTCCCGGGGTCAGGACATTCTGATATTTTTCACACTCCCGGGGTCAGGAAAATCGGATATTTTCACACTCCCGGGGTCAGGAAAATCAGATTTTTTTCATACTCCCGGGGTCAGGAAAATTGGATATTTTCATACTCCCGGGGTCAGGAAAATCACATTTTTCATACTCACGGTGTTAGGAAAATCACATTTTTTCACACTCCCGGGGTCAGGAAATTCTGATATTTTTCACACTCCCGGGGTCAGGAAAATCACATTTTTTCACTCTCCCGGGGTCAGGAGATTCTGATTTTTTCACACTCCCGGGGTTAAGAAAATCACATTTTTTCACACTCCCGGGGTCAGGAGATTCTGATTTTTTTCACACTCCCGGGGTCAGGAAAATTGGAATTTTTCACACTCCCGGGATCAGGAAATTCTGTTATTTTTCACACTCCTGGGGTCAGGAAAATCGGATATTTTCACACTCCCGGGGTCAGGAAAATCAGATTTTTTTCATACTCCCGGGGTCAGGAAAATTGGATATTTTCATACTCCCGGGGTCAGGAAAATTGCATTTTTCATACTCACGGTGTTAGGAAAATCGCATTTTTCATACTCCTGGGGTCAGGAAAATCCAATTTTTTTCACACTCCCGGGGTCAAGAAAATCACATTTTTTCACACTCCTGGGGTCAGAAAAATTGGATTTTTTTTCACACTCCCGGGGTCAGGAAAATTGGATTTTTTTCACACTCCCGGGGTCAGGAAAATTGGTTTTTTTTTCACACTCCCGGGGTCAGGAGATTCTGATTTTTTTTACACTCCCGGGGTCAAGAAAATCACATTTTTTCACACTCCCAGGGTCAGGAAAATTGTTTATTTTCATACTTCCGGGGTCAAGAAAATCACATTTTTTCACACTCCCGGGGTCAGGAATTTCTGATTTTTTTCATACTCCCGGGGTCAAGAAAATCACATTTTTCACACTCCCGGGGTCAGGACATTCTGATATTTTTCACACTCCCGGGGTCAGGAAAATCGGATATTTTCACACTCCCGGGGTCAGGAAAATCAGATTTTTTTCATACTCCCGGGGTCAGGAAAATTGGATATTTTCATACTCCCGGGGTCAGGAAAATCGCATTTTTCATACTCACGGTGTTAGGAAAATCACATTTTTTCACACTCCCGGGGTCAGGAAATTCTGATATTTTTCACACTCCCGGGGTCAGGAAAATCACATTTTTTCACTCTCCCGGGGTCAGGAGATTCTGATTTTTTCACACTCCCGGGGTCAAGAAAATCACATTTTTTCACACTCCCGGGGTCAGGAGATTCTGATTTTTTTCACACTCCCGGGGTCAGGAAAATTGGATTTTTTCACACTCCCGGGATCAGGAAATTCTGATATTTTTCACACTCCTGGGTCAGGAAAATCGGATATTTTCACACTCCCAGGGTCAGGAAAATCAGATTTTTTTCATACTCCCGGGGTCAGGAAAATATGATATTTTCATACTCCCGGGGTCAGGGAAATCGCATTTTTCATACTCACGGTGTTAGGAAAATCGCATTTTTCATACTCCCGGGGTCAGGAAAATCCAAATTTTTTCACACTCCCGGGGTCAAGAAAATCACATTTTTTCACACTCCTGGGGTCAGGAAAATTGGATTTTTTTTCACACTCCCGGGGTCAGGAAAATGGATTTTTTTCACACTCCCGGGGTCAGGAAATTCTGTTATTTTTCACACTCCTGGGGTCAGGAAAATCGGATATTTTCACACTCCCGGGGTCAGGAAAATCAGATTTTTTTCATACTCCCGGGGTCAGGAAAATTGGATATTTTCATACTCCCGGGGTCAGGAAAATCGCATTTTTCATACTCACGGTGTTAGGAAAATCGCATTTTTCATACTCCCGGGGTCAGGAAAATCGCATTTTTCATACTCACGGTGTTAGGAAAATCGCATTTTTCATACTCCCGGGGTCAGGAAAATCCAATTTTTTTCACACTCGCGGGGTCAGGAAAATTGGATTTTTTTCACACTCCCGGGGTCAGGAAAATCGGTTTTTTTTCACACTCCAGGGGTCAAGAAAATCACATTTTTTCACACTCCCGGGGTCAGGAGATTCTGATTTTTTTTACACTCCCGGGGTCAAGAAAATCACATTTTTTCACACTCCCAGGGTCAGGAAAATTGTTTATTTTCATACTTCCGGGGTCAAGAAAATCACATTTTTTCACACTCCCGGGGTCAGGAATTTCTGATTTTTTTCATACTCCCGGGGTCAAGAAAATCACATTTTTTCACACTCCCGGGGTCAGGACATTCTGATATTTTTCACACTCCCGGGGTCAGGAAAATCGGATATTTTCACACTCCCGGGGTCAGGAAAATCAGATTTTTTTCATACTCCCGGGGTCAGGAAAATTGGATATTTTCATACTCCCGGGGTCAGGAAAATCGCATTTTTCATACTCACGGTGTTAGGAAAATCACATTTTTTCACACTCCCGGGGTCAGGAAATTCTGATATTTTTCACACTCCCGGGGTCAGGAAAATCACATTTTTTCACTCTCCCGGGGTCAGGAGATTCTGATTTTTTCACACTCCCGGGGTCAAGAAAATCACATTTTTTCACACTCCCGGGGTCAGGAGATTCTGATTTTTTTCACACTCCCGGGGTCAGGAAAATTGGATTTTTTCACACTCCCGGGATCAGGAAATTCTGATATTTTTCACACTCCTGGGTCAGGAAAATCGGATATTTTCACACTCCCGGGGTCAGGAAAATCAGATTTTTTTCATACTCCCGGGGTCAGGAAAATATGATATTTTCATACTCCCGGGGTCAGGGAAATCGCATTTTTCATACTCACGGTGTTAGGAAAATCGCATTTTTCATACTCCCGGGGTCAGGAAAATCCAAATTTTTTCACACTCCCGGGGTCAAGAAAATCACATTTTTTCACACTCCTGGGGTCAGGAAAATTGGATTTTTTTTCACACTCCCGGGGTCAGGAAAATTGGATTTTTTTCACACTCCAAGGGTCAAGAAAATCACATTTTTTCACACTCCCGGGGTCAGGAGAATTTAATTTTTTTCACACTCCCGGGGTCAAGAAAATAACATTTTTTTCACACTCCCGGGGTCAGAAGATTCTGATTTTTTCACACTCCCGGGGTCAGGAAAATCGGATATTTTCACACTCCCAGGGTCAGGAAAATCAGATTTTTTCATACTCCCGGGGTCAGGAAAATCACATTTTTTCACACTCCCACGGTCAGGAAATTCTGATTTTTTTCACACTCCCAGGGTCAGGAAATTCTGATTTTTTTCACTCTCACGGTGTTAGGAAAATCACATTTTTCACACTCCCGGGGTCAGGAAAATTGGATTTTTTCACACTCCCGGGGTCAGGAGAATTTAATTTTTTTCAGACTCCCGGGGTCAAGAAAATCACATTTTTTCACACTCCCGGGGTCAGGAAATTCTGATATTTTTCACACTCCCGGGGTCAAGAAAATCACATTTTTTCACACTCCTGGGGTCAGGAAAATTGGATTTTTTTTCACACTCCCGGGGTCAGGAAAATTGGATTTTTTTCACACTCCCAGGGTCAGGAAAATTGGTTTTTTTTCACACTCCCAGGGTCAGGAAAATTGGATTTTTTCACACTCCCGGGGTCAGGAGAATTTAATTTTTTTCACACTCCCGGGGTCAAGAAAATAACATTTTTTTCACACTCCCGGGGTCAGAAGATTCTGATTTTTTCACACTCCCGGGGTCAGGAAAATCGGATATTTTCACACTCCCAGGGTCAGGAAAATTGGATTTTTTTCACACTCCCGGGGTCAGGAAAATTGGGTTTTTTTCACACTCCCGGGGTCAAGAAAATCACATTTTTTCACACTCCCGGGGTCAGGAAATTCTGATTTTTTTCACACTCCCGGTGTTAGGAAAATCACATTTTTCACACTCCCGGGGTCAAGAAAATCACATTTTTTCACACTCCCGGGGTCAGGAAATTCTGATGTTTTTCACACTCCCGGGGTCAGGAAAATCGGATATTTTCACACTCTCGGGGTCAGGAAAATCAGATTTTTTCATACTCCCGGGGTCAGGAAAATCACATTTTTTCACACTCCCAGGGTCAGGAAATTCTGATTTTTTTCACACTCCCAGGGTCAGGAAATTCTGATTTTTTTCACACTCACGGTGTTAGGAAAATCACATTTTTCACACTCCCGGGGTCAGGAAATTTGGTTTTTTTTCACACTCCCGGGGTCAGGAAAATTGGGGTTTTTTCACACTCCCGGGGTCAAGAAAATCACATTTTTTCACTCTCCCGGGGTCAGGAGATTCTGATTTTTTCACACTCCCGGGGTCCAGAAAATCACATTTTTTCACACTCCCGGGGTCAGGAGATTCTGATTTTTTTTCACACTCCCGGGGTCAGGAAAATTGGATTTTTTCACACTCCCGGGATCAGGAAATTCTGATATTTTTCACACTCCCGGGGTCAGGAAAATCGGATATTTTCACACTCCCGGGGTCAGGAAAATCAGATTTTTTCACACTCCCAGGGTCAGGAAAATTGGATTTTTTTCACACTCCCGGGGTCAGGAAAATTGGTTTTTTTTCACACTCCAGGGGTCAAGAAAATCACATTTTTTCACACTCCCGGGGTCAGGAGATTCTGATTTTTTCACACTCCTGGGGTGAAGAAAATCACATTTTTTCACACTCCCAGGATCAGGAAAATTGTTTATTTTCATACTCCCGGGGTCAAGAAAATCACATTTTTTCACACTCCCGGGGTCAGGAAAATCAGATTTTTTCACACTCCCGGGGTCAGGAAAATTGGATTTTTTTCACACTCCCGGGTCAGGAAAATTGGGGTTTTTTCACACTCCCGGGGTCAAGAAACTCACATTTTTTCACACTCCCGGGGTCAGGAAAATTGGGGTTTTTTCACACTCCCGGGGTCAAGAAACTCACATTTTTTCACACTCCCGGGGTCAGGAAAATTGGGGTTTTTTCACACTCCCGGGGTCAAGAAACTCACATTTTTTCACACTCCCGGGGTCAGGAAAAATGGGTTTTATTCACACTCCCGGGGTCAGTAAAATTGGGTTTTTTTTCACACTCCCGGGTTCAAGAAAATCACATTTTTTCACTCTCCCGGGGTCAGGAGATTCTGATTTTTTCACACTCCCGGGGTCAAGAAAATCACATTTTTTCACACTCCTGGGGTCAGGAGATTCTGATTTTTTTCACACTCCCGGGGTCAGGAAAATTGGATTTTTTCACACTCCCGGGATCAGGAAATTCTGATATTTTTCACACTCCCGGGGTCAGGAAAATCGGATATTTTCACACTCCCGGGGTCAGGAAAATTGGATTTTTTTCACACTCCCGGGGTCAAGAAACTCACATTTTTTCACACTCCCGGGGTCAGGAAAATTGGTTTTTTTTCACACTCCAGGGGTCAAGAAAATCACATTTTTTCACACTCCCGGGGTCAGGAGATTCTGATTTTTTTTACACTCCCGGGGTCAAGAAAATCACATTTTTTCACACTCCCAGGGTCAGGAAAATTGTTTATTTTCATACTCCCGGGGTCAAGAAAATCACATTTTTTCACACTCCCGGGGTCAGGAATTTCTGATTTTTTTCATACTCCCGGGGTCAAGAAAATCACATTTTTTCACACTCCCGGGGTCAGGACATTCTGATATTTTTCACACTCCCGGGGTCAGGAAAATCGGATATTTTCACACTCCCGGGGTCAGGAAAATCAGATTTTTTTCATACTCCCGGGGTCAGGAAAATTGGATATTTTCATACTCCCGGGGTCAGGAAAATCACATTTTTCATACTCACGGTGTTAGGAAAATCACATTTTTTCACACTCCCGGGGTCAGGAAATTCTGATATTTTTCACACTCCCGGGGTCAGGAAAATCACATTTTTTCACTCTCCCGGGGTCAGGAGATTCTGATTTTTTCACACTCCCGGGGTTAAGAAAATCACATTTTTTCACACTCCCGGGGTCAGGAGATTCTGATTTTTTTCACACTCCCGGGGTCAGGAAAATTGGAATTTTTCACACTCCCGGGATCAGGAAATTCTGTTATTTTTCACACTCCTGGGGTCAGGAAAATCGGATATTTTCACACTCCCGGGGTCAGGAAAATCAGATTTTTTTCATACTCCCGGGGTCAGGAAAATTGGATATTTTCATACTCCCGGGGTCAGGAAAATTGCATTTTTCATACTCACGGTGTTAGGAAAATCGCATTTTTCATACTCCTGGGGTCAGGAAAATCCAATTTTTTTCACACTCCCGGGGTCAAGAAAATCACATTTTTTCACACTCCTGGGGTCAGAAAAATTGGATTTTTTTTCACACTCCCGGGGTCAGGAAAATTGGATTTTTTTCACACTCCCGGGGTCAGGAAAATTGGTTTTTTTTTCACACTCCCGGGGTCAGGAGATTCTGATTTTTTTTACACTCCCGGGGTCAAGAAAATCACATTTTTTCACACTCCCAGGGTCAGGAAAATTGTTTATTTTCATACTTCCGGGGTCAAGAAAATCACATTTTTTCACACTCCCGGGGTCAGGAATTTCTGATTTTTTTCATACTCCCGGGGTCAAGAAAATCACATTTTTCACACTCCCGGGGTCAGGACATTCTGATATTTTTCACACTCCCGGGGTCAGGAAAATCGGATATTTTCACACTCCCGGGGTCAGGAAAATCAGATTTTTTTCATACTCCCGGGGTCAGGAAAATTGGATATTTTCATACTCCCGGGGTCAGGAAAATCGCATTTTTCATACTCACGGTGTTAGGAAAATCACATTTTTTCACACTCCCGGGGTCAGGAAATTCTGATATTTTTCACACTCCCGGGGTCAGGAAAATCACATTTTTTCACTCTCCCGGGGTCAGGAGATTCTGATTTTTTCACACTCCCGGGGTCAAGAAAATCACATTTTTTCACACTCCCGGGGTCAGGAGATTCTGATTTTTTTCACACTCCCGGGGTCAGGAAAATTGGATTTTTTCACACTCCCGGGATCAGGAAATTCTGATATTTTTCACACTCCTGGGTCAGGAAAATCGGATATTTTCACACTCCCAGGGTCAGGAAAATCAGATTTTTTTCATACTCCCGGGGTCAGGAAAATATGATATTTTCATACTCCCGGGGTCAGGGAAATCGCATTTTTCATACTCACGGTGTTAGGAAAATCGCATTTTTCATACTCCCGGGGTCAGGAAAATCCAAATTTTTTCACACTCCCGGGGTCAAGAAAATCACATTTTTTCACACTCCTGGGGTCAGGAAAATTGGATTTTTTTTCACACTCCCGGGGTCAGGAAAATGGATTTTTTTCACACTCCCGGGGTCAGGAAATTCTGTTATTTTTCACACTCCTGGGGTCAGGAAAATCGGATATTTTCACACTCCCGGGGTCAGGAAAATCAGATTTTTTTCATACTCCCGGGGTCAGGAAAATTGGATATTTTCATACTCCCGGGGTCAGGAAAATCGCATTTTTCATACTCACGGTGTTAGGAAAATCGCATTTTTCATACTCCCGGGGTCAGGAAAATCGCATTTTTCATACTCACGGTGTTAGGAAAATCGCATTTTTCATACTCCCGGGGTCAGGAAAATCCAATTTTTTTCACACTCGCGGGGTCAGGAAAATTGGATTTTTTTCACACTCCCGGGGTCAGGAAAATCGGTTTTTTTTCACACTCCAGGGGTCAAGAAAATCACATTTTTTCACACTCCCGGGGTCAGGAGATTCTGATTTTTTTTACACTCCCGGGGTCAAGAAAATCACATTTTTTCACACTCCCAGGGTCAGGAAAATTGTTTATTTTCATACTTCCGGGGTCAAGAAAATCACATTTTTTCACACTCCCGGGGTCAGGAATTTCTGATTTTTTTCATACTCCCGGGGTCAAGAAAATCACATTTTTTCACACTCCCGGGGTCAGGACATTCTGATATTTTTCACACTCCCGGGGTCAGGAAAATCGGATATTTTCACACTCCCGGGGTCAGGAAAATCAGATTTTTTTCATACTCCCGGGGTCAGGAAAATTGGATATTTTCATACTCCCGGGGTCAGGAAAATCGCATTTTTCATACTCACGGTGTTAGGAAAATCACATTTTTTCACACTCCCGGGGTCAGGAAATTCTGATATTTTTCACACTCCCGGGGTCAGGAAAATCACATTTTTTCACTCTCCCGGGGTCAGGAGATTCTGATTTTTTCACACTCCCGGGGTCAAGAAAATCACATTTTTTCACACTCCCGGGGTCAGGAGATTCTGATTTTTTTCACACTCCCGGGGTCAGGAAAATTGGATTTTTTCACACTCCCGGGATCAGGAAATTCTGATATTTTTCACACTCCTGGGTCAGGAAAATCGGATATTTTCACACTCCCGGGGTCAGGAAAATCAGATTTTTTTCATACTCCCGGGGTCAGGAAAATATGATATTTTCATACTCCCGGGGTCAGGGAAATCGCATTTTTCATACTCACGGTGTTAGGAAAATCGCATTTTTCATACTCCCGGGGTCAGGAAAATCCAAATTTTTTCACACTCCCGGGGTCAAGAAAATCACATTTTTTCACACTCCTGGGGTCAGGAAAATTGGATTTTTTTTCACACTCCCGGGGTCAGGAAAATTGGATTTTTTTCACACTCCAAGGGTCAAGAAAATCACATTTTTTCACACTCCCGGGGTCAGGAGAATTTAATTTTTTTCACACTCCCGGGGTCAAGAAAATAACATTTTTTTCACACTCCCGGGGTCAGAAGATTCTGATTTTTTCACACTCCCGGGGTCAGGAAAATCGGATATTTTCACACTCCCAGGGTCAGGAAAATCAGATTTTTTCATACTCCCGGGGTCAGGAAAATCACATTTTTTCACACTCCCACGGTCAGGAAATTCTGATTTTTTTCACACTCCCAGGGTCAGGAAATTCTGATTTTTTTCACTCTCACGGTGTTAGGAAAATCACATTTTTCACACTCCCGGGGTCAGGAAAATTGGATTTTTTCACACTCCCGGGGTCAGGAGAATTTAATTTTTTTCAGACTCCCGGGGTCAAGAAAATCACATTTTTTCACACTCCCGGGGTCAGGAAATTCTGATATTTTTCACACTCCCGGGGTCAGGAAAATCGGATATTTTCATACTCCCGGGGTCAGGAAAATCCAAATATTTTCACACTCCCGGGGTCAAGAAAATCACATTTTTTCACACTCCTGGGGTCAGGAAAATTGGATTTTTTTTCACACTCCCGGGGTCAGGAAAATTGGATTTTTTTCACACTCCCAGGGTCAGGAAAATTGGTTTTTTTTCACACTCCCAGGGTCAGGAAAATTGGATTTTTTCACACTCCCGGGGTCAGGAGAATTTAATTTTTTTCACACTCCCGGGGTCAAGAAAATAACATTTTTTTCACACTCCCGGGGTCAGAAGATTCTGATTTTTTCACACTCCCGGGGTCAGGAAAATCGGATATTTTCACACTCCCAGGGTCAGGAAAATTGGATTTTTTTCACACTCCCGGGGTCAGGAAAATTGGGTTTTTTTCACACTCCCGGGGTCAAGAAAATCACATTTTTTCACACTCCCGGGGTCAGGAAATTCTGATTTTTTTCACACTCCCGGTGTTAGGAAAATCACATTTTTCACACTCCCGGGGTCAAGAAAATCACATTTTTTCACACTCCCGGGGTCAGGAAATTCTGATGTTTTTCACACTCCCGGGGTCAGGAAAATCGGATATTTTCACACTCTCGGGGTCAGGAAAATCAGATTTTTTCATACTCCCGGGGTCAGGAAAATCACATTTTTTCACACTCCCAGGGTCAGGAAATTCTGATTTTTTTCACACTCCCAGGGTCAGGAAATTCTGATTTTTTTCACACTCACGGTGTTAGGAAAATCACATTTTTCACACTCCCGGGGTCAGGAAAATTGGATTTTTTCACACTCCCGGGGTCAGGAGAATTTAATTTTTTTCAGACTCCCGGGGTCAAGAAAATCACATTTTTTCACACTCCCGGGGTCAGGAAATTCTGATATTTTTCACACTCCCGGGGTCAGGAAAATCGGATATTTTCACACTCCCGGGGTCAGGAAAATCAGATTTTTTTCACACTCCCGGGGTCAGGAAAATTGGATATTTTCATACTCCCGGGGTCAGGAAAATCACATTTTTCATACTCCCGGGGTCAGGAAAATCAAAAAAATTTCACATTCCCGGTGTTAGGAAAATCACATTTTTCACACTCCCGGGGTCAGGAAAATTTGGTTTTTTTCACACTCCTGGGGTCAAGAAAATCACATTTTTTCACACTCCCGGGGTCAGGAGATTCTGATTTTTTTCACATTCCCGGGGTCAAGAAAATCACATTTTTTCACACTCCCGGGGTCAGGAAATACTAATTTTTTTCACACTCCCGGTGTTAGGAAAATCACATTTTTCACACTCCCGGGGTCAGAAAAATTGGATTTTTTCACACTCCCGGGGTCAGGAGAATTTAACTTTTTTTCACACTCCCGCGGTCAAGAAAATCACATTTTTTCACACTCCCGGGGTCAGGAAAATTGGATTTTTTAAACACTCCCGGGGTCAGGAAAATTGGATTTTTTTCACACACCCAGGGTTAGGAAAATTGGTTTTTTTTCACACTCCCGGGGTCAAGAAAATCACATTTTTTCACACTCCCGGGGTCAGGAATTTCTGATTTTTTTCACATTCCCGGGGTCAAGAAAATCACATTTTTTCACACTCCCGGGGTCAGGAGATTCTGATTTTTTTCACACTGCTGGGGTCAAGAAAATCACATTTGTTCACACTTCCGGGGTCAGGAAATTCTGATTTTTTCACACTCCTGATGTTAGGAAAACCACATTTTTCACACTCCCGGGGTCAAGAAAATCACATTTTTTCACACTCCCGGGGTCAGGAAATTGTGATATTTTTCACACTCCCGGGGTCAGGAAAATCGGATATTTTCACACTCCCGGGGTCAGGAAAATCAGATTTTTTCATACTCCCGGGGTCAGGAAAATCACATTTTTTCACACTCCCAGGGTCAGGAAATTCTGATTTTTTTTCACACTCACGGTGTTGGGAAAATCACATTTTTCACACTCCCGGGGTCAGGAGAATTTAATTTTTTTCAGACTCCCGGGGTCAAGAAAATCACATTTTTTCACACTCCCGGGGTCAGGAAATACTAATTTTTTTCACACTCCCGGGGTCAGGAAAATCAGATTTTTTCACACTCCCGGGGTCAGGAAAATCAGATTTTTTTTCACACTCCCGGGGTCAGGAAAATTGGATATTTTCATACTCCCGGGGTCAGGAAAATCGCATTTTTCATACTCCCGGGGTCAGGAAAATCAAAAAAATTTCGCATTCCTGGTGTTAGGAAAATCACATTTTTCACACTCCCGTGGTCAGGAAAATTGGGTTTTTTTCACACTCCCGGGTTCAAGAAAATCACATTTTTTCACACTCCCAGGGTCAAGAAAATCACATTTTTCACACTCCCGGAGTCAGGAAATTCTAATTTTTTTCACACTCCCGGTGTTAGGAAAATCACATTTTTCACACTCCCGGGGTCAGAAAAATTGGATTTTTTCACACTCCCGGGGTCAGGAGAATTTAACTTTTTTTCACACTCCCAGGGTCAAGAATATCACATTTTTTCACACTCCCGGGGTCAGGAAAATTGGATTTTTTTAACACTCCCGGGGTCAGGAAAATTGGATTTTTTTCACACACCCGGGGTCAGGAAAATTGGGTTTTTTCACACTCCCGGGGTCAAGAAAATCACATTTTTTCACACTCCCGGGGGTCAGGAGATTCTGATTTTTTTCACACTCCCGGGGTCAAGAAAATCACATTTTTCACACTCCCGGGGTCAGGAGATTCTGAAATTTTTCACACTCCCGGGGTCAGGAGATTCTGAATTTTTTCACACTCCCGGGGTCAAGAAAATCACATTTTTTCACACTCCCGGGGTCAGGAAAATAGGATTTTTTTCACACTCCCGTAGTCAGGAAAATTGGATTTTTTTAACACACCCAGGGTCAGGGAAATTGGGTTTTCTTCACACTCCCGGGGTCAATTAAATTGGATGTTTTAACACTCCCGGGGTCAGGAAAATTGAATTTTTTTCACACTCCCGGGTTCAGGAAAATTGGGTTTTTTTCAGACTCCCGGAGTCAAGAAAATCACATTTTTTTCACACTCCTGGGGTCAGGAGATTCTGATTTTTTTCACACTACCGTGGTCAAGAAAATCACATTTTTTCACACTACCGGGGTCAGAAGATTCTGATTTTTTTCACACTCCCGGGGTCAAGAAAATCACATTTTTTCACACTCCCGGGGTCAGGAAATTCTGATTTTTTTCACACTCCCGGTGTTAGGAAAATCACATTTTTCACACTCCCGGGGTGAAGAAAATCACATTTTTTCACACTCCCGGTGTCAGGAGATTCTGATTTTTTTCACACTCCCGGGGTCAAGAAAATCACATTTTTTCACACTCCCAGGGTCAGGAAATTCTGATTTTTTTTCACACTCCCATTGTTAGGAAAATCACATTTTTCACACTCCCGGGGTGAAGAAAATCACATTTTTTCACACTCCCGGGGTCAGGAAATTCTGATATTTTTCACACTCCCGGGGTCAGGAAAATCGGATATTTTCACACTCCCGGGGTCAGGAA
Organism: Bradypodion pumilum; assembly: GCA_035047305.1. Lineage (NCBI taxonomy): Eukaryota > Metazoa > Chordata > Lepidosauria > Squamata > Chamaeleonidae > Bradypodion > Bradypodion pumilum. The sequence goes on along the minus strand of JAWDJD010000005.1, from coordinate 166,019,424 downwards.
AATCAGATTTTTCTCATACTCCCGGGGTCAAGAAAATCACATTTTTTCACACTACCGGAGTCAGGAAAATTGGATTTTTTTCACACTCCCGGGGTCAGGAAAATTGGATTTTTTCACACTCCCGGGGTCAGGAGAATTTAATTTTTTTCAGACTCCCGGGGTCAAGAAAATCACATTTTTTCACACTCCCGGGGTCAGGAAATTCTGATATTTTTCACACTCCCGGGGTCAGGAAAATCGGATATTTTCACACTCCCGGGGTCAGGAAAATCAGATTTTTTTCACAATCCCGGGGTCAGGAAAATTGGATATTTTCATACTCCCGGGGTCAGGAAAATCACATTTTTCATACTCCCGGGGTCAGGAAAATCAAAAAAATTTCACATTCCCGGTGTTAGGAAAATCACATTTTTCACACTCCCGGGGTCAGGAAAATTTGGTTTTTTTCACACTCCTGGGGTCAAGAAAATCACATTTTTTCACACTCCCGGGGTCAGGAGATTCTGATTTTTTTCACACTCCCGGGGTCAAGAAAATCACATTTTTTCACACTCCCGGGGTCAGGAAATACTAATTTTTTTCACACTCCCGGTGTTAGGAAAATCACATTTTTCACACTCCCGGGGTCAGAAAAATTGGATTTTTTCACACTCCCGGGGTCAGGAGAATTTAACTTTTTTTCACACTCCCACGGTCAAGAAAATCACATTTTTTCACACTCCCGGGGTCAGGAAAATTGGATTTTTTTAACACTCCCGGGGTCAGGAAAATTGGATTTTTTTCACACACCCAGGGTCAGGAAAATTGGATTTTTTTCATACTCCCGGGGTCAGGAAAATTGGATATTTTCATACTCCCGGGGTCAGGAAAATCGCATTTTTCATACTCACGGTATTAGGAAAATCGCATTTTTCATACTCCCGGGGTCAGGAAAATCGCATTTTTCATACTCACGGTATTAGGAAAATCGCATTTTTCATACTCCCGGGGTCAGGAAAATCGGATATTTTCACACTCCCGGGGTCAGGAAAATCAGATTTTTTCACACTCCCGGGGTCAGGAAAATTGGATTTTTTTCATACTCCCGGGGTCAGCAAAATTGGGGTTTTTTCACACTCCCGGGGTCAAGAAAATCACATTTTTTCACACTCCCGGGGTCAGGAAAATCGCATTTTTCATACTCACGGTATTAGGAAAATCGCATTTTTCATACTCCCGGGGTCAGGAAAATCGGATATTTTCACACTCCCGGGGTCAGGAAAATCAGATTTTTTCACACTCCCGGGGTCAGGAAAATTGGATTTTTTTCATACTCCCGGGGTCAGCAAAATTGGGGTTTTTTCACACTCCCGGGGTCAAGAAACTCACATTTTTTCACACTCCCGGGGTCAGGAAAATTGGATTTTTTTCATACTCCCGGGGTCAGGAAAATTGGGGTTTTTTCACACTCCCGGGGTCAAGAAACTCACATTTTTTCACACTCCCGGGGTCAGGAAAAATGGGTTTTATTCACACTCCCGGGGTCAGTAAAATTGGGTTTTTTTCACACTCCCGGGGTCAAGAAAATCACATTTTTTCACTCTCCCGGGGTCAGGAGATTCTGATTTTTTCACACTCCTGGGGTCAAGAAAATCACATTTTTTCACACTCCTGGGGTCAGGAGATTCTGATTTTTTTCACACTCCCGGGGTCAGGAAAATTGGATTTTTTCACACTCCCGGGATCAGGAAATTCTGATATTTTTCACACTCCCGGGGTCAGGAAAATCGGATATTTTCACACTCCCGGGGTCAGGAAAATTGGATTTTTTTCACACTCCCGGGGTCAGGAAAAAAATTTTTTTTCACACTCCAGGGGTCAAGAAAATCACATTTTTTCACACTCCCGGGGTCAGGAGATTCTGATTTTTTTTACACTCCCGGGGTCAAGAAAATCACATTTTTTCACACTCCCAGGGTCAGGAAAATTGTTTATTTTCATACTCCCGGCGTCAAGAAAATCACATTTTTTAACACTCCCGGGGTCAGGAAAATTGGGTTTTTTTCACACTCCCAGGGTTAGGAAAATTGGATGTTTTTAGCACTCCCGGGGTCAGGAAAATTGGATTTTTTTCACACTCCCGGGGTCAGGAAAATCACATTTTTTCACACTCCCGGGGTCAGGACATTCTGATATTTTTCACACTCCCGGGGTCAGGAAAATCGGATATTTTCACACTCCCGGGGTCAGGAAAATCAGATTTTTTTTCATACTCCCGGGGTCAGGAAAATTGGATATTTTCATACTCCCGGGGTCAGGAAAATCAGATTTTTTTCATACTCCCGGGGTCAAGAAAATCACATTTTTTCACACTACCGGGGTCAGGAAAATTGGATTTTTTTCACACTCCCAGGGTTAGGAAAATTGGATGTTTTTAGCACTCCCGGGGTCAGGAAAATTGGATTTTTTTCACACTCCCGGGGTCAGGAAAATTTGGGTTTTTTCACTCTCCCAGGGTCAAGAAACTCACATTTTTTCACACTCCCGGGGTCAGGAAAATTGGTTTTTTTTCACACTCCCGGGGTCAGGAAAATTGGGGTTTTTTCACACTCCCGGGGTCAAGAAAATCACATTTTTTCACTCTCCCGGGGTCAGGAGATTCTGATTTTTTCACACTCCCGGGGTCCAGAAAATCACATTTTTTCACACTCCCGGGGTCAGGAGATTCTGATTTTTTTTCACACTCCCGGGGTCAGGAAAATTGGATTTTTTCACACTCCCGGGATCAGGAAATTCTGATATTTTTCACACTCCCGGGGTCAGGAAAATCGGATATTTTCACACTCCCGGCGTCAGGAAAATTGGATATTTTCACACTCCCGGGGTCAGGAAAAAAATTTTTTTTCACACTCCAGGGGTCAAGAAAATCACATTTTTTCACACTCCCGGGGTCAGGAGATTCTGATTTTTTTTACACTCCCGGGGTCAAGAAAATCACATTTTTTCACACTCCCAGGGTCAGGAAAATTGTTTATTTTCATACTCCCGGCGTCAAGAAAATCACATTTTTTAACACTCCCGGGGTCAGGAAAATTGGATTTTTTTCACACTCCCAGGGTTAGGAAAATTGGATGTTTTTAGCACTCCCGGGGTCAGGAAAATTGGATTTTTTTCACACTCCCGGGGTCAGGAAAATCACATTTTTTCACACTCCCGGGGTCAGGACATTCTGATATTTTTCACACTCCCGGGGTCAGGAAAATCGGATATTTTCACACTCCCGGGGTCAGGAAAATCAGATTTTTTTTCATACTCCCGGGGTCAGGAAAATTGGATATTTTCATACTCCCGGGGTCAGGAAAATCAGATTTTTTTCATACTCCCGGGGTCAAGAAAATCACATTTTTTCACACTACCGGGGTCAGGAAAATTGGATTTTTTTCACACTCCCAGGGTTAGGAAAATTGGATGTTTTTAGCACTCCCGGGGTCAGGAAATTTGGTTTTTTTTCACACTCCCGGGGTCAGGAAAATTGGGGTTTTTTCACACTCCCGGGGTCAAGAAAATCACATTTTTTCACTCTCCCGGGGTCAGGAGATTCTGATTTTTTCACACTCCCGGGGTCCAGAAAATCACATTTTTTCACACTCCCGGGGTCAGGAGATTCTGATTTTTTTTCACACTCCCGGGGTCAGGAAAATTGGATTTTTTCACACTCCCGGGATCAGGAAATTCTGATATTTTTCACACTCCCGGGGTCAGGAAAATCGGATATTTTCACACTCCCGGGGTCAGGAAAATTGGATTTTTTTCACACTCCCGGGGTCAGGAAAAAAATTTTTTTTCACACTCCAGGGGTCAAGAAAATCACATTTTTTCACACTCCCGGGGTCAGGAGATTCTGATTTTTTTTACACTCCCGGGGTCAAGAAAATCACATTTTTTCACACTCCCAGGGTCAGGAAAATTGTTTATTTTCATACTCCCGGCGTCAAGAAAATCACATTTTTTAACACTCCCGGGGTCAGGAAAATTGGGTTTTTTTCACACTCCCAGGGTTAGGAAAATTGGATGTTTTTAGCACTCCCGGGGTCAGGAAAATTGGATTTTTTTCACACTCCCGGGGTCAGGAAAATCACATTTTTTCACACTCCCGGGGTCAGGACATTCTGATATTTTTCACACTCCCGGGGTCAGGAAAATCGGATATTTTCACACTCCCGGGGTCAGGAAAATCAGATTTTTTTTCATACTCCCGGGGTCAGGAAAATTGGATATTTTCATACTCCCGGGGTCAGGAAAATCAGATTTTTTTCATACTCCCGGGGTCAAGAAAATCACATTTTTTCACACTACCGGGGTCAGGAAAATTGGATTTTTTTCACACTCCCAGGGTTAGGAAAATTGGATGTTTTTAGCACTCCCGGGGTCAGGAAAATTGGATTTTTTTCACACTCCCGGGGTCAGGAAAATTTGGGTTTTTTCACTCTCCCAGGGTCAAGAAACTCACATTTTTTCACACTCCCGGGGTCAGGAAAATTGGTTTTTTTTCACACTCCCGGGGTCAGGAAAATTGGGGTTTTTTCACACTCCCGGGGTCAAGAAAATCACATTTTTTCACTCTCCCGGGGTCAGGAGATTCTGATTTTTTCACACTCCCGGGGTCCAGAAAATCACATTTTTTCACACTCCCGGGGTCAGGAGATTCTGATTTTTTTTCACACTCCCGGGGTCAGGAAAATTGGATTTTTTCACACTCCCGGGATCAGGAAATTCTGATATTTTTCACACTCCCGGGGTCAGGAAAATCGGATATTTTCACACTCCCGGCGTCAGGAAAATTGGATATTTTCACACTCCCGGGGTCAGGAAAAAAATTTTTTTTCACACTCCAGGGGTCAAGAAAATCACATTTTTTCACACTCCCGGGGTCAGGAGATTCTGATTTTTTTTACACTCCCGGGGTCAAGAAAATCACATTTTTTCACACTCCCAGGGTCAGGAAAATTGTTTATTTTCATACTCCCGGCGTCAAGAAAATCACATTTTTTAACACTCCCGGGGTCAGGAAAATTGGATTTTTTTCACACTCCCAGGGTTAGGAAAATTGGATGTTTTTAGCACTCCCGGGGTCAGGAAAATTGGATTTTTTTCACACTCCCGGGGTCAGGAAAATCACATTTTTTCACACTCCCGGGGTCAGGACATTCTGATATTTTTCACACTCCCGGGGTCAGGAAAATCGGATATTTTCACACTCCCGGGGTCAGGAAAATCAGATTTTTTTTCATACTCCCGGGGTCAGGAAAATTGGATATTTTCATACTCCCGGGGTCAGGAAAATCAGATTTTTTTCATACTCCCGGGGTCAAGAAAATCACATTTTTTCACACTACCGGGGTCAGGAAAATTGGATTTTTTTCACACTCCCAGGGTTAGGAAAATTGGATGTTTTTAGCACTCCCGGGGTCAGGAAAATTGGATTTTTTTCACACTCCCGGGGTCAGGAAAATTTGGGTTTTTTCACACTCCCAGGGTCAAGAAACTCACATTTTTTCACACTCCCGGGGTCAGGAAATTTGGTTTTTTTTCACACTCCCGGGGTCAGGAAAATTGGGGTTTTTTCACACTCCCGGGGTCAAGAAAATCACATTTTTTCACTCTCCCGGGGTCAGGAGATTCTGATTTTTTCACACTCCCGGGGTCCAGAAAATCACATTTTTTCACACTCCCGGGGTCAGGAGATTCTGATTTTTTTTCACACTCCCGGGGTCAGGAAAATTGGATTTTTTCACACTCCCGGGATCAGGAAATTCTGATATTTTTCACACTCCCGGGGTCAGGAAAATCGGATATTTTCACACTCCCGGGGTCAGGAAAATCAGATTTTTTCACACTCCCAGGGTCAGGAAAATTGGATTTTTTTCACACTCCCGGGGTCAGGAAAATTGGTTTTTTTTCACACTCCAGGGGTCAAGAAAATCACATTTTTTCACACTCCCGGGGTCAGGAGATTCTGATTTTTTCACACTCCTGGGGTGAAGAAAATCACATTTTTTCACACTCCCAGGATCAGGAAAATTGTTTATTTTCATACTCCCGGGGTCAAGAAAATCACATTTTTTCACACTCCCGGGGTCAGGAAAATCAGATTTTTTCACACTCCCGGGGTCAGGAAAATTGGATTTTTTTCACACTCCCGGGTCAGGAAAATTGGGGTTTTTTCACACTCCCGGGGTCAAGAAACTCACATTTTTTCACACTCCCGGGGTCAGGAAAATTGGGGTTTTTTCACACTCCCGGGGTCAAGAAACTCACATTTTTTCACACTCCCGGGGTCAGGAAAATTGGGGTTTTTTCACACTCCCGGGGTCAAGAAACTCACATTTTTTCACACTCCCGGGGTCAGGAAAAATGGGTTTTATTCACACTCCCGGGGTCAGTAAAATTGGGTTTTTTTTCACACTCCCGGGTTCAAGAAAATCACATTTTTTCACTCTCCCGGGGTCAGGAGATTCTGATTTTTTCACACTCCCGGGGTCAAGAAAATCACATTTTTTCACACTCCTGGGGTCAGGAGATTCTGATTTTTTTCACACTCCCGGGGTCAGGAAAATTGGATTTTTTCACACTCCCGGGATCAGGAAATTCTGATATTTTTCACACTCCCGGGGTCAGGAAAATCGGATATTTTCACACTCCCGGGGTCAGGAAAATTGGATTTTTTTCACACTCCCGGGGTCAAGAAACTCACATTTTTTCACACTCCCGGGGTCAGGAAAATTGGTTTTTTTTCACACTCCCGGGGTCAGGAAAATTGGGGTTTTTTCACACTCCCGGGGTCAAGAAAATCACATTTTTTCACTCTCCCGGGGTCAGGAGATTCTGATTTTTTCACACTCCCGGGGTCCAGAAAATCACATTTTTTCACACTCCCGGGGTCAGGAGATTCTGATTTTTTTTCACACTCCCGGGGTCAGGAAAATTGGATTTTTTCACACTCCCGGGATCAGGAAATTCTGATATTTTTCACACTCCCGGGGTCAGGAAAATCGGATATTTTCACACTCCCGGCGTCAGGAAAATTGGATATTTTCACACTCCCGGGGTCAGGAAAAAATTTTTTTTTCACACTCCAGGGGTCAAGAAAATCACATTTTTTCACACTCCCGGGGTCAGGAGATTCTGATTTTTTTTACACTCCCGGGGTCAAGAAAATCACATTTTTTCACACTCCCAGGGTCAGGAAAATTGTTTATTTTCATACTCCCGGCGTCAAGAAAATCACATTTTTTAACACTCCCGGGGTCAGGAAAATTGGATTTTTTTCACACTCCCAGGGTTAGGAAAATTGGATGTTTTTAGCACTCCCGGGGTCAGGAAAATTGGATTTTTTTCACACTCCCGGGGTCAGGAAAATCACATTTTTTCACACTCCCGGGGTCAGGACATTCTGATATTTTTCACACTCCCGGGGTCAGGAAAATCGGATATTTTCACACTCCCGGGGTCAGGAAAATCAGATTTTTTTTCATACTCCCGGGGTCAGGAAAATTGGATATTTTCATACTCCCGGGGTCAGGAAAATCAGATTTTTTTCATACTCCCGGGGTCAAGAAAATCACATTTTTTCACACTACCGGGGTCAGGAAAATTGGATTTTTTTCACACTCCCAGGGTTAGGAAAATTGGATGTTTTTAGCACTCCCGGGGTCAGGAAAATTGGATTTTTTTCACACTCCCGGGGTCAGGAAAATTTGGGTTTTTTCACACTCCCAGGGTCAAGAAACTCACATTTTTTCACACTCCCGGGGTCAGGAAATTTGGTTTTTTTTCACACTCCCGGGGTCAGGAAAATTGGGGTTTTTTCACACTCCCGGGGTCAAGAAAATCACATTTTTTCACTCTCCCGGGGTCAGGAGATTCTGATTTTTTCACACTCCCGGGGTCCAGAAAATCACATTTTTTCACACTCCCGGGGTCAGGAGATTCTGATTTTTTTTCACACTCCCGGGGTCAGGAAAATTGGATTTTTTCACACTCCCGGGATCAGGAAATTCTGATATTTTTCACACTCCCGGGGTCAGGAAAATCGGATATTTTCACACTCCCGGGGTCAGGAAAATCAGATTTTTTCACACTCCCAGGGTCAGGAAAATTGGATTTTTTTCACACTCCCGGGGTCAGGAAAATTGGTTTTTTTTCACACTCCAGGGGTCAAGAAAATCACATTTTTTCACACTCCCGGGGTCAGGAGATTCTGATTTTTTCACACTCCTGGGGTGAAGAAAATCACATTTTTTCACACTCCCAGGATCAGGAAAATTGTTTATTTTCATACTCCCGGGGTCAAGAAAATCACATTTTTTCACACTCCCGGGGTCAGGAAAATCAGATTTTTTCACACTCCCGGGGTCAGGAAAATTGGATTTTTTTCACACTCCCGGGTCAGGAAAATTGGGGTTTTTTCACACTCCCGGGGTCAAGAAACTCACATTTTTTCACACTCCCGGGGTCAGGAAAATTGGGGTTTTTTCACACTCCCGGGGTCAAGAAACTCACATTTTTTCACACTCCCGGGGTCAGGAAAATTGGGGTTTTTTCACACTCCCGGGGTCAACAAACTCACATTTTTTCACACTCCCGGGGTCAGGAAAAATGGGTTTTATTCACACTCCCGGGGTCAGTAAAATTGGGTTTTTTTTCACACTCCCGGGTTCAAGAAAATCACATTTTTTCACTCTCCCGGGGTCAGGAGATTCTGATTTTTTCACACTCCCGGGGTCAAGAAAATCACATTTTTTCACACTCCTGGGGTCAGGAGATTCTGATTTTTTTCACACTCCCGGGGTCAGGAAAATTGGATTTTTTCACACTCCCGGGATCAGGAAATTCTGATATTTTTCACACTCCCGGGGTCAGGAAAATCGGATATTTTCACACTCCCGGGGTCAGGAAAATTGGATTTTTTTCACACTCCCGGGGTCAAGAAACTCACATTTTTTCACACTCCCGGGGTCAGGAAAATTGGTTTTTTTTCACACTCCCGGGGTCAGGAAAATTGGGGTTTTTTCACACTCCCGGGGTCAAGAAAATCACATTTTTTCACTCTCCCGGGGTCAGGAGATTCTGATTTTTTCACACTCCCGGGGTCCAGAAAATCACATTTTTTCACACTCCCGGGGTCAGGAGATTCTGATTTTTTTTCACACTCCCGGGGTCAGGAAAATTGGATTTTTTCACACTCCCGGGATCAGGAAATTCTGATATTTTTCACACTCCCGGGGTCAGGAAAATCGGATATTTTCACACTCCCGGCGTCAGGAAAATTGGATATTTTCACACTCCCGGGGTCAGGAAAAAAAATTTTTTTCACACTCCAGGGGTCAAGAAAATCACATTTTTTCACACTCCCGGGGTCAGGAGATTCTGATTTTTTTTACACTCCCGGGGTCAAGAAAATCACATTTTTTCACACTCCCAGGGTCAGGAAAATTGTTTATTTTCATACTCCCGGCGTCAAGAAAATCACATTTTTTAACACTCCCGGGGTCAGGAAAATTGGATTTTTTTCACACTCCCAGGGTTAGGAAAATTGGATGTTTTTAGCACTCCCGGGGTCAGGAAAATTGGATTTTTTTCACACTCCCGGGGTCAGGAAAATCACATTTTTTCACACTCCCGGGGTCAGGACATTCTGATATTTTTCACACTCCCGGGGTCAGGAAAATCGGATATTTTCACACTCCCGGGGTCAGGAAAATCAGATTTTTTTTCATACTCCCGGGGTCAGGAAAATTGGATATTTTCATACTCCCGGGGTCAGGAAAATCAGATTTTTTTCATACTCCCGGGGTCAAGAAAATCACATTTTTTCACACTACCGGGGTCAGGAAAATTGGATTTTTTTCACACTCCCAGGGTTAGGAAAATTGGATGTTTTTAGCACTCCCGGGGTCAGGAAAATTGGATTTTTTTCACACTCCCGGGGTCAGGAAAATTTGGGTTTTTTCACACTCCCAGGGTCAAGAAACTCACATTTTTTCACACTCCCGGGGTCAGGAAATTTGGTTTTTTTTCACACTCCCGGGGTCAGGAAAATTGGGGTTTTTTCACACTCCCGGGGTCAAGAAAATCACATTTTTTCACTCTCCCGGGGTCAGGAGATTCTGATTTTTTCACACTCCCGGGGTCCAGAAAATCACATTTTTTCACACTCCCGGGGTCAGGAGATTCTGATTTTTTTTCACACTCCCGGGGTCAGGAAAATTGGATTTTTTCACACTCCCGGGATCAGGAAATTCTGATATTTTTCACACTCCCGGGGTCAGGAAAATCGGATATTTTCACACTCCCGGGGTCAGGAAAATCAGATTTTTTCACACTCCCAGGGTCAGGAAAATTGGATTTTTTTCACACTCCCGGGGTCAGGAAAATTGGTTTTTTTTCACACTCCAGGGGTCAAGAAAATCACATTTTTTTCACACTCCCGGGGTCAGGAGATTCTGATTTTTTCACACTCCTGGGGTGAAGAAAATCACATTTTTTCACACTCCCAGGATCAGGAAAATTGTTTATTTTCATACTCCCGGGGTCAAGAAAATCACATTTTTTCACACTCCCGGGGTCAGGAAAATCAGATTTTTTCACACTCCCGGGGTCAGGAAAATTGGATTTTTTTCACACTCCCGGGTCAGGAAAATTGGGGTTTTTTCACACTCCCGGGGTCAAGAAACTCACATTGTTTCACACTCCCGGGGTCAGGAAAATTGGGGTTTTTTCACACTCCCGGGGTCAAGAAACTCACATTTTTTCACACTCCCGGGGTCAGGAAAATTGGGGTTTTTTCACACTCCCGGGGTCAAGAAACTCACATTTTTTCACACTCCCGGGGTCAGGAAAAATGGGTTTTATTCACACTCCCGGGGTCAGTAAAATTGGGTTTTTTTTCACACTCCCGGGTTCAAGAAAATCACATTTTTTCACTCTCCCGGGGTCAGGAGATTCTGATTTTTTCACACTCCCGGGGTCAAGAAAATCACATTTTTTCACACTCCTGGGGTCAGGAGATTCTGATTTTTTTCACACTCCCGGGGTCAGGAAAATTGGATTTTTTCACACTCCCGGGATCAGGAAATTCTGATATTTTTCACACTCCCGGGGTCAGGAAAATCGGATATTTTCACACTCCCGGGGTCAGGAAAATTGGATTTTTTTCACACTCCCGGGGTCAGGAAAAAAATTTTTTTTCACACTCCAGAGGTCAAGAAAATCACATTTTTTCACACTCCCGGGGTCAGGAGGTTCTGATTTTTTTTACACTCCCGGGGTCAAGAAAATCACATTTTTTCACACTCCCAGGGTCAGGAAAATTGTTTATTTTCATACTCCCGGCGTCAAGAAAATCACATTTTTTAACACTCCCGGGGTCAGGAATTTCTGATTTTTTTCATACTCCCAGGGTCAAGAAAATCACATTTTTTCACACTCCCGGGGTCAGGACATTCTGATATTTTTCACACTCCCGGGGTCAGGAAAATCGGATATTTTCACACTCCCGGGGTCAGGAAAATCAGATTTTTTTTCATACTCCCGGGGTCAGGAAAATTGGATATTTTCATACTCCCGGGGTCAGGAAAATCAGATTTTTTTCATACTCCCGGGGTCAAGAAAATCACATTTTTTCACACTACCGGGGTCAGGAAAATTGGATTTTTTTCACACTCCCAGGGTTAGGAAAATTGGATGTTTTTAGCACTCCCGGGGTCAGGAAAATTGGATTTTTTTTCACACTCCCGGGGTCAGGAAAATTTGGGTTTTTTCACACTCCCAGGGTCAAGAAACTCACATTTTTTCACACTCCCGGGGTCAGGAAAATTGGGGTTTTTTCACACTCCCGGGGTCAAGAAAATCACATTTTTTCACTCTCCCGGGGTCAGGAGATTCTGATTTTTTCACACTCCCGGGGTCAAGAAAATCACATTTTTTCACACTCCCGGGGTCAGGAGATTCTGATTTTTTTTCACACTCCCGGGGTCAGGAAAATTGGATTTTTTCACACTCCCGGGATCAGGAAATTCTGATATTTTTCACACTCCCGGGGTCAGGAAAATCGGATATTTTCACACTCCCGGGGTCAGGAAAATCAGATTTTTTCACACTCCCAGGGTCAGGAAAATTGGATTTTTTTCACACTCCCGGGGTCAGGAAAATTGGTTTTTTTTCACACTCCAGGGGTCAAGAAAATCACATTTTTTCACACTCCCGGGGTCAGGAAAATCAGATTTTTTCACACTCCCGGGGTCAGGAAAATTGGATTTTTTTCACACTCCCGGGTCAGGAAAATTGGGGTTTTTTCACACTCCCGGGGTCAAGAAACTCACATTTTTTCACACTCCCGGGGTCAGGAAAATTGGTTTTTTTTCACACTCCCGGGGTCAGAAAAATTGGGTTTTTTTCACACTCCCGGGGTCAAGAAAGTCACATTTTTTCACTCTCCTGGGGTCATGAGATTCTGATTTTTTCACACTCCCGTGGTCAAGAAAATCACATTTTTTCACACTCCCAAGGTCAGGAGATTCTGATTTTTTTCATACTCCCGGGGTCAGGAAAATCGGATATTTTCACACTCCCGGGGTCAGGAAAATCAGATTTTTTTCATACTCCCGGGGTCAGGAAAATTGGATATTTTCATACTCCCGGGGTCACGAAAAACGCATTTTTCATACTCACGGTGTTAGGAAAATCGTATTTTTCATACTCCCGGGGTAAGGAAAATCCAAATTTTTTCACACTCCCTGGGTCAAGAAAATCACATTTTTTCACACTCCTGGAGTCAGGAAAATTGGATTTTTTTCACACTCTCGGGGTCAGGAAAATTGGATTTTTTTTCACACTCCCGGGGTCAGGAAAATTGGATTTTTTTCACACTCCCGGGGTCAGGAAAATTGGGTTTTTTTCACACTCCAGGGGTCAAGAAAATCACATTTTTTCACCCTCCCGGGGTCATGAGATTCTGATTTTTTTTACACTCCCGGGGTCAAGAAAATCACATTTTTTCACACTCCCAGTTTCAGGAAAATTGGATTTTTCTCACAATCCCGGGTTCAGGAAAATTGGGTTTTTTTCACACTCCCGGTGTTAGGAAAATCACATTTTTTCACTCTCCCGGGGTCAGGAGATTCTGATTTTATCACACTCCCGGGGTCAAGAAAATCACATTTTTTCACACTCCCGGGGTCAGGAGATTCTGATTTTTTTCACACTCCCAGCGTCAGGAAAATTGGATTTTTTCACACTCCCGGGATCAGGAAATTCTGATATTTTTCACACTCCCAGGGTCAGGAAAATCGGATATTTTCACACTCCCGGGGTCAGGAAAATCAGATTTTTTTCATACTCCCGGGGTCAGGAAAATTGGATATTTTCATACTCCCGGGGTCAGGAAAATCCAAATTTTTTCACACTCCCGGGGTCAAGAAAATCACATTTTTTCACACTCCCGGGGTCAGGAAATTTGGATTTTTTTCACACTCCCGGGGTCAGGAAAATTGGTTTTTTTTCACACTCCAGGGGTCAAGAAAATCACATTTTTTCACACTCCCGGGGTCAGGAGATTCTGATTTTTTTTACACTCCCGGGGTCAAGAAAATCACATTTTTTCACACTCCCAGGGTCAGGAAAATTGTTTATTTTCATACTCCCGGGGTCAAGAAAATCACATTTTTTCACACTCCCGGGGTCAGGAATTTCTGATTTTTTTCATACTCCCGGGGTCAAGAAAATCACATTTTTTCACACTCCCGGGGTCAGGACATTCTGATATTTTTCACACTCCCGGGGTCAGGAAAATCGGATATTTTCACACTCCCGGGGTCAGGAAAATCAGATTTTTTTCATACTCCCGGGGTCAGGAAAATTGGATATTTTCATACTCCCGGGGTCAGGAAAATCGCATTTTTCATACTCACGGTGTTAGGAAAATCACATTTTTTCACACTCCCGGGGTCAGGAAATTCTGATATTTTTCACACTCCCGGGGTCAGGAAAATCACATTTTTTCACTCTCCCGGGGTCAGGAGATTCTGATTTTTTCACACTCCCGGGGTTAAGAAAATCACATTTTTTCACACTCCCGGGGTCAGGAGATTCTGATTTTTTTCACACTCCCGGGGTCAGGAAAATTGGAATTTTTCACACTCCCGGGATCAGGAAATTCTGTTATTTTTCACACTCCTGGGGTCAGGAAAATCGGATATTTTCACACTCCCGGGGTCAGGAAAATCAGATTTTTTTCATACTCCCGGGGTCAGGAAAATTGGATATTTTCATACTCCCGGGGTCAGGAAAATCGCATTTTTCATACTCACGGTGTTAGGAAAATCGCATTTTTCATACTCCCGGGGTCAGGAAAATCCAATTTTTTTCACACTCCCGGGGTCAAGAAAATCACATTTTTTCACACTCCTGGGGTCAGAAAAATTGGATTTTTTTTCACACTCCCGGGGTCAGGAAAATTGGATTTTTTTCACACTCCCGGGGTCAGGAAAATTGGTTTTTTTTCACACTCCAGGGGTCAAGAAAATCACATTTTTTCACACTCCCGGGGTCAGGAGATTCTGATTTTTTTTACACTCCCGGGGTCAAGAAAATCACATTTTTTCACACTCCCAGGGTCAGGAAAATTGTTTATTTTCATACTTCCGGGGTCAAGAAAATCACATTTTTTCACACTCCCGGGGTCAGGAATTTCTGATTTTTTTCATACTCCCGGGGTCAAGAAAATCACATTTTTTCACACTCCCGGGGTCAGGACATTCTGATATTTTTCACACTCCCGGGGTCAGGAAAATCGGATATTTTCACACTCCCGGGGTCAGGAAAATCAGATTTTTTTCATACTCCCGGGGTCAGGAAAATTGGATATTTTCATACTCCCGGGGTCAGGAAAATCGCATTTTTCATACTCACGGTGTTAGGAAAATCACATTTTTTCACACTCCCGGGGTCAGGAAATTCTGATATTTTTCACACTCCCGGGGTCAGGAAAATCACATTTTTTCACTCTCCCGGGGTCAGGAGATTCTGATTTTTTCACACTCCCGGGGTCAAGTAAATCACATTTTTTCACACTCCCGGGGTCAGGAGATTCTGATTTTTTTCACACTCCCGGGGTCAGGAAAATTGGATTTTTTCACACTCCCGGGATCAGGAAATTCTGATATTTTTCACACTCCTGGGTCAGGAAAATCGGATATTTTCACACTCCCGGGGTCAGGAAAATCAGATTTTTTTCATACTCCCGGGGTCAGGAAAATATGATATTTTCATACTCCCGGGGTCAGGGAAATCGCATTTTTCATACTCACGGTGTTAGGAAAATCGCATTTTTCATACTCCCGGGGTCAGGAAAATCCAAATTTTTTCACACTCCCGGGGTCAAGAAAATCACATTTTTTCACACTCCCGGGGTCAGGAAAATTGGATTTTTTTCACACTCCCAGGGTCAGGAAAATTGGGTTTTTTTTCACACTCCAAGGGTCAAGAAAATCACATTTTTTCACACTCCCGGGGTCAGTAGATTCTGATTTTTTTTACACTCCCGGGGTCAAGAAAATCACATTTTTTCACACTCCCAGGGTCAGGAAAATTGGATTTTTTCACACTCCCGGGGTCAGGAGAATTTAATTTTTTTCACACTCCCGGGGTCAAGAAAATAACATTTTTTTCACACTCCCGGGGTCAGAAGATTCTGATTTTTTCACACTCCCGGGGTCAGGAAAATTGGGTTTTTTTCACACTCCCGGGGTCAAGAAAATCACATTTTTTCACACTCCCGGGTTCAGGAAATTCTGATTTTTTTCACACTCCCGGTGTTAGGAAAATCACATTTTTCACACTCCCGGGGTCAAGAAAATCACATTTTTTCACACTCCCGGGGTCAGGAAATTCTGATGTTTTTCACACTCCCGGGGTCAGGAAAATCGGATATTTTCACACTCTCGGGGTCAGGAAAATCAGATTTTTTCATACTCCCGGGGTCAGGAAAATCACATTTTTTCACACTCCCAGGGTCAGGAAATTCTGATTTTTTTCACACTCCCAGGGTCAGGAAATTCTGATTTTTTTCACACTCACGGTGTTAGGAAAATCACATTTTTCACACTCCCGGGGTCAGGAAAATTGGATTTTTTCACAATCCCGGGGTCAGGAGAATTTAATTTTTTTCAGACTCCCGGGGTCAAGAAAATCACATTATTTCACACTCCCGGGGTCAGGAAATTCTGATATTTTTCACACTCCCGGGGTCAGGAAAATCGGATATTTTCACACTCCCGGGGTCAGGAAAATCAGATTTTTTTCACACTCCCGGGGTCAGGAAAATTGGATATTTTCATACTCCCGGGGTCAGGAAAATCACATTTTTCATACTCCCGGGGTCAGGAAAATCAAAAAAATTTCACATTCCCGGTGTTAGGAAAATCACATTTTTCACACTCCCGGGGTCAGGAAAATTTGGTTTTTTTCACACTCCTGGGGTCAAGAAAATCACATTTTTTCACACTCCCGGGGTCAGGAGATTCTGATTTTTTTCACACTCCCGGGGTCAAGAAAATCACATTTTTTCACACTCCCGGGGTCAGGAAATACTAATTTTTTTCACACTCCCGGTGTTATGAAAATCACATTTTTCACACTCCCGGGGTCAGAAAAATTGGATTTTTTCACACTCCCGGGGTCAGGAGAATTTAACTTTTTTTCACACTCCCGGGGTCAAGAAAATCACATTTTTTCACACTCCCGGGGTCAGGAATTTCTGATTTTTTTCACACTCCCGGGGTCAAGAAAATCACATTTTTTCACACTCCCGGGGTCAGGAGATTCTGATTTTTTTCACACTGCTGGGGTCAAGAAAATCACATTTGTTCACACTTCCGGGGTCAGGAAATTCTGATTTTTTCACACTCCTGATGTTAGGAAAACCACATTTTTCACACTCCCGGGGTCAAGAAAATCACATTTTTTCACACTCCCGGGGTCAGGAAATTGTGATATTTTTCACACTCCCGGGGTCAGGAAAATCGGATATTTTCACACTCCCGGGGTCAGGAAAATCAGATTTTTTCATACTCCCGGGGTCAGGAAAATCACATTTTTTCACACTCCCAGGGTCAGGAAATTCTGATTTTTTTTCACACTCACGGTGTTAGGAAAATCACATTTTTCACACTCCCGGGGTCAGGAGAATTTAATTTTTTTCAGACTCCCGGGGTCAAGAAAATCACATTTTTTCACACTCCCGGGGTCAGGAAATACTAATTTTTTTCACACTCCCGGGGTCAGGAAAATCAGATTTTTTCACACTCCCGGGGTCAGGAAAATCAGATTTTTTTTCACACTCCCGGGGTCAGGAAAATTGGATATTTTCATACTCCCGGGTTCAGGAAAATCGCATTTTTCATACTCCCGGGGTCAGGAAAATAAAAAAAATTTCGCATTCCTGGTGTTAGGAAAATCACATTTTTCACACTCCCGTGGTCAGGAAAATTGGGTTTTTTTCACACTCCCGGGTTCAAGAAAATCACATTTTTTCACACTCCCAGGGTCAAGAAAATCACATTTTTCACACTCCCGGAGTCAGGAAATTCTAATTTTTTTCACACTCCCGGTGTTAGGAAAATCACATTTTTCACACTCCCGGGGTCAGAAAAATTGGATTTTTTCACACTCCCGGGGTCAGGAGAATTTAACTTTTTTTCACACTCCCAGGGTCAAGAATATCACATTTTTTCACACTCCCGGGGTCAGGAAAATTGGATTTTTTTAACACTCCCGGGGTCAGGAAAATTGGATTTTTTTCACACACCTGGGGTCAGGAAAATTGGGTTTTTTCACACTCCCGGGGTCAAGAAAATCACATTTTTTCACACTCCCGGGGGTCAGGAGATTCTGATTTTTTTCACACTCCCGGGGTCAAGAAAATCACATTTTTTCACACTCCCGGGGTCAGGAGATTCTGACATTTTTCACACTCCCGGGGTCAGGAGATTCTGAATTTTTTCACACTCCCGGGGTCAAGAAAATCACATTTTTTCACACTCCCGGGGTCAGGAAAATAGGATTTTTTTCACACTCCCGTAGTCAGGAAAATTGGATTTTTTTAACACACCCAGGGTCAGGGAAATTGGGTTTTCTTCACACTCCTGGGGTCAATTAAATTGGATGTTTTAACACTCCCGGGGTCAGGAAAATTGAATTTTTTTCACACTCCCGGGTTCAGGAAAATTGGGTTTTTTTCAGACTCCCGGAGTCAAGAAAATCACATTTTTTTCACACTCCTGGGGTCAGGAGATTCTGATTTTTTTCACACTACCGTGGTCAAGAAAATCACATTTTTTCACACTACCGGGGTCAGAAGATTCTGATTTTTTTCACACTCCCGGGGTCAAGAAAATCACATTTTTTCACACTCCCGGGGTCAGGAAATTCTGATTTTTTTCACACTCCCGGTGTTAGGAAAATCACATTTTTCACACTCCCGGGGTGAAGAAAATCACATTTTTTCACACTCCCGGGGTCAGGAGATTCTGATTTTTTTCACACTCCCAGGGTCAAGAAAATCACATTTTTTCACACTCCCAGGGTCAGGAAATTCTGATTTTTTTCACACTCCCATTGTTAGGAAAATCACATTTTTCACACTCCCGGGGTGAAGAAAATCACATTTTTTCACACTCCCGGGGTCAGGAAATTCTGATATTTTTCACACTCCCGGGGTCAGGAAAATCGGATATTTTCACACTCCCGGGGTCAGGAAAATCAGATTTTCTCATACTCCCGGGGTCAAGAAAATCACATTTTTTCACACTACCGGAGTCAGGAAAATTGGATTTTTTTCACACTCCCGGGGTCAAGAAAATTGGATTTTTTCACACTCCCGGGGTCAGGAGAATTTAATTTTTTTCAGACTCCCGGGGTCAAGAAAATCACATTTTTTCACACTCCCGGGGTCAGGAAATTCTGATATTTTTCACACTCCCGGGGTCAGGAAAATCGGATATTTTCACACTCCCGGGGTCAGGAAAATCAGATTTTTTTCACACTCCCGGGGTCAGGAAAATTGGATATTTTCATACTCCCGGGGTCAGGAAAATCACATTTTTCATACTCCCGGGGTCAGGAAAATCAAAAAAATTTCACATTCCCGGTGTTAGGAAAATCACATTTTTCACACTCCCGGGGTCAGGAAAATTTGGTTTTTTTCACACTCCTGGGGTCAAGAAAATCACATTTTTTCACACTCCCGGGGTCAGGAGATTCTGATTTTTTTCACACTCCCGGGGTCAAGAAAATCACATTTTTTCACACTCCCGGGGTCAGGAAATACTAATTTTTTTCACACTCCCGGTGTTAGGAAAATCACATTTTTCACACTCCCGGGGTCAGAAAAATTGGATTTTTTCACACTCCCGGGGTCAGGAGAATTTAACTTTTTTTCACACTCCCACGGTCAAGAAAATCACATTTTTTCACACTCCCGGGGTCAGGAAAATTGGATTTTTTTAACACTCCCGGGGTCAGGAAAATTGGATTTTTTTCACACACCCAGGGTTAGGAAAATTGGTTTTTTTTCACACTCCCGGGGTCAAGAAAATCACATTTTTTCACACTCCCGGGGTCAGGAATTTCTGATTTTTTTCACACTCCCGGGGTCAAGAAAATCACATTTTTTCACACTCCCGGGGTCAGGAGATTCTGATTTTTTTCACACTGCTGGGGTCAAAAAATCACATTTGTTCACACTTCCGGGGTCAGGAAATTCTGATTTTTTCACACTCCTGATGTTAGGAAAACCACATTTTTCACACTCCCGGGGTCAAGAAAATCACATTTTTTCACACTCCCGGGGTCAGGAAATTGTGATATTTTTCACACTCACGGGGTCAGGAAAATCGGATATTTTCACACTCCCGGGGTCAGGAAAATCAGATTTTTTCATACTCCCGGGGTCAGGAAAATCACATTTTTTTAACACTCCCAGGGTCAGGAAATTCTGATTTTTTTTCACACTCACGGTGTTAGGAAAATCACATTTTTCACACTCCCGGGGTCAGGAGAATTTAATTTTTTTCAGACTCCCGGGGTCAAGAAAATCACATTTTTTCACACTCCCGGGGTCAGGAAATACTAATTTTTTTCACACTCCCGGGGTCAGGAAAATCAGATTTTTTCACACTCCCGGGGTCAGGAAAATCAGATTTTTTTTCACACTCCCGGGGTCAGGAAAATTGGATATTTTCATACTCCCGGGGTCAGGAAAATCGCATTTTTCATACTCCCGGGGTCAGGAAAATCAAAAAAATTTCGCATTCCTGGTGTTAGGAAAATCACATTTTTCACACTCCCGTGGTCAGGAAAATTGGGTTTTTTTCACACTCCCGGGTTCAAGAAAATCACATTTTTTCACACTCCCAGGGTCAAGAAAATCACATTTTTCACACTCCCGGAGTCAGGAAATTCTAATTTTTTTCACACTCCCGGTGTTAGGAAAATCACATTTTTCACACTCCCGGGGTCAGAAAAATTGGATTTTTTCACACTCCCGGGGTCAGGAGAATTTAACTTTTTTTCACACTCCCAGGGTCAAGAATATCACATTTTTTCACACTCCCGGGGTCTGGAAAATTGGATTTTTTTAACACTCCCGGGGTCAGGAAAATTGGATTTTTTTCACACACCCGGGGTCAGGTAAATTGGGTTTTTTTCACACTCCCTGGGTCAAGAAAATCACATTTTTTCACACTCCCGGGGGTCAGGAGATTCTGATTTTTTTCACACTCCCGGGGTCAAGAAAATCACATTTTTTCACACTCCCGGGGTCAGGAGATTCTGAAATTTTTCACACTCCCGGGGTCAGGAGATTCTGAATTTTTTCACACTCCCGGGGTCAAGAAAATCACATTTTTTCACACTCCCGGGGTCAGGAAAATAGGATTTTTTTCACACTCCCGTAGTCAGGAAAATTGGATTTTTTTAACACACCCAGGGTCAGGAAAATTGGGTTTTCTTCACACTCCCGGGGTCAATTAAATTGGATGTTTTAACACTCCCGGGGTCAGGAAAATTGAATTTTTTTCACACTCCCGGGTTCAGGAAAATTGGGTTTTTTTCACACTCCCGGAGTCAAGAAAATCACATTTTTTCACACTCCTGGGGTCAGGAGATTCTGATTTTTTTCACACTCCCGTGGTCAAGAAAATCACATTTTTTCACACTACCGGGATCAGAAGATTCTGATTTTTTTCACACTCCCGGGGTCAAGAAAATCACATTTTTTCACACTCCCGGGGTCAGGAAATTCTGATTTTTTTCACACTCCCGGTGTTAGGAAAATCACATTTTTCACACTCCCGGGGTGAAGAAAATCACATTTTTTCACACTCCCGGGGTCAGGAGATTCTGATTTTTTTCACACTCCCGGGGTCAAGAAAATCACATTTTTTCACACTCCCAGGGTCAGGAAATTCTATTTTTTTCACACTCCCGTTGTTAGGAAAATCACATTTTTCACACTCCCGGGGTGAAGAAAATCACATTTTTTCACACTCCCGGGGTCAGGAAATTCTGATATTTTTCACACTCCCGGGGTCAGGAAAATCGGATATTTTCACACTCCCGGGGTCAGGAAAATCAGATTTTTCTCATACTCCCGGGGTCAAGAAAATCACATTTTTTCACACTACCGGAGTCAGGAAAATTGGATTTTTTTCACACTCTCGGGGTCAGGAAAATTGGATGTTTTTAACACTCCCGGGGTCAGGAAAATTGGATTTTTTTCACACTCCCAGGGTCAGGAAAATTGGTTTTTTTCACACTCCCGGGGTCAAGAAAATCACATTTTTTCACACTCCTGGGGTCAGGAAAATTGGATTTTTTCACACTCCCGGGGTCAGGAAAATTGTGTTTTTTTCACACTCCCGGGGTCAGGAAAATTGTGTTTTTTTCACACTCCCAAGGTCAAGAAAATCACATTTTTTCACACTCTCGGGGTCAAGAACATCACATTTTTTCACACTCCCGGGTTCAGGAAATTCTGATATTTTCACACTCCTGATGTTAGGAAAACCACATTTTTCACACTCCCGGGGTCAAGAAAATCACATTTTTTCACACTCCCGGGGTCAGGAAATTGTGATATTTTTCACACTCCCGGGGTCAGGAAAATCGGATATTTTCACACTCCTGGGGTCAGGAAAATCAGATTTTTTCATACTCCCGGGGTCAGGAAAATCACATTTTTTCACACTCCCAGGGTCAGGAAATTCTGATTTTTTTTCACACTCACGGTGTTAGGAAAATCACATTTTTCACACTCCCGGGGTCAGGAGAATTTAATTTTTTTCAGACTCCCGGGGTCAAGAAAATCACATTTTTTCACACTCCCGGGGTCAGGAAATACTAATTTTTTTCACACTCCCGGGGTCAGGAAAATTGGATATTTTCATACTCCCGGGGTCAGGAAAATCGCATTTTTCATACTCCCGGGGTCAGGAAAATCAAAAAAATTTCGCATTCCTGGTGTTAGGAAAATCACATTTTTCACACACCCGTGGTCAGGAAAATTGGGTTTTTTTCACACTCCCGGGTTCAAGAAAATCACATTTTTTCACACTCCCAGGGTCAAGAAAATCACATTTTTCACACTCCCGGAGTCAGGAAATTCTAATTTTTTTCACACTCCCGGTGTTAGGAAAATCACATTTTTCACACTCCCGGGGTCAGAAAAATTGGATTTTTTCACACTCCCGGGGTCAGGAGAATTTAACTTTTTTTCACACTCCCAGGGTCAAGAATATCACATTTTTTCACACTCCCGGGGTCAGGAAAATTGGATTTTTTTAACACTCCCGGGGTCAGGAAAATTGGATTTTTTTCACACACCCGGGGTCAGGAAAATTGGGTTTTTTTCACACTCCCGGGGTCAAGAAAATCACATTTTTTCACACTCCCGGGGGTCAGGAGATTCTGATTTTTTTCACACTCCCGGGGTCAAGAAAATCACATTTTTTCACACTCCCGGGGTCAGGAGATTCTGAAATTTTTCACACTCCCGGGGTCAGGAGATTCTGAATTTTTTCACACTCCCGGGGTCAAGAAAATCACATTTTTTCACACTCCCGGGGTCAGGAAAATAGGATTTTTTTCACACTCCCGTAGTCAGGAAAATTGGATTTTTTTAACACACCCAGGGTCAGGAAAATTGGGTTTTCTTCACACTCCCGGGGTCAATTAAATTGGATGTTTTAACACTCCCGGGGTCAGGAAAATTGAATTTTTTTCACACTCCCGGGTTCAGGAAAATTGGGTATTTTTCACACTCCCGGAGTCAAGAAAATCACATTTTTTCACACTCCTGGTGTCAGGAGATTCTGATTTTTTTCACACTCCCGTGGTCAAGAAAATCACATTTTTTCACACTACCGGGGTCAGAAGATTCTGATTTTTTTCACACTCGCGGGGTCAAGAAAATCACATTTTTTCACACTCCCGGGGTCAGGAAATTCTGATTTTTTTCACACTCCCGGTGTTAGGAAAATCACATTTTTCACACTCCCGGGGTGAAGAAAATCACATTTTTTCACACTCCCGGGGTCAGGAGATTCTGATTTTTTTCACACTCCCGGGGTCAAGAAAATCACATTTTTTCACACTCCCAGGGTCAGGAAATTCTGATTTTTTTCACACTCCCGTTGTTAGGAAAATCACATTTTTCACACTCCCGGGGTGAAGAAAATCACATTTTTTCACACTCCCGGGGTCAGGAAATTCTGATATTTTTCACACTCCCGGGGTCAGGAAAATCGGATATTTTCACACTCCCGGGGTCAGGAAAATCAGATTTTTCTCATACTCCCGGGGTCAAGAAAATCACATTTTTTCACACTACCGGAGTCAGGAAAATTGGATTTTTTTCACACTCTCGGGCTCAGGAAAATTGGATGTTTTTAACACTCCCGGGGTCAGGAAAATTGGATTTTTTTCACACTCCCAGGGTCAGGAAAATTGGTTTTTTTTCACACTCCCGGGGTCAAGAAAATCACATATTTTCACACTCCTGGGGTCCGGAAAATTGGATTTTTTCACACTCCCGGGGTCAGGAAAATTGTGTTTTTTTCACACTCCCGGGGTCAGGAAAATTGTGTTTTTTTCACACTCCCAAGGTCAAGAAAATCACATTTTTTCACACTCTCGGGGTCAAGAACATCACATTTTTTCACACTCCCGGGTTCAGGAAATTCTGATATTTTTCACACTCCCGGGGTCAGGAAAATCGGATATTTTCACACTCCCGGGGTCAGGAAAATCAGATTTTTTTAACACTCCCGGGGTCAAGAAAATCACATTTTTTCACACTCCCGGGGTCAGGAGATTCTGATTTTTTTCACACTCCCGGGGTCAAGAAAATCACATTTTTTCACACTCCCGGGGTCAGGAGATTCTGATTTTTTTCACACTCCCGGGGTCAAGAAAATCACATTTGTTCTCACTCCCGGGGTCAGGAAATTCTGATTTTTTTCACACTCCCGGTGTTAGGAAAATCACATTTTTCACACTCCCGGGGTCAAGAAAATCACATTTTTTCACACTCCCGGGGTCAGGAGATTCTGATTTTTTTCACACTCCCGGGGTCAAGAAAATCACATTTTTTCACACTCCCGGGGTCAGGAGATTCTGAAATTTTTCACACTCCAGGGGTCAGGAGATTCTGAATTTTTTCACACTCCCGGGGTGAAGAAAATCACATTTTTTCACACTCCCGGGGTCAGGAGATTCTGATTTTTTTCACACTCCCGGGGTCAAGAAAATCACATTTTTTCACACTCCCAGGGTCAGGAAATTCTATTTTTTTCACACTCCCGTTGTTAGGAAAATCACATTTTTCACACTCCCGGGGTGAAGAAAATCACATTTTTTCACACTCCCGGGGTCAGGAAATTCTGATATTTTTCACACTCCCGGGGTCAGGAAAATCGGATATTTTCACACTCCCGGGGTCAGGAAAATCAGATTTTTCTCATACTCCCGGGGTCAAGAAAATCACATTTTTTCACACTACCGGAGTCAGGAAAATTGGATTTTTTTCACACTCTCGGGGTCAGGAAAATTGGATGTTTTTAACACTCCCGGGGTCAGGAAAATTGGATTTTTTTCACACTCCCAGGGTCAGGAAAATTGGTTTTTTTCACACTCCCGGGGTCAAGAAAATCACATTTTTTCACACTCCTGGGGTCAGGAAAATTGGATTTTTTCACACTCCCGGGGTCAGGAAAATTGTGTTTTTTTCACACTCCCGGGGTCAGGAAAATTGTGTTTTTTTCACACTCCCAAGGTCAAGAAAATCACATTTTTTCACACTCTCGGGGTCAAGAACATCACATTTTTTCACACTCCCGGGTTCAGGAAATTCTGATATTTTCACACTCCTGATGTTAGGAAAACCACATTTTTCACACTCCCGGGGTCAAGAAAATCACATTTTTTCACACTCCCGGGGTCAGGAAATTGTGATATTTTTCACACTCCCGGGGTCAGGAAAATCGGATATTTTCACACTCCTGGGGTCAGGAAAATCAGATTTTTTCATACTCCCGGGGTCAGGAAAATCACATTTTTTCACACTCCCAGGGTCAGGAAATTCTGATTTTTTTTCACACTCACGGTGTTAGGAAAATCACATTTTTCACACTCCCGGGGTCAGGAGAATTTAATTTTTTTCAGACTCCCGGGGTCAAGAAAATCACATTTTTTCACACTCCCGGGGTCAGGAAATACTAATTTTTTTCACACTCCCGGGGTCAGGAAAATTGGATATTTTCATACTCCCGGGGTCAGGAAAATCGCATTTTTCATACTCCCGGGGTCAGGAAAATCAAAAAAATTTCGCATTCCTGGTGTTAGGAAAATCACATTTTTCACACACCCGTGGTCAGGAAAATTGGGTTTTTTTCACACTCCCGGGTTCAAGAAAATCACATTTTTTCACACTCCCAGGGTCAAGAAAATCACATTTTTCACACTCCCGGAGTCAGGAAATTCTAATTTTTTTCACACTCCCGGTGTTAGGAAAATCACATTTTTCACACTCCCGGGGTCAGAAAAATTGGATTTTTTCACACTCCCGGGGTCAGGAAATTCTGATTTTTTTCACACTCCCGGTGTTAGGAAAATCACATTTTTCACACTCCCGGGGTGAAGAAAATCACATTTTTTCACACTCCCGGGGTCAGGAGATTCTGATTTTTTTCACACTCCCGGGGTCAAGAAAATCACATTTTTTCACACTCCCAGGGTCAGGAAATTCTGATTTTTTTCACACTCCCGTTGTTAGGAAAATCACATTTTTCACACTCCCGGGGTGAAGAAAATCACATTTTTTCACACTCCCGGGGTCAGGAAATTCTGATATTTTTCACACTCCCGGGGTCAGGAAAATCGGATATTTTCACACTCCCGGGGTCAGGAAAATCAGATTTTTCTCATACTCCCGGGGTCAAGAAAATCACATTTTTTCACACTACCGGAGTCAGGAAAATTGGATTTTTTTCACACTCTCGGGCTCAGGAAAATTGGATGTTTTTAACACTCCCGGGGTCAGGAAAATTGGATTTTTTTCACACTCCCAGGGTCAGGAAAATTGGTTTTTTTTCACACTCCCGGGGTCAAGAAAATCACATATTTTCACACTCCTGGGGTCCGGAAAATTGGATTTTTTCACACTCCCGGGGTCAGGAAAATTGTGTTTTTTTCACACTCCCGGGGTCAGGAAAATTGTGTTTTTTTCACACTCCCAAGGTCAAGAAAATCACATTTTTTCACACTCTCGGGGTCAAGAACATCACATTTTTTCACACTCCCGGGTTCAGGAAATTCTGATATTTTTCACACTCCCGGGGTCAGGAAAATCGGATATTTTCACACTCCCGGGGTCAGGAAAATCAGATTTTTTTAACACTCCCGGGGTCAAGAAAATCACATTTTTTCACACTCCCGGGGTCAGGAGATTCTGATTTTTTTCACACTCCCGGGGTCAAGAAAATCACATTTTTTCACACTCCCGGGGTCAGGAGATTCTGATTTTTTTCACACTCCCGGGGTCAAGAAAATCACATTTGTTCTCACTCCCGGGGTCAGGAAATTCTGATTTTTTTCACACTCCCGGTGTTAGGAAAATCACATTTTTCACACTCCCGGGGTCAAGAAAATCACATTTTTTCACACTCCCGGGGTCAGGAGATTCTGATTTTTTTCACACTCCCGGGGTCAAGAAAATCACATTTTTTCACACTCCCGGGGTCAGGAGATTCTGAAATTTTTCACACTCCAGGGGTCAGGAGATTCTGAATTTTTTCACACTCCCGGGGTGAAGAAAATCACATTTTTTCACACTCCCGGGGTCAGGAGATTCTGATTTTTTTCACACTCCCGGGGTCAAGAAAATCACATTTTTTCACACTCCCAGGGTCAGGAAATTCTATTTTTTTCACACTCCCGTTGTTAGGAAAATCACATTTTTCACACTCCCGGGGTGAAGAAAATCACATTTTTTCACACTCCCGGGGTCAGGAAATTCTGATATTTTTCACACTCCCGGGGTCAGGAAAATCGGATATTTTCACACTCCCGGGGTCAGGAAAATCAGATTTTTCTCATACTCCCGGGGTCAAGAAAATCACATTTTTTCACACTACCGGAGTCAGGAAAATTGGATTTTTTTCACACTCTCGGGGTCAGGAAAATTGGATGTTTTTAACACTCCCGGGGTCAGGAAAATTGGATTTTTTTCACACTCCCAGGGTCAGGAAAATTGGTTTTTTTCACACTCCCGGGGTCAAGAAAATCACATTTTTTCACACTCCTGGGGTCAGGAAAATTGGATTTTTTCACACTCCCGGGGTCAGGAAAATTGTGTTTTTTTCACACTCCCGGGGTCAGGAAAATTGTGTTTTTTTCACACTCCCAAGGTCAAGAAAATCACATTTTTTCACACTCTCGGGGTCAAGAACATCACATTTTTTCACACTCCCGGGTTCAGGAAATTCTGATATTTTCACACTCCTGATGTTAGGAAAACCACATTTTTCACACTCCCGGGGTCAAGAAAATCACATTTTTTCACACTCCCGGGGTCAGGAAATTGTGATATTTTTCACACTCCCGGGGTCAGGAAAATCGGATATTTTCACACTCCTGGGGTCAGGAAAATCAGATTTTTTCATACTCCCGGGGTCAGGAAAATCACATTTTTTCACACTCCCAGGGTCAGGAAATTCTGATTTTTTTTCACACTCACGGTGTTAGGAAAATCACATTTTTCACACTCCCGGGGTCAGGAGAATTTAATTTTTTTCAGACTCCCGGGGTCAAGAAAATCACATTTTTTCACACTCCCGGGGTCAGGAAATACTAATTTTTTTCACACTCCCGGGGTCAGGAAAATTGGATATTTTCATACTCCCGGGGTCAGGAAAATCGCATTTTTCATACTCCCGGGGTCAGGAAAATCAAAAAAATTTCGCATTCCTGGTGTTAGGAAAATCACATTTTTCACACACCCGTGGTCAGGAAAATTGGGTTTTTTTCACACTCCCGGGTTCAAGAAAATCACATTTTTTCACACTCCCAGGGTCAAGAAAATCACATTTTTCACACTCCCGGAGTCAGGAAATTCTAATTTTTTTCACACTCCCGGTGTTAGGAAAATCACATTTTTCACACTCCCGGGGTCAGAAAAATTGGATTTTTTCACACTCCCGGGGTCAGGAGAATTTAACTTTTTTTCACACTCCCAGGGTCAAGAATATCACATTTTTTCACACTCCCGGGGTCAGGAAAATTGGATTTTTTTAACACTCCCGGGGTCAGGAAAATTGGATTTTTTTCACACACCCGGGGTCAGGAAAATTGGGTTTTTTTCACACTCCCGGGGTCAAGAAAATCACATTTTTTCACACTCCCGGGGGTCAGGAGATTCTGATTTTTTTCACACTCCCGGGGTCAAGAAAATCACATTTTTTCACACTCCCGGGGTCAGGAGATTCTGAAATTTTTCACACTCCCGGGGTCAGGAGATTCTGAATTTTTTCACACTCCCGGGGTCAAGAAAATCACATTTTTTCACACTCCCGGGGTCAGGAAAATAGGATTTTTTTCACACTCCCGTAGTCAGGAAAATTGGATTTTTTTAACACACCCAGGGTCAGGAAAATTGGGTTTTCTTCACACTCCCGGGGTCAATTAAATTGGATGTTTTAACACTCCCGGGGTCAGGAAAATTGAATTTTTTTCACACTCCCGGGTTCAGGAAAATTGGGTATTTTTCACACTCCCGGAGTCAAGAAAATCACATTTTTTCACACTCCTGGTGTCAGGAGATTCTGATTTTTTTCACACTCCCGTGGTCAAGAAAATCACATTTTTTCACACTACCGGGGTCAGAAGATTCTGATTTTTTTCACACTCGCGGGGTCAAGAAAATCACATTTTTTCACACTCCCGGGGTCAGGAAATTCTGATTTTTTTCACACTCCCGGTGTTAGGAAAATCACATTTTTCACACTCCCGGGGTGAAGAAAATCACATTTTTTCACACTCCCGGGGTCAGGAGATTCTGATTTTTTTCACACTCCCGGGGTCAAGAAAATCACATTTTTTCACACTCCCAGGGTCAGGAAATTCTGATTTTTTTCACACTCCCGTTGTTAGGAAAATCACATTTTTCACACTCCCGGGGTGAAGAAAATCACATTTTTTCACACTCCCGGGGTCAGGAAATTCTGATATTTTTCACACTCCCGGGGTCAGGAAAATCGGATATTTTCACACTCCCGGGGTCAGGAAAATCAGATTTTTCTCATACTCCCGGGGTCAAGAAAATCACATTTTTTCACACTACCGGAGTCAGGAAAATTGGATTTTTTTCACACTCTCGGGCTCAGGAAAATTGGATGTTTTTAACACTCCCGGGGTCAGGAAAATTGGATTTTTTTCACACTCCCAGGGTCAGGAAAATTGGTTTTTTTTCACACTCCCGGGGTCAAGAAAATCACATATTTTCACACTCCTGGGGTCCGGAAAATTGGATTTTTTCACACTCCCGGGGTCAGGAAAATTGTGTTTTTTTCACACTCCCGGGGTCAGGAAAATTGTGTTTTTTTCACACTCCCAAGGTCAAGAAAATCACATTTTTTCACACTCTCGGGGTCAAGAACATCACATTTTTTCACACTCCCGGGTTCAGGAAATTCTGATATTTTTCACACTCCCGGGGTCAGGAAAATCGGATATTTTCACACTCCCGGGGTCAGGAAAATCAGATTTTTTTAACACTCCCGGGGTCAAGAAAATCACATTTTTTCACACTCCCGGGGTCAGGAGATTCTGATTTTTTTCACACTCCCGGGGTCAAGAAAATCACATTTTTTCACACTCCCGGGGTCAGGAGATTCTGATTTTTTTCACACTCCCGGGGTCAAGAAAATCACATTTGTTCTCACTCCCGGGGTCAGGAAATTCTGATTTTTTTCACACTCCCGGTGTTAGGAAAATCACATTTTTCACACTCCCGGGGTCAAGAAAATCACATTTTTTCACACTCCCGGGGTCAGGAAAATAGGATTTTTTTCACACTCCCGTAGTCAGGAAAATTGGATTTTTTTAACACACCCAGGGTCAGGAAAATTGGGTTTTCTTCACACTCCTGGGGTCAATTAAATTGGATGTTTTAACACTCCCGGGGTCAGGAAATTCTGATTTTTTTCACACTCCCGTTGTTAGGAAAATCACATTTTTCACACTCCCGGGGTGAAGAAAATCACATTTTTTCACACTCCCGGGGTCAGGAAATTCTGATATTTTTCACACTCCCGGGGTCAGGAAAATCGGATATTTTCACACTCCCGGGGTCAGGAAAATCAGATTTTTCTCATACTCCCGGGGTCAAGAAAATCACATTTTTTCACACTACCGGAGTCAGGAAAATGGGATTTTTTTCACACTCTCGGGGTCAGGAAAATTGGATGTTTTTAACACTCCCGGGGTCGGGAAAATTGGATTTTTTTCACACTCCCAGGGTCAGGAAAATTGGTTTTTTTTCACACTCCCGGGGTCAAGAAAATCACATTTTTTCACACTCCTGGGGTCAGGAAAATTGGATTTTTTCACACTCCCGGGGTCAGGAAAATTGTGTTTTTTCACACTCCCGGGGTCAGGAAAATTGTGGTTTTTTCACACTCCCAAGGTCAAGAAAATCACATTTTTTCACACTCTCGGGGTCAAGAACATCACATTTTTTCACACTCCCGGGTTCAGGAAATTCTGATATTTTTCACACTCCCGGGGTCAGGAAAATCGGATATTTTCACACTCCCGGGGTCAGGAAAATCAGATTTTTTTCATACTCCCGGGTTCAAGAAAATCACATTTTTTCACACTCCCAGGGTCAAGAACATCACATTTTTTCACACTCCCGGGGTCAGGAAATTCTAATTTTTTTCACACACCCGGTGTTAGGAAAATCACATTTTTCACACTCCCGGGGTCAGAAAAATTGGATTTTTTCACACTCCCGGGGTCAGGAGAATTTAACTTTTTTTCACACTCCCGGGGTCAAGAAAATCACATTTTTTCACACTCCCGGGGTCAGGAAAATTGGATTTTTTTAACACTCCCGGGGTCAAGAAAATCACATTTTTTCACACTCCAGGGGTCAGGAGATTCTGATTTTTTTCACACTCCCGGGGTCAAGAAAATCACATTTTTTCACACTCCCGGGGTCAGGAGATAATGATTTTTTTCACACTCCCGGGGTCAAGAAAATCACATTTTTTCACACTCCCGGTGTCAGGAGATTCTGAAATTTTTCACACTCCCGGGGTCAGGAGATTCTGAATTTTTTCACACTCCTGGGGTCAAGAAAATCACATTTTTTCACACTCCCGGGGTCAGGAAAATAGGATTTTTTTCACACTCCCGTAGTCAGGAAAATTGGATTTTTTTAACACACCCAGGGTCAGGAAAATTGGGTTTTCTTCACACTCCCGGGGTCAATTAAATTGGATATTTTAACACTCCCGGGGTCAGGAAAATTGAATTTTTTTCACACTCCCGGGTTCAGGAAAATTGGGTTTTTTTCACACTCCCGGAGTCAAGAAAATCACATTTTTTCACACTCCTGGGGTCAGGAGATTCTGATTTTTTTCACACTCCCGTGGTCAAGAAAATCACATTTTTTCACACTACCGGGGTCAGAAGATTCTGATTTTTTCCACACTCCCGGGGTCAAGAAAATCACATTTTTTCACACTCCCGGGGTCAGGAAATTCTGATTTTTTTCACACTCCCGGTGTTAGGAAAATCACATTTTTCACACTCCCGGGGTGAAGAAAATCACATTTTTTCACACTCCCGGGGTCAGGAGATTCTGATTTTTTTCACACTCCCGGGGTCAAGAAAATCACATTTTTTCACACTCCCAGGGTCAGGAAATTCTGATTTTTTTCACACTCCCATTATTAGGAAAATCACATTTTTCACACTCCCGGGGTGAAGAAAATCACATTTTTTCACACTCCCGGGGTCAGGAAATTCTGATATTTTTCACACTCCCGGGGTCAGGAATATTGGATATTTTCATACTCCCGGGGTCAGGAAAATCAGATTTTTCTCATACTCCCGGGGTCAAGAAAATCACATTTTTTCACACTCTCGGGTTCAGGAAAATTGGATGTTTTTAACACTCCCGGGGTCAGGAAAATTGGATTTTTTTCACACTCCCAGGGTCAGGAAAATTGGTTTTTTTCACACTCCCGGGGTCAAGAAAATCACATTTTTTCACACTCCTGGGGTCAGGAAAATTGGATTTTTTCACACTCCCGGGGTCAGGAAAATTGTGTTTTTTTCACCCTCCCGGGGTCAGGAAAATTGTGTTTTTTTCACACTCCCAAGGTCAAGAAAATCACATTTTTTCACACTCTCGGGGTCAAGAACATCACATTTTTTCACACTCCCGGGTTCAGGAAATTCTGATATTTTTCACACTCCCGGGGTCAGGAAAATCGGATATTTTCACACTCCCGGGGTCAGGAAAATCAGATTTTTTCATACTCCCGGGGTCAGGAAAATCACATTTTTTCACACTCCCAGGGTCAGGAAATTCTGATTTTTTTTCACACTCACGGTGTTAGGAAAATCACATTTTTCACACTCCCGGGGTCAGGAGAATTTAATTTTTTTCAGACTCCCGGGGTCAAGAAAATCACATTTTTTCACACTCCCGGGGTCAGGAAATACTAATTTTTTTCACACTCCCAGGGTCAGGAAAATCAGATTTTTTCACACTCCCGGGGTCAGGAAAATCAGATTTTTTTTCACACTCCCGGGGTCAGGAAAATTGGATATTTTCATACTCCCGGGGTCAGGAAAATCGCATTTTTCATACTCCCGGGGTCAGGAAAATCAAAAAATTTTTGCATTCCTGGTGTTAGGAAAATCACATTTTTCACACTCCCGTGGTCAGGAAAATTGGGTTTTTTTCACACTCCCGGGTTCAAGAAAATCACATTTTTTCACACTCCCACGGTCAAGAAAATCACATTTTTCACACTCCCGGAGTCAGGAAATTCTAATTTTTT
Source organism: Bradypodion pumilum (assembly GCA_035047305.1). Classification (NCBI taxonomy): domain Eukaryota; kingdom Metazoa; phylum Chordata; class Lepidosauria; order Squamata; family Chamaeleonidae; genus Bradypodion; species Bradypodion pumilum. Next base: position 165,985,756 of record JAWDJD010000005.1, on the reverse strand, counting down.
TCACACTCCCGGTGTTAGGAAAATCACATTTTTCACACTCCCGGGGTCAGAAAAATTGGATTTTTTCACATTCCCGGGGTCAGGAGAATTTAACTTTTTTTCACACTCCCAGGGTCAAGAAAATCACATTTTTTCACACTCCCGGGGTCAGGAAAATTGGATTTTTTTAACACTCCCGGGGTCAGGAAAATTGGATTTTTTTCACACACCCGGGGTCAGGATATTGGGTTTTTTCCACACTCCCGGGGTCAAGAAAATCACATTTTTTCACACTCCCGGGGTCAGGAGATTCTGATTTTTTTCACACTCCCGGGGTCAAGAAAATCACATTTTTTCACACTCCCGGGGTCAGGAGATTCTGAAATTTTTCACACTCCAGGGGTCAGGAGATTCTGAATTTTTTCACACTCCCGGGGTCAAGAAAATCACATTTTTTCACACTCCCGGGGTCAGGAAAATAGGATTTTTTTCACACTCCCGTAGTCAGGAAAATTGGATTTTTTTAACACACCCAGGGTCAGGAAAATTGGGTTTTCTTCACACTCCCGGGGTCAATTAAATTGGATGTTTTAACACTCCCGGGGTCAGGAAAATTGAATTTTTTCACACTCCCGGGTTCAGGAAAATTGGGTTTTTTTCACACTCCCGGAGTCAAGAAATTCACATTTTTTCACACTCCTGGGGTCAGGAGATTCTGATTTTTTTCACACACCCGTGGTCAAGAAAATCACATTTTTTCACACTACCGGGGTCAGAAGATTCTGATTTTTTTCACACTCCCGTGGTCAAGAAAATCACATTTTTTCACACTCCCGGGGTCAGGAAATTCTGATTTTTTTGACACTCCCGGTGTTAGGAAAATCACATTTTTCACACTCCCGGGGTGAAGAAAATCACATTTTTTCACACTCCCGGGGTCAGGAGATTCTGATTTTTTTCACACTCCCGGGGTCAAGAAAATCACATTTTTTCACACTCCCAGGGTCAGGAAATTCTGATTTTTTTCACACTCCTGTTGTTAGGAAAATCACATTTTTCACACTCCCGGGGTGAAGAAAATCACATTTTTTCACACTCCCGGGGTCAGGAAATTCTGATATTTTTCACACTCCCGGGGTCAGGAAAATCGGATATTTTCACACTCCCGGGGTCAGGAAAATCAGATTTTTCTCATACTCCCGGGGTCAAGAAAATCACATTTTTTCACACTACCGGAGTCAGGAAAATTGGATTTTTTTCACACTCTCGGGGTCAGGAAAATTGGATGTTTTTAACACTCCCGGGGTCAGGAAAATTGGATTTTTTTCACACTCCCAGGGTCAGGAAAATTGGTTTTTTTTCACACTCCCGGGGTCAAGAAAATCACATTTTTTCAAACTCCTGGGGTCAGGAAAATTGGATTTTTTCACACTCCCGGGGTCAGGAAAATTGTGTTTTTTTCACACTCCCGGGGTCAGGAAAATTGTGTTTTTTTCACACTCCCAAGGTCAAGAAAATCACATTTTTTCACACTCTCGGGGTCAAGAACATCACATTTTTTCACACTCCCGGGTTCAGGAAATTCTGATATTTTTCACACTCCCGGGGTCAGGAAAATCGGATATTTTCACACTCCCGGGGTCAGGAAAATCAGATTTTTTTCATACTCCCGGGTTCAAGAATATCACATTTTTTCACACTCCCAGGGTCAAGAAAATCACATTTTTTCACACTCCCGGGGTCAGGAAATTCTAATTTTTTTCACACACCCGGTGTTAGGAAAATCACATTTTTCACACTCCCGGGGTCAGAAAAATTGGATTTTTTCACACTCCCGGGGTCAGGAGAATTTAACTTTTTTTCACACTCCTGGGGTCAAGAAAATCACATTTTTTCACACTCCCGGGGTCAGGAAAATTGGATTTTTTTAACACTCCCGGGGTCAAGAAAATCACATTTTTTCACACTCCCGGGGTCAGGAGATTCTGATTTTTTTCACACTCCCGGGGTCAAGAAAATCACATTTTTTCACACTCCCGGGGTCAGGAGATTCTGATTTTTTTCACACTCCCGGGGTCAAGAAAATCACATTTGTTCACACTCCCGGGGTCAGGAAATTCTGATTTTTTTCACACTCCAGGTGTTAGGAAAATCACATTTTTCACACTCCCGGGGTCAAGAAAATCACATTTTTTCACACTCCCGGGGTCAGGAAAATAGGATTTTTTTCACACTCCCGTAGTCAGGAAAATTGGATTTTTTTAACACACCCAGGGTCAGGAAAATTGGGTTTTCTTCACACTCCTGGGGTCAATTAAATTGGATGTTTTAACACTCCCGGGGTCAGGAAAATTGGATTTTTTTCACACTCCCGGGTTCAGGAAATTCTAATTTTTTTCACACACCCGGTGTTAGGAAAATCACATTTTTCACACTCCCGGGGACAGAAAAATTGGATTTTTTCACTCTCCCGGGGTCAGGAGAATTTAACTTTTTTTCACACTCCCGGGGTCAAGAAAATCACATTTTTTCACACTCCCGGGGTCAGGAAAATTGGATTTTTTTAACACTCCCGGGGTCAAGAAAATCACATTTTTTCACACTCCCGGGGTCAGAAGATTCTGATTTTTTTCACACTCCCGGGGTCAAGAAAATCACATTTTTTCACACTCCCGGGGTCAGGAAATACTAATTTTTTTCACACTCCCGGGGTCAGGAAAATCAGATTTTTTCACACTCCCGGGGTCAGGAAAATCAGATTTTTTTTCACACTCCCGGGGTCAGGAAAATTGGATATTTTCATACTCCCGGGGTCAGGAAAATCGCATTTTTCATACTCCCGGGGTCAGGAAAATCAAAAAATTTTTGCATTCCTGGTGTTAGGAAAATCACATTTTTCACACTCCCGTGGTCAGGAAAATTGGGTTTTTTTCACACTCCCGGGTTCAAGAAAATCACATTTTTTCACACTCCCAGGGTCAAGAAAATCACATTTTTCACACTCCCGGAGTCAGGAAATTCTAATTTTTTTCACACTCCCGGTGTTAGGAAAATCACATTTTTCACACTCCCGGGGTCAGAAAAATTGGATTTTTTCACACTCCCGGGGTCAGGAGAATTTAACTTTTTTTCACACTCCCAGGGTCAAGAAAATCACATTTTTTCACACTCCCGGGGTCAGGAAAATTGGATTTTTTTAACACTCCCGGGGTCAGGAAAATTGGATTTTTTTCACACACCCGGGGTCAGGAAAATTGGGTTTTTTTCACACTCCCGGGGTCAAGAAAATCACATTTTTTCACACTCCCGGGGTCAGGAGATTCTGATTTTTTTCACACTCCCGGGGTCAAGAAAATCACATTTTTTCACACTCCCGGGGTCAGGAGATTCTGAAATTTTTCACACTCCCGGGGTCAGGAGATTCTGAATTTTTTCACACTCCCGGGGTCAAGAAAATCACATTTTTTCACACTCCCGGGGTCAGGAAAATAGGATTTTTTTCACACTCCCGTAGTCAGGAAAATTGGATTTTTTTAACACACCCAGGGTCAGGAAAATTGGGTTTTCTTCACACTCCCGGGGTCAATTAAATTGGATGTTTTAACACTCCCGGGGTCAATAAAATTGAATTTTTTTCACACTCCCGGGTTCAGGAAAATTGGGTTTTTTTCACACTCCCGGAGTCAAGAAAATCACATTTTTTCACACTCCTGGGGTCAGGAGATTCTGATTTTTTCACACTCCCGTGGTCAAGAAAATCACATTTTTTCACACTACCGGGGTCAGAAGATTCTGATTTTTTTCACACTCCCGGGGTCAAGAAAATCACATTTTTTCACACTCCCGGGGTCAGGAAATTCTGATTTTTTTCACACTCCCGGTGTTAGGAAAATCACATTTTTCACACTCCCGGGGTGAAGAAAATCACATTTTTTCACACTCCCGGGGTCAGGAGATTCTGATTTTTTTCACACTCCCGGGGTCAAGAAAATCACATTTTTTCACACTCCCGGGGTCAGGAGATTCTGAAATTTTTCACACTCCCGGGGTCAGGAGATTCTGAATTTTTTCACACTCCCGGGGTCAGGAAAATTGGATTTTTTTCACACACCCGGGGTCAGGTAAATTGGGTTTTTTTCACACTCCCTGGGTCAAGAAAATCACATTTTTTCACACTCCCGGGGGTCAGGAGATTCTGATTTTTTTCACACTCCCGGGGTCAAGAAAATCACATTTTTTCACACTCCCGGGGTCAGGAGATTCTGAAATTTTTCACACTCCCGGGGTCAGGAGATTCTGAATTTTTTCACACTCCCGGGGTCAAGAAAATCACATTTTTTCACACTCCCGGGGTCAGGAAAATAGGATTTTTTTCACACTCCCGTAGTCAGGAAAATTGGATTTTTTTAACACACCCAGGGTCAGGAAAATTGGGTTTTCTTCACACTCCCGGGGTCAATTAAATTGGATGTTTTAACACTCCCGGGGTCAGGAAAATTGAATTTTTTTCACACTCCCAGGTTCAGGAAAATTGGGTTTTTTTCACACTCCCGGAGTCAAGAAATTCACATTTTTTCACACTCCTGGGGTCAGGAGATTCTGATTTTTTTCACACACCCGTGGTCAAGAAAATCACATTTTTTCACACTACCGGGGTCAGAAGATTCTGATTTTTTTCACACTCCCGTGGTCAAGAAAATCACATTTTTTCACACTCCCGGGGTCAGGAAATTCTGATTTTTTTGACACTCCCGGTGTTAGGAAAATCACATTTTTCACACTCCCGGGGTGAAGAAAATCACATTTTTTCACACTCCCGGGGTCAGGAGATTCTGATTTTTTTCACACTCCCGGGGTCAAGAAAATCACATTTTTTCACACTCCCAGGGTCAGGAAATTCTGATTTTTTTCACACTCCTGTTGTTAGGAAAATCACATTTTTCACACTCCCGGGGTGAAGAAAATCACATTTTTTCACACTCCCGGGGTCAGGAAATTCTGATATTTTTCACACTCCCGGGGTCAGGAAAATCGGATATTTTCACACTCCCGGGGTCAGGAAAATCAGATTTTTCTCATACTCCCGGGGTCAAGAAAATCACATTTTTTCACACTACCGGAGTCAGGAAAATTGGATTTTTTTCACACTCTCGGGGTCAGGAAAATTGGATGTTTTTAACACTCCCGGGGTCAGGAAAATTGGATTTTTTTCACACTCCCAGGGTCAGGAAAATTGGTTTTTTTTCACACTCCCGGGGTCAAGAAAATCACATTTTTTCAAACTCCTGGGGTCAGGAAAATTGGATTTTTTCACACTCCCGGGGTCAGGAAAATTGTGTTTTTTTCACACTCCCGGGGTCAGGAAAATCACATTTTTTCACACTCCCGGGGTCAGGAGATTCTGAAATTTTTCACACTCCCGGGGTCAGGAGATTCTGAATTTTTTCACACTCCCGGGGTCAGGAAAATTGGATTTTTTTCACACACCCGGGGTCAGGTAAATTGGGTTTTTTTCACACTCCCTGGGTCAAGAAAATCACATTTTTTCACACTCCCGGGGGTCAGGAGATTCTGATTTTTTTCACACTCCCGGGGTCAAGAAAATCACATTTTTTCACACTCCCGGGGTCAGGAGATTCTGAAATTTTTCACACTCCCGGGGTCAGGAGATTCTGAATTTTTTCACACTCCCGGGGTCAAGAAAATCACATTTTTTCACACTCCCGGGGTCAGGAAAATAGGATTTTTTTCACACTCCCGTAGTCAGGAAAATTGGATTTTTTTAACACACCCAGGGTCAGGAAAATTGGGTTTTCTTCACACTCCCGGGGTCAATTAAATTGGATGTTTTAACACTCCCGGGGTCAGGAAAATTGAATTTTTTTCACACTCCCGGGTTCAGGAAAATTGGGTTTTTTTCACACTCCCGGAGTCAAGAAATTCACATTTTTTCACACTCCTGGGGTCAGGAGATTCTGATTTTTTTCACACACCCGTGGTCAAGAAAATCACATTTTTTCACACTACCGGGGTCAGAAGATTCTGATTTTTTTCACACTCCCGTGGTCAAGAAAATCACATTTTTTCACACTCCCGGGGTCAGGAAATTCTGATTTTTTTGACACTCCCGGTGTTAGGAAAAATCACATTTTTCACACTCCCGGGGTGAAGAAAATCACATTTTTTCACACTCCCGGGGTCAGGAGATTCTGATTTTTTTCACACTCCCGGGGTCAAGAAAATCACATTTTTTCACACTCCCAGGGTCAGGAAATTCTGATTTTTTTCACACTCCTGTTGTTAGGAAAATCACATTTTTCACACTCCCGGGGTGAAGAAAATCACATTTTTTCACACTCCCGGGGTCAGGAAATTCTGATATTTTTCACACTCCCGGGGTCAGGAAAATCGGATATTTTCACACTCCCGGGGTCAGGAAAATCAGATTTTTCTCATACTCCCGGGGTCAAGAAAATCACATTTTTTCACACTACCGGAGTCAGGAAAATTGGATTTTTTTCACACTCTCGGGGTCAGGAAAATTGGATGTTTTTAACAATCCCGGGGTCAGGAAAATTGGATTTTTTTCACACTCCCAGGGTCAGGAAAATTGGTTTTTTTTCACACTCCCGGGGTCAAGAAAATCACATTTTTTCAAACTCCTGGGGTCAGGAAAATTGGATTTTTTCACACTCCCGGGGTCAGGAAAATTGTGTTTTTTTCACACTCCCGGGGTCAGGAAAATTGTGTTTTTTTCACACTCCCAAGGTCAAGAAAATCACATTTTTTCACACTCTCGGGGTCAAGAACATCACATTTTTTCACACTCCCGGGTTCAGGAAATTCTGATATTTTTCACACTCCCGGGGTCAGGAAAATCGGATATTTTCACACTCCCGGGGTCAGGAAAATCAGATTTTTTTCATACTCCCGGGTTCAAGAAAATCACATTTTTTTACACTCCCAGGGTCAAGAAAATCACATTTTTTCACACTCCCGGGGTCAGGAAATTCTAATTTTTTTCACACACCCGGTGTTAGGAAAATCACATTTTTCACACTCCCGGGGTCAGAAAAATTGGATTTTTTCACACTCCCGGGGTCAGGAGAATTTAACTTTTTTTCACACTCCTGGGGTCAAGAAAATCACATTTTTTCACACTCCCGGGGTCAGGAAAATTGGATTTTTTTAACACTCCCGGGGTCAAGAAAATCACATTTTTTCACACTCCCGGGGTCAGGAGATTCTGATTTTTTTCACACTCCCGGGGTCAAGAAAATCACATTTTTTCACACTCCCGGGGTCAGGAGATTCTGATTTTTTTCACACTCCCGGGGTCAAGAAAATCACATTTGTTCACACTCCCGGGGTCAGGAAATTCTGATTTTTTTCACACTCCAGGTGTTAGGAAAATCACATTTTTCACGCTCCCGGGGTCAAGAAAATCACATTTTTTCACACTCACGGGGTCAGGAAAATAGGATTTTTTTCACACTCCCGTAGTCAGGAAAATTGGATTTTTTTAACACACCCAGGGTCAGGAAAATTGGGTTTTCTTCACACTCCTGGGGTCAATTAAATTGGATGTTTTAACACTCCCGGGGTCAGGAAAATTGGATTTTTTTCACACTCCCGGGTTCAGGAAATTCTAATTTTTTTCACACACCCGGTGTTAGGAAAATCACATTTTTCACACTCCCGGGGACAGAAAAATTGGATTTTTTCACTCTCCCGGGGTCAGGAGAATTTAACTTTTTTTCACACTCCCGGGGTCAAGAAAATCACATTTTTTCACACTCCCGGGGTCAGGAAAATTGGATTTTTTTAACACTCCCGGGGTCAAGAAAATCACATTTTTTCACACTCCCGGGGTCAGAAGATTCTGATTTTTTTCACACTCCCGGGGTCAAGAAAATCACATTTTTTCACACTCCCGGGGTCAGGAAATACTAATTTTTTTCACACTCCCGGGGTCAGGAAAATCAGATTTTTTCACACTCCCGGGGTCAGGAAAATCAGATTTTTTTTCACACTCCCGGGGTCAGGAAAATTGGATATTTTCATACTCCCGGGGTCAGGAAAATCGCATTTTTCATACTCCCGGGGTCAGGAAAATCAAAAAATTTTTGCATTCCTGGTGTTAGGAAAATCACATTTTTCACACTCCCGTGGTCAGGAAAATTGGGTTTTTTTCACACTCCCGGGTTCAAGAAAATCACATTTTTTCACACTCCCAGGGTCAAGAAAATCACATTTTTCACACTCCCGGAGTCAGGAAATTCTAATTTTTTTCACACTCCCGGTGTTAGGAAAATCACATTTTTCACACTCCCGGGGTCAGAAAAATTGGATTTTTTCACACTCCCGGGGTCAGGAGAATTTAACTTTTTTTCACACTCCCAGGGTCAAGAAAATCACATTTTTTCACACTCCCGGGGTCAGGAAAATTGGATTTTTTTAACACTCCCGGGGTCAGGAAAATTGGATTTTTTTCACACACCCGGGGTCAGGAAAATTGGGTTTTTTTCACACTCCCGGGGTCAAGAAAATCACATTTTTTCACACTCCCGGGGTCAGGAGATTCTGATTTTTTTCACACTCCCGGGGTCAAGAAAATCACATTTTTTCACACTCCCGGGGTCAGGAGATTCTGAAATTTTTCACACTCCCGGGGTCAGGAGATTCTGAATTTTTTCACACTCCCGGGGTCAAGAAAATCACATTTTTTCACACTCCCGGGGTCAGGAAAATAGGATTTTTTTCACACTCCCGTAGTCAGGAAAATTGGATTTTTTTAACACACCCAGGGTCAGGAAAATTGGGTTTTCTTCACACTCCCGGGGTCAATTAAATTGGATGTTTTAACACTCCCGGGATCAATAAAATTGAATTTTTTTCACACTCCCGGGTTCAGGAAAATTGGGTTTTTTTCACACTCCCGGAGTCAAGAAAATCACATTTTTTCACACTCCTGGGGTCAGGAGATTCTGATTTTTTCACACTCCCGTGGTCAAGAAAATCACATTTTTTCACACTACCGGGGTCAGAAGATTCTGATTTTTTTCACACTCCCGGGGTCAAGAAAATCACATTTTTTCACACTCCCGGGGTCAGGAAATTCTGATTTTTTTCACACTCCCGGTGTTAGGAAAATCACATTTTTCACACTCCCGGGGTGAAGAAAATCACATTTTTTCACACTCCCGGGGTCAGGAGATTCTGATTTTTTTCACACTCCCGGGGTCAAGAAAATCACATTTTTTCACACTCCCAGGGTCAGGAAATTCTGATTTTTTTCACACTCCCGTTGTTAGAAAAATCACATTTTTCACACTCCCGGGGTGAAGAAAATCACATTTTTTCACACTCCCGGGGTCAGGAAATTCTGATATTTTTCACACTCCCGGGGTCAGGAAAATCGGATATTTTCACACTCCCGGGGTCAGGAAAATCAGATTTTTCTCATACTCCCGGGGTCAAGAAAATCACATTTTTTCACACTACCGGAGTCAGGAAAATTGGATTTTTTTCACACTCTCTGGGTCAGGAAAATTGGATGTTTTTAACACTCCCGGGGTCAGGAAAATTGGATTTTTTTCACACTCCCAGGGTCAGGAAAATTGGTTTTTTTTTCACACTCCCGGGGTCAAGAAAATCACATTTTTTCACACACCTGGGGTCAGGAAAATTGGATTTTTTCACACTCCCGGGGTCAGGAAAATTGTGTTTTTTTCACACTCCCGGGGTCAGGAAAATTGTGTTTTTTTCACACTCCCAAGGTCAAGAAAATCACATTTTTTCACACTCTCGGGGTCAAGAACATCACATTTTTTCACACTCCCGGGTTCAGGAAATTCTGATATTTTTCACACTCCCGGGGTCAGGAAAATCGGATATTTTCACACTCCCGGGGTCAGGAAAATCAGATTTTTTTCATACTCCCGGGTTCAAGAAAATCACATTTTTTCACACTCCCAGGGTCAAGAAAATCACATTTTTTCACACTCCCGGGGTCAGGAAATTCTAATTTTTTTCACACACCCGGTTTTAGGAAAATCACATTTTTCACACTCCCGGGGTCAGAAAAATTGGATTTTTTCACACTCCCGGGGTCAGGAGAATTTAACTTTTTTTCACACTCCCGGGGTCAAGAAAATCACATTTTTTCACACTCCCGGGGTCAGGAAAATTGGATTTTTTTAACACTCCCGGGGTCAAGAAAATCACATTTTTTCACACTCCCGGGGTCAGGAGATTCTGATTTTTTTCACACTCCCGGGGTCAAGAAAATCACATTTTTTCACACTCCCGGGGTCAGGAGATTCTGATTTTTTTCACACTCCCGGGGTCAAGAAAATCACATTTGTTCACACTCCCGGGGTCAGGAAATTCTGATTTTTTTCACACTCCCGGTGTTAGGAAAATCACATTTTTCACACTCCCGGGGTCAAGAAAATCACATTTTTTCACACTCCCGGGGTCAGGAAAATAGGATTTTTTTCACACTCCCGTAGTCAGGAAAATTGGATTTTTTTAACACACCCAGGGTCAGGAAAATTGGGTTTTCTTCACACTCCTGGGGTCAATTAAATTGGATGTTTTAACACTCCCGGGGTCAGGAAAATTGGATTTTTTTCACACTCCCGGGGTCAGGAAATTCTAATTTTTTTCACACACCCGGTGTTAGGAAAATCACATTTTTCACACTCCCGGGGTCAGAAAAATCACATTTTTTCACACTCCCGGGGTCAGGAAAATTGGATTTTTTTAACACTCCCGGGGTGAAGAAAATCACATTTTTTCACACTCCCGGGGTCAGGAAATTCTGATATTTTTCACACTCCCGGGGTCAGGAAAATCGGATATTTTCACACTCCCGGGGTCAGGAAAATCAGATTTTTCTCATACTCCCGGGGTCAAGAAAATCACATTTTTTCACACTACCGGAGTCAGGAAAATTGGATTTTTTTCACACTCTCTGGGTCAGGAAAATTGGATGTTTTTAACACTCCCGGGGTCAGGAAAATTGGATTTTTTTCACACTCCCAGGGTCAGGAAAATTGGTTTTTTTTTCACACTCCCGGGGTCAAGAAAATCACATTTTTTCACACACCTGGGGTCAGGAAAATTGGATTTTTTCACACTCCCGGGGTCAGGAAAATTGTGTTTTTTTCACACTCCCGGGGTCAGGAAAATTGTGTTTTTTTCACACTCCCAAGGTCAAGAAAATCACATTTTTTCACACTCTCGGGGTCAAGAACATCACATTTTTTCACACTCCCGGGTTCAGGAAATTCTGATATTTTTCACACTCCCGGGGTCAGGAAAATCGGATATTTTCACACTCCCGGGGTCAGGAAAATCAGATTTTTTTCATACTCCCGGGTTCAAGAAAATCACATTTTTTCACACTCCCAGGGTCAAGAAAATCACATTTTTTCACACTCCCGGGGTCAGGAAATTCTAATTTTTTTCACACACCCGGTTTTAGGAAAATCACATTTTTCACACTCCCGGGGTCAGAAAAATTGGATTTTTTCACACTCCCGGGGTCAGGAGAATTTAACTTTTTTTCACACTCCCGGGGTCAAGAAAATCACATTTTTTCACACTCCCGGGGTCAGGAAAATTGGATTTTTTTAACACTCCCGGGGTCAAGAAAATCACATTTTTTCACACTCCCGGGGTCAGGAGATTCTGATTTTTTTCACACTCCCGGGGTCAAGAAAATCACATTTTTTCACACTCCCGGGGTCAGGAGATTCTGATTTTTTTCACACTCCCGGGGTCAAGAAAATCACATTTGTTCACACTCCCGGGGTCAGGAAATTCTGATTTTTTTCACACTCCCGGTGTTAGGAAAATCACATTTTTCACACTCCCGGGGTCAAGAAAATCACATTTTTTCACACTCCCGGGGTCAGGAAAATAGGATTTTTTTCACACTCCCGTAGTCAGGAAAATTGGATTTTTTTAACACACCCAGGGTCAGGAAAATTGGGTTTTCTTCACACTCCTGGGGTCAATTAAATTGGATGTTTTAACACTCCCGGGGTCAGGAAAATTGGATTTTTTTCACACTCCCGGGTTCAGGAAATTCTAATTTTTTTCACACACCCGGTGTTAGGAAAATCACATTTTTCACACTCCCGGGGTCAGAAAAATCACATTTTTTCACACTCCCGGGGTCAGGAAAATTGGATTTTTTTAACACTCCCGGGGTCAAGAAAATCACATTTTTTCACACTCCCGGGGTCAGGAAAATTGGATTTTTTTAACACTCCCGGGGTCAAGAAAATCACATTTTTTCACACTCCCGGGGTCAGGAGATTCTGATTTTTTTCACACTCCCGGGGTCAAGAAAATCACATTTTTTCACACTCCCGGGGTCAGGAGATTCTGATTTTTTTCACACTCCCGGGGTCAAGAAAATCACATTTGTTCACACTCCCGGGGTCAGGAGATTCTGATTTTTTTCACACTCCCAGGGTCAAGAAAATCACATTTGTTCACACTCCCGGGGTCAGGAAATTCTGATTTTTTTCACACTCCCGGTGTTAGGAAAATCACATTTTTCACACTCCCGGGGTCAAGAAAATCACATTTTTTCACACTCCCGGGGTCAGGAAAATAGGATTTTTTTCACACTCCCGTAGTCAGGAAAATTGGATTTTTTTAACACACCCAGGGTCAGGAAAATTGGGTTTTCTTCACACTCCCGGGGTCAATTAAATTGGATGTTTTAACACTCCCGGGGTCAGGAAAATTGGATTTTTTTCACACTCCCGGGTTCAGGAAAATTGGGTTTTTTTCACACTCCCGGAGTCAAGAAAATCACATTCTTTCACACTCCTGGGGTCAGGAGATTCTGATTTTTGTCACACTCCCGTGGCCAAGAAAATCACATTTTTTCACACTACCGGGGTCAGAAGATTCTGATTTTTTTCACACTACCGGGGTCAAGAAAATCACATTTTTTCACACTCCCGGGGTCAGGAAATTCTGATTTTTTTCACACTCCCGGTGTTAGGAAAATCTCATTTTTCACACTCCCGGGGTGAAGAAAATCACATTTTTTCACACTCCCGGGGTCAGGAGATTCTGATTTTTTTCACACTCCCGGGGTGAAGAAAATCACATTTTTTCACACTCCCAGGGTCAGGAAATTCTGATTTTTTTCACACTCCCGTTGTTAGGAAAATCACATTTTTCACACTCCCGGGGTGAAGAAAATCACATTTTTTCACACTCCCGGGGTCAGGAAATTCTGATATTTTTCACACTCCCGCGGTCAGGAAAATCGGATATTTTCACACTCCCAGGGTCAGGAAAATCAGATTTTTCTCATACTCCCGGGGTCAAGAAAATCACATTTTTTCACACTACCAGAGTCAGGAAAATTGGATTTTTTTCACACTCTCGGGGTCAGGAAAATTGGATGTTTTTAACACTCCCGGGGTCAGGAAAATTGGATTTTTTTCACACTCCCAGGGTCAGGGAAATTGGTTTTTTTCACACTCCCGGGGTCAAGAAAATCACATTTTTTCACACTCCTGGGGTCAGGAAAATTGGATTTTTTCACACTCCCGGGGTCAGGAAAATTGTGTTTTTTTCACACTCCCGGGGTCAGGAAAATTGTGTTTTTTTTCACACTCCCAAGGTCAAGAAAATCACATTTTTTCACACTCTCGGGGTCAAGAACATCACATTTTTTCACACTCCCGGGGTCAGGAAATTCTGATATTTTTCACACTCCCGGGGTCTTGAAAATCGGATATTTTCACACTCCCGGGGTCAGGAAAATCAGATTTTTTTCACACTCACGGAGTCAAGAAAATCACATTTTTTCACACTCCTGGGGTCAGGAGATTCTGATTTTTTTCACACTCCCGTGGCCAAGAAAATCACATTTTTTCACACTACCGGGGTCAGAAGATTCTGATTTTTTTCACACTACCGGGGTCAAGAAAATCACATTTTTTCACACTCCCGGGGTCAGGAAATTCTGATTTTTTTTCACACTCCCGGTGTTAGGAAAATCTCATTTTTCACACTCCCGGGGTGAAGAAAATCACATTTTTTCACACTCCCGGGGTCAGGAGATTCTGATTTTTTTCACACTCCCGGGGTGAAGAAAATCACATTTTTTCACACTCCCAGGGTCAGGAAATTCTGATTTTTTTCACACTCCCGTTGTTAGGAAAATCACATTTTTCACACTCCCGGGGTGAAGAAAATCACATTTTTTCACACTCCCGGGGTCAGGAAATTCTGATATTTTTCACACTCCCGGGGTCAGGAAAATCGGATATTTTCACACTCCCAGGGTCAGGAAAATCAGATTTTTCTCATACTCCCGGGGTCAAGAAAATCACATTTTTTCACACTACCGGAGTCAGGAAAATTGGATTTTTTTCACACTCTCGGGGTCAGGAAAATTGGATGTTTTTAACACTCCCGGGGTCAGGAAAATTGGATTTTTTTCACACTCCCAGGGTCAGGGAAATTGGTTTTTTTCACACTCCCGGGGTCAAGAAAATCACATTTTTTCACACTCCTGGGGTCAGGAAAATTGGATTTTTTCACACTCCCGGGGTCAGGAAAATTGTGTTTTTTTCACACTCCCGGGGTCAGGAAAATTGTGTTTTTTTCACACTCCCAAGGTCAAGAAAATCACATTTTTTCACACTCTCGGGGTCAAGAACATCACATTTTTTCACACTCCCGGGGTCAGGAAATTCTGATATTTTTCACACTCCCGGGGTCAGGAAAATCGGATATTTTCACACTCCCGGGGTCAGGAAAATCAGATTTTTTTCATACTCCCGGGGACAAGAAAATCACATTTTTTCACACTACCGGGGTCAGGAAAATTGGATTTTTTTCATACTCCCGGGGTCAGGAAAATTGGATGTTTTTATCACTCCCGGGGTCAGGAAAATTGGATTTTTTTCACACTCCCAGCGTCAGGAAAAGTGGGTTTTTTTCACACTCCCGGGTTCAAGAATATCACATTTTTTCACACTCCCGAGGTCAGGAGATTCTGATTTTTTTCACACTCCCGGGGTCAAGAAAATCACATTTTTTCACACTACCGGGGTCAGGAAAATTGGATTTTTTTCACACTCACGGGGTCAGGGAATTGGATATTTTCATACTCCCGGGGTCAGGAAAATTGCATTTTTCAGACTCTCGCGGTCAGGAAAATCGCATTTTTCATACTCCCGGGGTCAGGAAAATTGGATATTTTCACACTCCCGGGGTCAGGAAAATCAGATTTTTTTCACACTCCCGGGGTCAAGAATATCACATTTTTTCACACTCCCGGGGTCAGGAGATTCTGATTTTTTTCACACTCCCGGGGTCAAGAAAATCACATTTTTTCACATTCCCGGTGTTAGGAAAAATTGTGTTTTTTTCACACACATGGGGTCCGGAAAATTGGGTTTTTTTCACACTCCCGGGGTCAAGAAAATCACATTTTTTCACACTCCCAGTGTCAGAAGATTCTGATCTTTTTCACACTCCCGGGGTCAGGAAAATTGGATATTTTCACACTCCCGGGGTCAGGAAAATCAGATTTTTTTCACACTCCCAGGGTCAGGAAAATTGGGTTTTTTTTCACACTCCCGGGTTCAAGAAAATCACATTTTTCACACTCCCGGGGTCAGGAGATTCTGATTTTTTTCACACTCCCTGGGTCAAGAAAATCACTTTTTTCACACTCCCGGCGTCAGAAGATTCTGATTTTTTCACACTCCCGGGGTCAGGAAAATCGGATATTTTCACATTCCCGGGGTCAGGAAAATCAGATTTTTTCACACTCCCGGGGTCAGGAAAATTGGATTTTTTTCACACTCCCGGGGTCAGGAAAATTGGATTTTTTTCACACTCCCTGGGTCAGGAAAATTGGGTTTTTTTTCACACTCCCGGGATCAGGAAAATTGGGTTTTTTTCACACTCCCGGGTTCAAGAAAATCACATTTTTTCACTCTCCCAGGGTCAGGAGATTTTGATTTTTTTCACACTCCCGGGGTCAGGAAAATTGGATTTTTTCACACTCCCGGGATCAGGAAATTCTGATATTTTTCACACTCCCGGGGTCAGGAAAATCGGATTTTTTTTCATACTCCCGGGGTCAGGAAAATTGGATATTTTCATACTCCCGGGATCAGGAAAATTGCATTTTTCATACTCCCGGGGTCAGGAAAATTGGATTTTTTTCACTCTCCCGGGGTCAAGAGATTCTGATTTTTTCACACTCCCGGGGTCAAGAAAATCACATTTTTTCACACTCCCGGGGTCAGGAGATTCTGATTTTTTTCACACTCCCGGTGTTAGGAAAATCACATTTTTCACACCCCCGGGGTCAGGAAAATTGGATTTTTTCACACTCCCGGGATCAGGAAATACTGATATTTTTCACACTCCCGGGGTCAGGAAAATCGGATATTTTCACACTCCTGGGGTCAGGAAAATCAGATTTTTTTCATACTCCCGGGGTCAGGAAAATCGCATTTTTCATACTCCCAGGGTCAGGAAAATTGCATTTTTCATACTCCCGTGGTCAGGAAAATCACATTTTTTCACACTCCCGGAGTCAGGAGATTCTGATTTTTTTCACACTCCCGGGGTCAGGAAAATTGGATTTTTTCACACTCCCGGGATCAGGAAATTCTGATATTTTTCACACTCCCGGGGTCAGGAAAATCAGATATTTTTCATACTCCCGGGGTCAGGAAAATTGGATATTTTCATACTCCCGGGGTCAGGAAAATCGCATTTTTCATACTCACGGTGTTAGGAAAATCACATTTTTTCACACTCCCGGGGTCAGGAAATTCTGATATTTTTCACACTCCCGGGGTCAGGAAAATTGGATATTTTCATACTCCCGGGGTCAGGAAAATCGCATTTTTCATACTCACGGTTTTAGGAAAATCGCATTTTTCACACTCCCGGGGTCAGGAAAATCGGATATTTTCACACTCCCGGGGTCAGGAAAATCAGATTTTTTTCACACTCCCGGGGTCAGGAAAATTGGATTTTTTTCACACTCCCGGGGTCAGGAAAATTGGATTTTTTTCACACTCCCGGGGTCAAGAAAATCACATTTTTTCACACTCCCGGGGTCAGGAAAATTGGGTTTTTTTCACACTCCCGGGGTCAAGAAAATCACATTTTTTCACTCTCCCAGGGTCAGGAGATTTTGATTTTTTTCACACTCCCGGGGTCAGGAAAATTGGATTTTTTCACACTCCCGGGATCAGGAAATTCTGATATTTTTCACACTCCCGGGGTGAGGAAAATCGGATATTTTCACACTCCCGGGATCAGGAAAATTGCATGTTTCATACTCCCAGGGTCAGGAAAATTGGATTTTTTTCACTCTCCCGGGGTCAGGAGATTCTGATTTTTTCACACTCCCAGGATCAAGAAAATCACATTTTTTCACACTCCCGGTGTCAGGAAATTCTGATATTTTTCACACTCCCGGGGTCAGGAAAATCGGATATTTTCACACTCCCGGGGTCAGGAAAATCAGATTTTTTTCATACTCCCGGGGTCAGGAAAATCACATTTTTTCACACTCCCAGGGTCAAAGGAAATTCTGATTTTTTTCACACTCACGGTGTTAGGAAAATCACATTTTTCACACTCCCGGGGTCAGGAATATTGGATTTCTTCACACTCCCGGGGTCAGGAGAATTTAATTTTTTTCAGACTCCTGGGGTCAAGAAAATCACATTTTTTCACACTCCCGGGGTCAGGAAAATCGGATATTTTCACACTCCCGGGGTCAGGAAAATCAGATTTTTTTTCACACTCCCGCGGTCAGGAAAATTGGATATTTTCATACTCCCGGGATCAGGAAAATCGCATTTTTCATACTCCCGGGGTCAGGAAAATCAAAAAAAATTCACATTCCCGGGGTCAGGAAAATCAGATTTTTTTCATACTCCCGGGGTCAGGAAAACTGGATATTTTCATACTCCCGGGGTCAGGAAAATTGCATTTTTCAGACTCCCGGGGTCAGGAAAATCGCATTTTTCATACTCCCGGGGTCAAGAAAATCACGTTTTTTCACACTCCCGGGGTCAGGAAATTCTGATATTTTTCACACTCCCGGGGTCAGGAAAATCGGATATTTTCACACTCCCGGGGTCAGGAAAATCAGATTTTTTTTCATACTCCCGGGGTCAGGACAATCACATTTTTTCACACTCCCTGGGTCAGGAAATTCTTATTTTTTCCACACTCACGGTGTTAGGAAAATCACATTTTTCACACTCCCGGGGTCAGGAGAATTTAATTTTTTTCACACTCCCGGGGTCAAGAAAATCACATTTTTTCACACTCCCGGGGTCAGGAAATTCTGATATTTTTCACACTCCCGGGGTCAGGAAAATCAGATTTTTTTTCACACTCCCGGGGTCAGGAAAATCAGATTTTTTTTTCATACTCCCGGGGTCAGGACAATCACATTTTTTCACACTCCCTGGGTCAGGAAATTCTTATTTTTTCCACACTCACGGTGTTAGGAAAATCACATTTTTCACACTCCCGGGGTCAGGAGAATTTAATTTTTTTCACACTCCCGGGGTCAAGAAAATCACATTTTTTCACACTCCCGGGGTCAGGAAATTCTGATATTTTTCACACTCCCGGGGTCAGGAAAATCAGATTTTTTTTCACACTCCCGCGGTCAGGAAAATTGGATATTTTCATACTCCCGGGATCAGGAAAATCGCATTTTTCATACTCCCGGGGTCAGGAAAATCAAAAAAAATTCACATTCCCGGGGTCAGGAAAATCAGATTTTTTTCACACTCCCGGTGTCAGGAAAATTGGATATTTTCACACTCCTGGGGTCAGGAAAATTGGGTTTTTTTCACACTCCCGGGGTCAAGAAAATCACATTTTTTCACACTCCCGGGGTCAGGAGATTCTGATTTTTTTCACACTCCCGGGGTCAAGAAAATCACATTTTTTCACACTCCCGGGGTCAGGAAATTCTGATATTTTTCACACTCCCGGTGTTAGAAAAATCACATTTTTCACACTCCCAGGATCAAGAAAATCACATTTTTTCACACTCCCGGTGTCAGGAAATTCTGATATTTTTCACACTCCCGGGGTCAGGAAAATCGGATATTTTCACACTCCCGGGGTCAGGAAAATCAGATTTTTTTCATACTCCCGGGGTCAGGAAAATCACATTTTTTCACACTCCCAGGGTCAAAGGAAATTCTGATTTTTTTCACACTCACGGTGTTAGGAAAATCACATTTTTCACACTCCCGGGGTCAGGAATATTGGATTTCTTCACACTCCCGGGGTCAGGAGAATTTAATTTTTTTCAGACTCCTGGGGTCAAGAAAATCACATTTTTTCACACTCCCGGGGTCAGGAAAATCGGATATTTTCACACTCCCGGGGTCAGGAAAATCAGATTTTTTTTCACACTCCCGCGGTCAGGAAAATTGGATATTTTCATACTCCCGGGATCAGGAAAATCGCATTTTTCATACTCCCGGGGTCAGGAAAATCAAAAAAAATTCACATTCCCGGGGTCAGGAAAATCAGATTTTTTTCATACTCCCGGGGTCAGGAAAACTGGATATTTTCATACTCCCGGGGTCAGGAAAATTGCATTTTTCAGACTCCCGGGGTCAGGAAAATCGCATTTTTCATACTCCCGGGGTCAGGAAATTTTGATTTTTTTCACACACCCGGTGTTAGGAAAATCACATTTTTCACACTCCCGGGGTCAAGAAAATCACGTTTTTTCACACTCCCGGGGTCAGGAAATTCTGATATTTTTCACACTCCCGGGGTCAGGAAAATCGGATATTTTCACACTCCCGGGGTCAGGAAAATCAGATTTTTTTTCATACTCCCGGGGTCAGGACAATCACATTTTTTCACACTCCCTGGGTCAGGAAATTCTTATTTTTTCCACACTCACGGTGTTAGGAAAATCACATTTTTCACACTCCCGGGGTCAGGAGAATTTAATTTTTTTCACACTCCCGGGGTCAAGAAAATCACATTTTTTCACACTCCCGGGGTCAGGAGATTCTGATTTTTTTCACACTCCCGGGGTCAAGAAAATCACATTTTTTCACATTCCCGGTGTTAGGAAAAATTGTGTTTTTTTCACACACATGGGGTCCGGAAAATTGGGTTTTTTTCACACTCCCGGGGTCAAGAAAATCACATTTTTTCACACTCCCAGTGTCAGAAGATTCTGATCTTTTTCACACTCCCAGGGTCAGGAAAATTGGATATTTTCACACTCCCGGGGTCAGGAAAATCAGATTTTTTTCACACTCCCAGGGTCAGGAAAATTGGGTTTTTTTTCACACTCCCGGGTTCAAGAAAATCACATTTTTTCACACTCCCGGGGTCAGGAGATTCTGATTTTTTTCACACTCCCTGGGTCAAGAAAATCACTTTTTTCACACTCCCGGCGTCAGAAGATTCTGATTTTTTCACACTCCCGGGGTCAGGAAAATCGGATATTTTCACATTCCCGGGGTCAGGAAAATCAGATTTTTTCACACTCCCGGGGTCAGGAAAATTGGATTTTTTTCACACTCCCGGGGTCAGGAAAATTGGATTTTTTTCACACTCCCTGGGTCAGGAAAATTGGGTTTTTTTCACACTCCCGGGATCAGGAAAATTGGGTTTTTTTCACACTCCCGGGGTCAAGAAAATCACATTTTTTCACTCTCCCAGGGTCAGGAGATTTTGATTTTTTTCACACTCCCGGGGTCAGGAAAATTGGATTTTTTCACACTCCCGGGATCAGGAAATTCTGATATTTTTCACACTCCCGGGGTCAGGAAAATCGGATTTTTTTTCATACTCCCGGGGTCAGGAAAATTGGATATTTTCATACTCCCGGGATCAGGAAAATTGCATTTTTCATACTCCCGGGGTCAGGAAAATTGGATTTTTTTCACTCTCCCGGGGTCAAGAGATTCTGATTTTTTCACACTCCCGGGGTCAAGAAAATCACATTTTTTCACACTCCCGGGGTCAGGAGATTCTGATTTTTTTCACACTCCCGGTGTTAGGAAAATCACATTTTTCACACCCCCGGGGTCAGGAAAATTGGATTTTTTCACACTCCCGGGATCAGGAAATACTGATATTTTTCACACTCCCGGGGTCAGGAAAATCGGATATTTTCACACTCCTGGGGTCAGGAAAATCAGATTTTTTTCATACTCCCGGGGTCAGGAAAATCGCATTTTTCATACTCCCAGGGTCAGGAAAATTGCATTTTTCATACTCCCGTGGTCAGGAAAATCACATTTTTTCACACTCCCGGAGTCAGGAGATTCTGATTTTTTTCACACTCCCGGGGTCAGGAAAATTGGATTTTTTCACACTCCCGGGATCAGGAAATTCTGATATTTTTCACACACCCGGGGTCAGGAAAATCAGATATTTTTCATACTCCCGGGGTCAGGAAAATTGGATATTTTCATACTCCCGGGGTCAGGAAAATCGCATTTTTCATACTCACGGTGTTAGGAAAATCACATTTTTTTCACACTCCCGGGGTCAGGAAATTCTGATATTTTTCACACTCCCGGGGTCAGGAAAATTGGATATTTTCATACTCCCGGGGTCAGGAAAATCGCATTTTTCATACTCACGGTTTTAGGAAAATCGCATTTTTCACACTCCCGGGGTCAGGAAAATCGGATATTTTCACACTCCCGGGGTCAGGAAAATCAGATTTTTTTCACACTCCCGGGGTCAGGAAAATTGGATTTTTTTTCACACTCCCGGGGTCAGGAAAATTGGATTTTTTTCACACTCCCGGGGTCAAGAAAATCACATTTTTTCACACTCCCGGGGTCAGGAAAATTGGGTTTTTTTCACACTCCCGGGGTCAAGAAAATCACATTTTTTCACTCTCCCAGGGTCAGGAGATTTTGATTTTTTTCACACTCCCGGGGTCAGGAAAATTGGATTTTTTCACACTCCCGGGATCAGGAAATTCTGATATTTTTCACACTCCCGGGGTGAGGAAAATCGGATATTTTCACACTCCCGGGGTCAGGAAAATCAGATTTTTTTTCATACTCCCGGGGTCAGGAAAATTGGATATTTTCATACTCCCGGGATCAGGAAAATTGCATGTTTCATACTCCCAGGGTCAGGAAAATTGGATTTTTTTCACTCTCCCGGGGTCAGGAGATTCTGATTTTTTCACACTCCCGGGGTCAAGAAAATCACATTTTTTCACACTCCCGGGGTCAGGAGATTCTGATTTTTTTCACACTTCCGGTGTTAGGAAAATCACATTTTTCACACCCCCGGGGTCAGGAAAATTGGATTTTTTCACACTCCCGGGATCAGGAAATACTGATATTTTTCACACTCCCGGGGTCAGGAAAATCGGATATTTTCACACTCCCGGGGTCAGGAAAATCAGATTTTTTTCATACTCCCGGGGTCAGGAAAATTGGATTTTTTCACACTCCCGGGATCAGGAAATTCTGATATTTTTCACACTCCCGGGGTCAGGAAAATCAGATATTTTTCATACTCCCGGGGTCAGGAAAATTGGATATTTTCATACTCCCGGGGTCAGGAAAATCGCATTTTTCATACTCACGGTGTTAGGAATATCACATTTTTTCACACTCCCGGGGTCAGGAAATTCTGATATTTTTCACACTCCCGGGGTCAGGAAAATTGGATATTTTCATACTCCCGTGGTCAGGAAAATCACATTTTTTCACACTCCCGGAGTCAGGAGATTCTGATTTTTTTCACACTCCCGGGGTCAGGAAAATTGGATTTTTTCACACTCCCGGGGTCAGGAAAATTGGATTTTTTTCACACTCCCGGGGTCAGGAAAATCACATTTTTTCACACTCCCGGGGTCAGGACATTCTGATATTTTTCACACTCCCGGGGTCAGGAAAATCGGATATTTTCACACTCCCGGGGTCAGGAAAATCAGATTTTTTTTCATACTCCCGGGGTCAGGAAAATTGGATATTTTCATACTCCCGGGGTCAGGAAAATCAGATTTTTTTCATACTCCCGGGGTCAAGAAAATCACATTTTTTCACACTACCGGGGTCAGGAAAATTGGATTTTTTTCACACTCCCAGGGTTAGGAAAATTGGATGTTTTTAGCACTCCCGGGGTCAGGAAAATTGGATTTTTTTCACACTCCCGGGGTCAGGAAAATTTGGGTTTTTTCACTCTCCCAGGGTCAAGAAACTCACATTTTTTCACACTCCCGGGGTCAGGAAAATTGGTTTTTTTTCACACTCCCGGGGTCAGGAAAATTGGGGTTTTTTCACACTCCCGGGGTCAAGAAAATCACATTTTTTCACTCTCCCGGGGTCAGGAGATTCTGATTTTTTCACACTCCCGGGGTCCAGAAAATCACATTTTTTCACACTCCCGGGGTCAGGAGATTCTGATTTTTTTTCACACTCCCGGGGTCAGGAAAATTGGATTTTTTCACACTCCCGGGATCAGGAAATTCTGATATTTTTCACACTCCCGGGGTCAGGAAAATCGGATATTTTCACACTCCCGGCGTCAGGAAAATTGGATATTTTCACACTCCCGGGGTCAGGAAAAAAATTTTTTTTCACACTCCAGGGGTCAAGAAAATCACATTTTTTCACACTCCCGGGGTCAGGAGATTCTGATTTTTTTTACACTCCCGGGGTCAAGAAAATCACATTTTTTCACACTCCCAGGGTCAGGAAAATTGTTTATTTTCATACTCCCGGCGTCAAGAAAATCACATTTTTTAACACTCCCGGGGTCAGGAAAATTGGATTTTTTTCACACTCCCAGGGTTAGGAAAATTGGATGTTTTTAGCACTCCCGGGGTCAGGAAAATTGGATTTTTTTCACACTCCCGGGGTCAGGAAAATCACATTTTTTCACACTCCCGGGGTCAGGACATTCTGATATTTTTCACACTCCCGGGGTCAGGAAAATCGGATATTTTCACACTCCCGGGGTCAGGAAAATCAGATTTTTTTTCATACTCCCGGGGTCAGGAAAATTGGATATTTTCATACTCCCGGGGTCAGGAAAATCAGATTTTTTTCATACTCCCGGGGTCAAGAAAATCACATTTTTTCACACTACCGGGGTCAGGAAAATTGGATTTTTTTCACACTCCCAGGGTTAGGAAAATTGGATGTTTTTAGCACTCCCGGGGTCAGGAAAATTGGATTTTTTTCACACTCCCGGGGTCAGGAAAATTTGGGTTTTTTCACACTCCCAGGGTCAAGAAACTCACATTTTTTCACACTCCCGGGGTCAGGAAATTTGGTTTTTTTTCACACTCCCGGGGTCAGGAAAATTGGGGTTTTTTCACACTCCCGGGGTCAAGAAAATCACATTTTTTCACTCTCCCGGGGTCAGGAGATTCTGATTTTTTCACACTCCCGGGGTCCAGAAAATCACATTTTTTCACACTCCCGGGGTCAGGAGATTCTGATTTTTTTTCACACTCCCGGGGTCAGGAAAATTGGATTTTTTCACACTCCCGGGATCAGGAAATTCTGATATTTTTCACACTCCCGGGGTCAGGAAAATCGGATATTTTCACACTCCCGGGGTCAGGAAAATTGGATTTTTTTCACACTCCCGGGGTCAGGAAAAAAATTTTTTTTCACACTCCAGGGGTCAAGAAAATCACATTTTTTCACACTCCCGGGGTCAGGAGATTCTGATTTTTTTTACACTCCCAGGGTCAGGAAAATTGTTTATTTTCATACTCCCGGCGTCAAGAAAATCACATTTTTTAACACTCCCGGGGTCAGGAAAATTGGGTTTTTTTCACACTCCCAGGGTTAGGAAAATTGGATGTTTTTAGCACTCCCGGGGTCAGGAAAATTGGATTTTTTTCACACTCCCGGGGTCAGGAAAATCACATTTTTTCACACTCCCGGGGTCAGGACATTCTGATATTTTTCACACTCCCGGGGTCAGGAAAATCGGATATTTTCACACTCCCGGGGTCAGGAAAATCAGATTTTTTTTCATACTCCCGGGGTCAGGAAAATTGGATATTTTCATACTCCCGGGGTCAGGAAAATCAGATTTTTTTCATACTCCCGGGGTCAAGAAAATCACATTTTTTCACACTACCGGGGTCAGGAAAATTGGATTTTTTTCACACTCCCAGGGTTAGGAAAATTGGATGTTTTTAGCACTCCCGGGGTCAGGAAAATTGGATTTTTTTCACACTCCCGGGGTCAGGAAAATTTGGGTTTTTTCACTCTCCCAGGGTCAAGAAACTCACATTTTTTCACACTCCCGGGGTCAGGAAAATTGGTTTTTTTTCACACTCCCGGGGTCAGGAAAATTGGGGTTTTTTCACACTCCCGGGGTCAAGAAAATCACATTTTTTCACTCTCCCGGGGTCAGGAGATTCTGATTTTTTCACACTCCCGGGGTCCAGAAAATCACATTTTTTCACACTCCCGGGGTCAGGAGATTCTGATTTTTTTTCACACTCCCGGGGTCAGGAAAATTGGATTTTTTCACACTCCCGGGATCAGGAAATTCTGATATTTTTCACACTCCCGGGGTCAGGAAAATCGGATATTTTCACACTCCCGGCGTCAGGAAAATTGGATATTTTCACACTCCCGGGGTCAGGAAAAAAATTTTTTTTCACACTCCAGGGGTCAAGAAAATCACATTTTTTCACACTCCCGGGGTCAGGAGATTCTGATTTTTTTTACACTCCCGGGGTCAAGAAAATCACATTTTTTCACACTCCCAGGGTCAGGAAAATTGTTTATTTTCATACTCCCGGCGTCAAGAAAATCACATTTTTTAACACTCCCGGGGTCAGGAAAATTGGATTTTTTTCACACTCCCAGGGTTAGGAAAATTGGATGTTTTTAGCACTCCCGGGGTCAGGAAAATTGGATTTTTTTCACACTCCCGGGGTCAGGAAAATCACATTTTTTCACACTCCCGGGGTCAGGACATTCTGATATTTTTCACACTCCCGGGGTCAGGAAAATCGGATATTTTCACACTCCCGGGGTCAGGAAAATCAGATTTTTTTTCATACTCCCGGGGTCAGGAAAATTGGATATTTTCATACTCCCGGGGTCAGGAAAATCAGATTTTTTTCATACTCCCGGGGTCAAGAAAATCACATTTTTTCACACTACCGGGGTCAGGAAAATTGGATTTTTTTCACACTCCCAGGGTTAGGAAAATTGGATGTTTTTAGCACTCCCGGGGTCAGGAAAATTGGATTTTTTTCACACTCCCGGGGTCAGGAAAATTTGGGTTTTTTCACACTCCCAGGGTCAAGAAACTCACATTTTTTCACACTCCCGGGGTCAGGAAATTTGGTTTTTTTTCACACTCCCGGGGTCAGGAAAATTGGGGTTTTTTCACACTCCCGGGGTCAAGAAAATCACATTTTTTCACTCTCCCGGGGTCAGGAGATTCTGATTTTTTCACACTCCCGGGGTCCAGAAAATCACATTTTTTCACACTCCCGGGGTCAGGAGATTCTGATTTTTTTTCACACTCCCGGGGTCAGGAAAATTGGATTTTTTCACACTCCCGGGATCAGGAAATTCTGATATTTTTCACACTCCCGGGGTCAGGAAAATCGGATATTTTCACACTCCCGGGGTCAGGAAAATCAGATTTTTTCACACTCCCAGGGTCAGGAAAATTGGATTTTTTTCACACTCCCGGGGTCAGGAAAATTGGTTTTTTTTCACACTCCAGGGGTCAAGAAAATCACATTTTTTCACACTCCCGGGGTCAGGAGATTCTGATTTTTTCACACTCCTGGGGTGAAGAAAATCACATTTTTTCACACTCCCAGGATCAGGAAAATTGTTTATTTTCATACTCCCGGGGTCAAGAAAATCACATTTTTTCACACTCCCGGGGTCAGGAAAATCAGATTTTTTCACACTCCCGGGGTCAGGAAAATTGGATTTTTTTCACACTCCCGGGTCAGGAAAATTGGGGTTTTTTCACACTCCCGGGGTCAAGAAACTCACATTTTTTCACACTCCCGGGGTCAGGAAAATTGGGGTTTTTTCACACTCCCGGGGTCAAGAAACTCACATTTTTTCACACTCCCGGGGTCAGGAAAATTGGGGTTTTTTCACACTCCCGGGGTCAAGAAACTCACATTTTTTCACACTCCCGGGGTCAGGAAAAATGGGTTTTATTCACACTCCCGGGGTCAGTAAAATTGGGTTTTTTTTCACACTCCCGGGTTCAAGAAAATCACATTTTTTCACTCTCCCGGGGTCAGGAGATTCTGATTTTTTCACACTCCCGGGGTCAAGAAAATCACATTTTTTCACACTCCTGGGGTCAGGAGATTCTGATTTTTTTCACACTCCCGGGGTCAGGAAAATTGGATTTTTTCACACTCCCGGGATCAGGAAATTCTGATATTTTTCACACTCCCGGGGTCAGGAAAATCGGATATTTTCACACTCCCGGGGTCAGGAAAATTGGATTTTTTTCACACTCCCGGGGTCAAGAAACTCACATTTTTTCACACTCCCGGGGTCAGGAAAATTGGTTTTTTTTCACACTCCAGGGGTCAAGAAAATCACATTTTTTCACACTCCCGGGGTCAGGAGATTCTGATTTTTTTTACACTCCCGGGGTCAAGAAAATCACATTTTTTCACACTCCCAGGGTCAGGAAAATTGTTTATTTTCATACTCCCGGGGTCAAGAAAATCACATTTTTTCACACTCCCGGGGTCAGGAATTTCTGATTTTTTTCATACTCCCGGGGTCAAGAAAATCACATTTTTTCACACTCCCGGGGTCAGGACATTCTGATATTTTTCACACTCCCGGGGTCAGGAAAATCGGATATTTTCACACTCCCGGGGTCAGGAAAATCAGATTTTTTTCATACTCCCGGGGTCAGGAAAATTGGATATTTTCATACTCCCGGGGTCAGGAAAATCACATTTTTCATACTCACGGTGTTAGGAAAATCACATTTTTTCACACTCCCGGGGTCAGGAAATTCTGATATTTTTCACACTCCCGGGGTCAGGAAAATCACATTTTTTCACTCTCCCGGGGTCAGGAGATTCTGATTTTTTCACACTCCCGGGGTTAAGAAAATCACATTTTTTCACACTCCCGGGGTCAGGAGATTCTGATTTTTTTCACACTCCCGGGGTCAGGAAAATTGGAATTTTTCACACTCCCGGGATCAGGAAATTCTGTTATTTTTCACACTCCTGGGGTCAGGAAAATCGGATATTTTCACACTCCCGGGGTCAGGAAAATCAGATTTTTTTCATACTCCCGGGGTCAGGAAAATTGGATATTTTCATACTCCCGGGGTCAGGAAAATTGCATTTTTCATACTCACGGTGTTAGGAAAATCGCATTTTTCATACTCCTGGGGTCAGGAAAATCCAATTTTTTTCACACTCCCGGGGTCAAGAAAATCACATTTTTTCACACTCCTGGGGTCAGAAAAATTGGATTTTTTTTCACACTCCCGGGGTCAGGAAAATTGGATTTTTTTCACACTCCCGGGGTCAGGAAAATTGGTTTTTTTTTCACACTCCCGGGGTCAGGAGATTCTGATTTTTTTTACACTCCCGGGGTCAAGAAAATCACATTTTTTCACACTCCCAGGGTCAGGAAAATTGTTTATTTTCATACTTCCGGGGTCAAGAAAATCACATTTTTTCACACTCCCGGGGTCAGGAATTTCTGATTTTTTTCATACTCCCGGGGTCAAGAAAATCACATTTTTCACACTCCCGGGGTCAGGACATTCTGATATTTTTCACACTCCCGGGGTCAGGAAAATCGGATATTTTCACACTCCCGGGGTCAGGAAAATCAGATTTTTTTCATACTCCCGGGGTCAGGAAAATTGGATATTTTCATACTCCCGGGGTCAGGAAAATCGCATTTTTCATACTCACGGTGTTAGGAAAATCACATTTTTTCACACTCCCGGGGTCAGGAAATTCTGATATTTTTCACACTCCCGGGGTCAGGAAAATCACATTTTTTCACTCTCCCGGGGTCAGGAGATTCTGATTTTTTCACACTCCCGGGGTCAAGAAAATCACATTTTTTCACACTCCCGGGGTCAGGAGATTCTGATTTTTTTCACACTCCCGGGGTCAGGAAAATTGGATTTTTTCACACTCCCGGGATCAGGAAATTCTGATATTTTTCACACTCCTGGGTCAGGAAAATCGGATATTTTCACACTCCCAGGGTCAGGAAAATCAGATTTTTTTCATACTCCCGGGGTCAGGAAAATATGATATTTTCATACTCCCGGGGTCAGGGAAATCGCATTTTTCATACTCACGGTGTTAGGAAAATCGCATTTTTCATACTCCCGGGGTCAGGAAAATCCAAATTTTTTCACACTCCCGGGGTCAAGAAAATCACATTTTTTCACACTCCTGGGGTCAGGAAAATTGGATTTTTTTTCACACTCCCGGGGTCAGGAAAATGGATTTTTTTCACACTCCCGGGGTCAGGAAATTCTGTTATTTTTCACACTCCTGGGGTCAGGAAAATCGGATATTTTCACACTCCCGGGGTCAGGAAAATCAGATTTTTTTCATACTCCCGGGGTCAGGAAAATTGGATATTTTCATACTCCCGGGGTCAGGAAAATCGCATTTTTCATACTCACGGTGTTAGGAAAATCGCATTTTTCATACTCCCGGGGTCAGGAAAATCGCATTTTTCATACTCACGGTGTTAGGAAAATCGCATTTTTCATACTCCCGGGGTCAGGAAAATCCAATTTTTTTCACACTCGCGGGGTCAGGAAAATTGGATTTTTTTCACACTCCCGGGGTCAGGAAAATCGGTTTTTTTTCACACTCCAGGGGTCAAGAAAATCACATTTTTTCACACTCCCGGGGTCAGGAGATTCTGATTTTTTTTACACTCCCGGGGTCAAGAAAATCACATTTTTTCACACTCCCAGGGTCAGGAAAATTGTTTATTTTCATACTTCCGGGGTCAAGAAAATCACATTTTTTCACACTCCCGGGGTCAGGAATTTCTGATTTTTTTCATACTCCCGGGGTCAAGAAAATCACATTTTTTCACACTCCCGGGGTCAGGACATTCTGATATTTTTCACACTCCCGGGGTCAGGAAAATCGGATATTTTCACACTCCCGGGGTCAGGAAAATCAGATTTTTTTCATACTCCCGGGGTCAGGAAAATTGGATATTTTCATACTCCCGGGGTCAGGAAAATCGCATTTTTCATACTCACGGTGTTAGGAAAATCACATTTTTTCACACTCCCGGGGTCAGGAAATTCTGATATTTTTCACACTCCCGGGGTCAGGAAAATCACATTTTTTCACTCTCCCGGGGTCAGGAGATTCTGATTTTTTCACACTCCCGGGGTCAAGAAAATCACATTTTTTCACACTCCCGGGGTCAGGAGATTCTGATTTTTTTCACACTCCCGGGGTCAGGAAAATTGGATTTTTTCACACTCCCGGGATCAGGAAATTCTGATATTTTTCACACTCCTGGGTCAGGAAAATCGGATATTTTCACACTCCCGGGGTCAGGAAAATCAGATTTTTTTCATACTCCCGGGGTCAGGAAAATATGATATTTTCATACTCCCGGGGTCAGGGAAATCGCATTTTTCATACTCACGGTGTTAGGAAAATCGCATTTTTCATACTCCCGGGGTCAGGAAAATCCAAATTTTTTCACACTCCCGGGGTCAAGAAAATCACATTTTTTCACACTCCTGGGGTCAGGAAAATTGGATTTTTTTTCACACTCCCGGGGTCAGGAAAATTGGATTTTTTTCACACTCCAAGGGTCAAGAAAATCACATTTTTTCACACTCCCGGGGTCAGGAGAATTTAATTTTTTTCACACTCCCGGGGTCAAGAAAATAACATTTTTTTCACACTCCCGGGGTCAGAAGATTCTGATTTTTTCACACTCCCGGGGTCAGGAAAATCGGATATTTTCACACTCCCAGGGTCAGGAAAATTGGATTTTTTTCACACTCCCGGGGTCAGGAAAATTGGGTTTTTTTCACACTCCAGGGGTCAAGAAAATCACATTTTTTCACACTCCCGGGGTCAGGAAATTCTGATTTTTTTCACACTCCCGGTGTTAGGAAAATCACATTTTTCACACTCCCGGGGTCAAGAAAATCACATTTTTTCACACTCCCGGGGTCAGGAAATTCTGATGTTTTTCACACTCCCGGGGTCAGGAAAATCGGATATTTTCACACTCTCGGGGTCAGGAAAATCAGATTTTTTCATACTCCCGGGGTCAGGAAAATCACATTTTTTCACACTCCCACGGTCAGGAAATTCTGATTTTTTTCACACTCCCAGGGTCAGGAAATTCTGATTTTTTTCACTCTCACGGTGTTAGGAAAATCACATTTTTCACACTCCCGGGGTCAGGAAAATTGGATTTTTTCACACTCCCGGGGTCAGGAGAATTTAATTTTTTTCAGACTCCCGGGGTCAAGAAAATCACATTTTTTCACACTCCCGGGGTCAGGAAATTCTGATATTTTTCACACTCCCGGGGTCAGGAAAATCGGATATTTTCATACTCCCGGGGTCAGGAAAATCCAAATATTTTCACACTCCCGGGGTCAAGAAAATCACATTTTTTCACACTCCTGGGGTCAGGAAAATTGGATTTTTTTTCACACTCCCGGGGTCAGGAAAATTGGATTTTTTTCACACTCCCAGGGTCAGGAAAATTGGTTTTTTTTCACACTCCCAGGGTCAGGAAAATTGGATTTTTTCACACTCCCGGGGTCAGGAGAATTTAATTTTTTTCACACTCCCGGGGTCAAGAAAATAACATTTTTTTCACACTCCCGGGGTCAGAAGATTCTGATTTTTTCACACTCCCGGGGTCAGGAAAATCGGATATTTTCACACTCCCAGGGTCAGGAAAATTGGATTTTTTTCACACTCCCGGGGTCAGGAAAATTGGGTTTTTTTCACACTCCCGGGGTCAAGAAAATCACATTTTTTCACACTCCCGGGGTCAGGAAATTCTGATTTTTTTCACACTCCCGGTGTTAGGAAAATCACATTTTTCACACTCCCGGGGTCAAGAAAATCACATTTTTTCACACTCCCGGGGTCAGGAAATTCTGATGTTTTTCACACTCCCGGGGTCAGGAAAATCGGATATTTTCACACTCTCGGGGTCAGGAAAATCAGATTTTTTCATACTCCCGGGGTCAGGAAAATCACATTTTTTCACACTCCCAGGGTCAGGAAATTCTGATTTTTTTCACACTCCCAGGGTCAGGAAATTCTGATTTTTTTCACACTCACGGTGTTAGGAAAATCACATTTTTCACACTCCCGGGGTCAGGAAAATTGGATTTTTTCACACTCCCGGGGTCAGGAGAATTTAATTTTTTTCAGACTCCCGGGGTCAAGAAAATCACATTTTTTCACACTCCCGGGGTCAGGAAATTCTGATATTTTTCACACTCCCGGGGTCAGGAAAATCGGATATTTTCACACTCCCGGGGTCAGGAAAATCAGATTTTTTTCACACTCCCGGGGTCAGGAAAATTGGATATTTTCATACTCCCGGGGTCAGGAAAATCACATTTTTCATACTCCCGGGGTCAGGAAAATCAAAAAAATTTCACATTCCCGGTGTTAGGAAAATCACATTTTTCACACTCCCGGGGTCAGGAAAATTTGGTTTTTTTCACACTCCTGGGGTCAAGAAAATCACATTTTTTCACACTCCCGGGGTCAGGAGATTCTGATTTTTTTCACATTCCCGGGGTCAAGAAAATCACATTTTTTCACACTCCCGGGGTCAGGAAATACTAATTTTTTTCACACTCCCGGTGTTAGGAAAATCACATTTTTCACACTCCCGGGGTCAGAAAAATTGGATTTTTTCACACTCCCGGGGTCAGGAGAATTTAACTTTTTTTCACACTCCCGCGGTCAAGAAAATCACATTTTTTCACACTCCCGGGGTCAGGAAAATTGGATTTTTTAAACACTCCCGGGGTCAGGAAAATTGGATTTTTTTCACACACCCAGGGTTAGGAAAATTGGTTTTTTTTCACACTCCCGGGGTCAAGAAAATCACATTTTTTCACACTCCCGGGGTCAGGAATTTCTGATTTTTTTCACATTCCCGGGGTCAAGAAAATCACATTTTTTCACACTCCCGGGGTCAGGAGATTCTGATTTTTTTCACACTGCTGGGGTCAAGAAAATCACATTTGTTCACACTTCCGGGGTCAGGAAATTCTGATTTTTTCACACTCCTGATGTTAGGAAAACCACATTTTTCACACTCCCGGGGTCAAGAAAATCACATTTTTTCACACTCCCGGGGTCAGGAAATTGTGATATTTTTCACACTCCCGGGGTCAGGAAAATCGGATATTTTCACACTCCCGGGGTCAGGAAAATCAGATTTTTTCATACTCCCGGGGTCAGGAAAATCACATTTTTTCACACTCCCAGGGTCAGGAAATTCTGATTTTTTTTCACACTCACGGTGTTGGGAAAATCACATTTTTCACACTCCCGGGGTCAGGAGAATTTAATTTTTTTCAGACTCCCGGGGTCAAGAAAATCACATTTTTTCACACTCCCGGGGTCAGGAAATACTAATTTTTTTCACACTCCCGGGGTCAGGAAAATCAGATTTTTTCACACTCCCGGGGTCAGGAAAATCAGATTTTTTTTCACACTCCCGGGGTCAGGAAAATTGGATATTTTCATACTCCCGGGGTCAGGAAAATCGCATTTTTCATACTCCCGGGGTCAGGAAAATCAAAAAAATTTCGCATTCCTGGTGTTAGGAAAATCACATTTTTCACACTCCCGTGGTCAGGAAAATTGGGTTTTTTTCACACTCCCGGGTTCAAGAAAATCACATTTTTTCACACTCCCAGGGTCAAGAAAATCACATTTTTCACACTCCCGGAGTCAGGAAATTCTAATTTTTTTCACACTCCCGGTGTTAGGAAAATCACATTTTTCACACTCCCGGGGTCAGAAAAATTGGATTTTTTCACACTCCCGGGGTCAGGAGAATTTAACTTTTTTTCACACTCCCAGGGTCAAGAATATCACATTTTTTCACACTCCCGGGGTCAGGAAAATTGGATTTTTTTAACACTCCCGGGGTCAGGAAAATTGGATTTTTTTCACACACCCGGGGTCAGGAAAATTGGGTTTTTTCACACTCCCGGGGTCAAGAAAATCACATTTTTTCACACTCCCGGGGGTCAGGAGATTCTGATTTTTTTCACACTCCCGGGGTCAAGAAAATCACATTTTTCACACTCCCGGGGTCAGGAGATTCTGAAATTTTTCACACTCCCGGGGTCAGGAGATTCTGAATTTTTTCACACTCCCGGGGTCAAGAAAATCACATTTTTTCACACTCCCGGGGTCAGGAAAATAGGATTTTTTTCACACTCCCGTAGTCAGGAAAATTGGATTTTTTTAACACACCCAGGGTCAGGGAAATTGGGTTTTCTTCACACTCCCGGGGTCAATTAAATTGGATGTTTTAACACTCCCGGGGTCAGGAAAATTGAATTTTTTTCACACTCCCGGGTTCAGGAAAATTGGGTTTTTTTCAGACTCCCGGAGTCAAGAAAATCACATTTTTTTCACACTCCTGGGGTCAGGAGATTCTGATTTTTTTCACACTACCGTGGTCAAGAAAATCACATTTTTTCACACTACCGGGGTCAGAAGATTCTGATTTTTTTCACACTCCCGGGGTCAAGAAAATCACATTTTTTCACACTCCCGGGGTCAGGAAATTCTGATTTTTTTCACACTCCCGGTGTTAGGAAAATCACATTTTTCACACTCCCGGGGTGAAGAAAATCACATTTTTTCACACTCCCGGTGTCAGGAGATTCTGATTTTTTTCACACTCCCGGGGTCAAGAAAATCACATTTTTTCACACTCCCAGGGTCAGGAAATTCTGATTTTTTTTCACACTCCCATTGTTAGGAAAATCACATTTTTCACACTCCCGGGGTGAAGAAAATCACATTTTTTCACACTCCCGGGGTCAGGAAATTCTGATATTTTTCACACTCCCGGGGTCAGGAAAATCGGATATTTTCACACTCCCGGGGTCAGGAAAATCAGATTTTTCTCATACTCCCGGGGTCAAGAAAATCACATTTTTTCACACTACCGGAGTCAGGAAAATTGGATTTTTTTCACACTCCCGGGGTCAGGAAAATTGGATTTTTTCACACTCCCGGGGTCAGGAGAATTTAATTTTTTTCAGACTCCCGGGGTCAAGAAAATCACATTTTTTCACACTCCCGGGGTCAGGAAATTCTGATATTTTTCACACTCCCGGGGTCAGGAAAATCGGATATTTTCACACTCCCGGGGTCAGGAAAATCAGATTTTTTTCACAATCCCGGGGTCAGGAAAATTGGATATTTTCATACTCCCGGGGTCAGGAAAATCACATTTTTCATACTCCCGGGGTCAGGAAAATCAAAAAAATTTCACATTCCCGGTGTTAGGAAAATCACATTTTTCACACTCCCGGGGTCAGGAAAATTTGGTTTTTTTCACACTCCTGGGGTCAAGAAAATCACATTTTTTCACACTCCCGGGGTCAGGAGATTCTGATTTTTTTCACACTCCCGGGGTCAAGAAAATCACATTTTTTCACACTCCCGGGGTCAGGAAATACTAATTTTTTTCACACTCCCGGTGTTAGGAAAATCACATTTTTCACACTCCCGGGGTCAGAAAAATTGGATTTTTTCACACTCCCGGGGTCAGGAGAATTTAACTTTTTTTCACACTCCCACGGTCAAGAAAATCACATTTTTTCACACTCCCGGGGTCAGGAAAATTGGATTTTTTTAACACTCCCGGGGTCAGGAAAATTGGATTTTTTTCACACACCCAGGGTCAGGAAAATTGGATTTTTTTCATACTCCCGGGGTCAGGAAAATTGGATATTTTCATACTCCCGGGGTCAGGAAAATCGCATTTTTCATACTCACGGTATTAGGAAAATCGCATTTTTCATACTCCCGGGGTCAGGAAAATCGCATTTTTCATACTCACGGTATTAGGAAAATCGCATTTTTCATACTCCCGGGGTCAGGAAAATCGGATATTTTCACACTCCCGGGGTCAGGAAAATCAGATTTTTTCACACTCCCGGGGTCAGGAAAATTGGATTTTTTTCATACTCCCGGGGTCAGCAAAATTGGGGTTTTTTCACACTCCCGGGGTCAAGAAAATCACATTTTTTCACACTCCCGGGGTCAGGAAAATCGCATTTTTCATACTCACGGTATTAGGAAAATCGCATTTTTCATACTCCCGGGGTCAGGAAAATCGGATATTTTCACACTCCCGGGGTCAGGAAAATCAGATTTTTTCACACTCCCGGGGTCAGGAAAATTGGATTTTTTTCATACTCCCGGGGTCAGCAAAATTGGGGTTTTTTCACACTCCCGGGGTCAAGAAACTCACATTTTTTCACACTCCCGGGGTCAGGAAAATTGGATTTTTTTCATACTCCCGGGGTCAGGAAAATTGGGGTTTTTTCACACTCCCGGGGTCAAGAAACTCACATTTTTTCACACTCCCGGGGTCAGGAAAAATGGGTTTTATTCACACTCCCGGGGTCAGTAAAATTGGGTTTTTTTCACACTCCCGGGGTCAAGAAAATCACATTTTTTCACTCTCCCGGGGTCAGGAGATTCTGATTTTTTCACACTCCTGGGGTCAAGAAAATCACATTTTTTCACACTCCTGGGGTCAGGAGATTCTGATTTTTTTCACACTCCCGGGGTCAGGAAAATTGGATTTTTTCACACTCCCGGGATCAGGAAATTCTGATATTTTTCACACTCCCGGGGTCAGGAAAATCGGATATTTTCACACTCCCGGGGTCAGGAAAATTGGATTTTTTTCACACTCCCGGGGTCAGGAAAAAAATTTTTTTTCACACTCCAGGGGTCAAGAAAATCACATTTTTTCACACTCCCGGGGTCAGGAGATTCTGATTTTTTTTACACTCCCGGGGTCAAGAAAATCACATTTTTTCACACTCCCAGGGTCAGGAAAATTGTTTATTTTCATACTCCCGGCGTCAAGAAAATCACATTTTTTAACACTCCCGGGGTCAGGAAAATTGGGTTTTTTTCACACTCCCAGGGTTAGGAAAATTGGATGTTTTTAGCACTCCCGGGGTCAGGAAAATTGGATTTTTTTCACACTCCCGGGGTCAGGAAAATCACATTTTTTCACACTCCCGGGGTCAGGACATTCTGATATTTTTCACACTCCCGGGGTCAGGAAAATCGGATATTTTCACACTCCCGGGGTCAGGAAAATCAGATTTTTTTTCATACTCCCGGGGTCAGGAAAATTGGATATTTTCATACTCCCGGGGTCAGGAAAATCAGATTTTTTTCATACTCCCGGGGTCAAGAAAATCACATTTTTTCACACTACCGGGGTCAGGAAAATTGGATTTTTTTCACACTCCCAGGGTTAGGAAAATTGGATGTTTTTAGCACTCCCGGGGTCAGGAAAATTGGATTTTTTTCACACTCCCGGGGTCAGGAAAATTTGGGTTTTTTCACTCTCCCAGGGTCAAGAAACTCACATTTTTTCACACTCCCGGGGTCAGGAAAATTGGTTTTTTTTCACACTCCCGGGGTCAGGAAAATTGGGGTTTTTTCACACTCCCGGGGTCAAGAAAATCACATTTTTTCACTCTCCCGGGGTCAGGAGATTCTGATTTTTTCACACTCCCGGGGTCCAGAAAATCACATTTTTTCACACTCCCGGGGTCAGGAGATTCTGATTTTTTTTCACACTCCCGGGGTCAGGAAAATTGGATTTTTTCACACTCCCGGGATCAGGAAATTCTGATATTTTTCACACTCCCGGGGTCAGGAAAATCGGATATTTTCACACTCCCGGCGTCAGGAAAATTGGATATTTTCACACTCCCGGGGTCAGGAAAAAAATTTTTTTTCACACTCCAGGGGTCAAGAAAATCACATTTTTTCACACTCCCGGGGTCAGGAGATTCTGATTTTTTTTACACTCCCGGGGTCAAGAAAATCACATTTTTTCACACTCCCAGGGTCAGGAAAATTGTTTATTTTCATACTCCCGGCGTCAAGAAAATCACATTTTTTAACACTCCCGGGGTCAGGAAAATTGGATTTTTTTCACACTCCCAGGGTTAGGAAAATTGGATGTTTTTAGCACTCCCGGGGTCAGGAAAATTGGATTTTTTTCACACTCCCGGGGTCAGGAAAATCACATTTTTTCACACTCCCGGGGTCAGGACATTCTGATATTTTTCACACTCCCGGGGTCAGGAAAATCGGATATTTTCACACTCCCGGGGTCAGGAAAATCAGATTTTTTTTCATACTCCCGGGGTCAGGAAAATTGGATATTTTCATACTCCCGGGGTCAGGAAAATCAGATTTTTTTCATACTCCCGGGGTCAAGAAAATCACATTTTTTCACACTACCGGGGTCAGGAAAATTGGATTTTTTTCACACTCCCAGGGTTAGGAAAATTGGATGTTTTTAGCACTCCCGGGGTCAGGAAAATTGGATTTTTTTCACACTCCCGGGGTCAGGAAAATTTGGGTTTTTTCACACTCCCAGGGTCAAGAAACTCACATTTTTTCACACTCCCGGGGTCAGGAAATTTGGTTTTTTTTCACACTCCCGGGGTCAGGAAAATTGGGGTTTTTTCACACTCCCGGGGTCAAGAAAATCACATTTTTTCACTCTCCCGGGGTCAGGAGATTCTGATTTTTTCACACTCCCGGGGTCCAGAAAATCACATTTTTTCACACTCCCGGGGTCAGGAGATTCTGATTTTTTTTCACACTCCCGGGGTCAGGAAAATTGGATTTTTTCACACTCCCGGGATCAGGAAATTCTGATATTTTTCACACTCCCGGGGTCAGGAAAATCGGATATTTTCACACTCCCGGGGTCAGGAAAATTGGATTTTTTTCACACTCCCGGGGTCAGGAAAAAAATTTTTTTTCACACTCCAGGGGTCAAGAAAATCACATTTTTTCACACTCCCGGGGTCAGGAGATTCTGATTTTTTTTACACTCCCGGGGTCAAGAAAATCACATTTTTTCACACTCCCAGGGTCAGGAAAATTGTTTATTTTCATACTCCCGGCGTCAAGAAAATCACATTTTTTAACACTCCCGGGGTCAGGAAAATTGGGTTTTTTTCACACTCCCAGGGTTAGGAAAATTGGATGTTTTTAGCACTCCCGGGGTCAGGAAAATTGGATTTTTTTCACACTCCCGGGGTCAGGAAAATCACATTTTTTCACACTCCCGGGGTCAGGACATTCTGATATTTTTCACACTCCCGGGGTCAGGAAAATCGGATATTTTCACACTCCCGGGGTCAGGAAAATCAGATTTTTTTTCATACTCCCGGGGTCAGGAAAATTGGATATTTTCATACTCCCGGGGTCAGGAAAATCAGATTTTTTTCATACTCCCGGGGTCAAGAAAATCACATTTTTTCACACTACCGGGGTCAGGAAAATTGGATTTTTTTCACACTCCCAGGGTTAGGAAAATTGGATGTTTTTAGCACTCCCGGGGTCAGGAAAATTGGATTTTTTTCACACTCCCGGGGTCAGGAAAATTTGGGTTTTTTCACTCTCCCAGGGTCAAGAAACTCACATTTTTTCACACTCCCGGGGTCAGGAAAATTGGTTTTTTTTCACACTCCCGGGGTCAGGAAAATTGGGGTTTTTTCACACTCCCGGGGTCAAGAAAATCACATTTTTTCACTCTCCCGGGGTCAGGAGATTCTGATTTTTTCACACTCCCGGGGTCCAGAAAATCACATTTTTTCACACTCCCGGGGTCAGGAGATTCTGATTTTTTTTCACACTCCCGGGGTCAGGAAAATTGGATTTTTTCACACTCCCGGGATCAGGAAATTCTGATATTTTTCACACTCCCGGGGTCAGGAAAATCGGATATTTTCACACTCCCGGCGTCAGGAAAATTGGATATTTTCACACTCCCGGGGTCAGGAAAAAAATTTTTTTTCACACTCCAGGGGTCAAGAAAATCACATTTTTTCACACTCCCGGGGTCAGGAGATTCTGATTTTTTTTACACTCCCGGGGTCAAGAAAATCACATTTTTTCACACTCCCAGGGTCAGGAAAATTGTTTATTTTCATACTCCCGGCGTCAAGAAAATCACATTTTTTAACACTCCCGGGGTCAGGAAAATTGGATTTTTTTCACACTCCCAGGGTTAGGAAAATTGGATGTTTTTAGCACTCCCGGGGTCAGGAAAATTGGATTTTTTTCACACTCCCGGGGTCAGGAAAATCACATTTTTTCACACTCCCGGGGTCAGGACATTCTGATATTTTTCACACTCCCGGGGTCAGGAAAATCGGATATTTTCACACTCCCGGGGTCAGGAAAATCAGATTTTTTTTCATACTCCCGGGGTCAGGAAAATTGGATATTTTCATACTCCCGGGGTCAGGAAAATCAGATTTTTTTCATACTCCCGGGGTCAAGAAAATCACATTTTTTCACACTACCGGGGTCAGGAAAATTGGATTTTTTTCACACTCCCAGGGTTAGGAAAATTGGATGTTTTTAGCACTCCCGGGGTCAGGAAAATTGGATTTTTTTCACACTCCCGGGGTCAGGAAAATTTGGGTTTTTTCACACTCCCAGGGTCAAGAAACTCACATTTTTTCACACTCCCGGGGTCAGGAAATTTGGTTTTTTTTCACACTCCCGGGGTCAGGAAAATTGGGGTTTTTTCACACTCCCGGGGTCAAGAAAATCACATTTTTTCACTCTCCCGGGGTCAGGAGATTCTGATTTTTTCACACTCCCGGGGTCCAGAAAATCACATTTTTTCACACTCCCGGGGTCAGGAGATTCTGATTTTTTTTCACACTCCCGGGGTCAGGAAAATTGGATTTTTTCACACTCCCGGGATCAGGAAATTCTGATATTTTTCACACTCCCGGGGTCAGGAAAATCGGATATTTTCACACTCCCGGGGTCAGGAAAATCAGATTTTTTCACACTCCCAGGGTCAGGAAAATTGGATTTTTTTCACACTCCCGGGGTCAGGAAAATTGGTTTTTTTTCACACTCCAGGGGTCAAGAAAATCACATTTTTTCACACTCCCGGGGTCAGGAGATTCTGATTTTTTCACACTCCTGGGGTGAAGAAAATCACATTTTTTCACACTCCCAGGATCAGGAAAATTGTTTATTTTCATACTCCCGGGGTCAAGAAAATCACATTTTTTCACA
Source organism: Bradypodion pumilum (assembly GCA_035047305.1). Taxonomy (NCBI): domain Eukaryota; kingdom Metazoa; phylum Chordata; class Lepidosauria; order Squamata; family Chamaeleonidae; genus Bradypodion; species Bradypodion pumilum. The sequence continues at coordinate 165,944,385 of JAWDJD010000005.1, read as the reverse complement.
CTCCCGGGGTCAGGAAAATCAGATTTTTTCACACTCCCGGGGTCAGGAAAATTGGATTTTTTTCACACTCCCGGGTCAGGAAAATTGGGGTTTTTTCACACTCCCGGGGTCAAGAAACTCACATTTTTTCACACTCCCGGGGTCAGGAAAATTGGGGTTTTTTCACACTCCCGGGGTCAAGAAACTCACATTTTTTCACACTCCCGGGGTCAGGAAAATTGGGGGTTTTTCACACTCCCGGGGTCAAGAAACTCACATTTTTTCACACTCCCGGGGTCAGGAAAAATGGGTTTTATTCACACTCCCGGGGTCAGTAAAATTGGGTTTTTTTTCACACTCCCGGGTTCAAGAAAATCACATTTTTTCACTCTCCCGGGGTCAGGAGATTCTGATTTTTTCACACTCCCGGGGTCAAGAAAATCACATTTTTTCACACTCCTGGGGTCAGGAGATTCTGATTTTTTTCACACTCCCGGGGTCAGGAAAATTGGATTTTTTCACACTCCCGGGATCAGGAAATTCTGATATTTTTCACACTCCCGGGGTCAGGAAAATCGGATATTTTCACACTCCCGGGGTCAGGAAAATTGGATTTTTTTCACACTCCCGGGGTCAAGAAACTCACATTTTTTCACACTCCCGGGGTCAGGAAAATTGGTTTTTTTTCACACTCCCGGGGTCAGGAAAATTGGGGTTTTTTCACACTCCCGGGGTCAAGAAAATCACATTTTTTCACTCTCCCGGGGTCAGGAGATTCTGATTTTTTCACACTCCCGGGGTCCAGAAAATCACATTTTTTCACACTCCCGGGGTCAGGAGATTCTGATTTTTTTTCACACTCCCGGGGTCAGGAAAATTGGATTTTTTCACACTCCCGGGATCAGGAAATTCTGATATTTTTCACACTCCCGGGGTCAGGAAAATCGGATATTTTCACACTCCCGGCGTCAGGAAAATTGGATATTTTCACACTCCCGGGGTCAGGAAAAAAAATTTTTTTCACACTCCAGGGGTCAAGAAAATCACATTTTTTCACACTCCCGGGGTCAGGAGATTCTGATTTTTTTTACACTCCCGGGGTCAAGAAAATCACATTTTTTCACACTCCCAGGGTCAGGAAAATTGTTTATTTTCATACTCCCGGCGTCAAGAAAATCACATTTTTTAACACTCCCGGGGTCAGGAAAATTGGATTTTTTTCACACTCCCAGGGTTAGGAAAATTGGATGTTTTTAGCACTCCCGGGGTCAGGAAAATTGGATTTTTTTCACACTCCCGGGGTCAGGAAAATCACATTTTTTCACACTCCCGGGGTCAGGACATTCTGATATTTTTCACACTCCCGGGGTCAGGAAAATCGGATATTTTCACACTCCCGGGGTCAGGAAAATCAGATTTTTTTTCATACTCCCGGGGTCAGGAAAATTGGATATTTTCATACTCCCGGGGTCAGGAAAATCAGATTTTTTTCATACTCCCGGGGTCAAGAAAATCACATTTTTTCACACTACCGGGGTCAGGAAAATTGGATTTTTTTCACACTCCCAGGGTTAGGAAAATTGGATGTTTTTAGCACTCCCGGGGTCAGGAAAATTGGATTTTTTTCACACTCCCGGGGTCAGGAAAATTTGGGTTTTTTCACACTCCCAGGGTCAAGAAACTCACATTTTTTCACACTCCCGGGGTCAGGAAATTTGGTTTTTTTTCACACTCCCGGGGTCAGGAAAATTGGGGTTTTTTCACACTCCCGGGGTCAAGAAAATCACATTTTTTCACTCTCCCGGGGTCAGGAGATTCTGATTTTTTCACACTCCCGGGGTCCAGAAAATCACATTTTTTCACACTCCCGGGGTCAGGAGATTCTGATTTTTTTTCACACTCCCGGGGTCAGGAAAATTGGATTTTTTCACACTCCCGGGATCAGGAAATTCTGATATTTTTCACACTCCCGGGGTCAGGAAAATCGGATATTTTCACACTCCCGGGGTCAGGAAAATCAGATTTTTTCACACTCCCAGGGTCAGGAAAATTGGATTTTTTTCACACTCCCGGGGTCAGGAAAATTGGTTTTTTTTCACACTCCAGGGGTCAAGAAAATCACATTTTTTTCACACTCCCGGGGTCAGGAGATTCTGATTTTTTCACACTCCTGGGGTGAAGAAAATCACATTTTTTCACACTCCCAGGATCAGGAAAATTGTTTATTTTCATACTCCCGGGGTCAAGAAAATCACATTTTTTCACACTCCCGGGGTCAGGAAAATCAGATTTTTTCACACTCCCGGGGTCAGGAAAATTGGATTTTTTTCACACTCCCGGGTCAGGAAAATTGGGGTTTTTTCACACTCCCGGGGTCAAGAAACTCACATTGTTTCACACTCCCGGGGTCAGGAAAATTGGGGTTTTTTCACACTCCCGGGGTCAAGAAACTCACATTTTTTCACACTCCCGGGGTCAGGAAAATTGGGGTTTTTTCACACTCCCGGGGTCAAGAAACTCACATTTTTTCACACTCCCGGGGTCAGGAAAAATGGGTTTTATTCACACTCCCGGGGTCAGTAAAATTGGGTTTTTTTTCACACTCCCGGGTTCAAGAAAATCACATTTTTTCACTCTCCCGGGGTCAGGAGATTCTGATTTTTTCACACTCCCGGGGTCAAGAAAATCACATTTTTTCACACTCCTGGGGTCAGGAGATTCTGATTTTTTTCACACTCCCGGGGTCAGGAAAATTGGATTTTTTCACACTCCCGGGATCAGGAAATTCTGATATTTTTCACACTCCCGGGGTCAGGAAAATCGGATATTTTCACACTCCCGGGGTCAGGAAAATTGGATTTTTTTCACACTCCCGGGGTCAGGAAAAAAATTTTTTTTCACACTCCAGAGGTCAAGAAAATCACATTTTTTCACACTCCCGGGGTCAGGAGGTTCTGATTTTTTTTACACTCCCGGGGTCAAGAAAATCACATTTTTTCACACTCCCAGGGTCAGGAAAATTGTTTATTTTCATACTCCCGGCGTCAAGAAAATCACATTTTTTAACACTCCCGGGGTCAGGAATTTCTGATTTTTTTCATACTCCCAGGGTCAAGAAAATCACATTTTTTCACACTCCCGGGGTCAGGACATTCTGATATTTTTCACACTCCCGGGGTCAGGAAAATCGGATATTTTCACACTCCCGGGGTCAGGAAAATCAGATTTTTTTTCATACTCCCGGGGTCAGGAAAATTGGATATTTTCATACTCCCGGGGTCAGGAAAATCAGATTTTTTTCATACTCCCGGGGTCAAGAAAATCACATTTTTTCACACTACCGGGGTCAGGAAAATTGGATTTTTTTCACACTCCCAGGGTTAGGAAAATTGGATGTTTTTAGCACTCCCGGGGTCAGGAAAATTGGATTTTTTTTCACACTCCCGGGGTCAGGAAAATTTGGGTTTTTTCACACTCCCAGGGTCAAGAAACTCACATTTTTTCACACTCCCGGGGTCAGGAAAATTGGGGTTTTTTCACACTCCCGGGGTCAAGAAAATCACATTTTTTCACTCTCCCGGGGTCAGGAGATTCTGATTTTTTCACACTCCCGGGGTCAAGAAAATCACATTTTTTCACACTCCCGGGGTCAGGAGATTCTGATTTTTTTTCACACTCCCGGGGTCAGGAAAATTGGATTTTTTCACACTCCCGGGATCAGGAAATTCTGATATTTTTCACACTCCCGGGGTCAGGAAAATCGGATATTTTCACACTCCCGGGGTCAGGAAAATCAGATTTTTTCACACTCCCAGGGTCAGGAAAATTGGATTTTTTTCACACTCCCGGGGTCAGGAAAATTGGTTTTTTTTCACACTCCAGGGGTCAAGAAAATCACATTTTTTCACACTCCCGGGGTCAGGAAAATCAGATTTTTTCACACTCCCGGGGTCAGGAAAATTGGATTTTTTTCACACTCCCGGGTCAGGAAAATTGGGGTTTTTTCACACTCCCGGGGTCAAGAAACTCACATTTTTTCACACTCCCGGGGTCAGGAAAATTGGTTTTTTTTCACACTCCCGGGGTCAGAAAAATTGGGTTTTTTTCACACTCCCGGGGTCAAGAAAGTCACATTTTTTCACTCTCCTGGGGTCATGAGATTCTGATTTTTTCACACTCCCGTGGTCAAGAAAATCACATTTTTTCACACTCCCAAGGTCAGGAGATTCTGATTTTTTTCATACTCCCGGGGTCAGGAAAATCGGATATTTTCACACTCCCGGGGTCAGGAAAATCAGATTTTTTTCATACTCCCGGGGTCAGGAAAATTGGATATTTTCATACTCCCGGGGTCACGAAAAACGCATTTTTCATACTCACGGTGTTAGGAAAATCGTATTTTTCATACTCCCGGGGTAAGGAAAATCCAAATTTTTTCACACTCCCTGGGTCAAGAAAATCACATTTTTTCACACTCCTGGAGTCAGGAAAATTGGATTTTTTTCACACTCTCGGGGTCAGGAAAATTGGATTTTTTTTCACACTCCCGGGGTCAGGAAAATTGGATTTTTTTCACACTCCCGGGGTCAGGAAAATTGGGTTTTTTTCACACTCCAGGGGTCAAGAAAATCACATTTTTTCACCCTCCCGGGGTCATGAGATTCTGATTTTTTTTACACTCCCGGGGTCAAGAAAATCACATTTTTTCACACTCCCAGTTTCAGGAAAATTGGATTTTTCTCACAATCCCGGGTTCAGGAAAATTGGGTTTTTTTCACACTCCCGGTGTTAGGAAAATCACATTTTTTCACTCTCCCGGGGTCAGGAGATTCTGATTTTATCACACTCCCGGGGTCAAGAAAATCACATTTTTTCACACTCCCGGGGTCAGGAGATTCTGATTTTTTTCACACTCCCAGCGTCAGGAAAATTGGATTTTTTCACACTCCCGGGATCAGGAAATTCTGATATTTTTCACACTCCCAGGGTCAGGAAAATCGGATATTTTCACACTCCCGGGGTCAGGAAAATCAGATTTTTTTCATACTCCCGGGGTCAGGAAAATTGGATATTTTCATACTCCCGGGGTCAGGAAAATCCAAATTTTTTCACACTCCCGGGGTCAAGAAAATCACATTTTTTCACACTCCCGGGGTCAGGAAATTTGGATTTTTTTCACACTCCCGGGGTCAGGAAAATTGGTTTTTTTTCACACTCCAGGGGTCAAGAAAATCACATTTTTTCACACTCCCGGGGTCAGGAGATTCTGATTTTTTTTACACTCCCGGGGTCAAGAAAATCACATTTTTTCACACTCCCAGGGTCAGGAAAATTGTTTATTTTCATACTCCCGGGGTCAAGAAAATCACATTTTTTCACACTCCCGGGGTCAGGAATTTCTGATTTTTTTCATACTCCCGGGGTCAAGAAAATCACATTTTTTCACACTCCCGGGGTCAGGACATTCTGATATTTTTCACACTCCCGGGGTCAGGAAAATCGGATATTTTCACACTCCCGGGGTCAGGAAAATCAGATTTTTTTCATACTCCCGGGGTCAGGAAAATTGGATATTTTCATACTCCCGGGGTCAGGAAAATCGCATTTTTCATACTCACGGTGTTAGGAAAATCACATTTTTTCACACTCCCGGGGTCAGGAAATTCTGATATTTTTCACACTCCCGGGGTCAGGAAAATCACATTTTTTCACTCTCCCGGGGTCAGGAGATTCTGATTTTTTCACACTCCCGGGGTTAAGAAAATCACATTTTTTCACACTCCCGGGGTCAGGAGATTCTGATTTTTTTCACACTCCCGGGGTCAGGAAAATTGGAATTTTTCACACTCCCGGGATCAGGAAATTCTGTTATTTTTCACACTCCTGGGGTCAGGAAAATCGGATATTTTCACACTCCCGGGGTCAGGAAAATCAGATTTTTTTCATACTCCCGGGGTCAGGAAAATTGGATATTTTCATACTCCCGGGGTCAGGAAAATCGCATTTTTCATACTCACGGTGTTAGGAAAATCGCATTTTTCATACTCCCGGGGTCAGGAAAATCCAATTTTTTTCACACTCCCGGGGTCAAGAAAATCACATTTTTTCACACTCCTGGGGTCAGAAAAATTGGATTTTTTTTCACACTCCCGGGGTCAGGAAAATTGGATTTTTTTCACACTCCCGGGGTCAGGAAAATTGGTTTTTTTTCACACTCCAGGGGTCAAGAAAATCACATTTTTTCACACTCCCGGGGTCAGGAGATTCTGATTTTTTTTACACTCCCGGGGTCAAGAAAATCACATTTTTTCACACTCCCAGGGTCAGGAAAATTGTTTATTTTCATACTTCCGGGGTCAAGAAAATCACATTTTTTCACACTCCCGGGGTCAGGAATTTCTGATTTTTTTCATACTCCCGGGGTCAAGAAAATCACATTTTTTCACACTCCCGGGGTCAGGACATTCTGATATTTTTCACACTCCCGGGGTCAGGAAAATCGGATATTTTCACACTCCCGGGGTCAGGAAAATCAGATTTTTTTCATACTCCCGGGGTCAGGAAAATTGGATATTTTCATACTCCCGGGGTCAGGAAAATCGCATTTTTCATACTCACGGTGTTAGGAAAATCACATTTTTTCACACTCCCAGGGTCAGGAAATTCTGATATTTTTCACACTCCCGGGGTCAGGAAAATCACATTTTTTCACTCTCCCGGGGTCAGGAGATTCTGATTTTTTCACACTCCCGGGGTCAAGTAAATCACATTTTTTCACACTCCCGGGGTCAGGAGATTCTGATTTTTTTCACACTCCCGGGGTCAGGAAAATTGGATTTTTTCACACTCCCGGGATCAGGAAATTTTGATATTTTTCACACTCCTGGGTCAGGAAAATCGGATATTTTCACACTCCCGGGGTCAGGAAAATCAGATTTTTTTCATACTCCCGGGGTCAGGAAAATATGATATTTTCATACTCCCGGGGTCAGGGAAATCGCATTTTTCATACTCACGGTGTTAGGAAAATCGCATTTTTCATACTCCCGGGGTCAGGAAAATCCAAATTTTTTCACACTCCCGGGGTCAAGAAAATCACATTTTTTCACACTCCCGGGGTCAGGAAAATTGGATTTTTTTCACACTCCCAGGGTCAGGAAAATTGGGTTTTTTTTCACACTCCAAGGGTCAAGAAAATCACATTTTTTCACACTCCCGGGGTCAGTAGATTCTGATTTTTTTTACACTCCCGGGGTCAAGAAAATCACATTTTTTCACACTCCCAGGGTCAGGAAAATTGGATTTTTTCACACTCCCGGGGTCAGGAGAATTTAATTTTTTTCACACTCCCGGGGTCAAGAAAATAACATTTTTTTCACACTCCCGGGGTCAGAAGATTCTGATTTTTTCACACTCCCGGGGTCAGGAAAATTGGGTTTTTTTCACACTCCCGGGGTCAAGAAAATCACATTTTTTCACACTCCCGGGTTCAGGAAATTCTGATTTTTTTCACACTCCCGGTGTTAGGAAAATCACATTTTTCACACTCCCGGGGTCAAGAAAATCACATTTTTTCACACTCCCGGGGTCAGGAAATTCTGATGTTTTTCACACTCCCGGGGTCAGGAAAATCGGATATTTTCACACTCTCGGGGTCAGGAAAATCAGATTTTTTCATACTCCCGGGGTCAGGAAAATCACATTTTTTCACACTCCCAGGGTCAGGAAATTCTGATTTTTTTCACACTCCCAGGGTCAGGAAATTCTGATTTTTTTCACACTCACGGTGTTAGGAAAATCACATTTTTCACACTCCCGGGGTCAGGAAAATTGGATTTTTTCACACTCCCGGGGTCAGGAGAATTTAATTTTTTTCAGACTCCCGGGGTCAAGAAAATCACATTATTTCACACTCCCGGGGTCAGGAAATTCTGATATTTTTCACACTCCCGGGGTCAGGAAAATCGGATATTTTCACACTCCCGGGGTCAGGAAAATCAGATTTTTTTCACACTCCCGGGGTCAGGAAAATTGGATATTTTCATACTCCCGGGGTCAGGAAAATCACATTTTTCATACTCCCGGGGTCAGGAAAATCAAAAAAATTTCACATTCCCGGTGTTAGGAAAATCACATTTTTCACACTCCCGGGGTCAGGAAAATTTGGTTTTTTTCACACTCCTGGGGTCAAGAAAATCACATTTTTTCACACTCCCGGGGTCAGGAGATTCTGATTTTTTTCACACTCCCGGGGTCAAGAAAATCACATTTTTTCACACTCCCGGGGTCAGGAAATACTAATTTTTTTCACACTCCCGGTGTTATGAAAATCACATTTTTCACACTCCCGGGGTCAGAAAAATTGGATTTTTTCACACTCCCGGGGTCAGGAGAATTTAACTTTTTTTCACACTCCCGGGGTCAAGAAAATCACATTTTTTCACACTCCCGGGGTCAGGAATTTCTGATTTTTTTCACACTCCCGGGGTCAAGAAAATCACATTTTTTCACACTCCCGGGGTCAGGAGATTCTGATTTTTTTCACACTGCTGGGGTCAAGAAAATCACATTTGTTCACACTTCCGGGGTCAGGAAATTCTGATTTTTTCACACTCCTGATGTTAGGAAAACCACATTTTTCACACTCCCGGGGTCAAGAAAATCACATTTTTTCACACTCCCGGGGTCAGGAAATTGTGATATTTTTCACACTCCCGGGGTCAGGAAAATCGGATATTTTCACACTCCCGGGGTCAGGAAAATCAGATTTTTTCATACTCCCGGGGTCAGGAAAATCACATTTTTTCACACTCCCAGGGTCAGGAAATTCTGATTTTTTTTCACACTCACGGTGTTAGGAAAATCACATTTTTCACACTCCCGGGGTCAGGAGAATTTAATTTTTTTCAGACTCCCGGGGTCAAGAAAATCACATTTTTTCACACTCCCGGGGTCAGGAAATACTAATTTTTTTCACACTCCCGGGGTCAGGAAAATCAGATTTTTTCACACTCCCGGGGTCAGGAAAATCAGATTTTTTTTCACACTCCCGGGGTCAGGAAAATTGGATATTTTCATACTCCCGGGTTCAGGAAAATCGCATTTTTCATACTCCCGGGGTCAGGAAAATAAAAAAAATTTCGCATTCCTGGTGTTAGGAAAATCACATTTTTCACACTCCCGTGGTCAGGAAAATTGGGTTTTTTTCACACTCCCGGGTTCAAGAAAATCACATTTTTTCACACTCCCAGGGTCAAGAAAATCACATTTTTCACACTCCCGGAGTCAGGAAATTCTAATTTTTTTCACACTCCCGGTGTTAGGAAAATCACATTTTTCACACTCCCGGGGTCAGAAAAATTGGATTTTTTCACACTCCCGGGGTCAGGAGAATTTAACTTTTTTTCACACTCCCAGGGTCAAGAATATCACATTTTTTCACACTCCCGGGGTCAGGAAAATTGGATTTTTTTAACACTCCCGGGGTCAGGAAAATTGGATTTTTTTCACACACCTGGGGTCAGGAAAATTGGGTTTTTTCACACTCCCGGGGTCAAGAAAATCACATTTTTTCACACTCCCGGGGGTCAGGAGATTCTGATTTTTTTCACACTCCCGGGGTCAAGAAAATCACATTTTTTCACACTCCCGGGGTCAGGAGATTCTGACATTTTTCACACTCCCGGGGTCAGGAGATTCTGAATTTTTTCACACTCCCGGGGTCAAGAAAATCACATTTTTTCACACTCCCGGGGTCAGGAAAATAGGATTTTTTTCACACTCCCGTAGTCAGGAAAATTGGATTTTTTTAACACACCCAGGGTCAGGGAAATTGGGTTTTCTTCACACTCCTGGGGTCAATTAAATTGGATGTTTTAACACTCCCGGGGTCAGGAAAATTGAATTTTTTTCACACTCCCGGGTTCAGGAAAATTGGGTTTTTTTCAGACTCCCGGAGTCAAGAAAATCACATTTTTTTCACACTCCTGGGGTCAGGAGATTCTGATTTTTTTCACACTACCGTGGTCAAGAAAATCACATTTTTTCACACTACCGGGGTCAGAAGATTCTGATTTTTTTCACACTCCCGGGGTCAAGAAAATCACATTTTTTCACACTCCCGGGGTCAGGAAATTCTGATTTTTTTCACACTCCCGGTGTTAGGAAAATCACATTTTTCACACTCCCGGGGTGAAGAAAATCACATTTTTTCACACTCCCGGGGTCAGGAGATTCTGATTTTTTTCACACTCCCAGGGTCAAGAAAATCACATTTTTTCACACTCCCAGGGTCAGGAAATTCTGATTTTTTTCACACTCCCATTGTTAGGAAAATCACATTTTTCACACTCCCGGGGTGAAGAAAATCACATTTTTTCACACTCCCGGGGTCAGGAAATTCTGATATTTTTCACACTCCCGGGGTCAGGAAAATCGGATATTTTCACACTCCCGGGGTCAGGAAAATCAGATTTTCTCATACTCCCGGGGTCAAGAAAATCACATTTTTTCACACTACCGGAGTCAGGAAAATTGGATTTTTTTCACACTCCCGGGGTCAAGAAAATTGGATTTTTTCACACTCCCGGGGTCAGGAGAATTTAATTTTTTTCAGACTCCCGGGGTCAAGAAAATCACATTTTTTCACACTCCCGGGGTCAGGAAATTCTGATATTTTTCACACTCCCGGGGTCAGGAAAATCGGATATTTTCACACTCCCGGGGTCAGGAAAATCAGATTTTTTTCACACTCCCGGGGTCAGGAAAATTGGATATTTTCATACTCCCGGGGTCAGGAAAATCACATTTTTCATACTCCCGGGGTCAGGAAAATCAAAAAAATTTCACATTCCCGGTGTTAGGAAAATCACATTTTTCACACTCCCGGGGTCAGGAAAATTTGGTTTTTTTCACACTCCTGGGGTCAAGAAAATCACATTTTTTCACACTCCCGGGGTCAGGAGATTCTGATTTTTTTCACACTCCCGGGGTCAAGAAAATCACATTTTTTCACACTCCCGGGGTCAGGAAATACTAATTTTTTTCACACTCCCGGTGTTAGGAAAATCACATTTTTCACACTCCCGGGGTCAGAAAAATTGGATTTTTTCACACTCCCGGGGTCAGGAGAATTTAACTTTTTTTCACACTCCCACGGTCAAGAAAATCACATTTTTTCACACTCCCGGGGTCAGGAAAATTGGATTTTTTTAACACTCCCGGGGTCAGGAAAATTGGATTTTTTTCACACACCCAGGGTTAGGAAAATTGGTTTTTTTTCACACTCCCGGGGTCAAGAAAATCACATTTTTACACACTCCCGGGGTCAGGAATTTCTGATTTTTTTCACACTCCCGGGGTCAAGAAAATCACATTTTTTCACACTCCCGGGGTCAGGAGATTCTGATTTTTTTCACACTGCTGGGGTCAAAAAATCACATTTGTTCACACTTCCGGGGTCAGGAAATTCTGATTTTTTCACACTCCTGATGTTAGGAAAACCACATTTTTCACACTCCCGGGGTCAAGAAAATCACATTTTTTCACACTCCCGGGGTCAGGAAATTGTGATATTTTTCACACTCACGGGGTCAGGAAAATCGGATATTTTCACACTCCCGGGGTCAGGAAAATCAGATTTTTTCATACTCCCGGGGTCAGGAAAATCACATTTTTTTAACACTCCCAGGGTCAGGAAATTCTGATTTTTTTTCACACTCACGGTGTTAGGAAAATCACATTTTTCACACTCCCGGGGTCAGGAGAATTTAATTTTTTTCAGACTCCCGGGGTCAAGAAAATCACATTTTTTCACACTCCCGGGGTCAGGAAATACTAATTTTTTTCACACTCCCGGGGTCAGGAAAATCAGATTTTTTCACACTCCCGGGGTCAGGAAAATCAGATTTTTTTTCACACTCCCGGGGTCAGGAAAATTGGATATTTTCATACTCCCGGGGTCAGGAAAATCGCATTTTTCATACTCCCGGGGTCAGGAAAATCAAAAAAATTTCGCATTCCTGGTGTTAGGAAAATCACATTTTTCACACTCCCGTGGTCAGGAAAATTGGGTTTTTTTCACACTCCCGGGTTCAAGAAAATCACATTTTTTCACACTCCCAGGGTCAAGAAAATCACATTTTTCACACTCCCGGAGTCAGGAAATTCTAATTTTTTTCACACTCCCGGTGTTAGGAAAATCACATTTTTCACACTCCCGGGGTCAGAAAAATTGGATTTTTTCACACTCCCGGGGTCAGGAGAATTTAACTTTTTTTCACACTCCCAGGGTCAAGAATATCACATTTTTTCACACTCCCGGGGTCTGGAAAATTGGATTTTTTTAACACTCCCGGGGTCAGGAAAATTGGATTTTTTTCACACACCCGGGGTCAGGTAAATTGGGTTTTTTTCACACTCCCTGGGTCAAGAAAATCACATTTTTTCACACTCCCGGGGGTCAGGAGATTCTGATTTTTTTCACACTCCCGGGGTCAAGAAAATCACATTTTTTCACACTCCCGGGGTCAGGAGATTCTGAAATTTTTCACACTCCCGGGGTCAGGAGATTCTGAATTTTTTCACACTCCCGGGGTCAAGAAAATCACATTTTTTCACACTCCCGGGGTCAGGAAAATAGGATTTTTTTCACACTCCCGTAGTCAGGAAAATTGGATTTTTTTAACACACCCAGGGTCAGGAAAATTGGGTTTTCTTCACACTCCCGGGGTCAATTAAATTGGATGTTTTAACACTCCCGGGGTCAGGAAAATTGAATTTTTTTCACACTCCCGGGTTCAGGAAAATTGGGTTTTTTTCACACTCCCGGAGTCAAGAAAATCACATTTTTTCACACTCCTGGGGTCAGGAGATTCTGATTTTTTTCACACTCCCGTGGTCAAGAAAATCACATTTTTTCACACTACCGGGATCAGAAGATTCTGATTTTTTTCACACTCCCGGGGTCAAGAAAATCACATTTTTTCACACTCCCGGGGTCAGGAAATTCTGATTTTTTTCACACTCCCGGTGTTAGGAAAATCACATTTTTCACACTCCCGGGGTGAAGAAAATCACATTTTTTCACACTCCCGGGGTCAGGAGATTCTGATTTTTTTCACACTCCCGGGGTCAAGAAAATCACATTTTTTCACACTCCCAGGGTCAGGAAATTCTATTTTTTTCACACTCCCGTTGTTAGGAAAATCACATTTTTCACACTCCCGGGGTGAAGAAAATCACATTTTTTCACACTCCCGGGGTCAGGAAATTCTGATATTTTTCACACTCCCGGGGTCAGGAAAATCGGATATTTTCACACTCCCGGGGTCAGGAAAATCAGATTTTTCTCATACTCCCGGGGTCAAGAAAATCACATTTTTTCACACTACCGGAGTCAGGAAAATTGGATTTTTTTCACACTCTCGGGGTCAGGAAAATTGGATGTTTTTAACACTCCCGGGGTCAGGAAAATTGGATTTTTTTCACACTCCCAGGGTCAGGAAAATTGGTTTTTTTCACACTCCCGGGGTCAAGAAAATCACATTTTTTCACACTCCTGGGGTCAGGAAAATTGGATTTTTTCACACTCCCGGGGTCAGGAAAATTGTGTTTTTTTCACACTCCCGGGGTCAGGAAAATTGTGTTTTTTTCACACTCCCAAGGTCAAGAAAATCACATTTTTTCACACTCTCGGGGTCAAGAACATCACATTTTTTCACACTCCCGGGTTCAGGAAATTCTGATATTTTCACACTCCTGATGTTAGGAAAACCACATTTTTCACACTCCCGGGGTCAAGAAAATCACATTTTTTCACACTCCCGGGGTCAGGAAATTGTGATATTTTTCACACTCCCGGGGTCAGGAAAATCGGATATTTTCACACTCCTGGGGTCAGGAAAATCAGATTTTTTCATACTCCCGGGGTCAGGAAAATCACATTTTTTCACACTCCCAGGGTCAGGAAATTCTGATTTTTTTTCACACTCACGGTGTTAGGAAAATCACATTTTTCACACTCCCGGGGTCAGGAGAATTTAATTTTTTTCAGACTCCCGGGGTCAAGAAAATCACATTTTTTCACACTCCCGGGGTCAGGAAATACTAATTTTTTTCACACTCCCGGGGTCAGGAAAATTGGATATTTTCATACTCCCAGGGTCAGGAAAATCGCATTTTTCATACTCCCGGGGTCAGGAAAATCAAAAAAATTTCGCATTCCTGGTGTTAGGAAAATCACATTTTTCACACACCCGTGGTCAGGAAAATTGGGTTTTTTTCACACTCCCGGGTTCAAGAAAATCACATTTTTTCACACTCCCAGGGTCAAGAAAATCACATTTTTCACACTCCCGGAGTCAGGAAATTCTAATTTTTTTCACACTCCCGGTGTTAGGAAAATCACATTTTTCACACTCCCGGGGTCAGAAAAATTGGATTTTTTCACACTCCCGGGGTCAGGAGAATTTAACTTTTTTTCACACTCCCAGGGTCAAGAATATCACATTTTTTCACACTCCCGGGGTCAGGAAAATTGGATTTTTTTAACACTCCCGGGGTCAGGAAAATTGGATTTTTTTCACACACCCGGGGTCAGGAAAATTGGGTTTTTTTCACACTCCCGGGGTCAAGAAAATCACATTTTTTCACACTCCCGGGGGTCAGGAGATTCTGATTTTTTTCACACTCCCGGGGTCAAGAAAATCACATTTTTTCACACTCCCGGGGTCAGGAGATTCTGAAATTTTTCACACTCCCGGGGTCAGGAGATTCTGAATTTTTTCACACTCCCGGGGTCAAGAAAATCACATTTTTTCACACTCCCGGGGTCAGGAAAATAGGATTTTTTTCACACTCCCGTAGTCAGGAAAATTGGATTTTTTTAACACACCCAGGGTCAGGAAAATTGGGTTTTCTTCACACTCCCGGGGTCAATTAAATTGGATGTTTTAACACTCCCGGGGTCAGGAAAATTGAATTTTTTTCACACTCCCGGGTTCAGGAAAATTGGGTATTTTTCACACTCCCGGAGTCAAGAAAATCACATTTTTTCACACTCCTGGTGTCAGGAGATTCTGATTTTTTTCACACTCCCGTGGTCAAGAAAATCACATTTTTTCACACTACCGGGGTCAGAAGATTCTGATTTTTTTCACACTCGCGGGGTCAAGAAAATCACATTTTTTCACACTCCCGGGGTCAGGAAATTCTGATTTTTTTCACACTCCCGGTGTTAGGAAAATCACATTTTTCACACTCCCGGGGTGAAGAAAATCACATTTTTTCACACTCCCGGGGTCAGGAGATTCTGATTTTTTTCACACTCCCGGGGTCAAGAAAATCACATTTTTTCACACTCCCAGGGTCAGGAAATTCTGATTTTTTTCACACTCCCGTTGTTAGGAAAATCACATTTTTCACACTCCCGGGGTGAAGAAAATCACATTTTTTCACACTCCCGGGGTCAGGAAATTCTGATATTTTTCACACTCCCGGGGTCAGGAAAATCGGATATTTTCACACTCCCGGGGTCAGGAAAATCAGATTTTTCTCATACTCCCGGGGTCAAGAAAATCACATTTTTTCACACTACCGGAGTCAGGAAAATTGGATTTTTTTCACACTCTCGGGCTCAGGAAAATTGGATGTTTTTAACACTCCCGGGGTCAGGAAAATTGGATTTTTTTCACACTCCCAGGGTCAGGAAAATTGGTTTTTTTTCACACTCCCGGGGTCAAGAAAATCACATATTTTCACACTCCTGGGGTCCGGAAAATTGGATTTTTTCACACTCCCGGGGTCAGGAAAATTGTGTTTTTTTCACACTCCCGGGGTCAGGAAAATTGTGTTTTTTTCACACTCCCAAGGTCAAGAAAATCACATTTTTTCACACTCTCGGGGTCAAGAACATCACATTTTTTCACACTCCCGGGTTCAGGAAATTCTGATATTTTTCACACTCCCGGGGTCAGGAAAATCGGATATTTTCACACTCCCGGGGTCAGGAAAATCAGATTTTTTTAACACTCCCGGGGTCAAGAAAATCACATTTTTTCACACTCCCGGGGTCAGGAGATTCTGATTTTTTTCACACTCCCGGGGTCAAGAAAATCACATTTTTTCACACTCCCGGGGTCAGGAGATTCTGATTTTTTTCACACTCCCGGGGTCAAGAAAATCACATTTGTTCTCACTCCCGGGGTCAGGAAATTCTGATTTTTTTCACACTCCCGGTGTTAGGAAAATCACATTTTTCACACTCCCGGGGTCAAGAAAATCACATTTTTTCACACTCCCGGGGTCAGGAAAATAGGATTTTTTTCACACTCCCGTAGTCAGGAAAATTGGATTTTTTTAACACACCCAGGGTCAGGAAAATTGGGTTTTCTTCACACTCCTGGGGTCAATTAAATTGGATGTTTTAACACTCCCGGGGTCAGGAAATTCTGATTTTTTTCACACTCCCGTTGTTAGGAAAATCACATTTTTCACACTCCCGGGGTGAAGAAAATCACATTTTTTCACACTCCCGGGGTCAGGAAATTCTGATATTTTTCACACTCCCGGGGTCAGGAAAATCGGATATTTTCACACTCCCGGGGTCAGGAAAATCAGATTTTTCTCATACTCCCGGGGTCAAGAAAATCACATTTTTTCACACTACCGGAGTCAGGAAAATGGGATTTTTTTCACACTCTCGGGGTCAGGAAAATTGGATGTTTTTAACACTCCCGGGGTCGGGAAAATTGGATTTTTTTCACACTCCCAGGGTCAGGAAAATTGGTTTTTTTTCACACTCCCGGGGTCAAGAAAATCACATTTTTTCACACTCCTGGGGTCAGGAAAATTGGATTTTTTCACACTCCCGGGGTCAGGAAAATTGTGTTTTTTCACACTCCCGGGGTCAGGAAAATTGTGGTTTTTTCACACTCCCAAGGTCAAGAAAATCACATTTTTTCACACTCTCGGGGTCAAGAACATCACATTTTTTCACACTCCCGGGTTCAGGAAATTCTGATATTTTTCACACTCCCGGGGTCAGGAAAATCGGATATTTTCACACTCCCGGGGTCAGGAAAATCAGATTTTTTTCATACTCCCGGGTTCAAGAAAATCACATTTTTTCACACTCCCAGGGTCAAGAACATCACATTTTTTCACACTCCCGGGGTCAGGAAATTCTAATTTTTTTCACACACCCGGTGTTAGGAAAATCACATTTTTCACACTCCCGGGGTCAGAAAAATTGGATTTTTTCACACTCCCGGGGTCAGGAGAATTTAACTTTTTTTCACACTCCCGGGGTCAAGAAAATCACATTTTTTCACACTCCCGGGGTCAGGAAAATTGGATTTTTTTAACACTCCCGGGGTCAAGAAAATCACATTTTTTCACACTCCAGGGGTCAGGAGATTCTGATTTTTTTCACACTCCCGGGGTCAAGAAAATCACATTTTTTCACACTCCCGGGGTCAGGAGATAATGATTTTTT
This sequence comes from Bradypodion pumilum, assembly GCA_035047305.1. Classification (NCBI taxonomy): domain Eukaryota; kingdom Metazoa; phylum Chordata; class Lepidosauria; order Squamata; family Chamaeleonidae; genus Bradypodion; species Bradypodion pumilum. The sequence goes on along the minus strand of JAWDJD010000005.1, from coordinate 165,926,912 downwards.
TCACACTCCCGGGGTCAAGAAAATCACATTTTTTCACACTCCCGGTGTCAGGAGATTCTGAAATTTTTCACACTCCCGGGGTCAGGAGATTCTGAATTTTTTCACACTCCTGGGGTCAAGAAAATCACATTTTTTCACACTCCCGGGGTCAGGAAAATAGGATTTTTTTCACACTCCCGTAGTCAGGAAAATTGGATTTTTTTAACACACCCAGGGTCAGGAAAATTGGGTTTTCTTCACACTCCCGGGGTCAATTAAATTGGATATTTTAACACTCCCGGGGTCAGGAAAATTGAATTTTTTTCACACTCCCGGGTTCAGGAAAATTGGGTTTTTTTCACACTCCCGGAGTCAAGAAAATCACATTTTTTCACACTCCTGGGGTCAGGAGATTCTGATTTTTTTCACACTCCCGTGGTCAAGAAAATCACATTTTTTCACACTACCGGGGTCAGAAGATTCTGATTTTTTCCACACTCCCGGGGTCAAGAAAATCACATTTTTTCACACTCCCGGGGTCAGGAAATTCTGATTTTTTTCACACTCCCGGTGTTAGGAAAATCACATTTTTCACACTCCCGGGGTGAAGAAAATCACATTTTTTCACACTCCCGGGGTCAGGAGATTCTGATTTTTTTCACACTCCCGGGGTCAAGAAAATCACATTTTTTCACACTCCCAGGGTCAGGAAATTCTGATTTTTTTCACACTCCCATTATTAGGAAAATCACATTTTTCACACTCCCGGGGTGAAGAAAATCACATTTTTTCACACTCCCGGGGTCAGGAAATTCTGATATTTTTCACACTCCCGGGGTCAGGAATATTGGATATTTTCATACTCCCGGGGTCAGGAAAATCAGATTTTTCTCATACTCCCGGGGTCAAGAAAATCACATTTTTTCACACTCTCGGGTTCAGGAAAATTGGATGTTTTTAACACTCCCGGGGTCAGGAAAATTGGATTTTTTTCACACTCCCAGGGTCAGGAAAATTGGTTTTTTTCACACTCCCGGGGTCAAGAAAATCACATTTTTTCACACTCCTGGGGTCAGGAAAATTGGATTTTTTCACACTCCCGGGGTCAGGAAAATTGTGTTTTTTTCACCCTCCCGGGGTCAGGAAAATTGTGTTTTTTTCACACTCCCAAGGTCAAGAAAATCACATTTTTTCACACTCTCGGGGTCAAGAACATCACATTTTTTCACACTCCCGGGTTCAGGAAATTCTGATATTTTTCACACTCCCGGGGTCAGGAAAATCGGATATTTTCACACTCCCGGGGTCAGGAAAATCAGATTTTTTCATACTCCCGGGGTCAGGAAAATCACATTTTTTCACACTCCCAGGGTCAGGAAATTCTGATTTTTTTTCACACTCACGGTGTTAGGAAAATCACATTTTTCACACTCCCGGGGTCAGGAGAATTTAATTTTTTTCAGACTCCCGGGGTCAAGAAAATCACATTTTTTCACACTCCCGGGGTCAGGAAATACTAATTTTTTTCACACTCCCAGGGTCAGGAAAATCAGATTTTTTCACACTCCCGGGGTCAGGAAAATCAGATTTTTTTTCACACTCCCGGGGTCAGGAAAATTGGATATTTTCATACTCCCGGGGTCAGGAAAATCGCATTTTTCATACTCCCGGGGTCAGGAAAATCAAAAAATTTTTGCATTCCTGGTGTTAGGAAAATCACATTTTTCACACTCCCGTGGTCAGGAAAATTGGGTTTTTTTCACACTCCCGGGTTCAAGAAAATCACATTTTTTCACACTCCCACGGTCAAGAAAATCACATTTTTCACACTCCCGGAGTCAGGAAATTCTAATTTTTTTCACACTCCCGGTGTTAGGAAAATCACATTTTTCACACTCCCGGGGTCAGAAAAATTGGATTTTTTCACATTCCCGGGGTCAGGAGAATTTAACTTTTTTTCACACTCCCAGGGTCAAGAAAATCACATTTTTTCACACTCCCGGGGTCAGGAAAATTGGATTTTTTTAACACTCCCGGGGTCAGGAAAATTGGATTTTTTTCACACACCCGGGGTCAGGATATTGGGTTTTTTCCACACTCCCGGGGTCAAGAAAATCACATTTTTTCACACTCCCGGGGTCAGGAGATTCTGATTTTTTTCACACTCCCGGGGTCAAGAAAATCACATTTTTTCACACTCCCGGGGTCAGGAGATTCTGAAATTTTTCACACTCCAGGGGTCAGGAGATTCTGAATTTTTTCACACTCCCGGGGTCAAGAAAATCACATTTTTTCACACTCCCGGGGTCAGGAAAATAGGATTTTTTTCACACTCCCGTAGTCAGGAAAATTGGATTTTTTTAACACACCCAGGGTCAGGAAAATTGGGTTTTCTTCACACTCCCGGGGTCAATTAAATTGGATGTTTTAACACTCCCGGGGTCAGGAAAATTGAATTTTTTCACACTCCCGGGTTCAGGAAAATTGGGTTTTTTTCACACTCCCGGAGTCAAGAAATTCACATTTTTTCACACTCCTGGGGTCAGGAGATTCTGATTTTTTTCACACACCCGTGGTCAAGAAAATCACATTTTTTCACACTACCGGGGTCAGAAGATTCTGATTTTTTTCACACTCCCGTGGTCAAGAAAATCACATTTTTTCACACTCCCGGGGTCAGGAAATTCTGATTTTTTTGACACTCCCGGTGTTAGGAAAATCACATTTTTCACACTCCCGGGGTGAAGAAAATCACATTTTTTCACACTCCCGGGGTCAGGAGATTCTGATTTTTTTCACACTCCCGGGGTCAAGAAAATCACATTTTTTCACACTCCCAGGGTCAGGAAATTCTGATTTTTTTCACACTCCTGTTGTTAGGAAAATCACATTTTTCACACTCCCGGGGTGAAGAAAATCACATTTTTTCACACTCCCGGGGTCAGGAAATTCTGATATTTTTCACACTCCCGGGGTCAGGAAAATCGGATATTTTCACACTCCCGGGGTCAGGAAAATCAGATTTTTCTCATACTCCCGGGGTCAAGAAAATCACATTTTTTCACACTACCGGAGTCAGGAAAATTGGATTTTTTTCACACTCTCGGGGTCAGGAAAATTGGATGTTTTTAACACTCCCGGGGTCAGGAAAATTGGATTTTTTTCACACTCCCAGGGTCAGGAAAATTGGTTTTTTTTCACACTCCCGGGGTCAAGAAAATCACATTTTTTCAAACTCCTGGGGTCAGGAAAATTGGATTTTTTCACACTCCCGGGGTCAGGAAAATTGTGTTTTTTTCACACTCCCGGGGTCAGGAAAATTGTGTTTTTTTCACACTCCCAAGGTCAAGAAAATCACATTTTTTCACACTCTCGGGGTCAAGAACATCACATTTTTTCACACTCCCGGGTTCAGGAAATTCTGATATTTTTCACACTCCCGGGGTCAGGAAAATCGGATATTTTCACACTCCCGGGGTCAGGAAAATCAGATTTTTTTCATACTCCCGGGTTCAAGAATATCACATTTTTTCACACTCCCAGGGTCAAGAAAATCACATTTTTTCACACTCCCGGGGTCAGGAAATTCTAATTTTTTTCACACACCCGGTGTTAGGAAAATCACATTTTTCACACTCCCGGGGTCAGAAAAATTGGATTTTTTCACACTCCCGGGGTCAGGAGAATTTAACTTTTTTTCACACTCCTGGGGTCAAGAAAATCACATTTTTTCACACTCCCGGGGTCAGGAAAATTGGATTTTTTTAACACTCCCGGGGTCAAGAAAATCACATTTTTTCACACTCCCGGGGTCAGGAGATTCTGATTTTTTTCACACTCCCGGGGTCAAGAAAATCACATTTTTTCACACTCCCGGGGTCAGGAGATTCTGATTTTTTTCACACTCCCGGGGTCAAGAAAATCACATTTGTTCACACTCCCGGGGTCAGGAAATTCTGATTTTTTTCACACTCCAGGTGTTAGGAAAATCACATTTTTCACACTCCCGGGGTCAAGAAAATCACATTTTTTCACACTCCCGGGGTCAGGAAAATAGGATTTTTTTCACACTCCCGTAGTCAGGAAAATTGGATTTTTTTAACACACCCAGGGTCAGGAAAATTGGGTTTTCTTCACACTCCTGGGGTCAATTAAATTGGATGTTTTAACACTCCCGGGGTCAGGAAAATTGGATTTTTTTCACACTCCCGGGTTCAGGAAATTCTAATTTTTTTCACACACCCGGTGTTAGGAAAATCACATTTTTCACACTCCCGGGGACAGAAAAATTGGATTTTTTCACTCTCCCGGGGTCAGGAGAATTTAACTTTTTTTCACACTCCCGGGGTCAAGAAAATCACATTTTTTCACACTCCCGGGGTCAGGAAAATTGGATTTTTTTAACACTCCCGGGGTCAAGAAAATCACATTTTTTCACACTCCCGGGGTCAGAAGATTCTGATTTTTTTCACACTCCCGGGGTCAAGAAAATCACATTTTTTCACACTCCCGGGGTCAGGAAATACTAATTTTTTTCACACTCCCGGGGTCAGGAAAATCAGATTTTTTCACACTCCCGGGGTCAGGAAAATCAGATTTTTTTTCACACTCCCGGGGTCAGGAAAATTGGATATTTTCATACTCCCGGGGTCAGGAAAATCGCATTTTTCATACTCCCGGGGTCAGGAAAATCAAAAAATTTTTGCATTCCTGGTGTTAGGAAAATCACATTTTTCACACTCCCGTGGTCAGGAAAATTGGGTTTTTTTCACACTCCCGGGTTCAAGAAAATCACATTTTTTCACACTCCCAGGGTCAAGAAAATCACATTTTTCACACTCCCGGAGTCAGGAAATTCTAATTTTTTTCACACTCCCGGTGTTAGGAAAATCACATTTTTCACACTCCCGGGGTCAGAAAAATTGGATTTTTTCACACTCCCGGGGTCAGGAGAATTTAACTTTTTTTCACACTCCCAGGGTCAAGAAAATCACATTTTTTCACACTCCCGGGGTCAGGAAAATTGGATTTTTTTAACACTCCCGGGGTCAGGAAAATTGGATTTTTTTCACACACCCGGGGTCAGGAAAATTGGGTTTTTTTCACACTCCCGGGGTCAAGAAAATCACATTTTTTCACACTCCCGGGGTCAGGAGATTCTGATTTTTTTCACACTCCCGGGGTCAAGAAAATCACATTTTTTCACACTCCCGGGGTCAGGAGATTCTGAAATTTTTCACACTCCCGGGGTCAGGAGATTCTGAATTTTTTCACACTCCCGGGGTCAAGAAAATCACATTTTTTCACACTCCCGGGGTCAGGAAAATAGGATTTTTTTCACACTCCCGTAGTCAGGAAAATTGGATTTTTTTAACACACCCAGGGTCAGGAAAATTGGGTTTTCTTCACACTCCCGGGGTCAATTAAATTGGATGTTTTAACACTCCCGGGGTCAATAAAATTGAATTTTTTTCACACTCCCGGGTTCAGGAAAATTGGGTTTTTTTCACACTCCCGGAGTCAAGAAAATCACATTTTTTCACACTCCTGGGGTCAGGAGATTCTGATTTTTTCACACTCCCGTGGTCAAGAAAATCACATTTTTTCACACTACCGGGGTCAGAAGATTCTGATTTTTTTCACACTCCCGGGGTCAAGAAAATCACATTTTTTCACACTCCCGGGGTCAGGAAATTCTGATTTTTTTCACACTCCCGGTGTTAGGAAAATCACATTTTTCACACTCCCGGGGTGAAGAAAATCACATTTTTTCACACTCCCGGGGTCAGGAGATTCTGATTTTTTTCACACTCCCGGGGTCAAGAAAATCACATTTTTTCACACTCCCGGGGTCAGGAGATTCTGAAATTTTTCACACTCCCGGGGTCAGGAGATTCTGAATTTTTTCACACTCCCGGGGTCAGGAAAATTGGATTTTTTTCACACACCCGGGGTCAGGTAAATTGGGTTTTTTTCACACTCCCTGGGTCAAGAAAATCACATTTTTTCACACTCCCGGGGGTCAGGAGATTCTGATTTTTTTCACACTCCCGGGGTCAAGAAAATCACATTTTTTCACACTCCCGGGGTCAGGAGATTCTGAAATTTTTCACACTCCCGGGGTCAGGAGATTCTGAATTTTTTCACACTCCCGGGGTCAAGAAAATCACATTTTTTCACACTCCCGGGGTCAGGAAAATAGGATTTTTTTCACACTCCCGTAGTCAGGAAAATTGGATTTTTTTAACACACCCAGGGTCAGGAAAATTGGGTTTTCTTCACACTCCCGGGGTCAATTAAATTGGATGTTTTAACACTCCCGGGGTCAGGAAAATTGAATTTTTTTCACACTCCCAGGTTCAGGAAAATTGGGTTTTTTTCACACTCCCGGAGTCAAGAAATTCACATTTTTTCACACTCCTGGGGTCAGGAGATTCTGATTTTTTTCACACACCCGTGGTCAAGAAAATCACATTTTTTCACACTACCGGGGTCAGAAGATTCTGATTTTTTTCACACTCCCGTGGTCAAGAAAATCACATTTTTTCACACTCCCGGGGTCAGGAAATTCTGATTTTTTTGACACTCCCGGTGTTAGGAAAATCACATTTTTCACACTCCCGGGGTGAAGAAAATCACATTTTTTCACACTCCCGGGGTCAGGAGATTCTGATTTTTTTCACACTCCCGGGGTCAAGAAAATCACATTTTTTCACACTCCCAGGGTCAGGAAATTCTGATTTTTTTCACACTCCTGTTGTTAGGAAAATCACATTTTTCACACTCCCGGGGTGAAGAAAATCACATTTTTTCACACTCCCGGGGTCAGGAAATTCTGATATTTTTCACACTCCCGGGGTCAGGAAAATCGGATATTTTCACACTCCCGGGGTCAGGAAAATCAGATTTTTCTCATACTCCCGGGGTCAAGAAAATCACATTTTTTCACACTACCGGAGTCAGGAAAATTGGATTTTTTTCACACTCTCGGGGTCAGGAAAATTGGATGTTTTTAACACTCCCGGGGTCAGGAAAATTGGATTTTTTTCACACTCCCAGGGTCAGGAAAATTGGTTTTTTTTCACACTCCCGGGGTCAAGAAAATCACATTTTTTCAAACTCCTGGGGTCAGGAAAATTGGATTTTTTCACACTCCCGGGGTCAGGAAAATTGTGTTTTTTTCACACTCCCGGGGTCAGGAAAATCACATTTTTTCACACTCCCGGGGTCAGGAGATTCTGAAATTTTTCACACTCCCGGGGTCAGGAGATTCTGAATTTTTTCACACTCCCGGGGTCAGGAAAATTGGATTTTTTTCACACACCCGGGGTCAGGTAAATTGGGTTTTTTTCACACTCCCTGGGTCAAGAAAATCACATTTTTTCACACTCCCGGGGGTCAGGAGATTCTGATTTTTTTCACACTCCCGGGGTCAAGAAAATCACATTTTTTCACACTCCCGGGGTCAGGAGATTCTGAAATTTTTCACACTCCCGGGGTCAGGAGATTCTGAATTTTTTCACACTCCCGGGGTCAAGAAAATCACATTTTTTCACACTCCCGGGGTCAGGAAAATAGGATTTTTTTCACACTCCCGTAGTCAGGAAAATTGGATTTTTTTAACACACCCAGGGTCAGGAAAATTGGGTTTTCTTCACACTCCCGGGGTCAATTAAATTGGATGTTTTAACACTCCCGGGGTCAGGAAAATTGAATTTTTTTCACACTCCCGGGTTCAGGAAAATTGGGTTTTTTTCACACTCCCGGAGTCAAGAAATTCACATTTTTTCACACTCCTGGGGTCAGGAGATTCTGATTTTTTTCACACACCCGTGGTCAAGAAAATCACATTTTTTCACACTACCGGGGTCAGAAGATTCTGATTTTTTTCACACTCCCGTGGTCAAGAAAATCACATTTTTTCACACTCCCGGGGTCAGGAAATTCTGATTTTTTTGACACTCCCGGTGTTAGGAAAAATCACATTTTTCACACTCCCGGGGTGAAGAAAATCACATTTTTTCACACTCCCGGGGTCAGGAGATTCTGATTTTTTTCACACTCCCGGGGTCAAGAAAATCACATTTTTTCACACTCCCGGGGTCAGGAAATTCTGATTTTTTTCACACTCCTGTTGTTAGGAAAATCACATTTTTCACACTCCCGGGGTGAAGAAAATCACATTTTTTCACACTCCCGGGGTCAGGAAATTCTGATATTTTTCACACTCCCGGGGTCAGGAAAATCGGATATTTTCACACTCCCGGGGTCAGGAAAATCAGATTTTTCTCATACTCCCGGGGTCAAGAAAATCACATTTTTTCACACTACCGGAGTCAGGAAAATTGGATTTTTTTCACACTCTCGGGGTCAGGAAAATTGGATGTTTTTAACAATCCCGGGGTCAGGAAAATTGGATTTTTTTCACACTCCCAGGGTCAGGAAAATTGGTTTTTTTTCACACTCCCGGGGTCAAGAAAATCACATTTTTTCAAACTCCTGGGGTCAGGAAAATTGGATTTTTTCACACTCCCGGGGTCAGGAAAATTGTGTTTTTTTCACACTCCCGGGGTCAGGAAAATTGTGTTTTTTTCACACTCCCAAGGTCAAGAAAATCACATTTTTTCACACTCTCGGGGTCAAGAACATCACATTTTTTCACACTCCCGGGTTCAGGAAATTCTGATATTTTTCACACTCCCGGGGTCAGGAAAATCGGATATTTTCACACTCCCGGGGTCAGGAAAATCAGATTTTTTTCATACTCCCGGGTTCAAGAAAATCACATTTTTTTACACTCCCAGGGTCAAGAAAATCACATTTTTTCACACTCCCGGGGTCAGGAAATTCTAATTTTTTTCACACACCCGGTGTTAGGAAAATCACATTTTTCACACTCCCGGGGTCAGAAAAATTGGATTTTTTCACACTCCCGGGGTCAGGAGAATTTAACTTTTTTTCACACTCCTGGGGTCAAGAAAATCACATTTTTTCACACTCCCGGGGTCAGGAAAATTGGATTTTTTTAACACTCCCGGGGTCAAGAAAATCACATTTTTTCACACTCCCGGGGTCAGGAGATTCTGATTTTTTTCACACTCCCGGGGTCAAGAAAATCACATTTTTTCACACTCCCGGGGTCAGGAGATTCTGATTTTTTTCACACTCCCGGGGTCAAGAAAATCACATTTGTTCACACTCCCGGGGTCAGGAAATTCTGATTTTTTTCACACTCCAGGTGTTAGGAAAATCACATTTTTCACGCTCCCGGGGTCAAGAAAATCACATTTTTTCACACTCACGGGGTCAGGAAAATAGGATTTTTTTCACACTCCCGTAGTCAGGAAAATTGGATTTTTTTAACACACCCAGGGTCTGGAAAATTGGGTTTTCTTCACACTCCTGGGGTCAATTAAATTGGATGTTTTAACACTCCCGGGGTCAGGAAAATTGGATTTTTTTCACACTCCCGGGTTCAGGAAATTCTAATTTTTTTCACACACCCGGTGTTAGGAAAATCACATTTTTCACACTCCCGGGGACAGAAAAATTGGATTTTTTCACTCTCCCGGGGTCAGGAGAATTTAACTTTTTTTCACACTCCCGGGGTCAAGAAAATCACATTTTTTCACACTCCCGGGGTCAGGAAAATTGGATTTTTTTAACACTCCCGGGGTCAAGAAAATCACATTTTTTCACACTCCCGGGGTCAGAAGATTCTGATTTTTTTCACACTCCCGGGGTCAAGAAAATCACATTTTTTCACACTCCCGGGGTCAGGAAATACTAATTTTTTTCACACTCCCGGGGTCAGGAAAATCAGATTTTTTCACACTCCCGGGGTCAGGAAAATCAGATTTTTTTTCACACTCCCGGGGTCAGGAAAATTGGATATTTTCATACTCCCGGGGTCAGGAAAATCGCATTTTTCATACTCCCGGGGTCAGGAAAATCAAAAAATTTTTGCATTCCTGGTGTTAGGAAAATCACATTTTTCACACTCCCGTGGTCAGGAAAATTGGGTTTTTTTCACACTCCCGGGTTCAAGAAAATCACATTTTTTCACACTCCCAGGGTCAAGAAAATCACATTTTTCACACTCCCGGAGTCAGGAAATTCTAATTTTTTTCACACTCCCGGTGTTAGGAAAATCACATTTTTCACACTCCCGGGGTCAGAAAAATTGGATTTTTTCACACTCCCGGGGTCAGGAGAATTTAACTTTTTTTCACACTCCCAGGGTCAAGAAAATCACATTTTTTCACACTCCCGGGGTCAGGAAAATTGGATTTTTTTAACACTCCCGGGGTCAGGAAAATTGGATTTTTTTCACACACCCGGGGTCAGGAAAATTGGGTTTTTTTCACACTCCCGGGGTCAAGAAAATCACATTTTTTCACACTCCCGGGGTCAGGAGATTCTGATTTTTTTCACACTCCCGGGGTCAAGAAAATCACATTTTTTCACACTCCCGGGGTCAGGAGATTCTGAAATTTTTCACACTCCCGGGGTCAGGAGATTCTGAATTTTTTCACACTCCCGGGGTCAAGAAAATCACATTTTTTCACACTCCCGGGGTCAGGAAAATAGGATTTTTTTCACACTCCCGTAGTCAGGAAAATTGGATTTTTTTAACACACCCAGGGTCAGGAAAATTGGGTTTTCTTCACACTCCCGGGGTCAATTAAATTGGATGTTTTAACACTCCCGGGATCAATAAAATTGAATTTTTTTCACACTCCCGGGTTCAGGAAAATTGGGTTTTTTTCACACTCCCGGAGTCAAGAAAATCACATTTTTTCACACTCCTGGGGTCAGGAGATTCTGATTTTTTCACACTCCCGTGGTCAAGAAAATCACATTTTTTCACACTACCGGGGTCAGAAGATTCTGATTTTTTTCACACTCCCGGGGTCAAGAAAATCACATTTTTTCACACTCCCGGGGTCAGGAAATTCTGATTTTTTTCACACTCCCGGTGTTAGGAAAATCACATTTTTCACACTCCCGGGGTGAAGAAAATCACATTTTTTCACACTCCCGGGGTCAGGAGATTCTGATTTTTTTCACACTCCCGGGGTCAAGAAAATCACATTTTTTCACACTCCCAGGGTCAGGAAATTCTGATTTTTTTCACACTCCCGTTGTTAGAAAAATCACATTTTTCACACTCCCGGGGTGAAGAAAATCACATTTTTTCACACTCCCGGGGTCAGGAAATTCTGATATTTTTCACACTCCCGGGGTCAGGAAAATCGGATATTTTCACACTCCCGGGGTCAGGAAAATCAGATTTTTCTCATACTCCCGGGGTCAAGAAAATCACATTTTTTCACACTACCGGAGTCAGGAAAATTGGATTTTTTTCACACTCTCTGGGTCAGGAAAATTGGATGTTTTTAACACTCCCGGGGTCAGGAAAATTGGATTTTTTTCACACTCCCAGGGTCAGGAAAATTGGTTTTTTTTTCACACTCCCGGGGTCAAGAAAATCACATTTTTTCACACACCTGGGGTCAGGAAAATTGGATTTTTTCACACTCCCGGGGTCAGGAAAATTGTGTTTTTTTCACACTCCCGGGGTCAGGAAAATTGTGTTTTTTTCACACTCCCAAGGTCAAGAAAATCACATTTTTTCACACTCTCGGGGTCAAGAACATCACATTTTTTCACACTCCCGGGTTCAGGAAATTCTGATATTTTTCACACTCCCGGGGTCAGGAAAATCGGATATTTTCACACTCCCGGGGTCAGGAAAATCAGATTTTTTTCATACTCCCGGGTTCAAGAAAATCACATTTTTTCACACTCCCAGGGTCAAGAAAATCACATTTTTTCACACTCCCGGGGTCAGGAAATTCTAATTTTTTTCACACACCCGGTTTTAGGAAAATCACATTTTTCACACTCCCGGGGTCAGAAAAATTGGATTTTTTCACACTCCCGGGGTCAGGAGAATTTAACTTTTTTTCACACTCCCGGGGTCAAGAAAATCACATTTTTTCACACTCCCGGGGTCAGGAAAATTGGATTTTTTTAACACTCCCGGGGTCAAGAAAATCACATTTTTTCACACTCCCGGGGTCAGGAGATTCTGATTTTTTTCACACTCCCGGGGTCAAGAAAATCACATTTTTTCACACTCCCGGGGTCAGGAGATTCTGATTTTTTTCACACTCCCGGGGTCAAGAAAATCACATTTGTTCACACTCCCGGGGTCAGGAAATTCTGATTTTTTTCACACTCCCGGTGTTAGGAAAATCACATTTTTCACACTCCCGGGGTCAAGAAAATCACATTTTTTCACACTCCCGGGGTCAGGAAAATAGGATTTTTTTCACACTCCCGTAGTCAGGAAAATTGGATTTTTTTAACACACCCAGGGTCAGGAAAATTGGGTTTTCTTCACACTCCTGGGGTCAATTAAATTGGATGTTTTAACACTCCCGGGGTCAGGAAAATTGGATTTTTTTCACACTCCCGGGGTCAGGAAATTCTAATTTTTTTCACACACCCGGTGTTAGGAAAATCACATTTTTCACACTCCCGGGGTCAGAAAAATCACATTTTTTCACACTCCCGGGGTCAGGAAAATTGGATTTTTTTAACACTCCCGGGGTGAAGAAAATCACATTTTTTCACACTCCCGGGGTCAGGAAATTCTGATATTTTTCACACTCCCGGGGTCAGGAAAATCGGATATTTTCACACTCCCGGGGTCAGGAAAATCAGATTTTTCTCATACTCCCGGGGTCAAGAAAATCACATTTTTTCACACTACCGGAGTCAGGAAAATTGGATTTTTTTCACACTCTCTGGGTCAGGAAAATTGGATGTTTTTAACACTCCCGGGGTCAGGAAAATTGGATTTTTTTCACACTCCCAGGGTCAGGAAAATTGGTTTTTTTTTCACACTCCCGGGGTCAAGAAAATCACATTTTTTCACACACCTGGGGTCAGGAAAATTGGATTTTTTCACACTCCCGGGGTCAGGAAAATTGTGTTTTTTTCACACTCCCGGGGTCAGGAAAATTGTGTTTTTTTCACACTCCCAAGGTCAAGAAAATCACATTTTTTCACACTCTCGGGGTCAAGAACATCACATTTTTTCACACTCCCGGGTTCAGGAAATTCTGATATTTTTCACACTCCCGGGGTCAGGAAAATCGGATATTTTCACACTCCCGGGGTCAGGAAAATCAGATTTTTTTCATACTCCCGGGTTCAAGAAAATCACATTTTTTCACACTCCCAGGGTCAAGAAAATCACATTTTTTCACACTCCCGGGGTCAGGAAATTCTAATTTTTTTCACACACCCGGTTTTAGGAAAATCACATTTTTCACACTCCCGGGGTCAGAAAAATTGGATTTTTTCACACTCCCGGGGTCAGGAGAATTTAACTTTTTTTCACACTCCCGGGGTCAAGAAAATCACATTTTTTCACACTCCCGGGGTCAGGAAAATTGGATTTTTTTAACACTCCCGGGGTCAAGAAAATCACATTTTTTCACACTCCCGGGGTCAGGAGATTCTGATTTTTTTCACACTCCCGGGGTCAAGAAAATCACATTTTTTCACACTCCCGGGGTCAGGAGATTCTGATTTTTTTCACACTCCCGGGGTCAAGAAAATCACATTTGTTCACACTCCCGGGGTCAGGAAATTCTGATTTTTTTCACACTCCCGGTGTTAGGAAAATCACATTTTTCACACTCCCGGGGTCAAGAAAATCACATTTTTTCACACTCCCGGGGTCAGGAAAATAGGATTTTTTTCACACTCCCGTAGTCAGGAAAATTGGATTTTTTTAACACACCCAGGGTCAGGAAAATTGGGTTTTCTTCACACTCCTGGGGTCAATTAAATTGGATGTTTTAACACTCCCGGGGTCAGGAAAATTGGATTTTTTTCACACTCCCGGGTTCAGGAAATTCTAATTTTTTTCACACACCCGGTGTTAGGAAAATCACATTTTTCACACTCCCGGGGTCAGAAAAATCACATTTTTTCACACTCCCGGGGTCAGGAAAATTGGATTTTTTTAACACTCCCGGGGTCAAGAAAATCACATTTTTTCACACTCCCGGGGTCAGGAAAATTGGATTTTTTTAACACTCCCGGGGTCAAGAAAATCACATTTTTTCACACTCCCGGGGTCAGGAGATTCTGATTTTTTTCACACTCCCGGGGTCAAGAAAATCACATTTTTTCACACTCCCGGGGTCAGGAGATTCTGATTTTTTTCACACTCCCGGGGTCAAGAAAATCACATTTGTTCACACTCCCGGGGTCAGGAGATTCTGATTTTTTTCACACTCCCAGGGTCAAGAAAATCACATTTGTTCACACTCCCGGGGTCAGGAAATTCTGATTTTTTTCACACTCCCGGTGTTAGGAAAATCACATTTTTCACACTCCCGGGGTCAAGAAAATCACATTTTTTCACACTCCCGGGGTCAGGAAAATAGGATTTTTTTCACACTCCCGTAGTCAGGAAAATTGGATTTTTTTAACACACCCAGGGTCAGGAAAATTGGGTTTTCTTCACACTCCCGGGGTCAATTAAATTGGATGTTTTAACACTCCCGGGGTCAGGAAAATTGGATTTTTTTCACACTCCCGGGTTCAGGAAAATTGGGTTTTTTTCACACTCCCGGAGTCAAGAAAATCACATTCTTTCACACTCCTGGGGTCAGGAGATTCTGATTTTTGTCACACTCCCGTGGCCAAGAAAATCACATTTTTTCACACTACCGGGGTCAGAAGATTCTGATTTTTTTCACACTACCGGGGTCAAGAAAATCACATTTTTTCACACTCCCGGGGTCAGGAAATTCTGATTTTTTTCACACTCCCGGTGTTAGGAAAATCTCATTTTTCACACTCCCGGGGTGAAGAAAATCACATTTTTTCACACTCCCGGGGTCAGGAGATTCTGATTTTTTTCACACTCCCGGGGTGAAGAAAATCACATTTTTTCACACTCCCAGGGTCAGGAAATTCTGATTTTTTTCACACTCCCGTTGTTAGGAAAATCACATTTTTCACACTCCCGGGGTGAAGAAAATCACATTTTTTCACACTCCCGGGGTCAGGAAATTCTGATATTTTTCACACTCCCGCGGTCAGGAAAATCGGATATTTTCACACTCCCAGGGTCAGGAAAATCAGATTTTTCTCATACTCCCGGGGTCAAGAAAATCACATTTTTTCACACTACCAGAGTCAGGAAAATTGGATTTTTTTCACACTCTCGGGGTCAGGAAAATTGGATGTTTTTAACACTCCCGGGGTCAGGAAAATTGGATTTTTTTCACACTCCCAGGGTCAGGGAAATTGGTTTTTTTCACACTCCCGGGGTCAAGAAAATCACATTTTTTCACACTCCTGGGGTCAGGAAAATTGGATTTTTTCACACTCCCGGGGTCAGGAAAATTGTGTTTTTTTCACACTCCCGGGGTCAGGAAAATTGTGTTTTTTTTCACACTCCCAAGGTCAAGAAAATCACATTTTTTCACACTCTCGGGGTCAAGAACATCACATTTTTTCACACTCCCGGGGTCAGGAAATTCTGATATTTTTCACACTCCCGGGGTCTTGAAAATCGGATATTTTCACACTCCCGGGGTCAGGAAAATCAGATTTTTTTCACACTCACGGAGTCAAGAAAATCACATTTTTTCACACTCCTGGGGTCAGGAGATTCTGATTTTTTTCACACTCCCGTGGCCAAGAAAATCACATTTTTTCACACTACCGGGGTCAGAAGATTCTGATTTTTTTCACACTACCGGGGTCAAGAAAATCACATTTTTTCACACTCCCGGGGTCAGGAAATTCTGATTTTTTTTCACACTCCCGGTGTTAGGAAAATCTCATTTTTCACACTCCCGGGGTGAAGAAAATCACATTTTTTCACACTCCCGGGGTCAGGAGATTCTGATTTTTTTCACACTCCCGGGGTGAAGAAAATCACATTTTTTCACACTCCCAGGGTCAGGAAATTCTGATTTTTTTCACACTCCCGTTGTTAGGAAAATCACATTTTTCACACTCCCGGGGTGAAGAAAATCACATTTTTTCACACTCCCGGGGTCAGGAAATTCTGATATTTTTCACACTCCCGGGGTCAGGAAAATCGGATATTTTCACACTCCCAGGGTCAGGAAAATCAGATTTTTCTCATACTCCCGGGGTCAAGAAAATCACATTTTTTCACACTACCGGAGTCAGGAAAATTGGATTTTTTTCACACTCTCGGGGTCAGGAAAATTGGATGTTTTTAACACTCCCGGGGTCAGGAAAATTGGATTTTTTTCACACTCCCAGGGTCAGGGAAATTGGTTTTTTTCACACTCCCGGGGTCAAGAAAATCACATTTTTTCACACTCCTGGGGTCAGGAAAATTGGATTTTTTCACACTCCCGGGGTCAGGAAAATTGTGTTTTTTTCACACTCCCGGGGTCAGGAAAATTGTGTTTTTTTCACACTCCCAAGGTCAAGAAAATCACATTTTTTCACACTCTCGGGGTCAAGAACATCACATTTTTTCACACTCCCGGGGTCAGGAAATTCTGATATTTTTCACACTCCCGGGGTCAGGAAAATCGGATATTTTCACACTCCCGGGGTCAGGAAAATCAGATTTTTTTCATACTCCCGGGGACAAGAAAATCACATTTTTTCACACTACCGGGGTCAGGAAAATTGGATTTTTTTCATACTCCCGGGGTCAGGAAAATTGGATGTTTTTATCACTCCCGGGGTCAGGAAAATTGGATTTTTTTCACACTCCCAGCGTCAGGAAAAGTGGGTTTTTTTCACACTCCCGGGTTCAAGAATATCACATTTTTTCACACTCCCGAGGTCAGGAGATTCTGATTTTTTTCACACTCCCGGGGTCAAGAAAATCACATTTTTTCACACTACCGGGGTCAGGAAAATTGGATTTTTTTCACACTCACGGGGTCAGGGAATTGGATATTTTCATACTCCCGGGGTCAGGAAAATTGCATTTTTCAGACTCTCGCGGTCAGGAAAATCGCATTTTTCATACTCCCGGGGTCAGGAAAATTGGATATTTTCACACTCCCGGGGTCAGGAAAATCAGATTTTTTTCACACTCCCGGGGTCAAGAATATCACATTTTTTCACACTCCCGGGGTCAGGAGATTCTGATTTTTTTCACACTCCCGGGGTCAAGAAAATCACATTTTTTCACATTCCCGGTGTTAGGAAAAATTGTGTTTTTTTCACACACATGGGGTCCGGAAAATTGGGTTTTTTTCACACTCCCGGGGTCAAGAAAATCACATTTTTTCACACTCCCAGTGTCAGAAGATTCTGATCTTTTTCACACTCCCGGGGTCAGGAAAATTGGATATTTTCACACTCCCGGGGTCAGGAAAATCAGATTTTTTTCACACTCCCAGGGTCAGGAAAATTGGGTTTTTTTTCACACTCCCGGGTTCAAGAAAATCACATTTTTCACACTCCCGGGGTCAGGAGATTCTGATTTTTTTCACACTCCCTGGGTCAAGAAAATCACTTTTTTCACACTCCCGGCGTCAGAAGATTCTGATTTTTTCACACTCCCGGGGTCAGGAAAATCGGATATTTTCACATTCCCGGGGTCAGGAAAATCAGATTTTTTCACACTCCCGGGGTCAGGAAAATTGGATTTTTTTCACACTCCCGGGGTCAGGAAAATTGGATTTTTTTCATACTCCCTGGGTCAGGAAAATTGGGTTTTTTTCACACTCCCGGGATCAGGAAAATTGGGTTTTTTTCACACTCCCGGGTTCAAGAAAATCACATTTTTTCACTCTCCCAGGGTCAGGAGATTTTGATTTTTTTCACACTCCCGGGGTCAGGAAAATTGGATTTTTTCACACTCCCGGGATCAGGAAATTCTGATATTTTTCACACTCCCGGGGTCAGGAAAATCGGATTTTTTTTCATACTCCCGGGGTCAGGAAAATTGGATATTTTCATACTCCCGGGATCAGGAAAATTGCATTTTTCATACTCCCGGGGTCAGGAAAATTGGATTTTTTTCACTCTCCCGGGGTCAAGAGATTCTGATTTTTTCACACTCCCGGGGTCAAGAAAATCACATTTTTTCACACTCCCGGGGTCAGGAGATTCTGATTTTTTTCACACTCCCGGTGTTAGGAAAATCACATTTTTCACACCCCCGGGGTCAGGAAAATTGGATTTTTTCACACTCCCGGGATCAGGAAATACTGATATTTTTCACACTCCCGGGGTCAGGAAAATCGGATATTTTCACACTCCTGGGGTCAGGAAAATCAGATTTTTTTCATACTCCCGGGGTCAGGAAAATCGCATTTTTCATACTCCCAGGGTCAGGAAAATTGCATTTTTCATACTCCCGTGGTCAGGAAAATCACATTTTTTCACACTCCCGGAGTCAGGAGATTCTGATTTTTTTCACACTCCCGGGGTCAGGAAAATTGGATTTTTTCACACTCCCGGGATCAGGAAATTCTGATATTTTTCACACTCCCGGGGTCAGGAAAATCAGATATTTTTCATACTCCCGGGGTCAGGAAAATTGGATATTTTCATACTCCCGGGGTCAGGAAAATCGCATTTTTCATACTCACGGTGTTAGGAAAATCACATTTTTTCACACTCCCGGGGTCAGGAAATTCTGATATTTTTCACACTCCCGGGGTCAGGAAAATTGGATATTTTCATACTCCCGGGGTCAGGAAAATCGCATTTTTCATACTCACGGTTTTAGGAAAATCGCATTTTTCACACTCCCGGGGTCAGGAAAATCGGATATTTTCACACTCCCGGGGTCAGGAAAATCAGATTTTTTTCACACTCCCGGGGTCAGGAAAATTGGATTTTTTTCACACTCCCGGGGTCAGGAAAATTGGATTTTTTTCACACTCCCGGGGTCAAGAAAATCACATTTTTTCACACTCCCGGGGTCAGGAAAATTGGGTTTTTTTCACACTCCCGGGGTCAAGAAAATCACATTTTTTCACTCTCCCAGGGTCAGGAGATTTTGATTTTTTTCACACTCCCGGGGTCAGGAAAATTGGATTTTTTCACACTCCCGGGATCAGGAAATTCTGATATTTTTCACACTCCCGGGGTGAGGAAAATCGGATATTTTCACACTCCCGGGGTCAGGAAAATCAGATTTTTTTTCATACTCCCGGGGTCAGGAAAATTGGATATTTTCATACTCCCGGGATCAGGAAAATTGCATGTTTCATACTCCCAGGGTCAGGAAAATTGGATTTTTTTCACTCTCCCGGGGTCAGGAGATTCTGATTTTTTCACACTCCCAGGATCAAGAAAATCACATTTTTTCACACTCCCGGTGTCAGGAAATTCTGATATTTTTCACACTCCCGGGGTCAGGAAAATCGGATATTTTCACACTCCCGGGGTCAGGAAAATCAGATTTTTTTCATACTCCCGGGGTCAGGAAAATCACATTTTTTCACACTCCCAGGGTCAAAGGAAATTCTGATTTTTTTCACACTCACGGTGTTAGGAAAATCACATTTTTCACACTCCCGGGGTCAGGAATATTGGATTTCTTCACACTCCCGGGGTCAGGAGAATTTAATTTTTTTCAGACTCCTGGGGTCAAGAAAATCACATTTTTTCACACTCCCGGGGTCAGGAAAATCGGATATTTTCACACTCCCGGGGTCAGGAAAATCAGATTTTTTTCACACTCCCGCGGTCAGGAAAATTGGATATTTTCATACTCCCGGGATCAGGAAAATCGCATTTTTCATACTCCCGGGGTCAGGAAAATCAAAAAAAATTCACATTCCCGGGGTCAGGAAAATCAGATTTTTTTCATACTCCCGGGGTCAGGAAAACTGGATATTTTCATACTCCCGGGGTCAGGAAAATTGCATTTTTCAGACTCCCGGGGTCAGGAAAATCGCATTTTTCATACTCCCGGGGTCAAGAAAATCACGTTTTTTCACACTCCCGGGGTCAGGAAATTCTGATATTTTTCACACTCCCGGGGTCAGGAAAATCGGATATTTTCACACTCCCGGGGTCAGGAAAATCAGATTTTTTTTCATACTCCCGGGGTCAGGACAATCACATTTTTTCACACTCCCTGGGTCAGGAAATTCTTATTTTTTCCACACTCACGGTGTTAGGAAAATCACATTTTTCACACTCCCGGGGTCAGGAGAATTTAATTTTTTTCACACTCCCGGGGTCAAGAAAATCACATTTTTTCACACTCCCGGGGTCAGGAAATTCTGATATTTTTCACACTCCCGGGGTCAGGAAAATCAGATTTTTTTTCACACTCCCGGGGTCAGGAAAATCAGATTTTTTTTCATACTCCCGGGGTCAGGACAATCACATTTTTTCACACTCCCTGGGTCAGGAAATTCTTATTTTTTCCACACTCACGGTGTTAGGAAAATCACATTTTTCACACTCCCGGGGTCAGGAGAATTTAATTTTTTTCACACTCCCGGGGTCAAGAAAATCACATTTTTTCACACTCCCGGGGTCAGGAAATTCTGATATTTTTCACACTCCCGGGGTCAGGAAAATCAGATTTTTTTTCACACTCCCGCGGTCAGGAAAATTGGATATTTTCATACTCCCGGGATCAGGAAAATCGCATTTTTCATACTCCCGGGGTCAGGAAAATCAAAAAAAATTCACATTCCCGGGGTCAGGAAAATCAGATTTTTTTCACACTCCCGGTGTCAGGAAAATTGGATATTTTCACACTCCTGGGGTCAGGAAAATTGGGTTTTTTTCACACTCCCGGGGTCAAGAAAATCACATTTTTTCACACTCCCGGGGTCAGGAGATTCTGATTTTTTTCACACTCCCGGGGTCAAGAAAATCACATTTTTTCACACTCCCGGGGTCAGGAAATTCTGATATTTTTCACACTCCCGGTGTTAGAAAAATCACATTTTTCACACTCCCAGGATCAAGAAAATCACATTTTTTCACACTCCCGGTGTCAGGAAATTCTGATATTTTTCACACTCCCGGGGTCAGGAAAATCGGATATTTTCACACTCCCGGGGTCAGGAAAATCAGATTTTTTTCATACTCCCGGGGTCAGGAAAATCACATTTTTTCACACTCCCAGGGTCAAAGGAAATTCTGATTTTTTTCACACTCACGGTGTTAGGAAAATCACATTTTTCACACTCCCGGGGTCAGGAATATTGGATTTCTTCACACTCCCGGGGTCAGGAGAATTTAATTTTTTTCAGACTCCTGGGGTCAAGAAAATCACATTTTTTCACACTCCCGGGGTCAGGAAAATCGGATATTTTCACACTCCCGGGGTCAGGAAAATCAGATTTTTTTTCACACTCCCGCGGTCAGGAAAATTGGATATTTTCATACTCCCGGGATCAGGAAAATCGCATTTTTCATACTCCCGGGGTCAGGAAAATCAAAAAAAATTCACATTCCCGGGGTCAGGAAAATCAGATTTTTTTCATACTCCCGGGGTCAGGAAAACTGGATATTTTCATACTCCCGGGGTCAGGAAAATTGCATTTTTCAGACTCCCGGGGTCAGGAAAATCGCATTTTTCATACTCCCGGGGTCAGGAAATTTTGATTTTTTTCACACACCCGGTGTTAGGAAAATCACATTTTTCACACTCCCGGGGTCAAGAAAATCACGTTTTTTCACACTCCCGGGGTCAGGAAATTCTGATATTTTTCACACTCCCGGGGTCAGGAAAATCGGATATTTTCACACTCCCGGGGTCAGGAAAATCAGATTTTTTTTCATACTCCCGGGGTCAGGACAATCACATTTTTTCACACTCCCTGGGTCAGGAAATTCTTATTTTTTCCACACTCACGGTGTTAGGAAAATCACATTTTTCACACTCCCGGGGTCAGGAGAATTTAATTTTTTTCACACTCCCGGGGTCAAGAAAATCACATTTTTTCACACTCCCGGGGTCAGGAGATTCTGATTTTTTTCACACTCCCGGGGTCAAGAAAATCACATTTTTTCACATTCCCGGTGTTAGGAAAAATTGTGTTTTTTTCACACACATGGGGTCCGGAAAATTGGGTTTTTTTCACACTCCCGGGGTCAAGAAAATCACATTTTTTCACACTCCCAGTGTCAGAAGATTCTGATCTTTTTCACACTCCCGGGGTCAGGAAAATTGGATATTTTCACACTCCCGGGGTCAGGAAAATCAGATTTTTTTCACACTCCCAGGGTCAGGAAAATTGGGTTTTTTTTCACACTCCCGGGTTCAAGAAAATCACATTTTTTCACACTCCCGGGGTCAGGAGATTCTGATTTTTTTCACACTCCCTGGGTCAAGAAAATCACTTTTTTCACACTCCCGGCGTCAGAAGATTCTGATTTTTTCACACTCCCGGGGTCAGGAAAATCGGATATTTTCACATTCCCGGGGTCAGGAAAATCAGATTTTTTCACACTCCCGGGGTCAGGAAAATTGGATTTTTTTCACACTCCCGGGGTCAGGAAAATTGGATTTTTTTCACACTCCCTGGGTCAGGAAAATTGGGTTTTTTTCACACTCCCGGGATCAGGAAAATTGGGTTTTTTTCACACTCCCGGGGTCAAGAAAATCACATTTTTTCACTCTCCCAGGGTCAGGAGATTTTGATTTTTTTCACACTCCCGGGGTCAGGAAAATTGGATTTTTTCACACTCCCGGGATCAGGAAATTCTGATATTTTTCACACTCCCGGGGTCAGGAAAATCGGATTTTTTTTCATACTCCCGGGGTCAGGAAAATTGGATATTTTCATACTCCCGGGATCAGGAAAATTGCATTTTTCATACTCCCGGGGTCAGGAAAATTGGATTTTTTTCACTCTCCCGGGGTCAAGAGATTCTGATTTTTTCACACTCCCGGGGTCAAGAAAATCACATTTTTTCACACTCCCGGGGTCAGGAGATTCTGATTTTTTTCACACTCCCGGTGTTAGGAAAATCACATTTTTCACACCCCCGGGGTCAGGAAAATTGGATTTTTTCACACTCCCGGGATCAGGAAATACTGATATTTTTCACACTCCCGGGGTCAGGAAAATCGGATATTTTCACACTCCTGGGGTCAGGAAAATCAGATTTTTTTCATACTCCCGGGGTCAGGAAAATCGCATTTTTCATACTCCCAGGGTCAGGAAAATTGCATTTTTCATACTCCCGTGGTCAGGAAAATCACATTTTTTCACACTCCCGGAGTCAGGAGATTCTGATTTTTTTCACACTCCCGGGGTCAGGAAAATTGGATTTTTTCACACTCCCGGGATCAGGAAATTCTGATATTTTTCACACACCCGGGGTCAGGAAAATCAGATATTTTTCATACTCCCGGGGTCAGGAAAATTGGATATTTTCATACTCCCGGGGTCAGGAAAATCGCATTTTTCATACTCACGGTGTTAGGAAAATCACATTTTTTTCACACTCCCGGGGTCAGGAAATTCTGATATTTTTCACACTCCCGGGGTCAGGAAAATTGGATATTTTCATACTCCCGGGGTCAGGAAAATCGCATTTTTCATACTCACGGTTTTAGGAAAATCGCATTTTTCACACTCCCGGGGTCAGGAAAATCGGATATTTTCACACTCCCGGGGTCAGGAAAATCAGATTTTTTTCACACTCCCGGGGTCAGGAAAATTGGATTTTTTTCACACTCCCGGGGTCAGGAAAATTGGATTTTTTTCACACTCCCGGGGTCAAGAAAATCACATTTTTTCACACTCCCGGGGTCAGGAAAATTGGGTTTTTTTCACACTCCCGGGGTCAAGAAAATCACATTTTTTCACTCTCCCAGGGTCAGGAGATTTTGATTTTTTTCACACTCCCGGGGTCAGGAAAATTGGATTTTTTCACACTCCCGGGATCAGGAAATTCTGATATTTTTCACACTCCCGGGGTGAGGAAAATCGGATATTTTCACACTCCCGGGGTCAGGAAAATCAGATTTTTTTTCATACTCCCGGGGTCAGGAAAATTGGATATTTTCATACTCCCGGGATCAGGAAAATTGCATGTTTCATACTCCCAGGGTCAGGAAAATTGGATTTTTTTCACTCTCCCGGGGTCAGGAGATTCTGATTTTTTCACACTCCCGGGGTCAAGAAAATCACATTTTTTCACACTCCCGGGGTCAGGAGATTCTGATTTTTTTCACACTTCCGGTGTTAGGAAAATCACATTTTTCACACCCCCGGGGTCAGGAAAATTGGATTTTTTCACACTCCCGGGATCAGGAAATACTGATATTTTTCACACTCCCGGGGTCAGGAAAATCGGATATTTTCACACTCCCGGGGTCAGGAAAATCAGATTTTTTTCATACTCCCGGGGTCAGGAAAATTGGATTTTTTCACACTCCCGGGATCAGGAAATTCTGATATTTTTCACACTCCCGGGGTCAGGAAAATCAGATATTTTTCATACTCCCGGGGTCAGGAAAATTGGATATTTTCATACTCCCGGGGTCAGGAAAATCGCATTTTTCATACTCACGGTGTTAGGAATATCACATTTTTTCACACTCCCGGGGTCAGGAAATTCTGATATTTTTCACACTCCCGGGGTCAGGAAAATTGGATATTTTCATACTCCCGTGGTCAGGAAAATCACATTTTTTCACACTCCCGGAGTCAGGAGATTCTGATTTTTTTCACACTCCCGGGGTCAGGAAAATTGGATTTTTTCACACTCCCGGGATCAGGAAATTCTGATATTTTTCACACTCCCGGGGTCAGGAAAATCAGATATTTTTCATACTCCCGGGGTCAGGAAAATTGGATATTTTCATACTCCCGGGGTCAGGAAAATCGCATTTTTCATACTCACGGTGTTAGGAATATCACATTTTTTCACACTCCCGGGGTCAGGAAATTGTGATTTTTTTCACACTCCCGGGGTCAGGAAAATTGGATTTTTTCACACTCCCGGGATCAGGAAATTCTGATATTTTTCACACTCCCGGGGTCAGGAAAATCAGATTTTTTTCACACTCCCGGGGTCAGGAAAATTGGATTTTTTTCACACTCCCGGGGTCAGGAAAATTGGGGTTTTTTCACACTCCCGGGGTCAAGAAACTCACATTTTTTCACACTCCCGGGGTCAGGAAAATTGGGTTTTTTCCACACTCCCGGGGTCAAGAAAATCACATTTTTTCACTCTCCCGGGGTCAGGAGATTCTGATTTTTTCACACTCCCAGGGTCAGGAAAATTGTTTATTTTCATACTCCCGGGGTCAAGAAAATCACATTTTTTCACACTCCCGGGGTCAGGAATTTCTGGTTTTTTTCATACTCCCGGGGTCAAGAAAATCACATTTTTTCACACTCCCGGGGTCAGGACATTCTGATATTTTTCACACTCCCGGGGTCAGGAAAATCGGATATTTTCACACTCCCGGGGTCAGGAAAATCAGATTTTTTTCATACTCCCGGGGTCAGGAAAATTGGATATTTTCATACTCCCGGGGTCAGGAAAATCGCATTTTTAATACTCACAGTGATAGGAAAATCACATTTTTTCACACTCCTGGGGTCAGGAGAATCTGATTTTTTTTACACTCCCGGGGTCAAGAAAATCACATTTTTTCACACTCCCAGGGTCAGGAAAATTGTTTATTTTCATACTCCCGGGGTCAAGAAAATCACATTTTTTCACACTCCCGGGGTCAGGAAATTCTGATATTTTTCACACTCCCGGGGTCAGGAAAATCGGATATTTTCACACTCCCAGGGTCAGGAAAATCAGATTTTTCTCATACTCCCGGGGTCAAGAAAATCACATTTTTTCACACTACCGGAGTCAGGAAAATTGGATTTTTTTCACACTCTCGGGGTCAGGAAAATTGGATGTTTTTAACACTCCCGGGGTCAGGAAAATTGGATTTTTTTCACACTCCCAGGGTCAGGGAAATTGGTTTTTTTCACACTCCCGGGGTCAAGAAAATCACATTTTTTCACACTCCTGGGGTCAGGAAAATTGGATTTTTTCACACTCCCGCGGTCAGGAAAATTGTGTTTTTTTCACACTCCCGGGGTCAGGAAAATTGTGTTTTTTTCACACTCCCAAGGTCAAGAAAATCACATTTTTTCACACTCTCGGGGTCAAGAACATCACATTTTTTCACACTCCCGGGGTCAGGAAATTCTGATATTTTTCACACTCCCGGGGTCAGGAAAATCGGATATTTTCACACTCCCGGGGTCAGGAAAATCAGATTTTTTTCATACTCCCGGGGACAAGAAAATCACATTTTTTCACACTACCGGGGTCAGGAAAATTGGATTTTTTTCATACTCCCGGGGTCAGGAAAATTGGATGTTTTTATCACTCCCGGGGTCAGGAAAATTGGATTTTTTTCACACTCCCAGCGTCAGGAAAAGTGGGTTTTTTTCACACTCCCGGGTTCAAGAATATCACATTTTTTCACACTCCCGGGGTCAGGAGATTCTGATT
Organism: Bradypodion pumilum; assembly: GCA_035047305.1. NCBI lineage: Eukaryota > Metazoa > Chordata > Lepidosauria > Squamata > Chamaeleonidae > Bradypodion > Bradypodion pumilum. The sequence continues at coordinate 165,900,434 of JAWDJD010000005.1, read as the reverse complement.
TTTTTCACACTCCCGGGGTCAAGAAAATCACATTTTTTCACACTACCGGGGTCAGGAAAATTGGATTTTTTTCACACTCACGGGGTCAGGGAATTGGATATTTTCATACTCCCGGGGTCAGGAAAATTGCATTTTTCAGACTCTCGCGGTCAGGAAAATCGCATTTTTCATACTCCCGGGGTCAGGAAAATTGGATATTTTCACACTCCCGGGGTCAGGAAAATCAGATTTTTTTCACACTCCCGGGGTCAAGAATATCACATTTTTTCACACTCCTGGGGTCAGGAGATTCTGATTTTTTTCACACTCCCGGGGTCAAGAAAATCACATTTTTTCACATTCCCGGTGTTAGGAAAAATTGTGTTTTTTTCACACACATGGGGTCCGGAAAATTGGGTTTTTTTCACACTCCCGGGGTCAAGAAAATCACATTTTTTCACACTCCCAGTGTCAGAAGATTCTGATCTTTTTCACACTCCCGGGGTCAGGAAAATTGGATATTTTCACACTCCCGGGGTCAGGAAAATCAGATTTTTTTCACACTCCCAGGGTCAGGAAAATTGGGTTTTTTTTTTCACACTCCCGGGTTCAAGAAAATCACATTTTTTCACACTCCCGGGGTCAGGAGATTCTGATTTTTTTCACACTCCCTGGGTCAAGAAAATCACTTTTTTCACACTCCCGGCGTCAGAAGATTCTGATTTTTTCACACTCCCGGGGTCAGGAAAATCGGATATTTTCACATTCCCGGGGTCAGGAAAATCAGATTTTTTTCACACTCCCGGGGTCAGGAAAATTGGATTTTTTTCACACTCCCGGGGTCAGGAAAATTGGATTTTTTTCACACTCCCTGGGTCAGGAAAATTGGGTTTTTTTCACACTCCCGGGATCAGGAAAATTGGGTTTTTTTCACACTCCCGGGGTCAAGAAAATCACATTTTTTCACTCTCCCAGGGTCAGGAGATTTTGATTTTTTTCACACTCCCGGGGTCAGGAAAATTGGATTTTTTCACACTCCCGGGATCAGGAAATTCTGATATTTTTCACACTCCCGGGGTCAGGAAAATCGGATATTTTCACACTCCCGGGGTCAGGAAAATCAGATTTTTTTTCATACTCCCGGGGTCAGGAAAATTGGATATTTTCATACTCCCGGGATCAGGAAAATTGCATTTTTCATACTCCCGGGGTCAGGAAAATTGGATTTTTTTCACTCTCCCGGGGTCAAGAGATTCTGATTTTTTCACACTCCCGGGGTCAAGAAAATCACATTTTTTCACACTCCCGGGGTCAGGAGATTCTGATTTTTTTCACACTCCCGGTGTTAGGAAAATCACATTTTTCACACCCCCGGGGTCAGGAAAATTGGATTTTTTCACACTCCCGGGATCAGGAAATACTGATATTTTTCACACTCCCGGGGTCAGGAAAATCGGATATTTTCACACTCCTGGGGTCAGGAAAATCAGATTTTTTTCATACTCCCGGGGTCAGGAAAATCGCATTTTTCATACTCCCAGGGTCAGGAAAATTGCATTTTTCATACTCCCGTGGTCAGGAAAATCACATTTTTTCACACTCCCGGAGTCAGGAGATTCTGATTTTTTTCACACTCCCGGGGTCAGGAAAATTGGATTTTTTCACACTCCCGGGATCAGGAAATTCTGATATTTTTCACACTCCCGGGGTCAGGAAAATCAGATATTTTTCATACTCACGGGGTCAGGAAAATTGGATATTTTCATACTCCCGGGGTCAGGAAAATCGCATTTTTCATACTCACGGTGTTAGGAAAATCACATTTTTTCACACTCCCGGGGTCAGGAAATTCTGATATTTTTCACACTCCCGGGGTCAGGAAAATTGGATATTTTCATACTCCCGGGGTCAGGAAAATCGCATTTTTCATACTCACGGTTTTAGGAAAATCGCATTTTTCACACTCCCGGGGTCAGGAAAATCGGATATTTTCACACTCCCGGGGTCAGGAAAATCAGATTTTTTTCACACTCCCGGGGTCAGGAAAATTGGATTTTTTTCACACTCCCGGGGTCAGGAAAATTGGATTTTTTTCACACTCCCGGGGTCAAGAAAATCACATTTTTTCACACTCCCGGGGTCAGGAAAATTGGGTTTTTTTCACACTCCCGGGGTCAAGAAAATCACATTTTTTCACTCTCCCAGGGTCAGGAGATTTTGATTTTTTTCACACTCCCGGGGTCAGGAAAATTGGATTTTTTCACACTCCCGGGATCAGGAAATTCTGATATTTTTCACACTCCCGGGGTGAGGAAAATCGGATATTTTCACACTCCCGGGGTCAGGAAAATCAGATTTTTTTTCATACTCCCGGGGTCAGGAAAATTGGATATTTTCATACTCCCGGGATCAGGAAAATTGCATGTTTCATACTCCCAGGGTCAGGAAAATTGGATTTTTTTCACTCTCCCGGGGTCAGGAGATTCTGATTTTTTCACACTCCCGGGGTCAAGAAAATCACATTTTTTCACACTCCCGGGGTCAGGAGATTCTGATTTTTTTCACACTTCCGGTGTTAGGAAAATCACATTTTTCACACCCCCGGGGTCAGGAAAATTGGATTTTTTCACACTCCCGGGATCAGGAAATACTGATATTTTTCACACTCCCGGGGTCAGGAAAATCGGATATTTTCACACTCCCGGGGTCAGGAAAATCAGATTTTTTTCATACTCCCGGGGTCAGGAAAATTGGATTTTTTCACACTCCCGGGATCAGGAAATTCTGATATTTTTCACACTCCCGGGGTCAGGAAAATCAGATATTTTTCATACTCCCGGGGTCAGGAAAATTGGATATTTTCATACTCCCGGGGTCAGGAAAATCGCATTTTTCATACTCACGGTGTTAGGAATATCACATTTTTTCACACTCCCGGGGTCAGGAAATTCTGATATTTTTCACACTCCCGGGGTCAGGAAAATTGGATATTTTCATACTCCCGTGGTCAGGAAAATCACATTTTTTCACACTCCCGGAGTCAGGAGATTCTGATTTTTTTCACACTCCCGGGGTCAGGAAAATTGGATTTTTTCACACTCCCGGGATCAGGAAATTCTGATATTTTTCACACTCCCGGGGTCAGGAAAATCAGATATTTTTCATACTCCCGGGGTCAGGAAAATTGGATATTTTCATACTCCCGGGGTCAGGAAAATCGCATTTTACATACTCACGGTGTTAGGAATATCACATTTTTTCACACTCCCGGGGTCAGGAAATTGTGATTTTTTTCACACTCCCGGGGTCAGGAAAATTGGATTTTTTCACACTCCCGGGATCAGGAAATTCTGATATTTTTCACACTCCCGGGGTCAGGAAAATCAGATTTTTTTCACACTCCCGGGGTCAGGAAAATTGGATTTTTTTCACACTCCCGGGGTCAGGAAAATTGGTGTTTTTTCACACTCCCGGGGTCAAGAAACTCACATTTTTTCACACTCCCGGGGTCAGGAAAATTGGGTTTTTTCCACACTCCCGGGGTCAAGAAAATCACATTTTTTCACTCTCCCGGGGTCAGGAGATTCTGATTTTTTCACACTCCCAGGGTCAGGAAAATTGTTTATTTTCATACTCCCGGGGTCAAGAAAATCACATTTTTTCACACTCCCGGGGTCAGGAATTTCTGGTTTTTTTCATACTCCCGGGGTCAAGAAAATCACATTTTTTCACACTCCCGGGGTCAGGACATTCTGATATTTTTCACACTCCCGGGGTCAGGAAAATCGGATATTTTCACACTCCCGGGGTCAGGAAAATCAGATTTTTTTCATACTCCCGGGGTCAGGAAAATTGGATATTTTCATACTCCCGGGGTCAGGAAAATCGCATTTTTAATACTCACAGTGATAGGAAAATCACATTTTTTCACACTCCTGGGGTCAGGAGAATCTGATTTTTTTTACACTCCCGGGGTCAAGAAAATCACATTTTTTCACACTCCCAGGGTCAGGAAAATTGTTTATTTTCATACTCCCGGGGTCAAGAAAATCACATTTTTTCACACTCCCGGGGTCAGGAAAAGTGGGTTTTTTTCACACTCCCGGGTTCAAGAATATCACATTTTTTCACACTCCCGGGGTCAGGAGATTCTGATTTTTTTCACACTCCCGGGGTCAAGAAAATCACATTTTTTCACACTACCGGGGTCAGGAAAATTGGATTTTTTTCACACTCACGGGGTCAGGGAATTGGATATTTTCATACTCCCGGGGTCAGGAAAATTGCATTTTTCAGACTCTCGCGGTCAGGAAAATCGCATTTTTCATACTCCCGGGGTCAGGAAAATTGGATATTTTCACACTCCCGGGGTCAGGAAAATCAGATTTTTTTCACACTCCCGGGGTCAAGAATATCACATTTTTTCACACTCCTGGGGTCAGGAGATTCTGATTTTTTTCACACTCCCGGGGTCAAGAAAATCACATTTTTTCACATTCCCGGTGTTAGGAAAAATTGTGTTTTTTTCACACACATGGGGTCCGGAAAATTGGGTTTTTTTCACACTCCCGGGGTCAAGAAAATCACATTTTTTCACACTCCCAGTGTCAGAAGATTCTGATCTTTTTCACACTCCCGGGGTCAGGAAAATTGGATATTTTCACACTCCCGGGGTCAGGAAAATCAGATTTTTTTCACACTCCCAGGGTCAGGAAAATTGGGTTTTTTTTTTCACACTCCCGGGTTCAAGAAAATCACATTTTTTCACACTCCCGGGGTCAGGAGATTCTGATTTTTTTCACACTCCCTGGGTCAAGAAAATCACTTTTTTCACACTCCCGGCGTCAGAAGATTCTGATTTTTTCACACTCCCGGGGTCAGGAAAATCGGATATTTTCACATTCCCGGGGTCAGGAAAATCAGATTTTTTTCACACTCCCGGGGTCAGGAAAATTGGATTTTTTTCACACTCCCGGGGTCAGGAAAATTGGATTTTTTTCACACTCCCTGGGTCAGGAAAATTGGGTTTTTTTTTTCACACTCCCGGGTTCAAGAAAATCACATTTTTTCACACTCCCGGGGTCAGGAGATTCTGATTTTTTTCACACTCCCTGGGTCAAGAAAATCACTTTTTTCACACTCCCGGCGTCAGAAGATTCTGATTTTTTCACACTCCCGGGGTCAGGAAAATCGGATATTTTCACATTCCCGGGGTCAGGAAAATCAGATTTTTTTCACACTCCCGGGGTCAGGAAAATTGGATTTTTTTCACACTCCCGGGGTCAGGAAAATTGGATTTTTTTCACACTCCCTGGGTCAGGAAAATTGGGTTTTTTTCACACTCCCGGGATCAGGAAAATTGGGTTTTTTTCACACTCCCGGGGTCAAGAAAATCACATTTTTTCACTCTCCCAGGGTCAGGAGATTTTGATTTTTTTCACACTCCCGGGGTCAGGAAAATTGGATTTTTTCACACTCCCGGGATCAGGAAATTCTGATATTTTTCACACTCCCGGGGTCAGGAAAATCGGATATTTTCACACTCCCGGGGTCAGGAAAATCAGATTTTTTTTCATACTCCCGGGGTCAGGAAAATTGGATATTTTCATACTCCCGGGATCAGGAAAATTGCATTTTTCATACTCCCGGGGTCAGGAAAATTGGATTTTTTTCACTCTCCCGGGGTCAAGAGATTCTGATTTTTTCACACTCCCGGGGTCAAGAAAATCACATTTTTTCACACTCCCGGGGTCAGGAGATTCTGATTTTTTTCACACTCCCGGTGTTAGGAAAATCACATTTTTCACACCCCCGGGGTCAGGAAAATTGGATTTTTTCACACTCCCGGGATCAGGAAATACTGATATTTTTCACACTCCCGGGGTCAGGAAAATTGTGTTTTTTTCACACTCCCGGGGTCAGGAAAATTGTGTTTTTTTCACACTCCCAAGGTCAAGAAAATCACATTTTTTCACACTCTCGGGGTCAAGAACATCACATTTTTTCACACTCCCGGGGTCAGGAAATTCTGATATTTTTCACACTCCCGGGGTCAGGAAAATCGGATATTTTCACACTCCCGGGGTCAGGAAAATCAGATTTTTTTCATACTCCCGGGGACAAGAAAATCACATTTTTTCACACTACCGGGGTCAGGAAAATTGGATTTTTTTCATACTCCCGGGGTCAGGAAAATTGGATGTTTTTATCACTCCCGGGGTCAGGAAAATTGGATTTTTTTCACACTCCCAGCGTCAGGAAAAGTGGGTTTTTTTCACACTCCCGGGTTCAAGAATATCACATTTTTTCACACTCCCGGGGTCAGGAGATTCTGATTTTTTTCACACTCCCGGGGTCAAGAAAATCACATTTTTTCACACTACCGGGGTCAGGAAAATTGGATTTTTTTCACACTCACGGGGTCAGGGAATTGGATATTTTCATACTCCCGGGGTCAGGAAAATTGCATTTTTCAGACTCTCGCGGTCAGGAAAATCGCATTTTTCATACTCCCGGGGTCAGGAAAATTGGATATTTTCACACTCCCGGGGTCAGGAAAATCAGATTTTTTTCACACTCCCGGGGTCAAGAATATCACATTTTTTCACACTCCTGGGGTCAGGAGATTCTGATTTTTTTCACACTCCCGGGGTCAAGAAAATCACATTTTTTCACATTCCCGGTGTTAGGAAAAATTGTGTTTTTTTCACACACATGGGGTCCGGAAAATTGGGTTTTTTTCACACTCCCGGGGTCAAGAAAATCACATTTTTTCACACTCCCAGTGTCAGAAGATTCTGATCTTTTTCACACTCCCGGGGTCAGGAAAATTGGATATTTTCACACTCCCGGGGTCAGGAAAATCAGATTTTTTTCACACTCCCAGGGTCAGGAAAATTGGGTTTTTTTTTTCACACTCCCGGGTTCAAGAAAATCACATTTTTTCACACTCCCGGGGTCAGGAGATTCTGATTTTTTTCACACTCCCTGGGTCAAGAAAATCACTTTTTTCACACTCCCGGCGTCAGAAGATTCTGATTTTTTCACACTCCCGGGGTCAGGAAAATCGGATATTTTCACATTCCCGGGGTCAGGAAAATCAGATTTTTTTCACACTCCCGGGGTCAGGAAAATTGGATTTTTTTCACACTCCCGGGGTCAGGAAAATTGGATTTTTTTCACACTCCCTGGGTCAGGAAAATTGGGTTTTTTTCACACTCCCGGGATCAGGAAAATTGGGTTTTTTTCACACTCCCGGGGTCAAGAAAATCACATTTTTTCACTCTCCCAGGGTCAGGAGATTTTGATTTTTTTCACACTCCCGGGGTCAGGAAAATTGGATTTTTTCACACTCCCGGGATCAGGAAATTCTGATATTTTTCACACTCCCGGGGTCAGGAAAATCGGATATTTTCACACTCCCGGGGTCAGGAAAATCAGATTTTTTTTCATACTCCCGGGGTCAGGAAAATTGGATATTTTCATACTCCCGGGATCAGGAAAATTGCATTTTTCATACTCCCGGGGTCAGGAAAATTGGATTTTTTTCACTCTCCCGGGGTCAAGAGATTCTGATTTTTTCACACTCCCGGGGTCAAGAAAATCACATTTTTTCACACTCCCGGGGTCAGGAGATTCTGATTTTTTTCACACTCCCGGTGTTAGGAAAATCACATTTTTCACACCCCCGGGGTCAGGAAAATTGGATTTTTTCACACTCCCGGGATCAGGAAATACTGATATTTTTCACACTCCCGGGGTCAGGAAAATCGGATATTTTCACACTCCTGGGGTCAGGAAAATCAGATTTTTTTCATACTCCCGGGGTCAGGAAAATCGCATTTTTCATACTCCCAGGGTCAGGAAAATTGCATTTTTCATACTCCCGTGGTCAGGAAAATCACATTTTTTCACACTCCCGGAGTCAGGAGATTCTGATTTTTTTCACACTCCCGGGGTCAGGAAAATTGGATTTTTTCACACTCCCGGGATCAGGAAATTCTGATATTTTTCACACTCCCGGGGTCAGGAAAATCAGATATTTTTCATACTCACGGGGTCAGGAAAATTGGATATTTTCATACTCCCGGGGTCAGGAAAATCGCATTTTTCATACTCACGGTGTTAGGAAAATCACATTTTTTCACACTCCCGGGGTCAGGAAATTCTGATATTTTTCACACTCCCGGGGTCAGGAAAATTGGATATTTTCATACTCCCGGGGTCAGGAAAATCGCATTTTTCATACTCACGGCTTTTGGAAAATCGCATTTTTCACACTCCCGGGGTCAGGAAAATCGGATATTTTCACACTCCCGGGGTCAGGAAAATCAGATTTTTTTCACACTCCCGGGGTCAGGAAAATTGGATTTTTTTCACACTCCCGGGGTCAGGAAAATTGGATTTTTTTCACACTCCCGGGGTCAAGAAAATCACATTTTTTCACACTCCCGGGGTCAGGAAAATTGGGTTTTTTTCACACTCCCGGGGTCAAGAAAATCACATTTTTTCACTCTCCCAGGGTCAGGAGATTTTGATTTTTTTCACACTCCCGGGGTCAGGAAAATTGGATTTTTTCACACTCCCGGGATCAGGAAATTCTGATATTTTTCACACTCCCGGGGTGAGGAAAATCGGATATTTTCACACTCCCGGGGTCAGGAAAATCAGATTTTTTTTCATACTCCCGGGGTCAGGAAAATTGGATATTTTCATACTCCCGGGATCAGGAAAATTGCATGTTTCATACTCCCAGGGTCAGGAAAATTGGATTTTTTTCACTCTCCCGGGGTCAGGAGATTCTGATTTTTTCACACTCCCGGGGTCAAGAAAATCACATTTTTTCACACTCCCGGGGTCAGGAGATTCTGATTTTTTTCACACTTCCGGTGTTAGGAAAATCACATTTTTCACACCCCCGGGGTCAGGAAAATTGGATTTTTTCACACTCCCGGGATCAGGAAATACTGATATTTTTCACACTCCCGGGGTCAGGAAAATCGGATATTTTCACACTCCCGGGGTCAGGAAAATCAGATTTTTTTCATACTCCCGGGGTCAGGAAAATTGGATTTTTTCACACTCCCGGGATCAGGAAATTCTGATATTTTTCACACTCCCGGGGTCAGGAAAATCAGATATTTTTCATACTCCCGGGGTCAGGAAAATTGGATATTTTCATACTCCCGGGGTCAGGAAAATCGCATTTTTCATACTCACGGTGTTAGGAATATCACATTTTTTCACACTCCCGGGGTCAGGAAATTCTGATATTTTTCACACTCCCGGGGTCAGGAAAATTGGATATTTTCATACTCCCGTGGTCAGGAAAATCACATTTTTTCACACTCCCGGAGTCAGGAGATTCTGATTTTTTTCACACTCCCGGGGTCAGGAAAATTGGATTTTTTCACACTCCCGGGATCAGGAAATTCTGATATTTTTCACACTCCCGGGGTCAGGAAAATCAGATATTTTTCATACTCCCGGGGTCAGGAAAATTGGATATTTTCATACTCCCGGGGTCAGGAAAATCGCATTTTTCATACTCACGGTGTTAGGAATATCACATTTTTTCACACTCCCGGGGTCAGGAAATTGTGATTTTTTTCACACTCCCGGGGTCAGGAAAATTGGATTTTTTCACACTCCCGGGATCAGGAAATTCTGATATTTTTCACACTCCCGGGGTCAGGAAAATCAGATTTTTTTCACACTCCCGGGGTCAGGAAAATTGGATTTTTTTCACACTCCCGGGGTCAGGAAAATTGGTGTTTTTTCACACTCCCGGGGTCAAGAAACTCACATTTTTTCACACTCCCGGGGTCAGGAAAATTGGGTTTTTTCCACACTCCCGGGGTCAAGAAAATCACATTTTTTCACTCTCCCGGGGTCAGGAGATTCTGATTTTTTCACACTCCCAGGGTCAGGAAAATTGTTTATTTTCATACTCCCGGGGTCAAGAAAATCACATTTTTTCACACTCCCGGGGTCAGGAATTTCTGGTTTTTTTCATACTCCCGGGGTCAAGAAAATCACATTTTTTCACACTCCCGGGGTCAGGACATTCTGATATTTTTCACACTCCCGGGGTCAGGAAAATCGGATATTTTCACACTCCCGGGGTCAGGAAAATCAGATTTTTTTCATACTCCCGGGGTCAGGAAAATTGGATATTTTCATACTCCCGGGGTCAGGAAAATCGCATTTTTAATACTCACAGTGATAGGAAAATCACATTTTTTCACACTCCTGGGGTCAGGAGAATCTGATTTTTTTTACACTCCCGGGGTCAAGAAAATCACATTTTTTCACACTCCCAGGGTCAGGAAAATTGTTTATTTTCATACTCCCGGGGTCAAGAAAATCACATTTTTTCACACTCCCGGGGTCAGGAAAAGTGGGTTTTTTTCACACTCCCGGGTTCAAGAATATCACATTTTTTCACACTCCCGGGGTCAGGAGATTCTGATTTTTTTCACACTCCCGGGGTCAAGAAAATCACATTTTTTCACACTACCGGGGTCAGGAAAATTGGATTTTTTTCACACTCACGGGGTCAGGGAATTGGATATTTTCATACTCCCGGGGTCAGGAAAATTGCATTTTTCAGACTCTCGCGGTCAGGAAAATCGCATTTTTCATACTCCCGGGGTCAGGAAAATTGGATATTTTCACACTCCCGGGGTCAGGAAAATCAGATTTTTTTCACACTCCCGGGGTCAAGAATATCACATTTTTTCACACTCCTGGGGTCAGGAGATTCTGATTTTTTTCACACTCCCGGGGTCAAGAAAATCACATTTTTTCACATTCCCGGTGTTAGGAAAAATTGTGTTTTTTTCACACACATGGGGTCCGGAAAATTGGGTTTTTTTCACACTCCCGGGGTCAAGAAAATCACATTTTTTCACACTCCCAGTGTCAGAAGATTCTGATCTTTTTCACACTCCCGGGGTCAGGAAAATTGGATATTTTCACACTCCCGGGGTCAGGAAAATCAGATTTTTTTCACACTCCCAGGGTCAGGAAAATTGGGTTTTTTTTTTCACACTCCCGGGTTCAAGAAAATCACATTTTTTCACACTCCCGGGGTCAGGAGATTCTGATTTTTTTCACACTCCCTGGGTCAAGAAAATCACTTTTTTCACACTCCCGGCGTCAGAAGATTCTGATTTTTTCACACTCCCGGGGTCAGGAAAATCGGATATTTTCACATTCCCGGGGTCAGGAAAATCAGATTTTTTTCACACTCCCGGGGTCAGGAAAATTGGATTTTTTTCACACTCCCGGGGTCAGGAAAATTGGATTTTTTTCACACTCCCTGGGTCAGGAAAATTGGGTTTTTTTCACACTCCCGGGATCAGGAAAATTGGGTTTTTTTCACACTCCCGGGGTCAAGAAAATCACATTTTTTCACTCTCCCAGGGTCAGGAGATTTTGATTTTTTTCACACTCCCGGGGTCAGGAAAATTGGATTTTTTCACACTCCCGGGATCAGGAAATTCTGATATTTTTCACACTCCCGGGGTCAGGAAAATCGGATATTTTCACACTCCCGGGGTCAGGAAAATCAGATTTTTTTTCATACTCCCGGGGTCAGGAAAATTGGATATTTTCATACTCCCGGGATCAGGAAAATTGCATTTTTCATACTCCCGGGGTCAGGAAAATTGGATTTTTTTCACTCTCCCGGGGTCAAGAGATTCTGATTTTTTCACACTCCCGGGGTCAAGAAAATCACATTTTTTCACACTCCCGGGGTCAGGAGATTCTGATTTTTTTCACACTCCCGGTGTTAGGAAAATCACATTTTTCACACCCCCGGGGTCAGGAAAATTGGATTTTTTCACACTCCCGGGATCAGGAAATACTGATATTTTTCACACTCCCGGGGTCAGGAAAATCGGATATTTTCACACTCCTGGGGTCAGGAAAATCAGATTTTTTTCATACTCCCAGGGTCAGGAAAATCGCATTTTTCATACTCCCAGGGTCAGGAAAATTGCATTTTTCATACTCCCGTGGTCAGGAAAATCACATTTTTTCACACTCCCGGAGTCAGGAGATTCTGATTTTTTTCACACTCCCGGGGTCAGGAAAATTGGATTTTTTCACACTCCCGGGATCAGGAAATTCTGATATTTTTCACACTCCCGGGGTCAGGAAAATCAGATATTTTTCATACTCACGGGGTCAGGAAAATTGGATATTTTCATACTCCCGGGGTCAGGAAAATCGCATTTTTCATACTCACGGTGTTAGGAAAATCACATTTTTTCACACTCCCGGGGTCAGGAAATTCTGATATTTTTCACACTCCCGGGGTCAGGAAAATTGGATATTTTCATACTCCCGGGGTCAGGAAAATCGCATTTTTCATACTCACGGTTTTAGGAAAATCGCATTTTTCACACTCCCGGGGTCAGGAAAATCGGATATTTTCACACTCCCGGGGTCAGGAAAATCAGATTTTTTTCACACTCCCGGGGTCAGGAAAATTGGATTTTTTTCACACTCCCGGGGTCAGGAAAATTGGATTTTTTTCACACTCCCGGGGTCAAGAAAATCACATTTTTTCACACTCCCGGGGTCAGGAAAATTGGGTTTTTTTCACACTCCCGGGGTCAAGAAAATCACATTTTTTCACTCTCCCAGGGTCAGGAGATTTTGATTTTTTTCACACTCCCGGGGTCAGGAAAATTGGATTTTTTCACACTCCCGGGATCAGGAAATTCTGATATTTTTCACACTCCCGGGGTGAGGAAAATCGGATATTTTCACACTCCCGGGGTCAGGAAAATCAGATTTTTTTTCATACTCCCGGGGTCAGGAAAATTGGATATTTTCATACTCCCGGGATCAGGAAAATTGCATGTTTCATACTCCCAGGGTCAGGAAAATTGGATTTTTTTCACTCTCCCGGGGTCAGGAGATTCTGATTTTTTCACACTCCCGGGGTCAAGAAAATCACATTTTTTCACACTCCCGGGGTCAGGAGATTCTGATTTTTTTCACACTTCCGGTGTTAGGAAAATCACATTTTTCACACCCCCGGGGTCAGGAAAATTGGATTTTTTCACACTCCCGGGATCAGGAAATACTGATATTTTTCACACTCCCGGGGTCAGGAAAATCGGATATTTTCACACTCCCGGGGTCAGGAAAATCAGATTTTTTTCATACTCCCGGGGTCAGGAAAATTGGATTTTTTCACACTCCCGGGATCAGGAAATTCTGATATTTTTCACACTCCCGGGGTCAGGAAAATCAGATATTTTTCATACTCCCGGGGTCAGGAAAATTGGATATTTTCATACTCCCGGGGTCAGGAAAATCGCATTTTTCATACTCACGGTGTTAGGAATATCACATTTTTTCACACTCCCGGGGTCAGGAAATTCTGATATTTTTCACACTCCCGGGGTCAGGAAAATTGGATATTTTCATACTCCCGTGGTCAGGAAAATCACATTTTTTCACACTCCCGGAGTCAGGAGATTCTGATTTTTTTCACACTCCCGGGGTCAGGAAAATTGGATTTTTTCACACTCCCGGGATCAGGAAATTCTGATATTTTTCACACTCCCGGGGTCAGGAAAATCAGATATTTTTCATACTCCCGGGGTCAGGAAAATTGGATATTTTCATACTCCCGGGGTCAGGAAAATCGCATTTTTCATACTCACGGTGTTAGGAATATCACATTTTTTCACACTCCCGGGGTCAGGAAATTGTGATTTTTTTCACACTCCCGGGGTCAGGAAAATTGGATTTTTTCACACTCCCGGGATCAGGAAATTCTGATATTTTTCACACTCCCGGGGTCAGGAAAATCAGATTTTTTTCACACTCCCGGGGTCAGGAAAATTGGATTTTTTTCACACTCCCGGGGTCAGGAAAATTGGTGTTTTTTCACACTCCCGGGGTCAAGAAACTCACATTTTTTCACACTCCCGGGGTCAGGAAAATTGGGTTTTTTCCACACTCCCGGGGTCAAGAAAATCACATTTTTTCACTCTCCCGGGGTCAGGAGATTCTGATTTTTTCACACTCCCAGGGTCAGGAAAATTGTTTATTTTCATACTCCCGGGGTCAAGAAAATCACATTTTTTCACACTCCCGGGGTCAGGAATTTCTGGTTTTTTTCATACTCCCGGGGTCAAGAAAATCACATTTTTTCACACTCCCGGGGTCAGGACATTCTGATATTTTTCACACTCCCGGGGTCAGGAAAATCGGATATTTTCACACTCCCGGGGTCAGGAAAATCAGATTTTTTTCATACTCCCGGGGTCAGGAAAATTGGATATTTTCATACTCCCGGGGTCAGGAAAATCGCATTTTTAATACTCACAGTGATAGGAAAATCACATTTTTTCACACTCCTGGGGTCAGGAGAATCTGATTTTTTTTACACTCCCGGGGTCAAGAAAATCACATTTTTTCACACTCCCAGGGTCAGGAAAATTGTTTATTTTCATACTCCCGGGGTCAAGAAAATCACATTTTTTCACACTCCCGGGGTCAGGAAATTCTGATATTTTTCACACTCCCGGGGTCAGGAAAATCGGATATTTTCACACTCCCGGGGTCAGGAAAATCACATTTTTTTCATACTCCCGGGGTCAGGAAAATTGGATATTTTCATACTCCCGGGGTCAGGAAAATCGCCTTTTTCATACTCACGGTGTTAGGAAAATCACATTTTTTCACACTCCTGAGGTCAGGAAATTCTGATATTTTTCACACTCCCGGGGTCAGGAAAATCGGATATTTTCACACTCCCGGGGTCAGGAAAATCAGATTTTTTTCATACACCCGGGGTCAATAAAATCACATTTTTTCACACTACCGGGGTCAGGAAAATTGGATTTTTTTCACACTCCCGGGGTCAGCAAAATTGGATGTTTTAGCACTCCCGGGGTCAGGAAAATTGGATTTTTTGCACACTCCCGGGGTCAGGAAAATTGGGTTTTTTTCACACTCCCGGGGTCAGGAAAATTGGGTTTTTTTCACACTCCCGGGGTCAAGAAAATCACATTTTTTCACTCTCCCGGGGTCAGGAGATTCTGATTTTTTCACACTCCCGGGGTCAAGAAAATCACATTTTTTCACACTCCCGGGGTCAGGAGATTCTGATTTTTTTCACACTCCCGGGGTCAGGAATATTGGATTTTTTCACACTCCCGGGATCAGGAAATTCTGATATTTTTCACACTCCCGGGGTCTGGAAAATCGGATATTTTCACACTCCCGGGGTCAGGAAAATCAGATTTTTTCACACTCCCAGGGTCAGGAAAATTGGATTTTTCTGACACTCCCGGGGTCAGGAAAATTGGTTTTTTTTTCACACTCCAGGGGTCAAGAAAATCACATTTTTTCACACTCCCGGGGTCAGGAGATTCTGATTTTTTTTACACTCCCGGGGTCAAGAAAATCACATTTTTTCACACTCCCAGGGTCAGGAAAATTGTTTATTTTCATATTCCCGGGGTCAAGAAAATCACATTTTTTCACACTCCCGGGGTCAGGAATTTCTGATTTTTTTCATACTCCCGGGGTCAAGAAAATCACATTTTTTCACACTCCCGGGGTCAGGACATTCTGATATTTTTCACACTCCCGGGGTCAGGAAAATCCGGTATTTTCACACTCCCGGGGTCAGGAAAATCACATTTTTTCACACTCCCGGGGTCAGGAGATTCTGATTTTTTTCACACTCCCGGGGTCAGGAATATTGGATTTTTTCACACTCCCGGGATCAGGAAATTCTGATATTTTTCACACTCCCGGGGTCTGGAAAATCGGATATTTTCACACTCCCGGGGTCAGGAAAATCAGATTTTTTCACACTCCCAGGGTCAGGAAAATTGGATTTTTCTCACACTCCCGGGGTCAGGAAAATTGGTTTTTTTTTCACACTCCAGGGGTCAAGAAAATCACATTTTTTCACACTCCCGGGGTCAGGAGATTCTGATTTTTTTTACACTCCCGGGGTCAAGAAAATCACATTTTTTCACACTCCCAGGGTCAGGAAAATTGTTTATTTTCATACTCCCGGGGTCAAGAAAATCAAATTTTTTACACTCCCGGGGTCAGGAATTTCTGATTTTTTTCATACTCCCGGGGTCAAGAAAATCACATTTTTTCACACTCCCGGGGTCAGGACATTCTGATATTTTTCACACTCCCGGGGTCAGGAAAATCCGGTATTTTCACACTCCCGGGGTCAGGAAAATCCGATTTTTTTCATACTCCCGGGGTCAGGAAAATTGGATATTTTCATACTCCCAGGGTCAGGAAAATCAGATTTTTTTCATACTCCCGGGGTCAGGAAAATTGGATGTTTTTAGCACTCCCGGGGTCAGGAAAATTGGATTTTTTTTCACACTCCCGGGGTCAGGAAAATTGGGGTTTTTTCACACTCCCGGGGTCAAGAAACTCACATTTTTTCACACTCCCGGGGTCAGGAAAATTGGGTTTTTTTCACACTCCTGGGGTCAGGAAAATTGGGTTTTTTCATACTCCCGGGGTCAGGAAAATCGCATTTTTCATACTCACGGTGTTAGGAAAATCACATTTTTTCACACTCCCGGGGTCAGGAAATTCTGATATTTTTCACACTCCCGGGGTCAGGAAAATTGGATATTTTCATACTCCCGGGGTCAGGAAAATCGCATTTTTCATACTCACGGTTTTAGGAAAATCGCATTTTTCATACTCCCGGGGTCAGGAAAATCCAAATTTTTCACACTCCCGGGGTCAAGAAAATCACATTTTTTCACACTCCCGGGGTCAGGAAAATTGGGGGTTTTTCACACTCCCGGGGTCAAGAAAATCACATTTTTTCACTCTCCTGGGGTCAGGAGATTTTTTCACACTCCCGGGGTCAAGAAAATCACATTTGTTCACACTCCCGGGGTCAGGAGATTCTGATTTTTTTCACACTCCCGGGGTCAGGAAAATTGGATTTTTTCACACTCCCGGGGTCAGGAAAATTGGGGTTTTTTCACACTCCCGGGGTCAAGAAACTCAAATTTTTTCACACTCCCGGGGTCAGGAAAATTGGGTTTTTTCCACACTCCCGGGGTCAAGAAAATCACATTTTTTCACTCTCCCGGGGTCAGGAGATTCTGATTTTTTCACACTCCCGGGGTCAAGAAAATCACATTTTTTCACACTCCCGGGGTCAGGAGATTCTGATTTTTTTCACACTCCCGGGGTCAGGAAAATTGGATTTTTTCACACTCCCGGGATCAGGAAATTCTGATATTTTTCACACTCCCGGGGTCAGGAAAATCGGATATTTTCACACTCCCGGGGTCAGGAAAATCAGATTTTTTTCATACTCCCGGGGTCAGGAAAATTGGATATTTTCATACTCCCGGGGTCAGGAAAATCGCATTTTTCATACTCACGGTGTTAGGAAAATCGCATTTTTCATCTCCCGGGGTCAGGAAAATCCAAATTTTTTCACACTCCCGGGGTCAAGAAAATCACATTTTTTCACACTACTTGGGGTCAGGAAAATTGGATTTTTTTCACACTCCCGGGGTAAGGAAAATTGGGGTTTTTTCACACTCCCGGGGTCAAGAAAATCACATTTTTTCACTCTCCCGGGGTCAGGAGATTTTTTCACACTCCCGGGGTCAAGAAAATCACATTTTTTCACACTCCCGGGGTCAGGAGATTCTGATTTTATTCACACTCCCGGGGTCAGGAAAATTGGATTTTTCACACTCCTGGGATCAGGAAATTCTGATATTTTTCACACTCCATGAGTCAGGAAAATCGGATATTTTCACACTCCCGGTGTCAGGAAAATCAGATTTTTTTCATACTCCCGGGGTCAGGAAAATTGGATATTTTCATACTCCCGGGGTCAGGAAAATCGCATTTTTCATACTCACGGTGTTAGGAAAATCGCATTTTTCATACTCCCGGGGTCAGGAAAATCCAAATTTTTTCACACTCCCGGGGTCAAGAAAATCACATTTTTTCACACTCCCGGGGTTCAGGAAAATTGGATATTTTCATACTCCCGGGGTCAGGAAAATCAGAATTTTTTCATACTCCCGGGGTCAAGAAAATCACATTTTTTCACACTCCCGGGGTCAGGAAAATTGGATGTTTTTAGCACTCCCGGGGTCAGGAAACTCACATTTTTTCACACTCCCGGGGTCAGGAAAATTGGGTTTTTTTCACACTCCTGGGGTCAGGAAAATTGGGTTTTTTTCACACTCCCGGGGTCAAGAAAATCACATTTTTTCACTCTCCCGGGGTCAGGAGATTCTGATTTTTTCACACTCCCGGGATCAAGAAAATCACATTTTTTCACACTCCCGGAGTCAGGAGATTCTGATTTTTTTCACACTCCCGGGGTCAGGAAAATTGGATTTTTTCACACTCCCGGGATCAGGAAATTCTGATATTTTTCACACTCCCGGGGTCAGGAAAATCAGATTTTTTTCATACTCCCGGGGTCAGGAAAATTGGATTTTTTTCACACTCCCGGGGTCAGGAGATTCTGATTTTTTTTACACTCCCGGGGTCAAGAAAATCACATTTTTTCACACTCCCAGGGTCAGGAAAATTGTTTATTTTCATACTCCCGGGGTCAAGAAAATCACATTTTTTCACACTCCCGGGGTCAGGAATTTCTGATTTTTTTCATACTCCCGGGGTCAAGAAAATGACATTTTTTCACACTCCTGGGGTCAGGACATTCTGATATTTTTCACACTCCCGGGGTCAGGAAAATCCGGTATTTTCACACTCCCGGGGTCAGGAAAATCCGATTTTTTTCATACTCCCGGGGTCAGGAAAATTGGATATTTTCATACTCCCGGGGTCAGGAAAATCAGATTTTTTTCATACTCCCGGGGTCAAGAAACTCACATTTTTTCACACTCCCGGGGTCAGCAAAATTGGGTTTTTTTCACACTCCTGGGGTCAGGAAAATTGGGTTTTTTTCACACTCCCGGGGTCAAGAAAATCACATTTTTTCACTCTCCCGGGGTCAGGAGATTCTGATTTTTTCACACTCCCGGGATCAAGAAAATCACATTTTTTCACACTCCCGGAGTCAGGAGATTCTGATTTTTTTCACACTCCCGGGGTCAGGAAAATTGGATTTTTTCACACTCCCGGGATCAGGAAATTCTGATATTTTTCACACTCCCGGGGTCAGGAAAATCAGATTTTTTTCATACTCCCGGGGTCAGGAAAATTGGATATTTTCATACTCCCGGGGTCAGGAAAATCGCATTTTTCATACTCACGGTGTTAGGAAAATCACATTTTTTCACACTCCCGGGGTCAGGAAATTCTGATATTTTTCACACACCCGGGGTCAGGAAAATTGGATATTTTCATACTCCCGGGGTCAGGAAAATCGCATTTTTCATACTCACGGTTTTAGGAAAATTGCATTTTTCATACTCCCGGGGTCAGGAAAATCCAAATTTTTCACACTCCCGGGGTCAAGAAAATCACATTTTTTCACACTCCCGGGGTCAGGAAAATTGGGGGTTTTTCACACTCCCATGGTCAAGAAAATCACATTTTTTCACTCTCCTGGGGTCAGGAGATTTTTTCACACTCCCGGGGTCAAGAAACTCACATTTGTTCACACTCCCGGGGTCAGGAGATTCTGATTTTTTTCACACTCCCGGGGTCAGGAAAATTGGATTTTTTCACACTCCCGGGGTCAGGAAAATTGGGGTTTTTTCACACTCCCGGGGTCAAGAAACTCAAATTTTTTCACACTCCCGGGGTCAGGAAAATTGGGTTTTTTCCACACTCCCGGGGTCAAGAAAATCACATTTTTTCACTCTCCCGGGGTCAGGAGATTCTGATTTTTTCACACTCCCGGGGTCAAGAAAATCACATTTTTTCACACTCCCGGGGTCAGGAGATTCTGATTTTTTTCACACTCCCGGGGTCAGGAAAATTGGATTTTTTCACACTCCCGGGATCAGGAAATTCTGATATTTTTCACACTCCATGAGTCAGGAAAATCGGATATTTTCACACTCCCGGTGTCAGGAAAATCAGATTTTTTTCATACTCCCAGGGTCAGGAAAATTGGATATTTTCATACTCCCGGGGTCAGGAAAATTGCATTTTTCATACTCACGGTGTTAGGAAAATCGCATTTTTCATACTCCCGGGGTCAGGAAAATCCAAATTTTTTCACACTCCCGGGGTCAAGAAAATCACATTTTTTCACACTCCCGGGGTCAGGAAAATTGGATATTTTCATACTCCCGGGGTCAGGAAAATCAGATTTTTTTCATACTCCCGGGGTCAAGAAAATCACATTTTTTCACACTCCCGGGGTCAGGAAAATTGGATGTTTTTAGCACTCCCGGGGTCAGGAAAATTGGATTTTTTTTCACACTCCCGGGGTCAGGAAAATTGGGGTTTTATCACACTCCCGGGGTCAAGAAACTCACATTTTTTCACACTCCCGGGGTCAGGAAAATTGGGTTTTTTTCACACTCCTGGGGTCAGGAAAATTGGGTTTTTTTCACACTCCCGGGGTCAAGAAAATCACATTTTTTCACTCTCCCGGGGTCAGGAGATTCTGATTTTTTCACACTCCCGGGATCAAGAAAATCACATTTTTTCACACTCCCGGAGTCAGGAGATTCTGATTTTTTTCACACTCCCGGGGTCAGGAAAATTGGATTTTTTCACACTCCCGGGATCAGGAAATTCTGATATTTTTCACACTCCCGGGGTCAGGAAAATCAGATTTTTTTCATACTCCCGGGGTCAGGAAAATTGGATTTTTTTCACACTCCCGGGGTCAGGAAAATTGGATTTTTTTCACACTCCCGGGGTCAAGAAAATCACATTTTTTCACACTCCCGGGGTCAGGAAAATTGGGTTTTTTTCACACTCCCGGGGTCAAGAAAATCACATTTTTTCACTCTCCCAGGGTCAGGAGATTTTGATTTTTTTCACACTCCCGGGGTCAGGAAAATTGGATTTTTTCACACTCCCGGGATCAGGAAATTCTGATATTTTTCACACTCCCGGGGTCAGGAAAATCGGATATTTTCACACTCCCGGGGTCAGGAAAATCAGATTTTTTTTCATACTCCCGGGGTCAGGAAAATTGGATATTTTCATACTCCCGGGATCAGGAAAATTGCATGTTTCATACTCCCGGGGTCAGGAAAATTGGATTTTTTTCACTCTCCCGGGGTCAGGAGATTCTGATTTTTTCACACTCCCGGGGTCAAGAAAATCACATTTTTTCACACTCCCAGGGTCAGGAGATTCTGATTTTTTTCACACTCCCGGTGTTAGGAAAATCACATTTTTCACACTCCCAGGGTCAGAAAAATTGGGTTTTTTCACACTCCCGGGGTCAGGAAATACTGATATTTTTCACACTCCCGGGGTCAGGAAAATCGGATATTTTCACACTCCCGGGGTCAGGAAAATCAGATTTTTTTCATACTCCCGGGGTCAGGAAAATTGGATATTTTCATACTCCCGGGATCAGGAAAATTGCATGTTTCATACTCCCGGGGTCAGGAAAATTGGATTTTTTTCATACTCCCGGGGTCAGGAAAATCGCATTTTTCATACTCCCAGGGTCAGGAAAATCGCATTTTTCATACTCCCGTGGTCAGGAAAATCACATTTTTTCACACTCCCGGAGTCAGGAGATTCTGATTTTTTTCACACTCCCGGGGTCAGGAAAATTGGATTTTTTTCACACTCCCGGGATCAGGAAATTCTGATATTTTTCACACTCCCGGGATCAGGAAAATCAGATATTTTTCATACTCCCGGGGTCAGGAAAATTGGATATTTCCATACTCCCGGGGTCAGGAAAATCGCATTTTTCATACTCACGGTGTTAGGAAAATCACATTTTTTCACACTCCCGGGGTCAGGAAATTCTGATATTTTTCACACTCCCGGGGTCAGGAAAATTGGATATTTTCATACTCCCGGGGTCAGGAAAATCGCATTTTTCATACTCACGGTTTTAGGAAAATCGCATTTTTCATACTCCCGGGGTCAGGAAAATCCAAATTTTTTCACACTCCCCGGGTCAAGAAAAGCACATTTTTTCACACTCCTGGGGTCAGGAAAATTGGATTTTTTTCACACTCCCGGGGTCAGGAAAATTGGGGTTTTTTCACACTCCCGGGGTCAAGAAAATCACATTTTTTCACTCTCCTGGGGTCAGGAGATTTTTTCAAACTCCCGGGGTCAAGAAAATCACATTTTTTCACACTCCCGGTGTCAGGAGATTCTGATTTTTTTCACACTCCAGGGGTCAGGAAAATTGGATTTTTTTCACACTCCCGGGGTCAGGAAAATTGGGGTTTTTTCACACTCCCGGGGTCAAGAAACTCACATTTTTTCACACTCCCGGGGTCAGGAAAATTGGGTTTTTTCCACACTCCCAGGGTCAAGAAAATCACATTTTTCACTCTCCCGGGGTCAGGAGATTCTGATTTTTTCACACTCCTAGGGTCAGGAAAATTGTTTATTTTCATACTCCCTGGGTCAAGAAAATCACATTTTTTCACACTCCCGGGGTCAGGAATTTCTGGTTTTTTTCATACTCCCGGGGTCAAGAAAATCACATTTTTTCACACTCCCGGGGTCAGGAAAATCGGATATTTTCACACTCCCGGGGTCAGGAAAATCAGATTTTTTTCATACTCCCGGGGTCAGGAAAATTGGATATTTTCATACTCCCGGGGTCAGGAAAATCGCATTTTTCATACTCACGGTGATAGGAAAATCACATTTTTTCACACTCCTGGGGTCAGGAGAATCTGATTTTTTTTACACTCCCGGGGTCAAGAAAATCACATTTTTTCACACTCCCAGGGTCAGGAAAATTGTTTATTTTCATACTCGCGGGGTCAAGAAAATCACATTTTTTCACACTCCCGGGGTCAGGAAATTCTGATATTTTTCACACTCCCGGGGTCAGGAAAATCGGATATTTTCACACTCCCGGGGTCAGGAAAATCAGATTTTTTTCATACTCCCGGGGTCAGGAAAATTGGATATTTTCATACTCCCGGGGTCAGGAAAATCGCCTTTTTCATACTCACGGTGTTAGGAAAATCACATTTTTTCACACTACCGGGGTCAGGAAAATTGGATTTTTTTCACACTCCCGGGGTCAGCAAAATTGGATGTTTTTAGCACTCCCGGGGTCAGGAAAATTGGTTTTTTTTCACACTCCCGGGGTCAAGAAAATCACATTTTTTCACTCTCCCGGGGTCAGGAGATTCTGATTTTTTCACACTCCCGGGGTCAAGAAAATCACATTTTTTCACACTCCCAGGGTCAGGAAAATTGTTTATTTTCATACTCCTGGGGTCAAGAAAATCACATTTTTTCACACTCCCGGGGTCAGGAATTTCTGATTTTTTTCATACTCCCGGGGTCAAGAAAATCACATTTTTTCATACTGCCGGGGTCAGGACATTCTGATATTTTTCACACTCCCGGGGTCAGGAAAATCCGGTATTTTCACACTCCCGGGGTCAGGAAAATCTGATTTTTTTCATACTCCCGGGGTCAGGAAAATTGGATATTTTCATACTCCCGGGGTCAGGAAAATCAGATTTTTTTCATACTCCCGGGGTCAAGAAAATCACATTTTTTCACACTCCCGGGGTCAGGAAAATTGGATGTTTTTAGGACTCCCGGGGTCAGGAAAATTGGATTTTTTTCCACACTCCTGGGGTCAGGAAAATTGGGGTTTTTTCACACTCCCGGGGTCAAGAAACTCACATTTTTTCACACTCCCGGGGTCAGGAAAATTGGGTTTTTTTCACACTCCTGGGGTCAGGAAAATTGGGTTTTTTTCACACTCCCGGGGTCAAGAAAATCACATTTTTTCACTCTCCCGGGGTCAGGAGATTCTGATTTTTTCACACTCCCGGGATCAAGAAAATCACATTTTTTCACACTCCCGGAGTCAGGAGATTCTGATTTTTTTCACACTCCCGGGGTCAGGAAAATTGGATTTTTTCACACTCCCGGGATCAGGAAATTCTGATATTTTTAACACTCCCGGGGTCAGGAAAATCAGATTTTTTTCATACTCCCGGGGTCAGGAAAATTGGATATTTTCATACTCCCGCGGTCAGGAAAATCGCATTTTTCATACTCACGGTGTTAGGAAAATCACATTTTTTCACACTCCCGGGGTCAGATAATTCTGATATTTTTCACACTCCCGGGGTCAGGAAAATTGGATATTTTCATACTCCCGGGGTCAGGAAAATCGCATTTTTCATACTCACGGTTTTAGGAAAATCGCATTTTTCATACTCCCGGGGTCAGGAAAATCCAAATTTTTCACACTCCCGGGGTCAAGAAAATCACATTTTTTCACACTCCCGGGGTCAGGAAAATTGGGGGTTTTTCACACTCCCGGGTTCAAGAAAATCACATTTTTTCACTCTCCTGGGGTCAGGAGATTTTTTCACACTCCCGGGGTCAAGAAAATCACATTTGTTTACACTCCCGGGGTCAGGAGATTCTGATTTTTTCACACTCCCGGGGTCAGGAAAATTGGATTTTTTCACACTCCCGGGGTCAGGAAAATTGGGTTTTTTTCACACTCCCGGGGTCAAGAAACTCAAATTTTTTCACACTCCCGGGGTCAGGAAAATTGGGTTTTTTCCACACTCCCGGGGTCAAGAAAATCACATTTTTTCACTCTCCCGGGGTCAGGAGATTCTGATTTTTTCATACTCCCGGGGTCAAGAAAATCACATTTTTTCACACTCCCGGGGTCAGGAAATTCTGATATTTTTCACACTCCCGGGGTCAGGAAAATCGGATATTTTCACACTCCCTAGGTCAGGAAAATCAGATTTTTTTCATACTCCCGGGGTCAGGAAAATTGGATATTTTCATACTCCCGGGGTCAGGAAAATCGCCTTTTTCATACTCACGGTGTTAGGAAAATCACATTTTTTCACACTACCGGGGTCAGGAAAATTGGATTTTTTTCACACTCCCGGGGTCAGCAAAATTGGATGTTTTTAGCACTCCCAGGGTCAGGAAAATTGGGTTTTTTTCACACTCCCGGGGTCAAGAAAATCACATTTTTTCACTCTCCCGGGGTCAGGAGATTCTGATTTTTTCACACTCCCGGGGTCAGGAAAATCACATTTTTTCACACTCCCGGGGTCAGGAGATTCTGATTTTTTTCACACTCCCGGGGTCAGGAATATTGGATTTTTTCACACTCCCGGGATCAGGAAATTCTGATATTTTCACACTCCCGGGGTCAGGAAAATCGGATATTTTCACACTCCCGGGGTCAGGAAAATTGGATTTTTCTCACACTCCCGGGGTCAGGAAATTCTGATATTTTCACACTCCCGGGGTCAGGAAAATCGGATTTTTTCACTCTCCCGGGGTCAGGAAAATTGGATTTTTCTCACACTCCCGGGGTCAGGAAAATTGGTTTTTTTTTCACACTCCAGGGGTCAAGAAAATCACATTTTTTCACACTCCCGGGGTCAGGAGATTCTGATTTTTTTCATACTCCCGGGGTCAAGAAAATCACATTTTTTCACACTCCCGGGGTCAGGAATTTCTGATTTTTTTCATACTCCCGGGGTCAGGAAAATCACATTTTTTCATACTGCCGGGGTCAGGACATTCTGATATTTTTCACACTCCCGGGGTCAGGAAAATCCGGTATTTTCACACTCCCGGGGTCAGGAAAATCTGATTTTTTTCATACTCCCGGGGTCAGGAAAATTGGATATTTTCATACTCCCGGGGTCAGGAAAATCAGATTTTTTTCATACTCCCGGGGTCAAGAAAATCACATTTTTTCACACTCCCGGGGTCAGGAAAATTGGATGTTTTTAGCACTCCCGGGGTCAGGAAAATTGGATTTTTTTCCACACTCCCGGGGTCAGGAAAATTGGGGTTTTTTCACACTCCCGGGGTCAAGAAACTCACATTTTTTCACACTCCCGGGGTCAGGAAAATTGGGTTTTTTTCACACTCCTGGGGTCAGGAAAATTGGGTTTTTTTCACACTCCCGGGGTCAAGAAAATCACATTTTTTCACTCTCCCGGGGTCAGGAGATTCTGATTTTTTCACACTCCCGGGATCAAGAAAATCACATTTTTTCACACTCCCGGAGTCAGGAGATTCTGATTTTTTTCACACTCCCGGGGTCAGGAAAATTGGATTTTTTCACACTCCCGGGATCAGGAAATTCTGATATTTTTCACACTCCCGGGGTCAGGAAAATCAGATTTTTTTCATACTCCCGGGGTCAGGAAAATTGGATATTTTCATACTCCCGCGGTCAGGAAAATCGCATTTTTCATACTCACGGTGTTAGGAAAATCACATTTTTTCACACTCCCGGGGTCAGGAAATTCTGATATTTTTCACACTCCCGGGGTCAGGAAAATTGGATATTTTCATACTCCCGGGGTCAGGAAAATCGCATTTTTCATACTCACGGTTTTAGGAAAATCGCATTTTTCATACTCCCGGGGTCAGGAAAATCCAAATTTTTCACACTCCCGGGGTCAAGAAAATCACATTTTTTCACACTCCCGGGGTCAGGAAAATTGGGGGTTTTTCACACTCCCGGGTTCAAGAAAATCACATTTTTTCACTCTCCTGGGGTCAGGAGATTTTTTCACACTCCCGGGGTCAAGAAAATCACATTTGTTCACACTCCCGGGGTCAGGAGATTCTGATTTTTTCACACTCCCGGGGTCAGGAAAATTGGATTTTTTCACACTCCCGGGGTCTGGAAAATTGGGGTTTTTTCACACTCCCGGGGTCAAGAAACTCAAATTTTTTCACACTCCCGGGGACAGGAAAATTGGGTTTTTTCCACACTCCCGGGGTCAAGAAAATCACATTTTTTCACTCTCCCGGGGTCAGGAGATTCTGATTTTTTCACACTCCCGGGGTCAAGAAAATCACATTTTTTCACACTCCCGGGGTCAGGAGATTCTGATTTTTTTCACACTCCCGGGGTCAGGAAAATTGGATTTTTTCACACTCCCGGGATCAGGAAATTCTGATATTTTTCACACTCCCGGGGTCAGGAAATTCGGATATTTTCACACTCCCGGGGTCAGGAAAATCAGATTTTTTTCATACTCCCGGGGTCAGGAAAATTGGATATTTTCATACTCCCGGGGTCTGGAAAATCGCATTTTTCATACTCACGGTGTTAGGAAAATCGCATTTTTCATCTCCCGGGGTCAGGAAAATCCAAATTTTTTCACACTCCCGGGGTCAAGAAAATCACATTTTTTCACACTACTTGGGGTCAGGAAAATTGGATTTTTTTCACACTCCCGGGGTAAGGAAAATTGGGGTTTTTTCACACTCCCGGGGTCAAGAAAATCACATTTTTTCACTCTCCCGGGGTCAGGAGATTTTTTCACACTCCCGGGGTCAAGAAAATCACATTTTTTCACACTCCCGGGGTCAGGAGATTCTGATTTTTTTCACACTCCCGGGGTCAGGAAAATTGGATTTTTCACACTCCCGGGATCAGGAAAGTCTGATATTTTTCACACTCCCGGAGTCAGGAAAATCGGATATTTTCACACTCCCGGTGTCAGGAAAATCAGATTTTTTTCATACTCCCGGGGTCAGGAAAATTGGATATTTTCATACTCCCGGGGTCAGGAAAATCGCATTTTTCATACTCACGGTGTTTCGAAAATCGCATTTTTCATACTCCCGGGGTCAGGAAAATCCAAATTTTTTCACACTCCTGGGGTCAAGAAAATCACATTTTTTCACACTCCCGGGGTCAGGAAAATTGGATATTTTCATACTCCCGGGGTCAGGAAAATCAGATTTTTTTCATACTCCCGGGGTCAAGAAAATCACATTTTTTCACACTCCCGGGGTCAGGAAAATTGGATGTTTTTAGCACTCCCGGGGTCAGGAAAATTGGATTTTTTTTCACACTCCCGGGTTCAGGAAAATTGGGTTTTTTTCACACTCCCGGGGTCAAGAAACTCACATTTTTTCACACTCCCGGGGTCAGGAAAATTGGGTTTTTTTCACACTCCTGGGGTCAGGAAAATTGGGTTTTTTTCACACTCCCGGGGTCAAGAAAATCACATTTTTTCACTCTCCCGGGGTCAGGAGATTCTGATTTTTTCACACTCCCGGGATCAAGAAAATCACATTTTTTCACACTCCCGGAGTCAGGAGATTCTGATTTTTTTCACACTCCCGGGGTCAGGAAAAT
This sequence comes from Bradypodion pumilum, assembly GCA_035047305.1. Classification (NCBI taxonomy): domain Eukaryota; kingdom Metazoa; phylum Chordata; class Lepidosauria; order Squamata; family Chamaeleonidae; genus Bradypodion; species Bradypodion pumilum. The sequence goes on along the minus strand of JAWDJD010000005.1, from coordinate 165,872,191 downwards.
TGGATTTTTTTCACACTCCCGGGATCAGGAAATTCTGATATTTTTCACACTCCCGGGGTCAGGAAAATTGGGTTTTTTTCACACTCCTGGGGTCAGGAAAATTGGGTTTTTTTCACACTCCCAGGGTCAAGAAAATCACATTTTTTCACTCTCCCGGGGTCAGGAGATTCTGATTTTTTCACACTCCCGGGATCAAGAAAATCACATTTTTTCACACTCCCGGAGTCAGGAGATTCTGATTTTTTTCACACTCCCGGGGTCAGGAAAATTGGATTTTTTCACACTCCCGGGATCAGGAAATTCTGATATTTTTCACACTCCCGGGGTCAGGAAAATCAGATTTTTTTCATACTCCCGGGGTCAGGAAAATTGGATATTTTCATACTCCCGGGGTCAGGAAAATCGCATTTTTCATACTCACGGTGTTAGGAAAATCACATTTTTTCACACTCCCGGGGTCAGGAAATTCTGATATTTTTCACACTCCCGGGGTCAGGAAAATTGGATATTTTCATACTCCCGGGGTCAGGAAAATCGCATTTTTCATACTCACGGTTTTAGGAAAATCGCATTTTTCATACTCCCGGGGTCAAGAAAATCACATTTTTTCACTCTCCTGGGGTCAGGAGATTTTTTCACACTCCCGGGGTCAAGAAAATCACATTTGTTCACACTCCCGGGGTCAGGAGATTCTGATTTTTTTCACACTCCCGGGGTCAGGAAAATTGGATTTTTTCACACTCCCGGGGTCAGGAAAATTGGGGTTTTTTCACACTCCCGGGGTCAAGAAACTCAAATTTTTTCACACTCCCGGGGTCAGGAAAATCACATTTGTTCACACTCCCGGGGTCAGGAGATTCTGATTTTTTTCACACTCCCGGGGTCAGGAAAATTGGATTTTTTCACACTCCCGGGGTCAGGAAAATTGGGGTTTTTTCACACTCCCGGGTTTAAGAAACTCAAATTTTTCCACACTCCCGGGGTCAAGAAAATCACATTTTTTCACTCTCCCGGGGTCAGGAGATTCTGATTTTTTCACACTCCCGGGGTCAAGAAAATCACATTTTTTCACACTCCCGGGGTCAGGAGATTCTGATTTTTTTCACACTCCCGGGGTCAGGAAAATTGGATTTTTTCACACTCCCGGGATCAGGAAATTCTGATATTTTACACACTCCCGGGGTCAGGAAAATCGGATATTTTCACACTCCCGGGGTCAGGAAAATCAGATTTTTTTCATACTCCCGGGTCAGGAACATTGGATATTTTCATACTCCCGGGGTCAGGAAAATCGCATTTTTCATACTCACGGTGTTAGGAAAATCGCATTTTTCATCTCCCGGGGTCAGGAAAATCCAAATTTTTTCACACTCCCGGGGTCAAGAAAATCACATTTTTTCACACTACTTGGGGTCAGGAAAATTGGATTTTTTTCACACTCCCTGGGTAAGGAAAATTGGGGTTTTTTCACACTCCCGGGGTCAAGAAAATCACATTTTTTCACTCTCCCGGGGTCAGGAGATTTTTTCACACTCCCGCGGTCAAGAAAATCACATTTTTTCACACTCCCGGGGTCAGGAGATTCTGATTTTTTTCACACTCCCGGGGTCAGGAAAATTGGATTTTTCACACTCCCGGGATCAGGAAATTCTGATATTTTTCACACTCCCGGAGTCAGGAAAATCGGATATTTTCACACTCCCGGTGTCACGAAAATCAGATTTTTTTCATACTCCCGGGGTCAGGAAAATTGGATATTTTCATACTCCCGGGGTCAGGAAAATCGCATTTTTCATACTCACGGTGTTAGGAAAATCGCATTTTTCATACTCCCGGGGTCAGGAAAATCCAAATTTTTTCACACTCCCGGGGTCAAGAAAATCACATTTTTTCACACTCCCGGGGTCAGGAAAATTGGATTTTTTTCATACTCCCGGGGTCAAGAAAATCACATTTTTTCACACTCCCGGGGTCAGGACATTCTGATATTTTTCACACTCCCGGGGTCAGGAAAATCGGATATTTTCACACTCCCGGGGTCAGGAAAATCAGATTTTTTTCATACTCCCGGGGTCAGGAAAATTGGATATTTTCATACTCCCGGGGTCAGGAAAATCGCATTTTTCATACTCACGGTGTTAGGAAAATCACATTTTTTCACACTCCCGGGGTCAGGAAATTCTGATATTTTTCACACTCCCGGGGTCAGGAAAATCGGATATTTTCACACTCCCGGGGTCAGGAAAGTCAGATTTTTTTCATACTCCCGGGGTCAAGAAAATCACATTTTGTCACACTACCGGGGTCAGGAAAATTGGATTTTTTTCACACTCCCGGGGTCAGGAAAATTGGATGTTTTTAGCACTCCCGGGGTCAGGAAAATTGGATTTTTTTCACACTCCCGGGGTCAGGAAAATTGGGGTTTTTTCACACTCCCGGGGTCAAGAAACTCACATTTTTTCACAATCCCGGGGTCAGGAAAAATGGGTTTTATTCACACTCCCGGGGTCAGTAAAATTGGGTTTTTTTCACACTCCCGGGGTCAAGAAAATCACATTTTTTCACTCTCCCGGGGTCAGGAGATTCTGATTTTTTCACACTCCCGGGGTCAAGAAAATCACATTTTTTCACACTCCTGGGGTCAGGAGATTCTGATTTTTTTCACACTCCCGGGGTCAGGAAAATTGGATTTTTTCACACTCCCGGGATCAGGAAATTCTGATATTTTTCACACTTCCGGGGTCAGGAAAATCGGATATTTTCACACTCCCGGGGTCAGGAAAATCAGATTTTTTCACACTCCCGGCGTCAGGAAAATTGGATTTTTTTCACACTCCCGGGGTCAGGAAAATTGGTTTTTTTTTCACACTCCAGGGGTCAAGAAAATCACATTTTTTCACACTCTCGGGGTCAGGAGATTCTGATTTTTTCACACTCCTGGGGTGAAGAAAATCACATTTTTTCACACTCCCAGGATCAGGAAAATTGTTTATTTTCATACTCCCGGGGTCAAGAAAATCACATTTTTTCACACTCCCGGGGTCAGGAAAATCGGATATTTTCACACTCCCGGGGTCAGGAAAATCAGATTTTTTTCATACTCCCGGGGTCAGGAAAATTGGATATTTTCATACTCCCGGGGTCAGGAAAATCGCATTTTTCATACTCACGGTGTTAGGAAAATCACATTTTTTTCACACTCCTGGGGTCAGGAAATTCTGATATTTTTCACACTCCCGGGGTCAGGAAAATCGGATATTTTCACACTCCCGGGGATAGGAAAATCAGATTTTTTTCATACACCCGGGGTCAATAAAATCACATTTTTTCACACTACCGGGGTCAGGAAAATTGGATTTTTTTCACACTCCCGGGGTCAGCAAAATTGGATGTTTTTAGCACTCCCGGGGTCAGGAAAATTGGATTTTTTTCACACTCCCGGGGTCAGGAAAATTGGGGTTTTTTCACACTCCCGGGGTCAAGAAACTCACATTTTTTCACACTCCCGGGGTCAGGAAAATTGGGTTTTTTTCACACTCCCAGGGTCAGGAGATTCTGATTTTTTCACACTCCCGGGGTCAAGAAAATCACATTTTTTCACACTCCCGGGGTCAGGAGATTCTGATTTTTTTCACACTCCCGGGGTCAGGAATATTGGATTTTTTCACACTCCCGGGGTCAGGAAATTCTGATATTTTTCACACTCCCGGGGTCAGGAAAATCGGATATTTTCACACTCCCGGGGTCAGGAAAATCAGATTTTTTCACACTCCCGGGGTCAGGAAAATTGGATTTTTCTCACACTCCCGGGGTCAGGAAAATTTGTTTTTTTTCACACTCCCGGGGTCAAGAAAATCACATTTTTTCACACTTCCAGGGTCAGGAAAATTGTTTATTTTCATACTCCCGGGGTCAAGAAAATCACATTTTTTCACACTCCCGGGGTCAGGAATTTCTGATTTTTTTCATACTCCCGGGGTCAAGAAAATCATATTTTTTCACACTCCCGGGGTCAGGACATTCTGATATTTTTCACACTCCCGGGGTCAGGAAAATCCGATTTTTTTCATACTCCCGGGGTCAGGAAAATTGGATATTTTCATACTCCCGGGGTCAGGAAAATCAGATTTTTTTCATACTCCCGGGGTCAAGAAAATCACATTTTTTCACACTCCCGGGGTCAGGAAAATTGGATGTTTTTAGCACTCCCGGGGTCAGGAAAATTGGATTTATTTCACACTCCCGGGGTCAGGAAAATTGGGGTTTTTTCACACTCCCGGGGTCAAGAAACTCACATTTTTTCACACTCCCGGGGTCAGGAAAAGTGGGTTTTTTTCACACTCCTGGGGTCAGGAAAATTGGGTTTTTTTCACACTCCCAGGGTCAAGAAAATCACATTTTTTCACTCTCCCGGGGTCAGGAGATTCTGATTTTTTCACACTCCCGGGATCAAGAAAATCACATTTTTTCACACTCCCGGAGTCAGGAGATTCTGATTTTTTTCACACTCCCGGGGTCAGGAAAATTGGATTTTTTCACACTCCCGGGATCAGGAAATTCTGATATTTTTCACACTCCCGGGGTCAGGAAAATCAGATTTTTTTCATACTCCCGGGGTCAGGAAAATTGGATATTTTCATACTCCCAGGGTCAGGAAAATCGCATTTTTCATACTCACGGTGTTAGGAAAATCACATTTTTTCACACTCCCGGGGTCAGGAAATTCTGATATTTTTCACACTCCCGGGGTCAGGAAAATTGGATATTTTCATACTCCCGGGGTCAGGAAAATCGCATTTTTCATACTCACGGTTTTAGGAAAATCGCATTTTTCATACTCCCGGGGTCAGGAAAATCCAAATTTTTTCACACTCCCGGGGTCAAGAAAATCACATTTTTCACACTCCCGGGGTCAGGAAAATTGGGTTTTTTTCACACTCCTGGGGTTAGGAAAATTGGATGTTTTTAGCACTCCCGGGGTCAGGAAAATTGGTTTTTTTTCACACTCCCGGGGTCAGGAAAATTGGGTTTTTTTCACACTCCCAGGGTCAAGAAACTCACATTTTTTCACACTCCCGGGGTCAGGAAAATTGGGTTTTTTTCACACTCCCGGGGTCAGGAAAATTGGGTTTTTTTCACACTACCGGGGTCAAGAAAATCACATTTTTTCACTCTCCCGGGGTCAGGAGATTCTGATTTTTTCACACTCCCGGGGCCAAGAAAATCACATTTTTTCACACTCCCGGGGTCAGGAGATTCTGATTTTTTTTCACACTCCCGGGGTCAGGAAAATTGGATTTTTTCACACTCCCGGGATCAGGAAATTCTGATATTTTTCACACTCCCGGGGTCAGGAAAATCGGATATTTTCACACTCCCGGGGTCAGGAAAATCAGATTTTTTCACACTCCCGGGGTCAGGAAAATTGGATTTTTTTCACACTCCCGGGGTCAGGAAAATTGGTTTTTTTTCACACTCCAGGGGTCAAGAAAATCACATTTTTTCACACTCCCGGGGTCAGGAGATTCTGATTTTTTCACACTCCTGGGGTGAAGAAAATCACATTTTTTCACACTCCCAGGATCAGGAAAATTGTTTATTTTCATACTCCCGGGGCCAAGAAAATCACATTTTTTCACACTCCCGGGGTCAGGAGATTCTGATTTTTTTTCACACTCCCGGGGTCAGGAAAATTGGATTTTTTCACACTCCCGGGATCAGGAAATTCTGATATTTTTCACACTCCCGGGGTCAGGAAAATCGGATATTTTCACACTCCCGGGGTCAGGAAAATCAGATTTTTTCACACTCCCGGGGTCAGGAAAATTGGTTTTTTTTCCACACTCCAGGGGTCAGAAAAATTGGATATTTTCATACTCCCGGGGTCAGGAAAATCGCATTTTTCATACTCACGGTGTTAGGAAAATCGCATTTTTCATCTCCCGGGGTCAGGAAAATCCAAATTTTTTCACACTCCCGGGGTCAAGAAAATCACATTTTTTCACACTACTTGGGGTCAGGAAAATTGGATTTTTTTCACACTCCCGGGGTAAGGAAAATTGGGGTTTTTTCACACTCCCGGGGTCAAGAAAATCACATTTTTTCACTCTCCCGGGGTCAGGAGATTTTTTCACACTCCCGCGGTCAAGAAAATCACATTTTTTCACACTCCCGGGGTCAGGAGATTCTGATTTTTTTCACACTCCCGGGGTCAGGAAAATTGGATTTTTCACACTCCCGGGATCAGGAAATTCTGATATTTTTCACACTCCCGGAGTCAGGAAAATCGGATATTTTCACACTCCCGGTGTCACGAAAATCAGATTTTTTTCATACTCCCGGGGTCAGGAAAATTGGATATTTTCATACTCCCGGGGTCAGGAAAATCGCATTTTTCATACTCACGGTGTTAGGAAAATCGCATTTTTCATACTCCCGGGGTCAGGAAAATCCAAATTTTTTCACACTCCCGGGGTCAAGAAAATCACATTTTTTCACACTCCCGGGGTCAGGAAAATTGGATTTTTTTCATACTCCCGGGGTCAAGAAAATCACATTTTTTCACACTCCCGGGGTCAGGACATTCTGATATTTTTCACACTCCCGGGGTCAGGAAAATCGGATATTTTCACACTCCCGGGGTCAGGAAAATCAGATTTTTTTCATACTCCCGGGGTCAGGAAAATTGGATATTTTCATACTCCCGGGGTCAGGAAAATCGCATTTTTCATACTCACGGTGTTAGGAAAATCACATTTTTTCACACTCCCGGGGTCAGGAAATTCTGATATTTTTCACACTCCCGGGGTCAGGAAAATCGGATATTTTCACACTCCCGGGGTCAGGAAAGTCAGATTTTTTTCATACTCCCGGGGTCAAGAAAATCACATTTTGTCACACTACCGGGGTCAGGAAAATTGGATTTTTTTCACACTCCCGGGGTCAGGAAAATTGGATGTTTTTAGCACTCCCGGGGTCAGGAAAATTGGATTTTTTTCACACTCCCGGGGTCAGGAAAATTGGGGTTTTTTCACACTCCCGGGGTCAAGAAACTCACATTTTTTCACACTCCCGGGGTCAGGAAAAATGGGTTTTATTCACACTCCCGGGGTCAGTAAAATTGGGTTTTTTTCACACTCCCGGGGTCAAGAAAATCACATTTTTTCACTCTCCCGGGGTCAGGAGATTCTGATTTTTTCACACTCCCGGGGTCAAGAAAATCACATTTTTTCACACTCCTGGGGTCAGGAGATTCTGATTTTTTTCACACTCCCGGGGTCAGGAAAATTGGATTTTTTCACACTCCCGGGATCAGGAAATTCTGATATTTTTCACACTTCCGGGGTCAGGAAAATCGGATATTTTCACACTCCCGGGGTCAGGAAAAATCAGATTTTTTCACACTCCCGGGGTCAGGAAAATTGGATTTTTTTTCACACTCCCGGGGTCAGGAAAAAAATTTTTTTCACACTCCAGGGGTCAAGAAAATCACATTTTTTCACACTCCCGGGGTCAGGAGATTCTGATTTTTTTTACACTCCCGGGGTCAAGAAAATCACATTTTTTCACACTCCCAGGGTCAGGAAAATTGTTTATTTTCATACTCCCGGCGTCAAGAAAATCACATTTTTTCACACTCCCGGGGTCAGGAATTTCTGATTTTTTTCATACTCCCGGGGTCAAGAAAATCACATTTTTTCACACTCCCGGGGTCAGGACATTCTGATATTTTTCACACTCCTGGGGTCAGGAAAATCGGATATTTTCACACTCCCGGGGTCGGGAAAATCAGATTTTTTTCATACTCCCGGGGTCAGGAAAATTGGATATTTTCATACTCCCGGGGTCAGGAAAATCAGATTTTTTTCATACTCCCGGGGTCAAGAAAATCACATTTTTTCACACTACCGGGGTCAGGAAAATTGGATTTTTTTCACACTCCCAGGGTTAGGAAAATTGGATGTTTTTAGCACTCCCGGGGTCAGAAAAATTGGATTTTTTCCACACTCCCGGGGTCAGGAAAATTGGGGTTTTTTCACACTCCCAGGGTCAAGAAACTCACATTTTTTCACACTCCCGGGGTCAGGAAAATTGGGTTTTTTTCACACTCCCGGGGTCAGGAAAATTGGGTTTTTTCACACTCCCGGGGTCAAGAAAATCACATTTTTTCACTCTCCCGGGGTCAGGAGATTCTGATTTTTTCACACTCCCGGGGTCAAGAAAATCACATTTTTTCACACTCCCGGGGTCAGGAGATTCTGATTTTTTTTCACACTCCCGGGGTCAGGAAAATTGGATTTTTTTCACACTCCCGGGATCAGGAAATTCTGATATTTTTCACACTCCCGGGGTCAGGAAAATCGGATATTATCACACTCCCGGGGTCAGGAAAATCAGATTTTTTCACACTCCCGGCGTCAGGAAAATTGGATTTTTTTCACACTCCCGGGGTCAGGAAAATTGGGTTTTTTTTCACACTCCAGGGGTCAAGAAAATCACATTTTTTCACACTCTCGGGGTCAGGAGATTCTGATTTTTTCACACTCCTGGGGTGAAGAAAATCACATTTTTTCACACTCCCAGGATCAGGAAAATTGTTTATTTTCATACTCCCGGGGTCAAGAAAATCACATTTTTTCACACTCCCGGGGTCAGGAAAATCGGATATTTTCACACTCCCGGGGTCAGGAAAATCAGATTTTTTTCATACTCCCGGGGTCAGGAAAATTGGATATTTTCATACTCCCGGGGTCAGGAAAATCGCATTTTTCATACTCACGGTGTTAGGAAAATCACATTTTTTTCACACTCCTGGGGTCAGGAAATTCTGATATTTTTCACACTCCCGGGGTCAGGAAAATCGGATATTTTCACACTCCCGGGGATAGGAAAATCAGATTTTTTTCATACACCCGGGGTCAATAAAATCACATTTTTTCACACTACCGGGGTCAGGAAAATTGGATTTTTTTCACACTCCCGGGGTCAGCAAAATTGGATGTTTTTAGCACTCCCGGGGTCAGGAAAATTGGATTTTTTTCACACTCCCGGGGTCAGGAAAATTGGGGTTTTTTCACACTCCCGGGGTCAAGAAACTCACATTTTTTCACACTCCCGGGGTCAGGAAAATTGGGTTTTTTTCACATTCCCAGGGTCAGGAGATTCTGATTTTTTCACACTCCCGGGGTCAAGAAAATCACATTTTTTCACACTCCCGGGGTCAGGAGATTCTGATTTTTTTCACACTCCCGGGGTCAGGAATATTGGATTTTTTCACACTCCCGGGGTCAGGAAATTCTGATATTTTTCACACTCCCGGGGTCAGGAAAATCGGATATTTTCACACTCCCGGGGTCAGGAAAATCAGATTTTTTCACACTCCCGGGGTCAGGAAAATTGGATTTTTCTCACACTCCCGGGGTCAGGAAAATTTGTTTTTTTTCACACTCCCGGGGTCAAGAAAATCACATTTTTTCACACTTCCAGGGTCAGGAAAATTGTTTATTTTCATACTCCCGGGGTCAAGAAAATCACATTTTTTCACACTCCCGGGGTCAGGAATTTCTGATTTTTTTCATACTCCCGGGGTCAAGAAAATCATATTTTTTCACACTCCCGGGGTCAGGACATTCTGATATTTTTCACACTCCCGGGGTCAGGAAAATCCGATTTTTTTCATACTCCCGGGGTCAGGAAAATTGGATATTTTCATACTCCCGGGGTCAGGAAAATCAGATTTTTTTCATACTCCCGGGGTCAAGAAAATCACATTTTTTCACACTCCCGGGGTCAGGAAAATTGGATGTTTTTAGCACTCCCGGGGTCAGGAAAATTGGATTTATTTCACACTCCCGGGGTCAGGAAAATTGGGGTTTTTTCACACTCCCGGGGTCAAGAAACTCACATTTTTTCACACTCCCGGGGTCAGGAAAAGTGGGTTTTTTTCACACTCCTGGGGTCAGGAAAATTGGGTTTTTTTCACACTCCCGGGGTCAAGAAAATCACATTTTTTCACTCTCCCGGGGTCAGGAGATTCTGATTTTTTCACACTCCCGGGATCAAGAAAATCACATTTTTTCACACTCCCGGAGTCAGGAGATTCTGATTTTTTTCACACTCCCGGGGTCAGGAAAATTGGATTTTTTCACACTCCCGGGATCAGGAAATTCTGATATTTTTCACACTCCCGGGGTCAGGAAAATCAGATTTTTTTCATACTCCCGGGGTCAGGAAAATTGGATATTTTCATACTCCCAGGGTCAGGAAAATCGCATTTTTCATACTCACGGTGTTAGGAAAATCACATTTTTTCACACTCCCGGGGTCAGGAAATTCTGATATTTTTCACACTCCCGGGGTCAGGAAAATTGGATATTTTCATACTCCCGGGGTCAGGAAAATCGCATTTTTCATACTCACGGTTTTAGGAAAATCGCATTTTTCATACTCCCGGGGTCAGGAAAATCCAAATTTTTTCACACTCCCGGGGTCAAGAAAATCACATTTTTCACACTCCCGGGGTCAGGAAAATTGGGTTTTTTTCACACTCCTGGGGTTAGGAAAATTGGATGTTTTTAGCACTCCCGGGGTCAGGAAAATTGGATTTTTTTCACACTCCCGGGGTCAGGAAAATTGGGTTTTTTTCACACTCCCAGGGTCAAGAAACTCACATTTTTTCACACTCCCGGGGTCAGGAAAATTGGGTTTTTTTCACACTCCCGGGGTCAGGAAAATTGGGTTTTTTTCACACTACCGGGGTCAAGAAAATCACATTTTTTCACTCTCCCGGGGTCAGGAGATTCTGATTTTTTCACACTCCCGGGGCCAAGAAAATCACATTTTTTCACACTCCCGGGGTCAGGAGATTCTGATTTTTTTTCACACTCCCGGGGTCAGGAAAATTGGATTTTTTCACACTCCCGGGATCAGGAAATTCTGATATTTTTCACACTCCCGGGGTCAGGAAAATCGGATATTTTCACACTCCCGGGGTCAGGAAAATCAGATTTTTTCACACTCCCGGGGTCAGGAAAATTGGATTTTTTTCACACTCCCGGGGTCAGGAAAATTGGTTTTTTTTCACACTCCAGGGGTCAAGAAAATCACATTTTTTCACACTCCCGGGGTCAGGAGATTCTGATTTTTTCACACTCCTGGGGTGAAGAAAATCACATTTTTTCACACTCCCAGGATCAGGAAAATTGTTTATTTTCATACTCCCGGGGTCAAGAAAATCACATTTTTTCACACTCCCGGGGTCAGGAAAATCGGATATTTTCACACTCCCGGGGTCAGGAAAATCAGATTTTTTTCACACTCCCGGGGTCAGGAAAATCGGATATTTTCACACTCCCGGAGTCAGGAAAATCAGATTTTTTTCATACTCCCGGGGTCAGGAAAATTGGATATTTTCATACTCCCGGGGTCAGGAAAATCGCATTTTTCATACTCACGGTGTTAGGAAAATCACATTTTTTCACACTCCTGGGGTCAGGAAATTCTGATATTTTTCACACTCCCGGGGTCAGGAAAATCGGATATTTTCACACTCCCGGGGTCAGGAAAATCAGATTTTTTCACACTCCCGGGGTCAGGAAAATTGGATTTTTCTCACACTCCCGGGGTCAGGAAAATTGGTTTTTTTTTCACACTCCAGGGGTCAGAAAAATTGGATATTTTCATACTCCCGGGGTCAGGAAAATCGCATTTTTCATACTCACGGTGTTAGGAAAATCGCATTTTTCATCTCCCGGGGTCAGGAAAATCCAAATTTTTTCACACTCCCGGGGTCAAGAAAATCACATTTTTTCACACTCCTTGGGGTCAGGAAAATTGGATTTTTTTCACACTCCCGGGGTAAGGAAAATTGGGGTTTTTTCACACTCCCGGGGTCAAGAAAATCACATTTTTTCACTCTCCCGGGGTCAGGAGATTTTTTCACACTCCCGGGGTCAAGAAAATCACATTTTTTCACACTCCCGGGGTCAGGAGATTCTGATTTTTTTCACACTCCCGGGGTCAGGAAAATTGGATTTTTTCACACTCCCGGGATCAGGAAATTCTGATATTTTTCACACTCCCGGAGTCAGGAAAATCGGATATTTTCACACTCCCGGTGTCAGGAAAATCAGATTTTTTTCATACTCCCGGGGTCAGGAAAATTGGATATTTTCATACTCCCGGGGTCAGGAAAATCGCATTTTTCATACTCCCGGGGTCAGGAAAATCCAAATTTTTTCACACTCCCGGGGTCAAGAAAATCACATTTTTTCACACTCCCGGGGTCAGGAATTTCTGATTTTTTTCATACTCCCGGGGTCAAGAAAATCATATTTTTTCACACTCCCGGGGTCAGGACATTCTGATATTTTTCACACTCCCGGGGTCAGGAAAATCCGATTTTTTTCATACTCCCGGGGTCAGGAAAATTGGATATTTTCATACTCCCGGGGTCAGGAAAATCAGATTTTTTTCATACTCCCGGGGTCAAGAAAATCACATTTTTTCACACTCCCGGGGTCAGGAAAATTGGATGTTTTTAGCACTCCCGGGGTCAGGAAAATTGGATTTATTTCACACTCCCGGGGTCAGGAAAATTGGGGTTTTTTCACACTCCCGGGGTCAAGAAACTCACATTTTTTCACACTCCCGGGGTCAGGAAAAGTGGGTTTTTTTCACACTCCTGGGGTCAGGAAAATTGGGTTTTTTTCACACTCCCGGGGTCAAGAAAATCACATTTTTTCACTCTCCCGGGGTCAGGAGATTCTGATTTTTTCACACTCCCGGGATCAAGAAAATCACATTTTTTCACACTCCCGGAGTCAGGAGATTCTGATTTTTTTCACACTCCCGGGGTCAGGAAAATTGGATTTTTTCACACTCCCGGGATCAGGAAATTCTGATATTTTTCACACTCCCGGGGTCAGGAAAATCAGATTTTTTTCATACTCCCGGGGTCAGGAAAATTGGATATTTTCATACTCCCGGGGTCAGGAAAATCACATTTTTCATACTCACGGTGTTAGGAAAATCACATTTTTTCACACTCCCGGGGTCAGGAAATTCTGATATTTTTCACACTCCCGGGGTCAGGAAAATTGGATATTTTCATACTCCCGGGGTCAGGAAAATCGCATTTTTCATACTCACGGTTTTAGGAAAATCGCATTTTTCATACTCCCGGGGTCAGGAAAATCCAAATTTTTTCACACTCCCGGGGTCAAGAAAATCACATTTTTTCACACTCCCGGGGTCAGGAAAATTGGGTTTTTTTCACACTCCTGGGGTTAGGAAAATTGGATGTTTTTAGCACTCCCGGGGTCAGGAAAATTGGATTTTTTTCACACTCCCGGGGTCAGGAAAATTGGGTTTTTTTCACACTCCCAGGGTCAAGAAACTCACATTTTTTCACACTCCCGGGGTCAGGAAAATTGGGTTTTTTTCACACTCCCGGGGTCAGGAAAATTGGGTTTTTTTCACACTACCGGGGTCAAGAAAATCAAATTTTTTCACTCTCCCGGGGTCAGGAGATTCTGATTTTTTCACACTCCCGGGGCCAAGAAAATCACATTTTTTCACACTCCCGGGGTCAGGAGATTCTGATTTTTTTTCACACTCCCGGGGTCAGGAAAATTGGATTTTTTCACACTCCCGGGATCAGGAAATTCTGATATTTTTCACACTCCCGGGGTCAGGAAAATCGGATATTTTCACACTCCCGGGGTCAGGAAAATCAGATTTTTTCACACTCCCGGGGTCAGGAAAATTGGTTTTTTTTTCACACTCCAGGGGTCAGAAAAATTGGATATTTTCATACTCCCGGGGTCAGGAAAATCGCATTTTTCATACTCACGGTGTTAGGAAAATCGCATTTTTCATCTCCCGGGGTCAGGAAAATCCAAATTTTTTCACACTCCCGGGGTCAAGAAAATCACATTTTTTCACACTCCTTGGGGTCAGGAAAATTGGATTTTTTTCACACTCCCGGGGTAAGGAAAATTGGGGTTTTTTCACACTCCCGGGGTCAAGAAAATCACATTTTTTCACTCTCCCGGGGTCAGGAGATTTTTTCACACTCCCGGGGTCAAGAAAATCACATTTTTTCACACTCCCGGGGTCAGGAGATTCTGATTTTTTTCACACTCCCGGGGTCAGGAAAATTGGATTTTTTCACACTCCCGGGATCAGGAAATTCTGATATTTTTCACACTCCCGGAGTCAGGAAAATCGGATATTTTCACACTCCCGGTGTCAGGAAAATCAGATTTTTTTCATACTCCCGGGGTCAGGAAAATTGGATATTTTCATACTCCCGGGGTCAGGAAAATCGCATTTTTCATACTCCCGGGGTCAGGAAAATCCAAATTTTTTCACACTCCCGGGGTCAAGAAAATCACATTTTTTCACACTCCCGGGGTCAGGAATTTCTGATTTTTTTCATACTCCCGGGGTCAAGAAAATCATATTTTTTCACACTCCCGGGGTCAGGACATTCTGATATTTTTCACACTCCCGGGGTCAGGAAAATCCGATTTTTTTCATACTCCCGGGGTCAGGAAAATTGGATATTTTCATACTCCCGGGGTCAGGAAAATCAGATTTTTTTCATACTCCCGGGGTCAAGAAAATCTCATTTTTTCACACTCCCGGGGTCAGGAAAATTGGATGTTTTTAGCACTCCCGGGGTCAGGAAAATTGGATTTATTTCACACTCCCGGGGTCAGGAAAATTGGGGTTTTTTCACACTCCCGGGGTCAAGAAACTCACATTTTTTCACACTCCCGGGGTCAGGAAAAGTGGGTTTTTTTCACACTCCTGGGGTCAGGAAAATTGGGTTTTTTTCACACTCCCGGGGTCAAGAAAATCACATTTTTTCACTCTCCCGGGGTCAGGAGATTCTGATTTTTTCACACTCCCGGGATCAAGAAAATCACATTTTTTCACACTCCCGGAGTCAGGAGATTCTGATTTTTTTCACACTCCCGGGGTCAGGAAAATTGGATTTTTTCACACTCCCGGGATCAGGAAATTCTGATATTTTTCACACTCCCGGGGTCAGGAAAATCAGATTTTTTTCATACTCCGGGGGTCAGGAAAATTGGATATTTTCATACTCCCGGGGTCAGGAAAATCGCATTTTTCATACTCACGGTGTTAGGAAAATCACATTTTTTCACACTCCCGGGGTCAGGAAATTCTGATATTTTTCACACTCCCGGGGTCAGGAAAATTGGATATTTTCATACTCCCGGGGTCAGGAAAATCGCATTTTTCATACTCACGGTTTTAGGAAAATCGCATTTTTCATACTCCCGGGGTCAGGAAAATCCAAATTTTTTCACACTCCCGGGGTCAAGAAAATCACATTTTTTCACACTCCCGGGGTCAGGAAAATTGGGTTTTTTTCACACTCCTGGGGTTAGGAAAATTGGATGTTTTTAGCACTCCCGGGGTCAGGAAAATTGGATTTTTTTCACACTCCCGGGGTCAGGAAAATTGGGTTTTTTTCACACTCCCAGGGTCAAGAAACTCACATTTTTTCACACTCCCGGGGTCAGGAAAATTGGGTTTTTTTCACACTCCCGGGATCAGGAAAATTGGGTTTTTTTCACACTACCGGGGTCAAGAAAATCACATTTTTTCACTCTCCCGGGGTCAGGAGATTCTGATTTTTTCACACTCCCGGTTCCAAGAAAATCACATTTTTTCACACTCCCGGGGTCAGGAGATTCTGATTTTTTTTCACACTCCCGGGGTCAGGAAAATTGGATTTTTTCACACTCCCGGGATCAGGAAATTCTGATATTTTTCACACTCCCGGGGTCAGGAAAATCGGATATTTTCACACTCCCGGGGTCAGGAAAATCAGATTTTTTCACACTCCCGGGGTCAGGAAAATTGGATTTTTTTCACACTCCCGGGGTCAGGAAAATTGGTTTTTTTTCACACTCCAGGGGTCAAGAAAATCACATTTTTTCACACTCCCGGGGTCAGGAGATTCTGATTTTTTCACACTCCTGGGGTGAAGAAAATCACATTTTTTCACACTCCCAGGATCAGGAAAATTGTTTATTTTCATACTCCCGGGGTCAAGAAAATCACATTTTTTCACACTCCCGGGGTCAGGAAAATCGGATATTTTCACACTCCCGGGGTCAGGAAAATCAGATTTTTTTCACACTCCCGGGGTCAGGAAAATCGGATATTTTCACACTCCCGGAGTCAGGAAAATCAGATTTTTTTCATACTCCCGGGGTCAGGAAAATTGGATATTTTCATACTCCCGGGGTCAGGAAAATCGCATTTTTCATACTCACGGTGTTAGGAAAATCACATTTTTTCACACTCCTGGGGTCAGGAAATTCTGATATTTTTCACACTCCCGGGGTCAGGAAAATCGGATATTTTCACACTCCCGGGGTCAGGAAAATCAGATTTTTTCACACTCCCGGGGTCAGGAAAATTGGATTTTTCTCACACTCCCGGGGTCAGGAAAATTGGTTTTTTTTTTCACACTCCAGGGGTCAGAAAAATTGGATATTTTCATACTCCCGGGGTCAGGAAAATCGCATTTTTCATACTCACGGTGTTAGGAAAATCGCATTTTTCATCTCCCGGGGTCAGGAAAATCCAAATTTTTTCACACTCCCGGGGTCAAGAAAATCACATTTTTTCACACTCCTTGGGGTCAGGAAAATTGGATTTTTTTCACACTCCCGGGGTAAGGAAAATTGGGGTTTTTTCACACTCCCGGGGTCAAGAAAATCACATTTTTTCACTCTCCCGGGGTCAGGAGATTTTTTCACACTCCCGGGGTCAAGAAAATCACATTTTTTCACACTCCCGGGGTCAGGAGATTCTGATTTTTTTCACACTCCCGGGGTCAGGAAAATTGGATTTTTTCACACTCCTGGGATCAGGAAATTCTGATATTTTTCACACTCCCGGAGTCAGGAAAATCGGATATTTTCACACTCCCGGTGTCAGGAAAATCAGATTTTTTTCATACTCCCGGGGTCAGGAAAATTGGATATTTTCATACTCCCGGGGTCAGGAAAATCGCATTTTTCATACTCCCGGGGTCAGGAAAATCCAAATTTTTTCACACTCCCGGGGTCAAGAAAATCACATTTTTTCACACTCCCGGGGTCAGGAAAATTTGATTTTTTTCATACTCCCGGGGTCAAGAAAATCACATTTTTTCACACTCCCGGGGTCAGGACATTCTGATATTTTTCACACTCCCGGGGTCAGGAAAATCGGATATTTTCACACTCCCGGGGTCAGGAAAATCAGATTTTTTTCATACTCCCGGGGTCAGGAAAATTGGATATTTTCATACTCCCGGGGTCAGGAAAATCGCATTTTTCATACTCACGGTGTTAGGAAAATCACATTTTTTCACACTCCCGGGGTCAGGAAATTCTGATATTTTTCACACTCCCGGGGTCAGGAAAATCGGATATTTTCACACTCCTGGGGTCAGGAAAGTCAGATTTTTTTCATACTCCCGGGGTGAAGAAAATCACATTTTGTCACACTACCGGGGTCAGGAAAATTGGATTTTTTTCACACTCCCGGGGTCAGGAAAATTGGGGTTTTTTCACACTCCCGGGGTCAGGAGATTCTGATTTTTTCACACTCCCGGGATCAAGAAAATCACAATTTTTCACACTCCCGGAGTCAGGAGATTCTGATTTTTTTAGCACTCCCGGGGTCAGGAAAATTGGATTTTTTTCACACTCCCGGGGTCAGGAAAATTGGGGTTTTTTCACACTCCCGGGGTCAAGAAACTCACATTTTTTCACACTCCCGGGGTCAGGAAAATTGGGTTTTTTTCACACTCCTGGGGTCAGGAAATTTGGGTTTTTTTCACACTCCTGGGATCAAGAAAATCACATTTTTTCACACTCCCGGAGTCAGGAGATTCTGATTTTTTTAGCACTCCCGAGGTCAGGAAAATTGGATTTTTTTCACACTCCCGGGGTCAGGAAAATTGGGGTTTTTTCACACTCCCGGGGTCAAGAAACTCACATTTTTTCACACTCCCGGGGTCAGGAAAATTGGGTTTTTTTCACACTCCTGGGGTCAGGAAATTTGGGTTTTTTTCACACTCCCGGGGTCAAGAAAATCACATTTTTTCACTCTCCCGGGGTCAGGAGATTCTGATTTTTTCACACTCCCGGGATCAAGAAAATCACATTTTTTCACACTCCCGGAGTCAGGAGATTCTGATTTTTTTCACACTCCCGGGGTCAGGAAAATTGGATTTTTTCACACTCCCGGGATCAGGAAATTCTGATATTTTTCACACTCCCGGGGTCAGGAAAATCAGATTTTTTTCATACTCCCGGGGTCAGGAAAATTGGATATTTTCATACTCCCGGGGTCAGGAAAATCGCATTTTTCATACTCACGGTGTTAGGAAAATCACATTTTTTCACACTCCCGGGGTCAGGAAATTCTGATATTTTTCACACTCCCGGGGTCAGGAAAATTGGATATTTTCATACTCCCGGGGTCAGGAAAATCGCATTTTTCATACTCACGGTTTTAGGAAAATCGCATTTTTCATACTCCCGGGGTCAGGAAAATCCAAATTTTTTCACACTCCCGGGGTCAAGAAAATCACATTTTTTCACACTCCTGGGGTCAGGAAAATTGGATTTTTTTCACACTCCCGGGGTCAGGAAAATTGGGGTTTTTTCACACTCCCGGGGTCAAGAAAATCACATTTTTTCACTCTCCTGGGGTCAGGAGATTTTTTCACACTCCCGGGGTCAAGAAAATCACATTTTTTCACACTCCCGGGGTCAGGAGATTCTGATTTTTTTCACACTCCCGGGGTCAGGAAAATTGGATTTTTTTCACACTCCCGGGGTCAGGAAAATTGGGGGTTTTTCACACTCCCGGGGTCAAGAAACTCACATTTTTTCACTCTCCCGGGGTCAGGAGATTCTGATTTTTTCACACTCCCGGGATCAAGAAAATCACATTTTTTCACACTCCCGGAGTCAGGAGATTCTGATTTTTTTCACACTCCCGGGGTCAGGAAAATTGGATTTTTTCACACTCCCGGGATCAGGAAATTCTGATATTTTTCACACTCCCGGGGTCAGGAAAATCAGATTTTTTTCATACTCCCGGGGTCAGGAAAATTGGATATTTTCATACTCCCGGGGTCAGGAAAATCGCATTTTTCATACTCACGGTGTTAGGAAAATCACATTTTTTCACACGCCCGGGGTCAGGAAATTCTGATATTTTTCACACTCCCGGGGTCAGGAAAATTGGATATTTTCATACTCCCGGGGTCAGGAAAATCGCATTTTTCATACTCACGGTTTTAGGAAAATCGCATTTTTCATACTCCCGGGGTCAGGAAAATCCAAATTTTTTCACACTCCCGGGGTCAAGAAAATCGCATTTTTTCACACTCCTGGGGTCAGGAAAATTGGATTTTTTTCACACTCCCGGGGTCAGGAAAATTGGGGTTTTTTCACACTCCCGGGGTCAAGAAAATCACATTTTTTCACTCTCCTGGGGTCAGGAGATTTTTTCACACTCCCGGGGTCAAGAAAATCACATTTTTTCACACTCCCGGGGTCAGGAGATTCTGATTTTTTTCACACTCCCGGGGTCAGGAAAATTGGATTTTTTTCACACTCCCGGGGTCAGGAAAATTGGGGGTTTTTCACACTCCCGGGGTCAAGAAACTCACATTTTTCCACACTCACGGGGTCAGGAAAATTGGGTTTTTTCCACACTCCCGGGGTCAAGAAAATCACATTTTTTCACTCTCCCGGGGTCAGGAGATTCTGATTTTTTCACACTCCCGGGGTCAAGAAAATCACATTTTTTCACACTCCCGGGGTCAGGAGATTCTGATTTTTTTCACACTCCCGGGGTCACGAAAATTGGATTTTTTCACCCTCCCGGGATCAGGAAATTCTGATATTTTTCACACTCCCGGGGTCAGGAAAATCGGATATTTTCACACTCCCGGGGTCAGGAAAATCAGATTTTTTTCATACTCCCGGGGTCAGGAAAATTGGATATTTTCATACTCCCGGGGTCAGGAAAATCGCATTTTTCATACTCACGGTGTTAGGAAAATCGCATTTTTCATCTCCCGGGGTCAGGAAAATCCAAATTTTTTCACACTCCCGGGGTCAAGAAAATCACATTTTTCACACTCCTTGGGGTCAGGAAAATTGGATTTTTTTCACACTCCCGGGGTAAGGAAAATTGGGGTTTTTTCACACTCCCGGGGTCAAGAAAATCACATTTTTTCACTCTCCCGGGGTCAGGAGATTTTTTCACACTCCCGGGGTCAAGAAAATCACATTTTTTCACACTCCCGGGGTCAGGAGATTCTGATTTTTTTCACACTCCTGGGGTCAGGAAAATTGGATTTTTTCACACTCCCGGGATCAGGACATTCTGATATTTTTCACACTCCCGGGGTCAGGAAAATCGGATATTTTCACACTCCCGGGGTCAGGAAAATCAGATTTTTTTCATACTCCCGGGGTCAGGAAAATTGGATATTTTCATACTCCCGGGGTCAGGAAAATCGCATTTTTCATACTCACGGTGTTAGGAAAATCACATTTTTTCACACTCCCGGGGTCAGGAAATTCTGATATTTTTCACACTCCCGGGGTCAGGAAAATCGGATATTTTCACACTCCTGGGGTCAGGAAAGTCAGATTTTTTTCATACTCCCGGGGTCAAGAAAATCACATTTTGTCACACTACCGGGGTCAGGAAAATTGGATTTTTTTCACACTCCCGGGGTCAGGAAATTTGGGTTTTTTCACACTCCCGGGGTCAAGAAAATCACATTTTTTCACTCTCCCGGGGTCAGGAGATTCTTATTTTTTTACACTCCCGGGATCAAGAAAATCACATTTTTTCACACTCCCGGAGTCAGGAGATTCTGATTTTTTTCACACTCCCGGGGTCAGGAAAATTGGATATTTTCATACTCCCGGGGTCAGGAAAATCGCATTTTTCATACTCACGGTGTTAGGAAAATCACATTTTTTCACACTCCCGGGGTCAGGAAATTCTGATATTTTTCACACTCCCAGGGTCAGGAAAATTGGATATTTTCATACTCCCGGGGTCAGGAAAATCGCATTTTTCATACTCACGGTTTTAGGAAAATTGCATTTTTCATACTCCCGGGGTCAGGAAAATCACATTTTTTCACACTCCTGGGGTCAGGAAAATTGGATTTTTTTCACACTCCCGGGGTCAGGAAAATTGGGGTTTTTTCACACTCCCGGGGTCAAGAAAATCACATTTTTTCACTCTCCTGGGGTCAAGAGATTTTTTCACACTCCCGGGGTCAAGAAAATCACATTTTTTCACACTCCCGGGGTCAGGAGATTCTGATTTTTTTCACACTCCCGGGGTCAGGAAAATTGGATTTTTTTCACACTCCCGGGGTCAGGAAAATTGGGGTTTTTTCACACTCCCGGGGTCAAGAAACTCACATTTTTCACACTCCCGGGGTCAGGAAAATTGGGTTTTTTCCACACTCCCGGGGTCAAGAAAATCACATTTTTTCACTCTCCCGGGGTCAGGAGATTCTGATTTTTTCACACTCCCGGGGTCAAGAAAATCACATTTTTTCACACTCCCGGGGTCAGGAGATTCTGATTTTTTTCACACTCCCGGGGTCAGGAAAATTGGATTTTTTCACACTCCCGGGATCAGGAAATTCTGATATTTTTCACACTCCCGGAGTCAGGAAAATCGGATATTTTCACACTCCCGGTGTCAGGAAAATCAGATTTTTTTCATACTCCCGGGGTCAGGAAAATTGGATATTTTCATACTCCCGGGGTCAGGAAAATCGCATTTTTCATACTCACGGTGTTAGGAAAATCGCATTTTTCATACTCCCGGGGTCAGGAAAATCCAAATTTTTTCACACTCTCGGGGTCAGGAAAATTGGTTTTTTTTCATACTCCCGGGGTCAAGAAAATCACATTTTTTCACACTCCCGGGGTCAGGACATTCTGATATTTTTCACACTCCCGGGGTCAGGAAAATCGGATATTTTCACACTCCCGGGGTCAGGAAAATCAGATTTTTTTCATACTCCCGGGGTCAGGAAAATTGGATATTTTCATACTCCCGGGGTCAGGAAAATCGCATTTTTCATACTCATGGTGTTAGGAAAATCACATTTTTTCACACTCCCGGGGTCAGGAAATTCTGATATTTTTCACACTCCCGGGGTCAGGAAAATCGGATATTTTCACACTCCTGGGGTCAGGAAAGTCAGATTTTTTTCATACTCCCGGGGTCAAGAAAATCACATTTTGTCACACTACCGGGGTCAGGAAAATTGGATTTTTTTCACACTCCCGGGGTCAGGAAAATTGGGGTTTTTCACACTCCCGGGGTCAAGAAACTCACATTTTTTCACACTCCTGGGGTCAGGAAATTTGGGTTTTTTTCACACTCCCGGGGTCAAGAAAATCACATTTTTTCACTCTCCCGGGGTCAGGAGATTCTGATTTTTTCACACTCCCGGGATCAAGAAAATCACATTTTTTCACACTCCCGGAGTCAGGAGATTCTGATTTTTTTCACACTCCCGGGGTCAGGAAAATTGGATTTTTTCACACTCCCGGGATCAGGAAATTCTGATATTTTTCACACTCCCGGGGTCAGGAAAATCAGATTTTTTTCATACTCCCGGGGTCAGGAAAATTGGATATTTTCATACTCCTGGGGTCAGGAAAATCGCATTTTTCATACTCACAGTGTTAGGAAAATCACATTTTTTCACACTCCCGGGGTCAGGAAATTCTGATATTTTTCACACTCCCGGGGTCAGGAAAATTGGATATTTTCATACTCCCGGGGTCAGGAAAATCGCATTTTTCATACTCACGGTTTTAGGAAAATCGCATTTTTCATACTCCCGGGGTCAGGAAAATCCAAAATTTTTCACACTCCCGGGGTCAAGAAAATCACATTTTTTCACACTCCTGGGGTCAGGAAAATTGGATTTTTTTCACACTCCCGAGGTCAGGAAAATTGGAGTTTTTTCACACTCCCGGGGTCAAGAAAATCACATTTTTTCACTCTCCTGGGGTCAGGAGATTTTTTCACACTCCCGGGGTCAAGAAAATCACATTTTTTCACACTCCCAGGGTCAGGAGATTCTGATTTTTTTCACACTCCCGGGGTCAGGAAAATTGGATGTTTTTCACACTCCCGGGGTCAGGAAAATTGGGGTTTTTTCACACTCCCGGGGTCACGAAACTCACATTTTTTCACACTCCCGGGGTCAGGAAAATTGGGTTTTTTCCACACTCCCGGGGTCAAGAAAATCACATTTTTTCACTCTCCCGGGGTCAGGAGATTCTGATTTTTTCACACTCCCGGGGTCAAGAAAATCACATTTTTTCACACTCCCGGGGTCAGGAGATTCTGATTTTTTTCACACTCCCGGGGTCAGGAAAATTGGATTTTTTCACACTCCCGGGATCAGGAAATTCTGATATTTTTCACACTCCCGGGGTCAGGAAAATCAGATTTTTTTCATACTCCCGGGGTCAGGAAAATTGGATATTTTCATACTCCTGGGGTCAGGAAAATCGCATTTTTCATACTCACAGTGTTAGGAAAATCACATTTTTTCACACTCCCGGGGTCAGGAAATTCTGATATTTTTCACACTCCCGGGGTCAGGAAAATTGGATATTTTCATACTCCCGGGGTCAGGAAAATCGCATTTTTCATACTCACGGTTTTAGGAAAATCGCATTTTTCATACTCCCGGGGTCAGGAAAATCCAAAATTTTTCACACTCCCGGGGTCAAGAAAATCACATTTTTTCACACTCCTGGGGTCAGGAAAATTGGATTTTTTTCACACTCCCGAGGTCAGGAAAATTGGAGTTTTTTCACACTCCCGGGGTCAAGAAAATCACATTTTTTCACTCTCCTGGGGTCAGGAGATTTTTTCACACTCCCGGGGTCAAGAAAATCACATTTTTTCACACTCCCAGGGTCAGGAGATTCTGATTTTTTTCACACTCCCGGGGTCAGGAAAATTGGATGTTTTTCACACTCCCGGGGTCAGGAAAATTGGGGTTTTTTCACACTCCCGGGGTCACGAAACTCACATTTTTTCACACTCCCGGGGTCAGGAAAATTGGGTTTTTTCCACACTCCCGGGGTCAAGAAAATCACATTTTTTCACTCTCCCGGGGTCAGGAGATTCTGATTTTTTCACACTCCCGGGGTCAAGAAAATCACATTTTTTCACACTCCCGGGGTCAGGAGATTCTGATTTTTTTCACACTCCCGGGGTCACGAAAATTGGATTTTTTCACCCTCCCGGGATCAGGAAATTCTGATATTTTTCACACTCCCGGGGTCAGGAAAATCGGATATTTTCACACTCCCGGGGTCAGGAAAATCAGATTTTTTTCATACTCCCGGGGTCAGGAAAATTGGATATTTTCATACTCCCGGGGTCAGGAAAATCGCATTTTTCATACTCACGGTGTTAGGAAAATCGCATTTTTCATCTCCCGGGGTCAGGAAAATCCAAATTTTTTCACACTCCCGGGGTCAAGAAAATCACATTTTTTTCACACTCCTTGGGGTCAGGAAAATTGGATTTTTTTCACACTCCCGGGGTAAGGAAAATTGGGGTTTTTTCACACTCCCGGGGTCAAGAAAATCACATTTTTTTCACTCTCCCGGGGTCAGGAGATTTTTTCACACTCCCGGGGTCAAGAAAATCACATTTTTTCACACTCCCGGGGTCAGGAGATTCTGATTTTTTTCACACTCCCGGGGTCAGGAAAATTGGATTTTTTCACACTCCCGGGATCAGGAAATTCTGATATTTTTCACACTCCCGGAGTCAGGAAAATCGGATATTTTCACACTCCCGGTGTCAGGAAAATCAGATTTTTTTCATACTCCCGGGGTCAGGAAAATTGGATATTTTCATACTCCCGGGGTCAGGAAAATCGCATTTTTCATACTCACGGTGTTAGGAAAATCGCATTTTTCATACTCCCGGGGTCAGGAAAATCCAAATTTTTTCACACTCCCGGGGTCAAGAAAATCACATTTTTTCACACTCCCGGGGTCAGGAAAATTGGATTTTTTTCATACTCCCGGGGTCAAGAAAATCACATTTTGTCACACTCCCGGGGTCAGGAAAATTGGATTTTTTTCACACTCCCGGGGTCAGGAAAATTGGATGTTTTTAGCACTGCCGGGGTCAGGAAAATTGGATTTTTTTTCACACTCCCGGGGTCAGGAAAATTGGGGTTTTTTCACACTTCTGGGGTCAAGAAACTCACATTTTTTCACACTCCCGGTGTCAGGAAAGATTGGGTTTTATTCACACTCCCGGGGTCAGTAAAATTGGGTTTTTTTCACACTCCCGGGGTCAAGAAAATCACATTTTTTCACTCTCCCGGGGTCAGGAGATTCTGATTTTTTCACACTCCCGGGGTCAAGAAAATCACATTTTTTTCACACTCCTGGGGTCAGGAGATTCTGATTTTTTTCACACTCCCGGGGTCAGGAAAATTGGATTTTTTCACACTTCCGGGATCATGAAATTCTGATATTTTTCACACTCCCGGGGTCAGGAAAATCGGATATTTTCACACTCCCGGGGTCAGGAAAATCAGATTTTTTCACACTCCCGGGGTCGGGAAAATTGGATTTTTTTCACACTCCCGGGGTCAGGAAAAAAATTTTTTTCACACTCCAGGGGTCAAGAAAATCACATTTTTTCACACTCCCGGGGTCAGGAGATTCTGATTTTTTTTACACTCCAGAGGTCAAGAAAATCACATTTTTTCACACTCCCAGGGTCAGGAAAATTGTTTATTTTCATACTCCCGGCGTCAAGAAAATCACATTTTTTCACACTCCCGGGGTCAGGAATTTCTGATTTTTTTCATACTCCCGGGGTCAAGAAAATCACATTTTTTCACACTCCCGGGGTCAGGACATTCTGATATTTTTCACACTCCTGGGGTCAGGAAAATCGGATATTTTCACACTCCCAGGGTCAGGAAAATCAGATTTTTTTCATACTCCCGGGGTCAGGAAAATTGGATATTTTCATACTCCCGGGGTCAGGAAAATCAGATTTTTTTCATACTCCCGGGGTCAAGAAAATCACATTTTTTCACACTACCGGGGTCAGGAAAATTGGATTTTTTTCACACTCCCAGGGTTAGGAAAATTGGATGTTTTTAGCACTCCCGGGGTCAGGAAAATTGATTTTTTTTCACACTCCCAGGGTCAGGAAAATTGGGGTTTTTTCACACTCCCAGGGTCAAGAAACTCACATTTTTTCACACTCCCGGGGTCAGGAAAATTGGGTTTTTTTCACACTCCCGGGGTCAGGAGAATTGGGTTTTTTTCACACTCCCGGGGTCAAGAAAATCACATTTTTTCATTCTCCCGGGGTCAGGAGATTCTGATTTTTTCACACTCCCGGGGTCAAGAAAATCACATTTTTTCATACTCCCGGGGTCAGGAGATTCTGATTTTTTTTCACACTCCCGGGGTCAGGAAAATTGGATTTTTTCACCCTCCCGGGATCAGGAAATTCTGATATTTTTCACACTCCCGGGGTCAGGAAAATCGGATATTTTCACACTCCCGGGGTCAGGAAAATCAGATTTTTTTCATACTCCCGGGGTCAGGAAAATTGGATATTTTCATACTCCCGGGGTCAGGAAAATCGCATTTTTCATACTCACGGTGTTAGGAAAATCGCATTTTTCATCTCCCGGGGTCAGGAAAATCCAAATTTTTTCACACTCCCGGGGTCAAGAAAATCACATTTTTTCACACTCCTTGGGGTCAGGAAAATTGGATTTTTTTCACACTCCCGGGGTAAGGAAAATTGGGGTTTTTTCACACTCCCGGGGTCAAGAAAATCACATTTTTTTCACTCTCCCGGGGTCAGGAGATTTTTTCACACTCCCTGGGTCAAGAAAATCACATTTTTTCACACTCCCGGGGTCAGGAGATTCTGATTTTTTTCACACTCCCGGGGTCAGGAAAATTGGATTTTTTCACACTCCTGGGATCAGGAAATTCTGATATTTTTCACACACCCGGAGTCAGGAAAATCGGATATTTTCACACTCCCGGTGTCAGGAAAATCAGATTTTTTTCATACTCCCGGGGTCAGGAAAATTGGATATTTTCATACTCCCGGGGTCAGGAAAATCGCATTTTTCATACTCACGGTGTTAGGAAAATCGCATTTTTCATACTCCCGGGGTCAGGAAAATCCAAATTTTTTCACACTCCCGGGGTCAAGAAAATCACATTTTTTCACACTCCCGGGGTCAGGAAAATTGGATTTTTTTCATACTCCCGGGGTCAAGAAAATCACATTTTGTCACACTCCCGGGGTCAGGAAAATTGGATTTTTTTCACACTCCCGGGGTCAGGAAAATTGGATGTTTTTAGCACTGCCGGGGTCAGGAAAATTGGATTTTTTTCACACTCCCGGGGTCAGGAAAATTGGGGTTTTTTCACACTTCTGGGGTCAAGAAACTCACATTTTTTCACACTCCCGGTGTCAGGAAAGATTGGGTTTTATTCACACTCCCGGGGTCAGTAAAATTGGGTTTTTTTCACACTCCCGGGGTCAAGAAAATCACATTTTTTCACTCTCCCGGGGTCAGGAGATTCTGATTTTTTCACACTCCCGGGGTCAAGAAAATCACATTTTTTTCACACTCCTGGGGTCAGGAGATTCTGATTTTTTTCACACTCCCGGGGTCAGGAAAATTGGATTTTTTCACACTTCCGGGATCATGAAATTCTGATATTTTTCACACTCCCGGGGTCAGGAAAATCGGATATTTTCACACTCCCGGGGTCAGGAAAATCAGATTTTTTCACACTCCCGGGGTCGGGAAAATTGGATTTTTTTCACACTCCCGGGGTCAGGAAAAAATTTTTTTTCACACTCCAGGGGTCAAGAAAATCACATTTTTTCACACTCCCGGGGTCAGGAGATTCTGATTTTTTTTACACTCCAGAGGTCAAGAAAATCACATTTTTTCACACTCCCAGGGTCAGGAAAATTGTTTATTTTCATACTCCCGGCGTCAAGAAAATCACATTTTTTCACACTCCCGGGGTCAGGAATTTCTGATTTTTTTCATACTCCCGGGGTCAAGAAAATCACATTTTTTCACACTCCCGGGGTCAGGACATTCTGATATTTTTCACACTCCTGGGGTCAGGAAAATCGGATATTTTCACACTCCCAGGGTCAGGAAAATCAGATTTTTTCATACTCCCGGGGTCAGGAAAATTGGATATTTTCATACTCCCGGGGTCAGGAAAATCAGATTTTTTTCATACTCCCGGGGTCAAGAAAATCACATTTTTTCACACTACCGGGGTCAGGAAAATTGGATTTTTTTCACACTCCCAGGGTTAGGAAAATTGGATGTTTTTAGCACTCCCGGGGTCAGGAAAATTGATTTTTTTTCACACTCCCAGGGTCAGGAAAATTGGGGTTTTTTCACACTCCCAGGGTCAAGAAACTCACATTTTTTCACACTCCCGGGGTCAGGAAAATTGGGTTTTTTTCACACTCCCGGGGTCAGGAGAATTGGGTTTTTTTCACACTCCCGGGGTCAAGAAAATCACATTTTTTCACTCTCCCGGGGTCAGGAGATTCTGATTTTTTCACACTCCCGGGGTCAAGAAAATCACATTTTTTCATACTCCCGGGGTCAGGAGATTCTGATTTTTTTTCACACTCCTGGGGTCAGGAAAATTGGATTTTTTCACACTCCCGGGATCAGGAAATTCTGATATTTTTCACACTCCCGGGGTCAGGAAAATCGGATATTTTCACACTCCCGGGGTCAGGAAAAACAGATTTTTTTTCATGCTCCCGGGGTCAGGAAAATTGGATATTTTCATACTCCCGGGATCAGGAAAATTGCATTTTTCATACTCCCGGGGTCAGGAAAATTGGATTTTTTTCACTCTCCCGGGGTCAGGAGATTCTGATTTTTTCACACTCCCGGGGTCAAGAAAATCACATTTTTTCACACTCCCGGGGTCAGGAGATTCTGATTTTTTTCACACTCCCGGTGTTAGGAAAATCACATTTTTCACACCCCCGGGGTCAGGAAAATTGGATTTTTTCACACTCCCGGGATCAGGAAATACTGATATTTTTCACACTCCCGGGGTCAGGAAAATCGGATATTTTCACACTCCCGGGGTCAGGAAAATCAGATTTTTTTCATACTCCCGGGGTCAGGAAAATCGCATTTTTCATACTCCCAGGGTCAGGAAAATCGCATTTTTCATACTCCCGTGGTCAGGAAAATCCAAATTTTTTCACACTCCCGGTGTTAGGAAAATCACATTTTTCACACTCCCGTGGTCAGGGAAATTGGATTTTTTCACACTCCCGGGGTCAGGAGAATTTAATTTTTTTCACACTACCGGGGTCAAGAAAATCACATTTTTTCACACTCCGGGGGTCAGGAAAATTGGATTTTTTTCACACTCCCGGGGTCAGGAAAATTGGATTTTTTCACACTCCCGAGTCAGGAAAATTGGTTTTTTTTCACACTCCCGGGGTCAAGAAAATCACATTTTTTCACACTCCCGGGGTAGGGAGATTCTGATTTTTTTTCACACTCCCGGGGTCAAGAAAATCACATTTTTTCACACTTCCGGGTCAGGAAAATTGGATTTTTCTCACACTCCCGGGTTCAGGAAAATTGGGTTTTTTAACACTCCCGGTGTTAGGGAAATCACATTTTTCACACTCCTGGGGTCAGGAGAATTTAATTTTTTTCACACTCCCGGGGTGAAGAAAATCACATTTTTTCACTCTCCCGGGGTCAGGAAATTGGATTTTTTTCACACTCCCGTGTCAGGAAAATTGGATTTTTTCACACTCCCGGGGTCAGGAAAATTGGGGTTTTTTCACACTCCCGGGGTCAAGAAAATCACATTTTTTTCACACTCCCGGGGTCAGGAAAATTGGATATTTTCATACTCCCGGGGTCAAGAAAATCACATTTTTTCACACTCCCGGGGTCAGGAATTTCTGATTTTTTTCATACTCCCGGGGTCAAGAAAATCACATTTTTTCACACTCCCGGGGTCAGGACATTCTGATATTTTTCACAATCCCGAGGTCAGGAAAATCGGATATTTTAACACCCCCGGGGTCAGGAAAATCAGATTTTTTTTCATACTCCCGGGGTTAGGAAAATTGGATTTTTTTCACACTCCTGGGGTCAGGAAAATTGGATATTTTCATACTCCCGGGGTCAGGAAAATCACATTTTTTCACACTCCCGGGGTCAGGAAATTCTGATTTTTTTCACACTCCCGGTGTTAGGAAAATCACATTTTTCACACTCCCAGGGTGAAGAAAATCACATTTTTTCACACTCCCGGGGTCAGGAAATTCTGATATTTTTCACACTCCCGGGGTCAGGAAAATCGGATATTTTCATACTCCCGGGGTCACGAAAATCAGATTTTTTTCATACTCCCGGGGTGAAGAAAATCACATTTTTTCACACTACCGGGGTCAGGAATATTGGATTTTTTTTCACACTCCCGGGGTCAGAAAAATTGGATGTTTTTAACCCTCCCGGGGTCAGGAAAATTGGATGTTTTTCACACTCCCGGGGTCAGGAAAATTGGGTTTTTTTCACACTCCCGGGGTCAAGAAAATCACATTTTTTTCACACTCCTGGGGTCAGGAAAATTGGATTTTTTTCACACTCCCGGGGTCAGGAAAATTGTGTTTTTTTCACACTCCCGGGGTCAGGAAAATTGTGTTATTTTCACACTCCCGGGGTCAAGAAAATCACATTTTTTCACACTACCGGGGTCAGGAAAATTGGATTTTTTTCACACTCCCAGGGTCAGGAAAATTGGATGTTTTAACACTCCCGGGGTCAGGAAAATTGGATTTTTTTCACACTCCCGGGGTCAGGAAAATTGGGTTTTTTTCACACTCCAGGGGTCAAGAAACTCACATTTTTTCACACTCCCAGGGTCAGGAAAATTGGGTTTTTTTCACACTCCCGGGGTCAGGAAAATTAGGTTTTTTTCACACTCCCGGGGTCAAGAAAATCACATTTTTTCACTCTCCCGAGGTCAGGAGATCCTGATTTTTTCACACTCCCGGGGTCAAGAAAATCACATTTTTTCACACTCCCGGGGTCAGGAAAATCAGATTTTTTTCACACTCCCGGGGTCAGAAAAATCGGATATTTTCACCCTCCTGGGGTCAGGAAAATCAGATTTTTTTCATACTCCCGGGGTCAAGAAAATCACATTTTTTCACACTACCGGGGTCAGGAAAATTGGATTTTTTTCACACTCCCGGGGTCAGGAAAATTGGATGTTTTTAGCACTCCCGGGGTCAGGAAAATTGGATTTTTTTAACACTCCCGGGGTCAGGAAAATTGGGGTTTTTTCACACTCCCGGGGTCAAGAAAATCACATTTTTTCACTCTCCCGGGGTCAGGAGATTTTTTCACACTCCCGTGGTCAAGAAAATCACATTTTTTCACACTCCCGGGGTCAGGAGATTCTGATTTTTTTCACACTCCCGGAGTCAGGAAAATCGGATATTTTCACACTCCCGGTGTCAGGAAAATCAGATTTTTTTCATACTCCCGGGGTCAGGAAAATTGGATATTTTCATACTCCCGGGGTCAGGAAAATCGCATTTTTCATACTCACGGTGTTAGGAAAATCGCATTTTTCATACTCCCGGGGTCAGGAAAATCCAAATTTTTTCACACTCCTGGGGTCAAGAAAATCACATTTTTTCACACTCCCGGGGTCAGGAAAATTGGATATTTTCATACTCCCGGGGTCAGGAAAATCAGATTTTTTTCATACTCCCGGGGTCAAGAAAATCACATTTTTTCACACTCCCGGGGTCAGGAAAATTGGATGTTTTTAGCACTCCCGGGGTCAGGAAAATTGGATTTTTTTTCACACTCCCGGGGTCAGGAAAATTGGGGTTTTTTCACACTCCCGGGGTCAGGAAAATTGGGTTTTTTTCACACTCCTGGGGTCAGGAAAATTGGGTTTTTTTCACACTCCTGGGGTCAAGAAAATCACATTTTTTCACTCTCCCGGGGTCAGGAGATTCTGATTTTTTCACACTCCCGGGATCAAGAAAATCACATTTTTTCACACTCCCGGAGTCAGGAGATTCTGATTTTTTTCACACTCCCGGGGTCAGGAAAATTGGATTTTTTTCACACTCCCGGGATCAGGAAATTCTGATATTTTTCACACTCCCGGGGTCAGGAAAATTGGGTTTTTTTCACACTCCTGGGGTCAGGAAAATTGGGTTTTTTTCACACTCCCGGGGTCAAGAAAATCACATTTTTTCACTCTCCCGGGGTCAGGAGATTCTGATTTTTTCACACTCCCGGGATCAAGAAAATCACATTTTTTCACACTCCCGGAGTCAGGAGATTCTGATTTTTTTCACACTCCCGGGGTCAGGAAAATTGGATTTTTTCACACTCCCGGGATCAGGAAATTCTGATATTTTTCACACTCCCGGGGTCAGGAAAATCAGATTTTTTTCATACTCCCGGGGTCAGGAAAATTGGATATTTTCATACTCCCGGGGTCAGGAAAATCGCATTTTTCATACTCACGGTGTTAGAAAAATCACATTTTTTCACACTCCCGGGGTCAGGAAATTCTGATATTTTTCACACTCCCGGGGTCAGGAAAATTGGATATTTTCATACTCCCGGGGTCAGGAAAATCGCATTTTTCATACTCACGGTTTTAGGAAAATCGCATTTTTCATACTCCCGGGGTCAGGAAAATCCAAATTTTTCACACTCCCGGGGTCAAGAAAATCACATTTTTTCACACTCCCGGGGTCAGGAAAATTGGGGTTTTTTCACACTCCC
Source organism: Bradypodion pumilum (assembly GCA_035047305.1). Classification (NCBI taxonomy): domain Eukaryota; kingdom Metazoa; phylum Chordata; class Lepidosauria; order Squamata; family Chamaeleonidae; genus Bradypodion; species Bradypodion pumilum. Next base: position 165,839,214 of record JAWDJD010000005.1, on the reverse strand, counting down.
GGGGTCAAGAAAATCACATTTTTTCACTCTCCTGGGGTCAGGAGATTTTTTCACACTCCCGGGGTCAAGAAAATCACATTTGTTCACACTCCCGGGGTCAGGAGATTCTGATTTTTTTCACACTCCCGGGGTCAGGAAAATTGGATTTTTTCACACTCCCGGGGTCAGGAAAATTGGGGTTTTTTCACACTCCCGGGGTCAAGAAACTCAAATTTTTTCACACTCCCGGGGTCAGGAAAATCACATTTGTTCACACTCCCGGGGTCAGGAGATTCTGATTTTTTTCACACTCCCGGGGTCAGGAAAATTGGATTTTTTCACACTCCCGGGGTCAGGAAAATTGGGGTTTTTTCACACTCCCGGGGTCAAGAAACTCAAATTTTTCCACACTCCCGGGGTCAAGAAAATCACATTTTTTCACTCTCCCGGGGTCAGGAGATTCTGATTTTTTCACACTCCCGGGGTCAAGAAAATCACATTTTTTCACACTCCCGGGGTCAGGAGATTCTGATTTTTTTCACACTCCCGGGGTCAGGAAAATTGGATTTTTTCACATTCCCGGGATCAGGAAATTCTGATATTTTACACACTCCCGGGGTCAGGAAAATCGGATATTTTCACACTCCCGGGGTCAGGAAAATCAGATTTTTTTCATACTCCCGGGGTCAGGAAAATTGGATATTTTCATACTCCCGGGGTCAGGAAAATCGCATTTTTCATACTCACGGTGTTAGGAAAATCGCATTTTTCATCTCCCGGGGTCAGGAAAATCCAAATTTTTTCACACTCCCGGGGTCAAGAAAATCACATTTTTTCACACTACTTGGGGTCAGGAAAATTGGATTTTTTTCACACTCCCGGGGTAAGGAAAATTGGGGTTTTTTCACACTCCCGGGGTCAAGAAAATCACATTTTTTCACTCTCCCGGGGTCAGGAGATTTTTTCACACTCCCGGGGTCAAGAAAATCACATTTTTTCACACTCCCGGGGTCAGGAGATTCTGATTTTTTTCACACTCCCGGGGTCAGGAAAATTGGATTTTTCACACTCCCGGGATCAGGAAATTCTGATATTTTTCACACTCCCGGAGTCAGGAAAATCGGATATTTTCACACTCCCGGTGTCAGGAAAATCAGATTTTTTTCATACTCCCGGGGTCAGGAAAATTGGATATTTTCATACTCCCGGGGTCAGGAAAATCGCATTTTTCATACTCACGGTGTTAGGAAAATCGCATTTTTCATACTCCCGGGGTCAGGAAAATCCAAATTTTTTCACACTCCCGGGGTCAAGAAAATCACATTTTTTCACACTCCCGGGGTCAGGAAAATTGGATTTTTTTCATACTCCCGGGGTCAAGAAAATCACATTTTTTCACACTCCCGGGGTCAGGACATTCTGATATTTTTCACACTCCCGGGGTCAGGAAAATCGGATATTTTCACACTCCCGGGGTCAGGAAAATCAGATTTTTTTCATACTCCCGGGGTCAGGAAAATTGGATATTTTCATACTCCCGGGGTCAGGAAAATCGCATTTTTCATACTCACGGTGTTAGGAAAATCACATTTTTTCACACTCCCGGGGTCAGGAAATTCTGATATTTTTCACACTCCCGGGGTCAGGAAAATCGGATATTTTCACACTCCCGGGGTCAGGAAAGTCAGATTTTTTTCATACTCCCGGGGTCAAGAAAATCACATTTTGTCACACTACCGGGGTCAGGAAAATTGGATTTTTTTCACACTCCCGGGGTCAGGAAAATTGGATGTTTTTAGCACTCCCGGGGTCAGGAAAATTGGATTTTTTTCACACTCCCGGGGTCAGGAAAATTGGGGTTTTTTCACACTCCCGGGGTCAAGAAACTCACATTTTTTCACACTCCCGGGGTCAGGAAAAATGGGTTTTATTCACACTCCTGGGGTCAGTAAAATTGGGTTTTTTTCACACTCCCGGGGTCAAGAAAATCACATTTTTTCACTCTCCCGGGGTCAGGAGATTCTGATTTTTTCACACTCCCGGGGTCAAGAAAATCACATTTTTTCACACTCCTGGTGTCAGGAGATTCTGATTTTTTTCACACTCCCGGGGTCAGGAAAATTGGATTTTTTCACACTCCCGGGATCAGGAAATTCTGATATTTTTCACACTCCCGGGGTCAGGAAAATCGGATATTTTCACACTCCCGGGGTCAGGAAAAATCAGATTTTTTCACACTCCCGGGGTCAGGAAAATTGGATTTTTTTTCACACTCCCGGGGTCAGGAAAAAATTTTTTTTCACACTCCAGGGGTCAAGAAAATCACATTTTTTCACACTCCCGGGGTCAGGAGATTCTGATTTTTTTTACACTCCCGGGGTCAAGAAAATCACATTTTTTCACACTCCCAGGGTCAGGAAAATTGTTTATTTTCATACTCCCGGCGTCAAGAAAATCACATTTTTTCACACTCCCGGGGTCAGGAATTTCTGATTTTTTTCATACTCCCGGGGTCAAGAAAATCACATTTTTTCACACTCCCGGGGTCAGGACATTCTGATATTTTTCACACTCCTGGGGTCAGGAAAATCGGATATTTTCACACTCCCGGGGTCGGGAAAATCAGATTTTTTTCATACTCCCGGGGTCAGGAAAATTGGATATTTTCATACTCCCGGGGTCAGGAAAATCAGATTTTTTTCATACTCCCGGGGTCAAGAAAATCACATTTTTTCACACTACCGGGGTCAGGAAAATTGGATTTTTTTCACACTCCCAGGGTTAGGAAAATTGGATGTTTTTAGCACTCCCGGGGTCAGAAAAATTGGATTTTTTTCACACTCCCGGGGTCAGGAAAATTGGGGTTTTTTCACACTCCCAGGGTCAAGAAACTCACATTTTTTCACACTCCCGGGGTCAGGAAAATTGGGTTTTTTTCACACTCCCGGGGTCAGGAAAATTGGGTTTTTTCACACTCCCGGGGTCAAGAAAATCACATTTTTTCACTCTCCCGGGGTCAGGAGATTCTGATTTTTTCACACTCCCGGGGTCAAGAAAATCACATTTTTTCACACTCCCGGGGTCAGGAGATTCTGATTTTTCTTCACACTCCCGGGGTCAGGAAAATTGGATTTTTTTCACACTCCCGGGATCAGGAAATTCTGATATTTTTCACACTCCCGGGGTCAGGAAAATCGGATATTTTCACACTCCCGGGGTCAGGAAAATCAGATTTTTTCACTCTCCCGGGGTCAGGACAATTGGATTTTTTTCACACTCCCGGGGTCAGGAAAATTGGTTTTTTTTCACACTCCAGGGGTCAAGAAAATCACATTTTTTCACACTCTCGGGGTCAGGAGATTCTGATTTTTTCACACTCCTGGGGTGAAGAAAATCACATTTTTTCACACTCCCAGGATCAGGAAAATTGTTTATTTTCATACTCCCGGGGTCAAGAAAATCACATTTTTTCACACTCCCGGGGTCAGGAAAATCGGATATTTTCACACTCCCGGGGTCAGGAAAATCAGATTTTTTTCATACTCCCGGGGTCAGGAAAATTGGATATTTTCATACTCCCGGGGTCAGGAAAATCGCATTTTTCATACTCACGGTGTTAGGAAAATCACATTTTTTTCACACTCCTGGGGTCAGGAAATTCTGATATTTTTCACACTCCCGGGGTCAGGAAAATCGGATATTTTCACACTCCCGGGGATAGGAAAATCAGATTTTTTTCATACACCCGGGGTCAATAAAATTACATTTTTTCACACTACCGGGGTCAGGAAAATTGGATTTTTTCACACTCCCGGGGTCAGCAAAATTGGATGTTTTTAGCACTCCCGGGGTCAGGAAAATTGGATTTTTTTCACACTCCCGGGGTCAGGAAAATTGGGGTTTTTTCACACTCCCGGGGTCAAGAAACTCACATTTTTTCACACTCCCGGGGTCAGGAAAATTGGGTTTTTTTCACACTCCCAGGGTCAAGAGATTCTGATTTTTTCACACTCCCGGGGTCAAGAAAATCACATTTTTTCACACTCCCGGGGTCAGGAGATTCTGATTTTTTTCACACTCCCGGGGTCAGGAATATTGGATTTTTTCACACTCCCGGGGTCAGGAAATTCTGATATTTTTCACTCTCCCGGGGTCAGGAAAATCGGATATTTTCACACTCCCGGGGTCAGGAAAATCAGATTTTTTCACACTCCCGGGGTCAGGAAAATTGGATTTTTCTCACACTCCCGGGGTCAGGAAAATTGGTTTTTTTTCACACTCCCGGGGTCAAGAAAATCACATTTTTTCACACTCCCAGGGTCAGGAAAATTGTTTATTTTCATACTCCCAGGGTCAAGAAAATCACATTCTTTCACACTCCCGGGGTCAGGAATTTCTGATTTTTTTCATACTCCCGGGGTCAAGAAAATCATATTTTTTCACACTCCCGGGGTCAGGACATTCTGATATTTTTCACACTCCCGGGGTCAGGAAAATCCGATTTTTTTCATACTCCCGGGGTTAGGAAAATTGGATATTTTCATACTCCCGGGGTCAGGAAAATCAGATTTTTTTCATACTCCCGGGGTCAAGAAAATCACATTTTTTCACACTCCCGGGGTCAGGAAAATTGGATGTTTTTAGCACTCCCGGGGTCAGGAAAATTGGATTTATTTCACACTCCCGGGGTCAGGAAAATTGGGGTTTTTTCACACTCCCGGGGTCAAGAAACTCACATTTTTTCACACTCCCGGGGTCAGGAAAAGTGGGTTTTTTTCACACTCCTGGGGTCAGGAAAATTGGGTTTTTTTCACACTCCCGGGGTCAAGAAAATCACATTTTTTCACTCTCCCGGGGTCAGGAGATTCTGATTTTTTCACACTCCCGGGATCAAGAAAATCACATTTTTTCACACTCCCGGAGTCAGGAGATTCTGATTTTTTTCACACTCCCGGGGTCAGGAAAATTGGATTTTTTCACACTCCCGGGATCAGGAAATTCTGATATTTTTCACACTCCCGGGGTCAGGAAAATCAGATTTTTTTCATACTCCCGGGGTCAGGAAAATTGGATATTTTCATACTCCCGGGGTCAGGAAAATCGCATTTTTCATACTCACGGTGTTAGGAAAATCACATTTTTTCACACTCCCGGGGTCAGGAAATTCTGATATTTTTCACACTCCCGGGGTCAGGAAAATTGGATATTTTCATACTCCCGGGGTCAGGAAAATCGCATTTTTCATACTCACGGTTTTAGGAAAATCGCATTTTTCATACTCCCGGGGTCAGGAAAATCCAATTTTTTTCACACTCCCGGGGTCAAGAAAATCACATTTTTTCACACTCCCAGGGTCAGGAAAATTGGGTTTTTTTCACACTCCTGGGGTTAGGAAAATTGGATGTTTTTAGCACTCCCGGGGTCAGGAAAATTGGATTTTTTTCACACTCCCGGGGTCAGGAAAATTGGGTTTTTTTCACACTCCCAGGGTCAGGAGATTCTGATTTTTTCACACTCCCGGGGTCAGGAAAATTGGGTTTTTTTCACACTCCCAGGGTCAGGAGATTCTGATTTTTTCACACTCCCGGGGTCAAGAAAATCACATTTTTTCACACTCCCGGGGTCAGGAGATTCTGATTTTTTTCACACTCCCGGGGTCAGGAATATTGGATTTTTTCACACTCCCGGGGTCAGGAAATTCTGATATTTTTTTACTCTCCCGGGGTCAGGAAAATCGGATATTTTCACACTCCCGGGGTCAGGAAAATCAGATTTTTTCACACTCCCGGGGTCAGGAAAATTGGATTTTTCTCACACTCCCGGGGTCAGGAAAATTGTTTATTTTCATACTCCCAGGGTCAAGAAAATCACATTCTTTCACACTCCCGGGGTCAGGAATTTCCGGTTTTTTTCATACTCCCGGGGTCAAGAAAATCATATTTTTTCACACTCCCGGGGTCAGGACATTCTGATATTTTTCACACTCCCGGGGTCAGGAAAATCCGATTTTTTTCATACTCCCGGGGTTAGGAAAATTGGATATTTTCATACTCCCGGGGTCAGGAAAATCAGATTTTTTTCATACTCCCGGGGTCAAGAAAATCACATTTTTTCACACTCCCGGGGTCAGGAAAATTGGATGTTTTTAGCACTCCCGGGGTCAGGAAAATTGGATTTATTTCACACTCCCGGGGTCAGGAAAATTGGGGTTTTTTCACACTCCCGGGGTCAAGAAACTCACATTTTTTCACACTCCCGTGGTCAGGAAAAGTGGGTTTTTTTCACACTCCTGGGGTCAGGAAAATTGGGTTTTTTTCACACTCCCGGGGTCAAGAAAATCACATTTTTTCACTCTCCCGGGGTCAGGAGATTCTGATTTTTTCACACTCCCGGGATCAAGAAAATCACATTTTTTCACACTCCCGGAGTCAGGAGATTCTGATTTTTTTCACACTCCCGGGGTCAGGAAAATTGGATTTTTTCACACTCCCGGGATCAGGAAATTCTCATATTTTTCACACTCCCGGGGTCAGGAAAATCAGATTTTTTTCATACTCCCGGGGTCAGGAAAATTGGATATTTTCATACTCCCGGGGTCAGGAAAATCGCATTTTTCATACTCACGGTGTTAGGAAAATCACATTTTTTCACACTCCCGGGGTCAGGAAATTCTGATATTTTTCACACTCCCGGGGTCAGGAAAATTGGATATTTTCATACTCCCGGGGTCAGGAAAATCGCATTTTTCATACTCACGGTTTTAGGAAAATCGCATTTTTCATACTCCCGGGGTCAGGAAAATCCAATTTTTTTCACACTCCCGGGGTCAAGAAAATCACATTTTTTCACACTCCCGGGGTCAGGAAAATTGGGTTTTTTTCACACTCCTGGGGTTAGGAAAATTGGATGTTTTTAGCACTCCCGGGGTCAGGAAAATTGGATTTTTTTCACACTCCCGGGGTCAGGAAAATTGGGTTTTTTTCACACTCCCAGGGTCGAGAAACTCACATTTTTTCACACTCCCGGGGTCAGGAAAATTGGGTTTTTTTCTCACTCCCGGGGTCAGGAAAATTGGGTTTTTTTCACACTCCCGGGGTCAAGAAAATCACATTTTTTCACTCTCCCGGGGTCAGGAGATTCTGATTTTTTCACACTCCCGGGGCCAAGAAAATCACATTTTTTCACACTCCCGGGGTCAGGAGATTCTGATTTTTTTTCACACTCCCGGGGTCAGGAAAATTGGATTTTTTCACACTCCCGGGATCAGGAAATTCTGATATTTTTCACACTCCCGGGGTCAGGAAAATCGGATATTTTCACACTCCCGGGGTCAGGAAAATCAGATTTTTTCACACTCCCGGGGTCAGGAAAATTGGTTTTTTTTTCACACTCCAGGGGTCAAGAAAATCACATTTTTTCACACTCCCGGGGTCAGGAGATTCTGATTTTTTCACACTCCTGGGGTGAAGAAAATCACATTATTTCACACTCCCAGGATCAGGAAAATTGTTTATTTTCATACTCCCGGGGTCAAGAAAATCACATTTTTTCACACTCCCGGGGTCAGGAAAATCGGATATTTTCACACTCCCGGGGTCAGGAAAATCAGATTTTTTTCACACTCCCGGGGTCAGGAAAATCGGATATTTTCACACTCCCGGGGTCAGGAAAATCAGATTTTTTTCATACTCCCGGGGTCAGGAAAATTGGATATTTTCATACTCCCGGGGTCAGGAAAATCGCATTTTTCATACTCACGGTGTTAGGAAAATCACATTTTTTCACACTCCTGGGGTCAGGAAATTCTGATATTTTTCACACTCCCGGGGTCAGGAAAATCGGATATTTTCACACTCCCGGGGTCAGGAAAATCAGATTTTTTCACACTCCCGGGGTCAGGAAAATTGGATTTTTCTCACACTCCCGGGGTCAGGAAAATTGGTTTTTTTTTTCACACTCCAGGGGTCCGAAAAATTGGATATTTTCATACTCCCGGGGTCGGGAAAATCGCATTTTTCATACTCACGGTGTTAGGAAAATCGCATTTTTCATCTCCCGGGGTCAGGAAAATCCAAATTTTTTCACACTCCCGGGGTCAAGAAAATCACATTTTTTCACACTCCTTGGGGTCAGGAAAATTGGATTTTTTTCACACTCCCGGGGTAAGGAAAATTGGGGTTTTTTCACACTCCCGGGGTCAAGAAAATCACATTTTTTCACTCTCCCGGGGTCAGGAGATTTTTTCACACTCCCGGGGTCAAGAAAATCACATTTTTTCACACTCCCGGGGTCAGGAGATTCTGATTTTTTTCACACTCCCGGGGTCAGGAAAATTGGATTTTTTCACACTCCCGGGATCAGGAAATTCTGATATTTTTCACACTCCCGGAGTCAGGAAAATCGGATATTTTCACACTCCCGGTGTCAGGAAAATCAGATTTTTTTCATACTCCCGGGGTCAGGAAAATTGGATATTTTCATACTCCCGGGGTCAGGAAAATCACATTTTTCATACTCCCGGGGTCAGGAAAATCCAAATTTTTTCACACTCCCGGGGTCAAGAAAATCACATTTTTTCACACTCCCGGGGTCAGGAAAATTGGATTTTTTTCATACTCCCGGGGTCAAGAAAATCACATTTTTTCACACTCCCGGGGTCAGGACATTCTGATATTTTTCACACTCCCGGGGTCAGGAAAATCGGATATTTTCACACTCCCGGGGTCAGGAAAATCAGATTTTTTTCATACTCCCGGGGTCAGGAAAATTGGATATTTTCATACTCCCGGGGTCAGGAAAATCGCATTTTTCATACTCACGGTGTTAGGAAAATCACATTTTTTCACACTCCCGGGGTCAGGAAGTTCTGATATTTTTCACACTCCCGGGGTCAGGAAAATCGGATATTTTCACACTCCTGGGGTCAGGAAAGTCAGATTTTTTTCATACTCCCGGGGTGAAGAAAATCACATTTTGTCACACTACCGGGGTCAGGAAAATTGGATTTTTTTCACACTCCTGGGGTCAGGAAATTTGGGTTTTTTTCACACTCCCAGGATCAAGAAAATCACATTTTTTCACACTCCCGGAGTCAGGAGATTCTGATTTTTTTAGCACTCCCGGGGTCAGGAAAATTAGATTTTTTCACACTCCCGGGGTCAGGAAAATTGGGGTTTTTTCACACTCCCGGGGTCAAGAAACTCACATTTTTTCACACTCCCGGGGTCAGGAAAATTGGGTTTTTTTCACACTCCTGGGGTCAGGAAATTTGGGTTTTTTTCACACTCCCGGGGTCAAGAAAATCACATTTTTTCACTCTCCCGGGGTCAGGAGATTCTGATTTTTTCACACTCCCGGGATCAAGAAAATCACATTTTTTCACACTCCCGGAGTCAGGAGATTCTGATTTTTTTCACACTCCCGGGGTCAGGAAAATTGGATTTTTTCACACTCCCGGGATCAGGAAATTCTGATATTTTTCACACTCCCGGGGTCAGGAAAATCAGATTTTTTTCATACTCCCGGGGTCAGGAAAATTGGATATTTTCATACTCCCGGGGTCAGGAAAATCGCATTTTTCATACTCACGGTGTTAGGAAAATCACATTTTTTCACACTCCCGGGGTCAGGAAATTCTGATATTTTTCCAACTCCCGGGGTCAGGAAAATTGGATATTTTCATACTCACGGGGTCAGGAAAATCGCATTTTTCATACTCACGGTTTTAGGAAAATCGCATTTTTCATACTCCCGGGGTCAGGAAAATCCAAATTTTTTCACACTCCCGGGGTCAAGAAAATCACATTTTTTCACACTCCTGGGGTCAGGAAAATTGGATTTTTTTCACACTCCCGGGGTCAGGAAAATTGGGGTTTTTTCACACTCCCGGGGTCAAGAAAATCACATTTTTTCACTCTCCTGGGGTCAGGAGATTTTTTCACACTCCCGGGGTCAAGAAAATCACATTTTTTCACACTCCCGGGGTCAGGAGATTCTGATTTTTTTCACACTCCCGGGGTCAGGAAAATTGGATTTTTTTCACACTCCCGGGGTCAGGAAAATTGGGGGTTTTTCACACTCCCGGGGTCAAGAAACTCACATTTTTTCACTCTCCCGGGATCAGGAGATTCTGATTTTTTCACACTCCCGGGATCAAGAAAATCACATTTTTTCACACTCCCGGAGTCAGGAGATTCTGATTTTTTTCACACTCCCGGGGTCAGGAAAATTGGATTTTTTCACACTCCCGGGATCAGGAAATTCTGATATTTTCCACACTCCCGGGGTCAGGAAAATCAGATTTTTTTCATACTCCCGGGGTCAGGAAAATTGGATATTTTCATACTCCCGGGGTCAGGAAAATCGCATTTTTCATACTCACGGTGTTAGGAAAATCACATTTTTTCACACGCCCGGGGTCAGGAAATTCTGATATTTTTCACACTCCCGGGGTCAGGAAAATTGGATATTTTCATACTCCCGGGGTCAGGAAAATCGCATTTTTCATACTCACGGTTTTAGGAAAATCGCATTTTTCATACTCCTGGGGTCAGGAAAATCCAAATTTTTTCACACTCCCGGGGTCAAGAAAATCACATTTTTTCGCACTCCTGGGGTCAGGAAAATTGGATTTTTTTCACACTCCCGGGGTCAGGAAAATTGGGGTTTTTTCACACTCCCGGGGTCAAGAAAATCACATTTTTTCACTCTCCTGGGGTCAGGAGATTTTTTCACACTCCCGGGGTCAAGAAAATCACATTTTTTCACACTAACGGGGTCAGGAGATTCTGATTTTTTTCACACTCCCGGGGTCAGGAAAATTGGATTTTTTTCACACTCCCGGGGTCAGGAAAATTGGGGGTTTTTCACACTCCCGGGGTCAAGAAACTCACATTTTTTCACACTCCTGGGGTCAGGAAAATTGGGTTTTTTCCACACTCCCGGGGTCAAGAAAATCACATTTTTTCACTCTCCCGGGGTCAGGAGATTCTGATTTTTTCACACTCCCGGGGTCAAGAAAATCACATTTTTTCACACTCCCGGGGTCAGGAGATTCTGATTTTTTTCACACTCCCGGGGTCACGAAAATTGGATTTTTTCACCCTCCCGGGATCAGGAAATTCTGATATTTTTCACACTCCCGGGGTCAGGAAAATCGGATATTTTCACACTCCCGGGGTCAGGAAAATCAGATTTTTTTCATACTCCCGGGGTCAGGAAAATTGGATATTTTCATACTCCCGGGGTCAGGAAAATCGCATTTTTCATACTCACGGTGTTAGGAAAATCGCATTTTTCATCTCCCGGGGTCAGGAAAATCCAAATTTTTTCACACTCCCGGGGTCAAGAAAATCACATTTTTCACACTCCTTGGGGTCAGGAAAATTGGATTTTTTTCACACTCCCGGGGTAAGGAAAATTGGGGTTTTTTCACACTCCCGGGGTCAAGAAAATCACATTTTTTCACTCTCCCGGGGTCAGGAGATTTTTTCACACTCCCGGGGTCAAGAAAATCACATTTTTTCACACTCCCGGGGTCAGGAGATTCTGATTTTTTTCACACTCCTGGGGTCAGGAAAATTGGATTGTTTCACACTCCCGGGATCAGGAAATTCTGATATTTTTCACACTCCCGGAGTCAGGAAAATCGGATATTTTCACACTCCCGGTGTAAGGAAAATCAGATTTTTTTCATACTCCCGGGGTCAGGAAAATTGGATATTTTCATACTCCCGGGGTCAGGAAAATCGCATTTTTCATACTCACGGTGTTAGGAAAATCGCATTTTTCATACTCCCGGGGTCAGGAAAATCCAAATTTTTTCACACTCCCGGGGTCAAGAAAATCACATTTTTTCACACTCCCGGGGTCAGGAAAATTGGATTTTTTTCATACTCCCGGGGTCAAGAAAATCACATTTTTTCACACTCCCGGGGTCAGGACATTCTGATATTTTTCACACTCCCGGGGTCAGGAAAATCGGATATTTTCACACTCCCGGGGTCAGGAAAATCAGATTTTTTTCATACTCCCGGGGTCAGGAAAATTGGATATTTTCATACTCCCGGGGTCAGGAAAATCGCATTTTTCATACTCACGGTGTTAGGAAAATCACATTTTTTCACACTCCCGGGGTCAGGAAATTCTGATATTTTTCACACTCCCGGGGTCAGGAAAATCGGATATTTTCACACTCCTGGGGTCAGGAAAATCAGATTTTTTTCATACTCCCGGGGTCAAGAAAATCACATTTTGTCACACTACCGGGGTCAGGAAAATTGGATTTTTTTCACACTCCCGGGGTCAGGAAATTTGGGTTTTTTTCACACTCCCGGGGTCAAGAAAATCACATTTTTTCACTCTCCCGGGGTCAGGAGATTCTGATTTTTTCACACTCCCGGGATCAAGAAAATCACATTTTTTCACACTCCCGGAGTCAGGAGATTCTGATTTTTTTCACACTCCCGGGGTCAGGAAAATTGGATTTTTTCACACTCCCGGGATCAGGAAATTCTGATATTTTTCACACTCCCGGGGTCAAGAAACTCACATTTTTTCACACTCCCGGGGTCAGGAAAATTGGATATTTTCATACTCCCGGAGTCAGGAAAATCGCATTTTTCATACTCACGGTGTTAGGAAAATCACATTTTTTCACACTCCCGGGGTCAGGAAATTCTGATATTTTTCACACTCCCGGGGTCAGGAAAATTGGATATTTTCATACTCCCGGGGTCAGGAAAATCGCATTTTTCATACTCACGGTTTTAGGAAAATTGCATTTTTCATACTCCCGGGGTCAGGAAAATCCAAATTTTTTCACACTCCCGGGGTCAAGAAAATCACATTTTTTCACACTCCTGGGGTCAGGAAAATTGGATTTTTTTCACACTCCCGGGGTCATGAAAATTGGGGTTTTTTCACACTCCCGGGGTCAAGAAAATCACATTTTTTCACTCTCCTGGGGTCAAGAGATTTTTTTCACACTCCCGGGGTCAAGAAAATCACATTTTTTCACACTCCCGGGGTCAGGAGATTCTGATTTTTTTCACACTCCCGGGGTCAGGAAAATTGGATTTTTTTCACACTCCCGGGGTCAGGAAAATTGGGGTTTTTTCACACTCCCGGGGTCAAGAAACTCACATTTTTTCACACTCCCGGGGTCAGGAAAATTGGGTTTTTTCACACTCCCGGGGTCAGGAAAATTGGGTTTTTTTCACACTCCCGGGGTCAAGAAAATCACATTTTTTCACTCTCCCGGGGTCAGGAGATTCTGATTTTTTCACACTCCCGGGGTCAAGAAAATCACATTTTTTCACACTCCCGGGGTCAGGAGATTCTGATTTTTTTCACACTCCCGGGGTCAGGAAAATTGGATTTTTTCACACTCCCGGGATCAGGAAATTCTGATATTTTTCACACTCCCGGAGTCAGGAAAATCGGATATTTTCACACTCCCGGTGTCAGGAAAATCAGATTTTTTTCATACTCCCGGGGTCAGGAAAATTGGATATTTTCATACTCCCGGGGTCAGGAAAATCGCATTTTTCATACTCACGGTGTTAGGAAAATCGCATTTTTCATACTCCCGGGGTCAGGAAAATCCAAATTTTTTCACACTCCTGGGGTCAGGAAAATTGGATTTTTTTCATACTCCCGGGGTCAAGAAAATCACATTTTTTCACACTCCCGGGGTCAGGACATTCTGATATTTTTCACACTCCCGGGGTCAGGAAAATCGGATATTTTCACACTCCCGGGGTCAGGAAAATCAGATTTTTTTCATACTCCCGGGGTCAGGAAAATTGGATATTTTCATACTCCCGGGGTCAGGAAAATCGCATTTTTCATACTCACGGTGTTAGGAAAATCACATTTTTTCACACTCCCGGGGTCAGGAAATTCTGATATTTTTCACACTCCCGGGGTCAGGAAAATCGGATATTTTCACACTCCTGGGGTCAGGAAAGTCAGATTTTTTTCATACTCCCGGGGTCAAGAAAATCACATTTTGTCACACTACCGGGGTCAGGAAAATTGGATTTTTTTCACACTCCCGGGGTCAGGAAAATTGGGGTTTTTTCACACTCCCGGGGTCAAGAAACTCACATTTTTTCACACTCCTGGGGTCAGGAAATTTGGGTTTTTTTCACACTCCCGGGGTCAAGAAAATCACATTTTTTCACTCTCCCGGGGTCAGGAGATTCTGATTTTTTCACACTCCCGGGATCAAGAAAATCACATTTTTTCACACTCCCGGAGTCAGGAGATTCTGATTTTTTTCACACTCCCGGGGTCAGGAAAATTGGATTTTTTCACACTCCCGGGATCAGGAAATTCTGATATTTTTCACACTCCCGGGGTCAGGAAAATCAGATTTTTTTCATACTCCCGGGGTCAGGAAAATTGGATATTTTCATACTCCTGGGGTCAGGAAAATCGCATTTTTCATACTCACAGTGTTAGGAAAATCACATTTTTTCACACTCCCGGGGTCAGGAAATTCTGATATTTTTCACACTCCCGGGGTCAGGAAAATTGGATATTTTCATACTCCCGGGGTCAGGAAAATCGCATTTTTCATACTCACGGTTTTAGGAAAATCGCATTTTTCATACTCCCGGGGTCAGGAAAATCCAAATTTTTTCACACTCCCGGGGTCAAGAAAATCACATTTTTTCACACTCCTGGGGTCAGGAAAATTGGATTTTTTTCACACTCCCGGGGTCAGGAAAATTGGGGTTTTTTCACACTCCCGGGGTCAAGAAAATCACATTTTTTCACTCTCCTGGGGTCAGGAGATTTTTTCACACTCCCGGGGTCAAGAAAATCACATTTTTTCACACTCCCAGGGTCAGGAGATTCTGATTTTTTTCACACTCCCGGGGTCAGGAAAATTGGATTTTTTTCACACTCCCGGGGTCAGGAAAATTGGGGTTTTTTCACACTCCCGGGGTCACGAAACTCACATTTTTTCACACTCCCGGGGTCAGGAAAATTGGGTTTTTTCCACACTCCCGGGGTCAAGAAAATCACATTTTTTCACTCTCCCGGGGTCAGGAGATTCTGATTTTTTCACACTCCCGGGGTCAAGAAAATCACATTTTTTCACATTCCCGGGGTCAGGAGATTCTGATTTTTTTCACACTCCCGGGGTCACGAAAATTGGATTTTTTCACCCTCCCGGGATCAGGAAATTCTGATATTTTTCACACTCCCGGGGTCAGGAAAATCGGATATTTTCACACTCCCGGGGTCAGGAAAATCAGATTTTTTTCATACTCCCGGGGTCAGGAAAATTGGATATTTTCATACTCCCGGGGTCAGGAAAATCGCATTTTTCATACTCACGGTGTTAGGAAAATCGCATTTTTCATCTCCCGGGGTCAGGAAAATCCAAATTTTTTCACACTCCCGGGGTCAAGAAAATCACATTTTTTCACACTCCTTGGGGTCAGGAAAATTGGATTTTTTTCACACTCCCGGGGTAAGGAATATTGGGGTTTTTTCACACTCCCGGGGTCAAGAAAATCACATTTTTTTCACTCTCCCGGGGTCAGGAGATTTTTTCACACTCCCGGGGTCAAGAAAATCACATTTTTTCACACTCCCGGGGTCAGGAGATTCTGATTTTTTTCACACTCCCGGGGTCAGGAAAATTGGATTTTTTCACACTCCCGGGATCAGGAAATTCTGATATTTTTCACACTCCCGGAGTCAGGAAAATCGGATATTTTCACACTCCCGGTGTCAGGAAAATCAGATTTTTTTCATACTCCCGGGGTCAGGAAAATTGGATATTTTCATACTCCCGGGGTCAGGAAAATCGCATTTTTCATACTCACGGTGTTAGGAAAATCGCATTTTTCATACTCCCGGGGTCAGGAAAATCCAAATTTTTTCACACTTCCGGGGTCAAGAAACTCACATTTTTTCACACTCCCGGTGTCAGGAAAGATTGAGTTTTATTCACACTCCCGGGGTCAGTAAAATTGGGTTTTTTTCACACTCCGGGGGTCAAGAAAATCACATTTTTTCACTCTCCCGGGGTCAGGAGATTCTGATTTTTTCACACTCCCGGGGTCAAGAAAATCACATTTTTTTCACACTCCTGGGGTCAGGAGATTCTGATTTTTTTCACACTCCCGGGGTCAGGAAAATTGGATTTTTTCACACTTCCGGGATCAGGAAATTCTGATATTTTTCACACTCCCGGGGTCAGGAAAATCGGATATTTTCACACTCCCGGGGTCAGGAAAATCAGATTTTTTCACACTCCCGGGGTCGGGAAAATTGGATTTTTTTCACACTCCCGGGGTCAGGAAAAAATTTTTTTTCACACTCCAGGGGTCAAGAAAATCACATTTTTTCACACTCCCGGGGTCAGGAGATTCTGATTTTTTTTACACTCCAGAGGTCAAGAAAATCACATTTTTTCACACTCCCAGGGTCAGGAAAATTGTTTATTTTCATACTCCCGGCGTCAAGAAAATCACATTTTTTCACACTCCCGGGGTCTGGAATTTCTGATTTTTTCATACTCCCGGGGTCAAGAAAATCACATTTTTTCACACTCCCGGGGTCAGGACATTCTGATATTTTTCACACTCCTGGGGTCAGGAAAATCGGATATTTTCACACTCCCAGGGTCAGGAAAATCAGATTTTTTTCATACTCCCGGGGTCAGGAAAATTGGATATTTTCATACTCCCGGGGTCAGGAAAATCAGATTTTTTTCATACTCCCGGGGTCAAGAAAATCACATTTTTTCACACTACCGGGGTCAGGAAAATTGGATTTTTTTCACACTCCCAGGGTTAGGAAAATTGGATGTTTTTAGCACTCCCGGGGTCAGGAAAATTGATTTTTTTTCACACTCCCAGGGTCAGGAAAATTGGGGTTTTTTCACACTCCCAGGGTCAAGAAACTCACATTTTTTCACACTCCCGGGGTCAGGAAAATTGGGTTTTTTTCACACTCCCGGGGTCAGGAAAATTGGGTTTTTTTCACACTCCCGGGGTCAAGAAAATCACATTTTTTCACTCTCCCGGGGTCAGGAGATTCTGATTTTTTCACACTCCCGGGGTCAAGAAAATCACATTTTTTCACACTCCCGGGTCAGGAAAATTGGGTTTTTTTCACACTCCCGGGGTCAGGAAAATCACATTTTTTCACACTCCCGGGTCAGGAAAATTGGATTTTTCTCACACTCCCGGGTTCAGGAAAATTGGGTTTTTTAACACTCCCGGTGTTAGGGAAATCACATTTTTCACACTCCTGGGGTCAGGAGAATTTAATTTTTTTCACACTCCCGGGGTGAAGAAAATCACATTTTTTCACTCTCCCGGGGTCAGGAAATTGGATTTTTTTCACACTCCCGTGTCAGGAAAATTGGATTTTTTCACACTCCCGGGGTCAGGAAAATTGGGGTTTTTTCACACTCCCGGGGTCAAGAAAATCACATTTTTTTCACACTCCCGGGGTCAGGAAAATTGGATATTTTCATACTCCCGGGGTCAAGAAAATCACATTTTTTCACACTCCCGGGGTCAGGAATTTCTGATTTTTTTCATACTCCCGGGGTCAAGAAAATCACATTTTTTCACACTCCCGGGGTCAGGACATTCTGATATTTTTCACAATCCCGAGGTCAGGAAAATCGGATATTTTAACACCCCCGGGGTCAGGAAAATCAGATATTTTTTTCATACTCCCGGGGTTAGGAAAATTGGATTTTTTTCACACTCCTGGGGTCAGGAAAATTGGATATTTTCATACTCCCGGGGTCAGGAAAATCACATTTTTTCACACTCCCGGGGTCAGGAAATTCTGATTTTTTTCACACTCCCGGTGTTAGGAAAATCACATTTTTCACACTCCCAGGGTGAAGAAAATCAGATTTTTTTCATACTCCCGGGGTCAAGAAAATCACATTTTTTCACACTACCGGGGTCAGGAATATTGGATTTTTTTCACACTCCCGGGGTCAGAAAAATTGGATGTTTTTAACCCTCCCGGGGTCAGGAAAATTGGATGTTTTTCACACTCCCGGGGTCAGGAAAATTGGGTTTTTTTCACACTCCCGGGGTCAAGAAAATCACATTTTTTTCACACTCCTGGGGTCAGGAAAATTGGATTTTTTTCACACTCCCGGGGTCAGGAAAATTGTGTTTTTTTCACACTCCCGGGGTCAGGAAAATTGTGTTATTTTCACACTCCCGGGGTCAAGAAAATCACATTTTTTCACACTACCGGGGTCAGGAAAATTGGATTTTTTTCACACTCCCAGGGTCAGGAAAATTGGATGTTTTTAACACTCCCGGGGTCAGGAAAATTGGATTTTTTTCACACTCCCGGGGTCAGGAAAATTGGGTTTTTTTCACACTCCCGGGGTCAAGAAACTCACATTTTTTCACACTCCCAGTGTCAGGAAAATTGGGTTTTTTTCACACTCCCGGGGTCAGGAAAATTAGGTTTTTTTCACACTCCCGGGGTCAAGAAAATCACATTTTTTCACTCTCCCGAGGTCAGGAGATCCTGATTTTTTCACACTCCCGGGGTCAAGAAAATCACATTTTTTCACACTCCCGGGGTCAGGAAAATCAGATTTTTTTCACACTCCCGGGGTCAGAAAAATCGGATATTTTCACACTCCTGGGGTCAGGAAAATCAGATTTTTTTCATACTCCCGGGGTCAAGAAAATCACATTTTTTCAAACTACCGGGGTCAGGAAAATTGGATTTTTTTCACACTCCCGGGGTCAGGAAAATTGGATGTTTTTAGCACTCCCGGGGTCAGGAAAATTGGATTTTTTTCACACTCCCGGGGTAAGGAAAATTGGGGTTTTTTCACACTCCCGGGGTCAAGAAAATCACATTTTTTCACTCTCCCGGGGTCAGGAGATTTTTTCACACTCCCGTGGTCAAGAAAATCACATTTTTTCACACTCCCGGGGTCAGGAGATTCTGATTTTTTTAACACTCCCGGGGTCAGGAAAATTGGATTTTTTCACACTCCCGGGGTCAGGAAAATCAGATTTTTTTCATACTCCCGGGGTCAGGAAAATTGGATATTTTCATACTCCGGGGTCAGGAAAATCGCATTTTTCATACTCACGGTGTTAGGAAAATCGCATTTTTCATACTCCCGTGGTCAGGAAAATCCAAATTTTTTCACACTCCCGGGGTCAAGAAAATCACATTTTTTTACACTCCCGGGGTCAGGAAAATTGGATTTTTTTTCACACTCCCGGGGTCAGGAAAATTGGTTTTTTTTCACACTCCAGGGGTCAAGAAAATCACATTTTTTCACACTCCCGGGGTCAGGAGATTCTGATTTTTTTTACACTCCCGGGGTCAAGAAAACCACATTTTTTCACACTCCCAGGGTCAGGAAAATTGTTTATTTTCATACTCCCGGCGTCAAGAAAATCACATTTTTTCACACTCCCGGGGTCAGGAATTTCTGATTTTTTTCATACTCCCGGGGTCAAGAAAATCACATTTTTTCACACTCCCGGGGTCAGGACATTCTGATATTTTTCACACTCCTGGGGTCAGGAAAATCGGATATTTTCACACTCCCAGGGTCAGGAAAATCAGATTTTTTTCATACTCCCGGGGTCAGGAAAATTGGATATTTTCATACTCCCGGGGTCAGGAAAATCAGATTTTTTTCATACTCCCGGGGTCAAGAAAGTCACATTTTTTCACACTACCGGGGTCAGGAAAATTGGATTTTTTTCACACTCCCAGGGTTAGGAAAATTGGATGTTTTTAGCACTCCCGGGGTCAGGAAAATTGATTTTTTTTCACACTCCCGGGGTCAGGAAAATTGGGGTTTTTTCACACTCCCAGGGTCAAGAAACTCACATTTTTTCACACTCCCGGGGTCAGGAAAATTGAGTTTTTTTCACACTCCCGGGGTCAGGAAAATTGGGTTTTTTTCACACTCCCGGGGTCAAGAAAATCACATTTTTTCACTCTCCCGGGGTCAGGAGATTCTGATTTTTTCACACTCCCGGGGTCAAGAAAATCACATTTTTTCATACTCCCGGGGTCAGGAGATTCTGATTTTTTTTCACACTCCCGGGGTCAGGAAAATTGGATTTTTTCACACTCCCGGGATCAGGAAATTCTGATATTTTTCACACTCCCGGGGTCAGGAAAATCGGATATTGTCACACTCCCGGGGTCAGGAAAATTGGATTTTTTTCACTCTCCCGGGATCAGGAAAATTGCATTTTTCATACTCCCGGGGTCAGGAAAATTGCATTTTTCATACTCCCGGGGTCAGGAAAATTGGATTTTTTTCACTCTCCCGGGGTCAGGAGATTCTGATTTTTTCACACTCCCGGGGTCAAGAAAATCACATTTTTTCACACTCCCGGGGTCAGGAGATTCTGATTTTTTTCACACTCCCGGTGTTAGGAAAATCACATTTTTCACACCCCGGGGTCAGGAAAATTGGATTTTTTCACACTCCCGGGATCAGGAAAATTGGATATTTTCATACTCCCGGGGTCAGGAAAATCAGATTTTTTTCATACTCCCGGGGTCAAGAAAATCACATTTTTTCACACTACCGGGGTCAGGAAAATTGGATTTTTTTCACACTCCCAGGGTTAGGAAAATTGGATGTTTTTAGCACTCCCGGGGTCAGGAAAATTGATTTTTTTTCACACTCCCAGGGTCAGGAAAATTGGGGTTTTTTCACACTCCCAGGGTCAAGAAACTCACATTTTTTCACACTCCCGGGGTCAGGAAAATTGGGTTTTTTTCACACTCCCGGGGTCAGGAAAATTGGGTTTTTTTCACACTCCCGGTGTCAAGAAAATCACATTTTTTCATACTCCCGGGGTCAGGAGACTCTGATTTTTTTTCACACTCCCGGGGTCAGGAAAATTGGATTTTTTCACACTCCCGGGATCAGGAAATTCTGATATTTTTCACACTCCCGGGGTCAGGAAAATCGGATATTTTCACACTCCCGGGGTCAGGAAAATCAGATTTTTTTTCATACTCCCGGGGTCAGGAAAATTGGATATTTTCATACTCCCGGGATCAGGAAAATTGCATTTTTCATACTCCCGGGGTCAGGAAAATTGGATTTTTTTCACTCTCCCGGGGTCAGGAGATTCTGATTTTTTCACACTCCCGGGGTCAAGAAAATCACATTTTTTCACACTCCCGGGGTCAGGAGATTCTGATTTTTTTCACACTCCCGGTGTTAGGAAAATCACATTTTTCACACCCCCGGGGTCAGGAAAATTGGATTTTTTCACACTCCCGGGATCAGGAAATACTGATATTTTTCACACTCCCGGGGTCAGGAAAATCGGATATTTTCACACTCCCGGGGTCAGGAAAATCAGATTTTTTTCATACTCCCGGGGTCAGGAAAATCGCATTTTTCATACTCCCAGGGTCAGGAAAATCGCATTTTTCATACTCCCGTGGTCAGGAAAATCCAAATTTTTTCACACTCCCGGTGTTAGGAAAATCACATTTTTCACACTCCCGTGGTCAGGGAAATTGGATTTTTTCACACTCCCGGGTTCAGGAGAATTTAATTTTTTTCACACTACCGGGGTCAAGAAAATCACATTTTTTCACACTCCGGGGGTCAGGAAAATTGGATTTTTTTCACACTCCCGGGGTCAGGAAAATCACATTTTTTCACACTCCCGGGTCAGGAAAATTGGATTTTTCTCACACTCCCGGGTTCAGGAAAATTGGGTTTTTTAACACTCCCGGTGTTAGGGAAATCACATTTTTCACACTCCTGGGGTCAGGAGAATTTAATTTTTTTCACACTCCCGGGGTGAAGAAAATCACATTTTTTCACTCTCCCGGGGTCAGGAAATTGGATTTTTTTCACACTCCCGTGTCAGGAAAATTGGATTTTTTCACACTCCCGGGGTCAGTAAAATTGGGGTTTTTTCACACTCCCGGGGTCAAGAAAATCACATTTTTTTCACACTCCCGGGGTCAGGAAAATTGGATATTTTCATACTCCCGGGGTCAAGAAAATCACATTTTTTCACACTCCCGGGGTCAGGAATTTCTGATTTTTTTCATACTCCCGGGGTCAAGAAAATCACATTTTTTCACACTCCCGGGGTCAGGACATTCTGATATTTTTCACAATCCCGAGGTCAGGAAAATCGGATATTTTAACACCCCCGGGGTCAGGAAAATCAGATATTTTTTTCATACTCCCGGGGTTAGGAAAATTGGATTTTTTTCACACTCCTGGGGTCAGGAAAATTGGATATTTTCATACTCCCGGGGTCAGGAAAATCACATTTTTTCACACTCCCGGGGTCAGGAAATTCTGATTTTTTTCACACTCCCGGTGTTAGGAAAATCACATTTTTCACACTCCCAGGGTGAAGAAAATCAGATTTTTTTCATACTCCCGGGGTCAAGAAAATCACATTTTTTCACACTACCGGGGTCAGGAATATTGGATTTTTTTCACACTCCCGGGGTCAGAAAAATTGGATGTTTTTAACCCTCCCGGGGTCAGGAAAATTGGATGTTTTTCACACTCCCGGGGTCAGGAAAATTGGGTTTTTTTCACACTCCCGGGGTCAAGAAAATCACATTTTTTTTACACTCCTGGGGTCAGGAAAATTGGATTTTTTTCACACTCCCGGGGTCAGGAAAATTGTGTTTTTTTCACACTCCCGGGGTCAGGAAAATTGTGTTATTTTCACACTCCCGGGGTCAAGAAAATCACATTTTTTCACACTACCGGGGTCAGGAAAATTGGATTTTTTTCACACTCCCAGGGTCAGGAAAATTGGATGTTTTTAACACTCCCGGGGTCAGGAAAATTGGATTTTTTTCACACTCCCGGGGTCAGGAAAATTGGGTTTTTTTCACACTCCCGGGGTCAAGAAACTCACATTTTTTCACACTCCCAGTGTCAGGAAAATTGGGTTTTTTCACACTCCCGGGGTCAGGAAAATTAGGTTTTTTTCACACTCCCGGGGTCAAGAAAATCACATTTTTTCACTCTCCCGAGGTCAGGAGATCCTGATTTTTTCACACTCCCGGGGTCAAGAAAATCACATTTTTTCACACTCCCGGGGTCAGGAAAATCAGATTTTTTTCACACTCCCGGGGTCAGAAAAATCGGATATTTTCACACTCCTGGGGTCAGGAAAATCAGATTTTTTTCATACTCCCGGGGTCAAGAAAATCACATTTTTTCAAACTACCGGGGTCAGGAAAATTGGATTTTTTTCACACTCCCGGGGTCAGGAAAATTGGATGTTTTTAGCACTCCCGGGGTCAGGAAAATTGGATTTTTTTCACACTCCCGGGGTAAGGAAAATTGGGGTTTTTTCACACTCCCGGGGTCAAGAAAATCACATTTTTTCACTCTCCCGGGGTCAGGAGATTTTTTCACACTCCCGTGGTCAAGAAAATCACATTTTTTCACACTCCCGGGGTCAGGAGATTCTGATTTTTTTAACACTCCCGGGGTCAGGAAAATTGGATTTTTTCACACTCCCGGGGTCAGGAAAATCAGATTTTTTTCATACTCCCGGGGTCAGGAAAATTGGATATTTTCATACTCCGGGGTCAGGAAAATCGCATTTTTCATACTCACGGTGTTAGGAAAATCGCATTTTTCATACTCCCGTGGTCAGGAAAATCCAAATTTTTTCACACTCCCGGGGTCAAGAAAATCACATTTTTTTACACTCCCGGGGTCAGGAAAATTGGATTTTTTTTCACACTCCCGGGGTCAGGAAAATTGGTTTTTTTTCACACTCCAGGGGTCAAGAAAATCACATTTTTTCACACTCCCGGGGTCAGGAGATTCTGATTTTTTTTACACTCCCGGGGTCAAGAAAACCACATTTTTTCACACTCCCAGGGTCAGGAAAATTGTTTATTTTCATACTCCCGGCGTCAAGAAAATCACATTTTTTCACACTCCCGGGGTCAGGAATTTCTGATTTTTTTCATACTCCCGGGGTCAAGAAAATCACATTTTTTCACACTCCCGGGGTCAGGACATTCTGATATTTTTCACACTCCTGGGGTCAGGAAAATCGGATATTTTCACACTCCCAGGGTCAGGAAAATCAGATTTTTTTCATACTCCCGGGGTCAGGAAAATTGGATATTTTCATACTCCCGGGGTCAGGAAAATCAGATTTTTTTCATACTCCCGGGGTCAAGAAAATCACATTTTTTCACACTACCGGGGTCAGGAAAATTGGATTTTTTTCACACTCCCAGGGTTAGGAAAATTGGATGTTTTTAGCACTCCCGGGGTCAGGAAAATTGATTTTTTTTCACACTCCCGGGGTCAGGAAAATTGGGGTTTTTTCACACTCCCAGGGTCAAGAAACTCACATTTTTTCACACTCCCGGGGTCAGGAAAATTGAGTTTTTTTCACACTCCCGGGGTCAGGAAAATTGGGTTTTTTTCACACTCCCGGGGTCAAGAAAATCACATTTTTTCACTCTCCCGGGGTCAGGAGATTCTGATTTTTTCACACTCCCGGGGTCAAGAAAATCACATTTTTTCATACTCCCGGGGTCAGGAGATTCTGATTTTTTTTCACACTCCCGGGGTCAGGAAAATTGGATTTTTTCACACTCCCGGGATCAGGAAATTCTGATATTTTTCACACTCCCGGGGTCAGGAAAATCGGATATTTTCACACTCCCGGGGTCAGGAAAATCAGATTTTTTTTCATACTCCCGGGGTCAGGAAAATTGGATATTTTCATACTCCCAGGATCAGGAAAATTGCATTTTTCATACTCCCGGGGTCAGGAAAATTGGATTTTTTTCACTCTCCCGGGGTCAGGAGATTCTGATTTTTTCACACTCCCGGGGTCAAGAAAATCACATTTTTTCACACTACCGGGGTCAGGAGATTCTGATTTTTTTCACACTCCCGGTGTTAGGAAAATCACATTTTTCACACCCCCGGGGTCAGGAAAATTGGATTTTTTCACACTCCCGGGATCAGGAAATACTGATATTTTTCACACTCCCGGGGTCAGGAAAATCGGATATTTTCACACTCCCGGGGTCAGGAAAATCAGATTTTTTTCATACTCCCGGGGTCAGGAAAATCGCATTTTTCATACTCCCAGGGTCAGGAAAATCGCATTTTTCATACTCCCGTGGTCAGGAAAATCCAAATTTTTTCACACTCCCGGTGTTAGGAAAATCACATTTTTCACACTCCCGTGGTCAGGGAAATTGGATTTTTTTCACACTCCCGGGGTCAAGAGAATTTAATTTTTTTCACACTACCGGGGTCAAGAAAATCACATTTGTTCACACTCCGGGGGTCAGGAAAATTGGATTTTTTTCACACTCCCGGGGTCAGGAAAATTGGATTTTTTCACACTCCCGAGTCAGGAAAATTGGTTTTTTTCACACTCCCGGGGTCAAGAAAATCACATTTTTTCACACTCCCGGGGTAGGGAGATTCTGATTTTTTTTCACACTCCCGGGGTCAAGAAAATCACATTTTTTCACACTTCCGGGTCAGGAAAATTGGGTTTTTTTAACACTCCCGGTGTTAGGGAAATCACATTTTTCACACTCCTGGGGTCAGGAGAATTTAATTTTTTTCACACTCCCGGGGTGAAGAAAATCACATTTTCTCACACTCCCGGGTTCAGGAAAATTGGGTTTTTTTAACACTCCCGGTGTTAGGGAAATCACATTTTTCACACTCCTTGGGTCAGGAGAATTTAATTTTTTTCACACTCCCGGGGTGAAGAAAATCACATTTTTTCACTCTCCCGGGGTCAGGAAATTGGATTTTTTTCACACTCCCGTGTCAGGAAAATTGGATTTTTTCACACTCCCGGGGTCAGGAAAATTGGGGTTTTTTCACACTCCCGGGGTCAAGAAAATCACATTTTTTTCACACTCCCGGGGTCAGGAAAATTGGATATTTTCATACTCCCGGGGTCAAGAAAATCACATTTTTTCACACTCCCGGGGTCAGGAATTTCTGATTTTTTTCATACTCCCGGGGTCAAGAAAATCACATTTTTTCACACTCCCGGGGTCAGGACATTCTGATATTTTTCACAATCCCGAGGTCAGGAAAATCGGATATTTTAACACCCCCGGGGTCAGGAAAATCAGATATTTTTTTCATACTCCCGGGGTTAGGAAAATTGGATTTTTTTCACACTCCTGGGGTCAGGAAAATTGGATATTTTCATACTCCCGGGGTCAGGAAAATCACATTTTTTCACACTCCCGGGGTCAGGAAATTCTGATTTTTTTCACACTCCCGGTGTTAGGAAAATCACATTTTTCACACTCCCAGGGTGAAGAAAATCACATTTTTTCACACTCCCGGGGTCAGGAAATTCTGATATTTTTCACACTCCCGGGGTCAGGAAAATCGGATATTTTCATACTCCCGGGGTCACGAAAATCAGATTTTTTTCATACTCCCGGGGTCAAGAAAATCACATTTTTTCACACTACCGGGGTCAGGAATATTGGATTTTTTTCACACTCCCGGGGTCAGAAAAATTGGATGTTTTTAACCCTCCCAGGGTCAGGAAAATTGGATGTTTTTCACACTCCCGGGGTCAGGAAAATTGGGTTTTTTTCACACTCCCGGGGTCAAGAAAATCACATTTTTTTCACACTCCTGGGGTCAGGAAAATTGGATTTTTTTCACACTCCCGGGGTCAGGAAAATTGTGTTTTTTTCACACTCCCGGGGTCAGGAAAATTGTGTTATTTTCACACTCCTGGGGTCAAGAAAATCACATTTTTTCACACTACCGGGGTCAGGAAAATTGGATTTTTTTCACACTCCCAGGGTCAGGAAAATTGGATGTTATTAACACTCCCGGGGTCAGGAAAATTGGATTTTTTTCACACTCCCGGGGTCAGGAAAATTGGGTTTTTTTCACACTCCCGGGGTCAAGAAACTCACATTTTTTCACACTCCCAGGGTCAGGAAAATTGGGTTTTTTTCACACTCCCGGGGTCAGGAAAATTAGGTTTTTTTCACACTCCCGGGGTCAAGAAAATCACATTTTTTCACTCTCCCGAGGTCAGGAGATCCTGATTTTTTCACACTCCCGGGGTCAAGAAAATCACATTTTTTCACACTCCCGGGGTCAGGAAAATCAGATTTTTTTCACACTCCCGGGGTCAGAAAAATCGGATATTTTCACACTCCTGGGGTCAGGAAAATCAGATTTTTTTCATACTCCCGGGGTCAAGAAAATCACATTTTTTCACACTACCGGGGTCAGGAAAATTGGATTTTTTTCACACTCCCGGGGTCAGGAAAATTGGATGTTTTTAGCACTCCCGGGGTCAGGAAAATTGGATTTTTTTAACACTCCCGGGGTCAGGAAAATTGGATGTTTTTAACCCTCCCGGGGTCAGGAAAATTGGATGTTTTTCACACTCCCGGGGTCAGGAAAATTGGGTTTTTTTCACACTCCCGGGGTCAAGAAAATCACATTTTTTTCACACTCCTGGGGTCAGGAAAATTGGATTTTTTTCACACTCCCGGGGTCAGGAAAATTGTGTTTTTTTCACACTCCCGGGGTCAGGAAAATTGTGTTATTTTCACACTCCTGGGGTCAAGAAAATCACATTTTTTCACACTACCGGGGTCAGGAAAATTGGATTTTTTTCACACTCCCAGGGTCAGGAAAATTGGATGTTATTAACACTCCCGGGGTCAGGAAAATTGGATTTTTTTCACACTCCTGGGGTCAGGAAAATTGGGTTTTTTTCACACTCCCGGGGTCAAGAAACTCACATTTTTTCACACTCCCAGGGTCAGGAAAATTGGGTTTTTTTCACACTCCCGGGGTCAGGAAAATTAGGTTTTTTTCACACTCCCGGGGTCAAGAAAATCACATTTTTTCACTCTCCCGAGGTCAGGAGATCCTGATTTTTTCACACTCCCGGGGTCAAGAAAATCACATTTTTTCACACTCCCGGGGTCAGGAAAATCAGATTTTTTTCACACTCCCGGGGTCAGAAAAATCGGATATTTTCACACTCCTGGGGTCAGGAAAATCAGATTTTTTTCATACTCCCGGGGTCAAGAAAATCACATTTTTTCACACTACCGGGGTCAGGAAAATTGGATTTTTTTCACACTCCCGGGGTCAGGAAAATTGGATGTTTTTAGCACTCCCGGGGTCAGGAAAATTGGATTTTTTTAACACTCCCGGGGTCAGGAAAATTGGGGTTTTTTCACACTCCCGGGGTCAAGAAAATCACATTTTTTCACTCTCCCGGGGTCAGGAGATTTTTTCACACTCCCGTGGTCAAGAAAATCACATTTTTTCACACTCCCGGGGTCAGGAGATTCTGATTTTTTTAACACTCCCGGGGTCAGGAAAATTGGATTTTTTCACACTCCCGGGGTCAGGAAAATCAGATTTTTTTCATACTCCCGGGGTCAGGAAAATTGGATATTTTCATACTCCGGGGTCAGGAAAATCGCATTTTTCATACTCATGGTGTTAGGAAAATCGCATTTTTCATACTCCCGTGGTCAGGAAAATCCAAATTTTTTCACACTCCCGGGGTCAAGAAAATCACATTTTTTTACACTCCCGGGGTCAGGAAAATTGGATTTTTTTTCACACTCCCGGGGTCAGGAAAATTGGTTTTTTTTCACACTCCAGGGGTCAAGAAAATCACATTTTTTTACACTCCCGGGGTCAAGAAAATCACATTTTTTCACACTCCCAGGGTCAGGAAAATTGTTTATTTTCATACTCCCGGGGTCAAGAAAATCACATTTTTTCACACTCCCGGGGTCAGGAATTTCTGTTTTTTTTCATACTCCCGGGGTCAAGAAAATCACATTTTTTCACACTCCCGGGGTCAGGACATTCTGATATTTTTCACACTCCCGGGGTCAGGAAAATCGGATATTTTCACACTCCAGGGGTCAGGAAAATCAGATTTTTTTCATACTCCCGGGGTCAGGAAAATTGGATATTTTCATACTCCCGGGATCAGGAAAATCGCATTTTTCATACTCACGGTGTTAGGAAAATCACATTTTTTCACACTCCTGGGGTCAGGAAATTCTGGTATTTTTCACACTCCCGGGGTCAGGAAAATCGGATATTTTCACACTCCCGGGGTCAGGAAAATCAGATTTTTTTCACACTCCCGGGGTCAAGAAAATCACATTTTTTTACACTCCCGGGGTCAGGAAAATTGGTTTTTTTTCACACTGCAGGGGTCAAGAAAATCACATTTTTTCACACTCCCGGGGTCAGGAGATTCTGATTTTTTTTTTACACTCCCGGGGTCAAGAAAATCACATTTTTTCACACTCCCAGGGTCAGGAAAATTGTTTATTTTCATACTCCCGGGGTCAAGAAAATCACATTTTTTCACACTCCCGGGGTCAGGAATTTCTGGGTTTTTTCATACTCCCGGGGTCAAGAAAATCACATTTTTTCACACTCCCGGGGTCAGGACATTCTGATATTTTTCACACTCCCGGGGTCAGGAAAATCAGATTTTTTTCATACTCCCGGGGTCAGGAAAATTGGATATTTTCATACTCCCGGGGTCAGGAAAATCGCATTTTTCATACTCACGGTGTTAGGAAAATCACATTTTATCACACTCCTGGGGTCAGGAAATTCTGATATTTTTCACACTCCCGGGGTCAGGAAAATCGGATATTTTCACACTCCCGGGGTCAGGAAAATCAGATTTTTTTCATACACCCTGGGTCAATAAAATCACATTTTTTCACACTACCGGGGTCAGGAAAATTGGATTTTTTCCACACTCCCGGGGTCAGGAAAATTGGATGTTTTTAGCACTCCCGGGGTCAGGAAAATTGGATTTTTTTCACACTCCCGGGGTCAGGAAAATTGGGGTTTTTTCACACTCCCGGGGTCAAGAAACTCACAATTTTTCACACTCCCGGGGTCAGGAAAATTGGGTTTTTTTCACACTCCCGGGGTCAGGAAAATCAGGATTTTTTCACACTCCCGGGGTCAAGAATATCACATTTTTTCACTCTCCCGGGGTCAGGAGATTCTGATTTTTTCACACTCCCGGGGTCAAGAAAATCACATTTTTTCACACTCCCGGGGTCAGGAGATTCTGATTTTTTTCACACTCCCGGGGTCAGGAATATTGGATTTTTTCACACTCCCGGGATCAGGAAATTCTGATATTTTTCACACTCCCGGGGTCAGGAAAATCGGATATTTTCACACTCCCGGGGTCAGGAAAATCAGATTTTTTCACACTCCCGGGGTCAGGAAAATTGGTTTTTTTTTTCACACTCCAGGGGTCAAGAAAATCACATTTTTTCACACTCCCGGGGTCAGGAGATTCTGATTTTTGTTACACTCCCGGGGTCAAGAAAATCACATTTTTTCACAGTCCCAGGGTCAGGAAAATTGTTTATTTTCATACTCCCGGGGTCAAGAAAATCACATTTTTTCACACTCCCGGGGTCAGGAATTTCTGATTTTTTTCATACTCCCGGGGTCAAGAAAATCACATTTTTTCACACTCCCGGGGTCAGGACATTCTGATATTTTTCACACTCCCGGGGTCAGGAAAATCCGGTATATTCACACTCCCGGGGTCAGGAAAATCCGATTTTTTTCATACTCCCGGGGTCAGGAATATTGGATATTTTCATACTCCCGGGGTCAGGAAAATCAGATTTTTTTCATACTCCCGGGGTCAAGAAAATCACATTTTTTCACACTCCCGGGGTCAGGAAAATTGGATGTTTTTAGCACTCCCGGGGTCAGGAAAATTGGATATTTTTCACACTCCCGGGGTCAGGAAAATTGGGGTTTTTTCACACTCCCGGGGTCAAGAAACTCACATTTTTTCACACTCCCGGGGTCAGGAAAATTGGGTTTTTTTCACACTCCTGGGGTCAGGAAAATTGGGTTTTTTTTCACACTCCCGGGGTCAAGAAAATCACATTTTTTCACTCTCCCGGGGTCAGGAGATTCTGATTTTTTCACACTCCCGGGGTCAAGAAAATCACATTTTTTCACACTCCTGGTGTCAGGAGATTCTGATTTTTTTCACACTCCCGGGGTCAGGAAAATTGGATTTTTTCACACTCCCGGGGTCAGGACATTCTGATATTTTTCACACTCCCGGGGTCAGGAAAATCAGATTTTTTTCATACTCCCGGGGTCAGGAAAATTGGATATTTTCATACTCCCGGGGTCAGGAAAATCGCATTTTTCATACTCACGGTGTTAGGAAAATCACATTTTATCACACTCCTGGGGTCAGGAAATTCTGATATTTTTCACACTCCCGGGGTCAGGAAAATCGGATATTTTCACACTCCCGGGGTCAGGAAAATCAGATTTTTTTCATACACCCTGGGTCAATAAAATCACATTTTTTCACACTACCGGGGTCAGGAAAATTGGATTTTTTCCACACTCCCGGGGTCAGGAAAATTGGATGTTTTTAGCACTCCCGGGGTCAGGAAAATTGGATTTTTTTCACACTCCCGGGGTCAGGAAAATTGGGGTTTTTTCACACTCCCGGGGTCAAGAAACTCACAATTTTTCACACTCCCGGGGTCAGGAAAATTGGGTTTTTTTCACACTCCCGGGGTCAGGAAAATCAGGATTTTTTCACACTCCCGGGGTCAAGAATATCACATTTTTTCACTCTCCCGGGGTCAGGAGATTCTGATTTTTTCACACTCCCGGGGTCAAGAAAATCACATTTTTTCACACTCCCGGGGTCAGGAGATTCTGATTTTTTTCACACTCCCGGGGTCAGGAATATTGGATTTTTTCACACTCCCGGGATCAGGAAATTCTGATATTTTTCACACTCCCGGGGTCAGGAAAATCGGATATTTTCACACTCCCGGGGTCAGGAAAATCAGATTTTTTCACACTCCCGGGGTCAGGAAAATTGGTTTTTTTTTTCACACTCCAGGGGTCAAGAAAATCACATTTTTTCACACTCCCGGGGTCAGGAGATTCTGATTTTTGTTACACTCCCGGGGTCAAGAAAATCACATTTTTTCACAGTCCCAGGGTCAGGAAAATTGTTTATTTTCATACTCCCGGGGTCAAGAAAATCACATTTTTTCACACTCCCGGGGTCAGGAATTTCTGATTTTTTTCATACTCCCGGGGTCAAGAAAATCACATTTTTTCACACTCCCGGGGTCAGGACATTCTGATATTTTTCACACTCCCGGGGTCAGGAAAATCCGGTATATTCACACTCCCGGGGTCAGGAAAATCCGATTTTTTTCATACTCCCGGGGTCAGGAATATTGGATATTTTCATACTCCCGGGGTCAGGAAAATCAGATTTTTTTCATACTCCCGGGGTCAAGAAAATCACATTTTTTCACACTCCCGGGGTCAGGAAAATTGGATGTTTTTAGCACTCCCGGGGTCAGGAAAATTGGATATTTTTCACACTCCCGGGGTCAGGAAAATTGGGGTTTTTTCACACTCCCGGGGTCAAGAAACTCACATTTTTTCACACTCCCGGGGTCAGGAAAATTGGGTTTTTTTCACACTCCTGGGGTCAGGAAAATTGGGTTTTTTTTCACACTCCCGGGGTCAAGAAAATCACATTTTTTCACACTCCCGGGGTCAGGAGATTCTGATTTTTTCACACTCCCGGGATCAAGAAAATCACATTTTTTCACACTCCCGG
The DNA here is from genome assembly GCA_035047305.1 of Bradypodion pumilum. NCBI lineage: Eukaryota > Metazoa > Chordata > Lepidosauria > Squamata > Chamaeleonidae > Bradypodion > Bradypodion pumilum. The sequence continues at coordinate 165,806,539 of JAWDJD010000005.1, read as the reverse complement.
AGTCAGGAGATTCTGATTTTTTTCACACTCCCGGGGTCAGGAAAATTGGATTTTTTCATACTCCCGGGATCAGGAAATTCTGATATTTTTCACACTCCCGGGGTCAGGAAAATCAGATATTTTTCATACTCCCGGGGTCAGGAAAATTGGATATTTTCATACTCCCGGGGTCAGGAAAATCGCATTTTTCATACTCACGGTGTTAGGAAAATCACATTTTTTCACACTCCCGGGGTCAGGAAATTCTGATATTTTTCACACTCCCGGGGTCAGGAAAATTGGATATTTTCATACTCCCGGGGTCAGGAAAATCGCATTTTTCATACTCACGGTTTTAGGAAAATCGCATTTTTCATACTCCCGGGGTCAGGAAAATCCAAATTTTTTCACACTCCCGGGGTCAAGAAAATCACATTTTTTCACACTCCCGGGGTCAGGAAAATTGGGGTTTTTTCACACTCCCAGGGTCACGAAAATCACATTTTTTCACTCTCCTGGGGTCAGGAGATTTTTTCACACTCCCGGGGTCAAGAAAATCACATTTTTTCACACTCCCGGGGTCAGGAGATTCTGATTTTTTTCACACTCCCGGGGTCAGGAAAATTGGATTTTTTTCACACTCCCGGGGTCAGGAAAATTGGGGGTTTTTCACACTCCCGGGGTCAAGAAACTCACATTTTTTCACACTCCCGGGGTCAGGAAAATTGGGTTTTTTCCACACTCCCGGGGTCAAGAAAATCACATTTTTTCACTCTCCCGGGGTCAGGAGATTCTGATTTTTTCACACTCCCAGGGTCAGGAAAATTGTTTATTTTCATAATCCCGGGGTCAAGAAAATCACATTTTTTCACACTCCCGGGGTCAGGAATTTCTGGTTTTTTTCATACTCCCGGGGTCAAGAAAATCACATTTTTTCACACTCCCGGGGTCAGGACATTCTGATATTTTTCACACTCCCGGGGTCAGGAAAATCGGATATTTTCACACTCCCGGGGTCAGGAAAATCAGATTTTTTTCATACTCCTGGGGTCAGGAAAATTGGATATTTTCATACTCCCGGGGTCAGGAAAATCGCATTTTTCATACTCACGGTGATAGGAAAATCACATTTTTTCACACTCCTGCGGTCAGGAGAATCTGATTTTTTTTACACTCCCGGGGTCAAGAAAATCACATTTTTTCACACTCCCAGGGTCAGGAAAATTGTTTATTTTCATACTCCCGGGGTCAAGAAAATCACATTTTTTCACACTCCCGGGGTCAGGAATTTCTGGTTTTTTTCATACTCCCGGGGTCAAGAAAATCACATTTTTTCACACTCCCGGGGTCAGGAAATTCTGATATTTTTCACACTCCCGGGGTCAGGAAAATCGGATATTTTCACACTCCCGGGGTCAGGAAAATCAGATTTTTTTCATACTCCCGGGGTCAGGAAAATTGGATATTTTCATACTCCCGGGGTCAGGAAAATCGCCTTTTTCATACTCACGGTGTTAGGAAAATCACATTTTTTCACACTCCTGAGGTCAGGAAATTCTGATATTTTTCACACTCCCGAGGTCAGGAAAATCGGATATTTTCACACTCCCGGGGTCAGGAAAATCAGATTTTTTTCATACACCCGGGGTCAATAAAATCACATTTTTTCACACTACCGGGGTCAGGAAAATTGGATTTTTTTCACACTCCCGGGGTCAGCAAAATTGGATGTTTTTAGCACTCCCGGGGACAGGAAAATTGGATTTTTTGCACACTCCAGGGGTCAGGAAAATTGGGTTTTTTTCACACTCCCGGGGTCACGAAAATTGGGTTTTTTTCACACTCCCGGGGTCAAGAAAATCACATTTTTTCACTCTCCCGGGGTCAGGAGATTCTGATTTTTTCACACTCCCGGGGTCAAGAAAATCACATTTTTTCACACTCCCGGAGTCAGGAGATTCTGATTTTATTCACACTCCCGGGGTCAGGAATATTGGATTTTTTCACACTCCCGGGATCAGGAAATTCTGATATTTTTCACACTCCCGGGGTCAGGAAAATCGGATATTTTCACACTCCCGGGGTCAGGAAAATCAGATTTTTTCACACTCCCGGGGTCAGGAAAATTGGATTTTTCTCACACTCCCGGGGTCAGGAAAATTGGTTTTTTTTTTCACACTCCAGGGGTCAAGAAAATCACATTTTTTCACACTCCCGGGGTCAGGAGATTCTGATTTTTTTTACACTCCCGGGGTCAAGAAAATCACATTTTTTCACACTCCCAGGGTCAGGAAAATTGTTTATTTTCATACTCCCGGGGTCAAGAAAATCACATTTTTTCACACTCCCGGGGTCAGGAATTTCTGATTTTTTTCATACTCCCGGGGTCAAGAAAATCACATTTTTTCACACTCCCGGGGTCAGGACATTCTGATATTTTTCACATTACCGGGGTCAGGAAAATCCGGTATTTTCACACTCCCGGGGTCAGGAAAATCCGATTTTTTTCATACTCCCAGGGTCAGGAAAATTGGATATTTTCATACTCCCGGGGTCAGGAAAATCAGATTTTTTTCATACTCCCGGGGTCAAGAAAATCACATTTTTTCACACTCCCGGGGTCAGGAAAATTGGATGTTTTTAGCACTCCCGGGGTCAGGAAAATTGGATTTTTTTTCACACTCCCGGGGTCAGGAAAATTGGGGTTTTTTCACACTCCCGGGGTCAAGAAACTCACATTTTTTCACACTCCCGGGGTCAGGAAAATTGGGTTTTTTTCACACTCCTGGGGTCAGGAAAATTGGGTTTTTTTCACACTCCCGGGGTCAAGAAAATCACATTTTTTCACACTCCCGGGGTCAGGAGATTCTGATTTTTTCACACTCCCGGGATCAAGAAAATCACATTTTTTCACACTCCCGGAGTCAGGAGATTCTGATTTTTTTCACACTCCCGGGGTCAGGAAAATTGGATTTTTTCACACTCCCGGGATCAGGAAATTCTGATATTTTTCACACTCCCGGGGTCAGGAAAATCAGATTTTTTTCATACTCCCTGGGTCAGGAAAATTGGATATTTTCATACTCCCGGGGTCAGGAAAATCGCATTTTTCATACTCACGGTGTTAGGAAAATCACATTTTTTCACACTCCCGGGGTCAGGAAATTCTGATATTTTTCACACTCCCGGGGTCAGGAAAATTGGATATTTTCATACTCCCGGGGTCAGGAAAATTGCATTTTTCATACTCACGGTTTTAGGAAAATCGCATTTTTCATACTCCCGGGGTCAGGAAAATCCAAATTTTTCACACTCCCGGGGTCAAGAAAATCACATTTTTTCACACTCCCGGGGTCAGGAAAATTGGGTTTTTTTCACACTCCCGGGGTCAAGAAAATCACATTTTTTCACTCTCCTGGGGTCAGGAGATTTTTTCACACTCCCGGGGTCAAGAAAATCACATTTGTTCACACTCCCGGGGTCAGGAGATTCTGATTTTTTTCACACTCCCGGGGTCAGGAAAATTGGATTTTTCTCACACTCCCGGGGTCAGGAAAATTGGGGTTTTTTCACACTCCCGGGGTCAAGAAACTCACATTTTTTCACACTCCCGGGGTCAGGAAAATTGGGTTTTTTTCACACTCCTGGGGTCAGGAAAATTGGGTTTTTTTTCACACTCCCGGGGTCAAGAAAATCACATTTTTTCACACTCCCGGGGTCAGGAATTTCTGATTTTTTTCATACTCCCGGGGTCAAGAAAATCACATTTTTTCACACTCCCGGGGTCAGGACATTCTGATATTTTTCACACTCCCGGGGTCAGGAAAATCCGGTATATTCACACTCCCGGGGTCAGGAAAATCCGATTTTTTTCATACTCCCGGGGTCAGGAATATTGGATATTTTCATACTCCCGGGGTCAGGAAAATCAGATTTTTTTCATACTCCCGGGGTCAAGAAAATCACATTTTTTCACACTCCCGGGGTCAGGAAAATTGGATGTTTTTAGCACTCCCGGGGTCAGGAAAATTGGATATTTTTCACACTCCCGGGGTCAGGAAAATTGGGGTTTTTTCACACTCCCGGGGTCAAGAAACTCACATTTTTTCACACTCCCGGGGTCAGGAAAATTGGGTTTTTTTCACACTCAAGGGGTCAGGAAAATTGGGTTTTTTTTCACACTCCCGGGGTCAAGAAAATCACATTTTTTCACACTCCCGGGGTCAGGAGATTCTGATTTTTTCACACTCCCGGGATCAAGAAAATCACATTTTTTCACACTCCCGGAGTCAGGAGATTCTGATTTTTTTCACACTCCCGGGGTCAGGAAAATTGGATTTTTTCATACTCCCGGGATCAGGAAATTCTGATATTTTTCACACTCCCGGGGTCAGGAAAATCAGATATTTTTCATACTCCCGGGGTCAGGAAAATTGGATATTTTCATACTCCCGGGGTCAGGAAAATCGCATTTTTCATACTCACGGTGTTAGGAAAATCACATTTTTTCACACTCCCGGGGTCAGGAAATTCTGATATTTTTCACACTCCCGGGGTCAGGAAAATTGGATATTTTCATACTCCCGGGGTCAGGAAAATCGCATTTTTCATACTCACGGTTTTAGGAAAATCGCATTTTTCATACTCCCGGGGTCAGGAAAATCCAAATTTTTTCACACTCCCGGGGTCAAGAAAATCACATTTTTTCACACTCCCGGGGTCAGGAAAATTGGGGTTTTTTCACACTCCCGGGGTCACGAAAATCACATTTTTTCACTCTCCTGGGGTCAGGAGATTTTTTCACACTCCCGGGGTCAAGAAAATCACATTTTTTCACACTCCCGGGGTCAGGAGATTCTGATTTTTTTCACACTCCCGGGGTCAGGAAAATTGGATTTTTTTCACACTCCCGGGGTCAGGAAAATTGGGGGTTTTTCACACTCCCGGGGTCAAGAAACTCACATTTTTTCACACTCCCGGGGTCAGGAAAATTGGGTTTTTTCCACACTCCCGGGGTCAAGAAAATCACATTTTTTCACTCTCCCGGGGTCAGGAGATTCTGATTTTTTCACACTCCCAGGGTCAGGAAAATTGTTTATTTTCATAATCCCGGGGTCAAGAAAATCACATTTTTTCACACTCCCGGGGTCAGGAATTTCTGGTTTTTTTCATACTCCCGGGGTCAAGAAAATCACATTTTTTCACACTCCCGGGGTCAGGACATTCTGATATTTTTCACACTCCCGGGGTCAGGAAAATCGGATATTTTCACACTCCCGGGGTCAGGAAAATCAGATTTTTTTCATACTCCCGGGGTCAGGAAAATTGGATATTTTCATACTCCCGGGGTCAGGAAAATCGCATTTTTCATACTCACGGTGATAGGAAAATCACATTTTTTCACACTCCTGCGGTCAGGAGAATCTGATTTTTTTTACACTCCCGGGGTCAAGAAAATCACATTTTTTCACACTCCCAGGGTCAGGAAAATTGTTTATTTTCATACTCCCGGGGTCAAGAAAATCACATTTTTTCACACTCCCGGGGTCAGGAATTTCTGGTTTTTTTCATACTCCCGGGGTCAAGAAAATCACATTTTTTCACACTCCCGGGGTCAGGAAATTCTGATATTTTTCACACTCCCGGGGTCAGGAAAATCGGATATTTTCACACTCCCGGGGTCAGGAAAATCAGATTTTTTTCATACTCCCGGGGTCAGGAAAATTGGATATTTTCATACTCCCGGGGTCAGGAAAATCGCCTTTTTCATACTCACGGTGTTAGGAAAATCACATTTTTTCACACTCCTGAGGTCAGGAAATTCTGATATTTTTCACACTCCCGAGGTCAGGAAAATCGGATATTTTCACACTCCCGGGGTCAGGAAAATCAGATTTTTTTCATACACCCGGGGTCAATAAAATCACATTTTTTCACACTACCGGGGTCAGGAAAATTGGATTTTTTTCACACTCCCGGGGTCAGCAAAATTGGATGTTTTTAGCACTCCCGGGGACAGGAAAATTGGATTTTTTGCACACTCCAGGGGTCAGGAAAATTGGGTTTTTTTCACACTCCCGGGGTCACGAAAATTGGGTTTTTTTCACACTCCCGGGGTCAAGAAAATCACATTTTTTCACTCTCCCGGGGTCAGGAGATTCTGATTTTTTCACACTCCCGGGGTCAAGAAAATCACATTTTTTCACACTCCCGGAGTCAGGAGATTCTGATTTTATTCACACTCCCGGGGTCAGGAATATTGGATTTTTTCACACTCCCGGGATCAGGAAATTCTGATATTTTTCACACTCCCGGGGTCAGGAAAATCGGATATTTTCACACTCCCGGGGTCAGGAAAATCAGATTTTTTCACACTCCCGGGGTCAGGAAAATTGGATTTTTCTCACACTCCCGGGGTCAGGAAAATTGGTTTTTTTTTCACACTCCAGGGGTCAAGAAAATCACATTTTTTCACACTCCCGGGGTCAGGAGATTCTGATTTTTTTTACACTCCCGGGGTCAAGAAAATCACATTTTTTCACACTCCCAGGGTCAGGAAAATTGTTTATTTTCATACTCCCGGGGTCAAGAAAATCACATTTTTTCACACTCCCGGGGTCAGGAATTTCTGATTTTTTTCATACTCCCGGGGTCAAGAAAATCACATTTTTTCACACTCCCGGGGTCAGGACATTCTGATATTTTTCACATTACCGGGGTCAGGAAAATCCGGTATTTTCACACTCCCGGGGTCAGGAAAATCCGATTTTTTTCATACTCCCAGGGTCAGGAAAATTGGATATTTTCATACTCCCGGGGTCAGGAAAATCAGATTTTTTTCATACTCCCGGGGTCAAGAAAATCACATTTTTTCACACTCCCGGGGTCAGGAAAATTGGATGTTTTTAGCACTCCCGGGGTCAGGAAAATTGGATTTTTTTTCACACTCCCGGGGTCAGGAAAATTGGGGTTTTTTCACACTCCCGGGGTCAAGAAACTCACATTTTTTCACACTCCCGGGGTCAGGAAAATTGGGTTTTTTTCACACTCCTGGGGTCAGGAAAATTGGGTTTTTTTCACACTCCCGGGGTCAAGAAAATCACATTTTTTCACACTCCCGGGGTCAGGAGATTCTGATTTTTTCACACTCCCGGGATCAAGAAAATCACATTTTTTCACACTCCCGGAGTCAGGAGATTCTGATTTTTTTCACACTCCCGGGGTCAGGAAAATTGGATTTTTTCACACTCCCGGGATCAGGAAATTCTGATATTTTTCACACTCCCGGGGTCAGGAAAATCAGATTTTTTTCATACTCCCTGGGTCAGGAAAATTGGATATTTTCATACTCCCGGGGTCAGGAAAATCGCATTTTTCATACTCACGGTGTTAGCAAAATCACATTTTTTCACACTCCCGGGGTCAGGAAATTCTGATATTTTTCACACTCCCGGGGTCAGGAAAATTGGATATTTTCATACTCCCGGGGTCAGGAAAATTGCATTTTTCATACTCACGGTTTTAGGAAAATCGCATTTTTCATACTCCCGGGGTCAGGAAAATCCAAATTTTTCACACTCCCGGGGTCAAGAAAATCACATTTTTTCACACTCCCGGGGTCAGGAAAATTGGGTTTTTTTCACACTCCCGGGGTCAAGAAAATCACATTTTTTCACTCTCCTGGGGTCAGGAGATTTTTTCACACTCCCGGGGTCAAGAAAATCACATTTGTTCACACTCCCGGGGTCAGGAGATTCTGATTTTTTTCACACTCCCGGGGTCAGGAAAATTGGATTTTTCTCACACTCCCGGGGTCAGGAAAATTGGTTTTTTTTTCACACTCCAGGGGTCAAGAAAATCACATTTTTTCACACTCCCGGGGTCAGGAGATTCTGATTTTTTTTACACTCCCGGGGCCAAGAAAATCACATTTTTTCACTCTCCCGGGGTCAGGAGATTCTGATTTTTTCACACTCCCGGGGTCAAGAAAATCACATTTTTTCACACTCCCGGGGTCAGGAGATTCTGATTTTTTTCACACTCCCGGGGTCAGGAAAATTGGATTTTTTCACACTCCCGGGATCAGGAAATTCTGATATTTTTCACACTCCCGGGGTCAGGAAAATCGGATATTTTCACACTCCCGTGGTCAGGAAAATCAGATTTTTTTCATACTCCCGGGGTCAGGAAAATTGGATATTTTCATACTCCCGGGGTCAGGAAAATCGCATTTTTCATACTCACGGTGTTAGGAAAATCGCATTTTTCATCTCCCGGGGTCAGGAAAATCCAAATTTTTTCACACTCCCGGGGTCAAGAAAATCACATTTTTTCACACTACTTGGGGTCAGGAAAATTGGATTTTTTTCACACTCCCGGGGTAAGGAAAATTGGGGTTTTTTCACACTCCCGGGGTCAAGAAAATCACATTTTTTCACTCTCCCGGGGTCAGGAGATTTTTTCACACTCCCGGGGTCAAGAAAATCACATTTTTTCACACTCCCGGGGTCAGGAAATTCTGATATTTTTCACACTCCCGGGGTCAGGAAAATCGGATATTTTCACACTCCCGGGGTCAGGAAAATCAGATTTTTTTCATACTCCCGGGGTCAGGAAAATTGGATATTTTCATACTCCCGGGGTCAGGAAAATCGCCTTTTTCATACTCACGGTGTTAGGAAAATCACATTTTTTCACACTCCTGAGGTCAGGAAATTCTGATATTTTTCACACTCCCGAGGTCAGGAAAATCGGATATTTTCACACTCCCGGGGTCAGGAAAATCAGATTTTTTTCATACACCCGGGGTCAATAAAATCACATTTTTTCACACTACCGGGGTCAGGAAAATTGGATTTTTTTCACACTCCCGGGGTCAGCAAAATTGGATGTTTTTAGCACTCCCGGGGACAGGAAAATTGGATTTTTTGCACACTCCAGGGGTCAGGAAAATTGGGTTTTTTTCACACTCCCGGGGTCACGAAAATTGGGTTTTTTTCACACTCCCTGGGTCAAGAAAATCACATTTTTTCACTCTCCCGGGGTCAGGAGATTCTGATTTTTTCACACTCCCGGGGTCAAGAAAATCACATTTTTTCACACTCCCGGAGTCAGGAGATTCTGATTTTATTCACACTCCCGGGGTCAGGAATATTGGATTTTTTCACACTCCCGGGATCAGGAAATTCTGATATTTTTCACACTCCCGGGGTCAGGAAAATCGGATATTTTCACACTCCCGGGGTCAGGAAAATCAGATTTTTTCACACTCCCGGGGTCAGGAAAATTGGATTTTTCTCACACTCCCGGGGTCAGGAAAATTGGTTTTTTTTTTCACACTCCAGGGGTCAAGAAAATCACATTTTTTCACACTCCCGGGGTCAGGAGATTCTGATTTTTTTTACACTCCCGGGGTCAAGAAAATCACATTTTTTCACACTCCCAGGGTCAGGAAAATTGTTTATTTTCATACTCCCGGGGTCAAGAAAATCACATTTTTTCACACTCCCGGGGTCAGGAATTTCTGATTTTTTTCATACTCCCGGGGTCAAGAAAATCACATTTTTTCACACTCCCGGGGTCAGGACATTCTGATATTTTTCACATTACCGGGGTCAGGAAAATCCGGTATTTTCACACTCCCGGGGTCAGGAAAATCCGATTTTTTTCATACTCCCGGGGTCAGGAAAATTGGATATTTTCATACTCCCGGGGTCAGGAAAATCAGATTTTTTTCATACTCCCGGGGTCAAGAAAATCACATTTTTTCACACTCCCGGGGTCAGGAAAATTGGATGTTTTTAGCACTCCCGGGGTCAGGAAAATTGGATTTTTTTTCACACTCCCGGGGTCAGGAAAATTGGGGTTTTTTCACACTCCCGGGGTCAAGAAACTCACATTTTTTCACACTCCCGGGGTCAGGAAAATTGGGTTTTTTTCACACTCCTGGGGTCAGGAAAATTGGGTTTTTTTCACACTCCCGGGGTCAAGAAAATCACATTTTTTCACACTCCCGGGGTCAGGAGATTCTGATTTTTTCACACTCCCGGGATCAAGAAAATCACATTTTTTCACACTCCCGGAGTCAGGAGATTCTGATTTTTTTCACACTCCCGGGGTCAGGAAAATTGGATTTTTTCACACTCCCGGGATCAGGAAATTCTGATATTTTTCACACTCCCGGGGTCAGGAAAATCAGATTTTTTTCATACTCCCTGGGTCAGGAAAATTGGATATTTTCATACTCCCGGGGTCAGGAAAATCGCATTTTTCATACTCACGGTGTTAGGAAAATCACATTTTTTCACACTCCCGGGGTCAGGAAATTCTGATATTTTTCACACTCCCGGGGTCAGGAAAATTGGATATTTTCATACTCCCGGGGTCAGGAAAATTGCATTTTTCATACTCACGGTTTTAGGAAAATCGCATTTTTCATACTCCCGGGGTCAGGAAAATCCAAATTTTTCACACTCCCGGGGTCAAGAAAATCACATTTTTTCACACTCCCGGGGTCAGGAAAATTGGGTTTTTTTCACACTCCCGGGGTCAAGAAAATCACATTTTTTCACTCTCCTGGGGTCAGGAGATTTTTTCACACTCCCGGGGTCAAGAAAATCACATTTGTTCACACTCCCGGGGTCAGGAGATTCTGATTTTTTTCACACTCCCGGGGTCAGGAAAATTGGATTTTTCTCACACTCCCGGGGTCAGGAAAATTGGTTTTTTTTTTCACACTCCAGGGGTCAAGAAAATCACATTTTTTCACACTCCCGGGGTCAGGAGATTCTGATTTTTTTTACACTCCCGGGGCCAAGAAAATCACATTTTTTCACTCTCCCGGGGTCAGGAGATTCTGATTTTTTCACACTCCCGGGGTCAAGAAAATCACATTTTTTCACACTCCCGGGGTCAGGAGATTCTGATTTTTTTCACACTCCCGGGGTCAGGAAAATTGGATTTTTTCACACTCCCGGGATCAGGAAATTCTGATATTTTTCACACTCCCGGGGTCAGGAAAATCGGATATTTTCACACTCCCGTGGTCAGGAAAATCAGATTTTTTTCATACTCCCGGGGTCAGGAAAATTGGATATTTTCATACTCCCGGGGTCAGGAAAATCGCATTTTTCATACTCACGGTGTTAGGAAAATCGCATTTTTCATCTCCCGGGGTCAGGAAAATCCAAATTTTTTCACACTCCCGGGGTCAAGAAAATCACATTTTTTCACACTACTTGGGGTCAGGAAAATTGGATTTTTTTCACACTCCCGGGGTAAGGAAAATTGGGGTTTTTTCACACTCCCGGGGTCAAGAAAATCACATTTTTTCACTCTCCCGGGGTCAGGAGATTTTTTCACACTCCCGGGGTCAGGAGATTCTGATTTTTTCACACTCCCGGGGTCAGGAGATTCTGATTTTTTTCACACTCCCGGGGTCAGGAAAATTGGATTTTTCACACTCCCGGGATCAGGAAATTCTGATATTTTTCACACTCCCGGAGTCAGGAAAATCGGATATTTTCACACTCCCGGTGTCAGGAAAATCAGATTTTTTTTCATACTCCCGGGGTCAGGAAAATTGGATATTTTCATACTCCCGGGGTCAGGAAAATCGCGTTTTTCATACTCCCGGTGTTAGGAAAATCGCATTTTTCATACTCCCGGGGTCAGGAAAATCCAAATTTTTTCACACTCCCGGGGTCAAGAAAATCACATTTTTTCACACTCCCGGGGTCAGGAAAATTGGATTTTTTTCATACTCCCGGGGTCAAGAAAATCACATTTTTTCACACTCCCGGGGTCAGGACATTCTGATATTTTTCACACTCCCGGGGTCAGGAAAATCGGATATTTTCACACTCCCGGGGTCAGGAAAATCAGATTATTTTCATACTCCCGGGGTCAGGAAAATTGGATATTTTCATACTCCCGGGGTCAGGAAAATCGCATTTTTCATACTCACGGTGTTAGGAAAATCACATTTTTTCACACTCCCGGGGTCAGGAAATTCTGATATTTTTCACACTCCCGGGGTCAGGAAAATCGGATATTTTCACACTCCCGGGGTCAGGAAAATCAGATTTTTTTCATACACCCTGGGTCAATAAAATCACATTTTTTCACACTACCGGGGTCAGGAAAATTGGATTTTTTCCACACTCCCGGGGTCAGGAAAATTGGATGTTTTTAGCACTCCCGGGGTCAGGAAAATTGGATTTTTTTCACACTCCCGGGGTCAGGAAAATTGGGGTTTTTTCACACTCCCGGGGTCAAGAAACTCACATTTTTTCACACTCCCGGGGTCAGGAAAATTGGGTTTTTTTCACACTCCCGGGGTCAGGAAAATCAGGATTTTTTCACACTCCCGGGGTCAAGAATATCACATTTTTTCACTCTCCCGGGGTCAGGAGATTCTGATTTTTTCACACTCCCGGGGTCAAGAAAATCACATTTTTTCACACTCCCGGGGTCAGGAGATTCTGATTTTTTTCACACTCCCGGGGTCAGGAATATTGGATTTTTTCACACTCCCGGGATCAGGAAATTCTGATATTTTTCACACTCCCGGGGTCAGGAAAATCGGATATTTTCACACTCCCGGGGTCAGGAAAATCAGATTTTTTCACACTCCCGGGGTCAGGAAAATTGGTTTTTTTTTTCACACTCCAGGGGTCAAGAAAATCACATTTTTTCACACTCCCGGGGTCAGGAGATTCTGATTTTTGTTACACTCCCGGGGTCAAGAAAATCACATTTTTTCACAGTCCCAGGGTCAGGAAAATTGTTTATTTTCATACTCCCGGGGTCAAGAAAATCACATTTTTTCACACTCCCGGGGTCAGGAATTTCTGATTTTTTTCATACTCCCGGGGTCAAGAAAATCACATTTTTTCACACTCCCGGGGTCAGGACATTCTGACATTTTTCACACTCCCGGGGTCAGGAAAATCCGGTATATTCACACTCCCGGGGTCAGGAAAATCCGATTTTTTTCATACTCCCGGGGTCAGGAATATTGGATATTTTCATACTCCCGGGGTCAGGAAAATCAGATTTTTTTCATACTCCCGGGGTCAAGAAAATCATATTTTTTCACACTCCCGGGGTCAGGAAAATTGGATGTTTTTAGCACTCCCGGGGTCAGGAAAATTGGATATTTTTCACACTCCCGGGGTCAGGAAAATTGGGGTTTTTTCACACTCCCGGGGTCAAGAAACTCACATTTTTTCACACTCCCGGGGTCAGGAAAATTGGGTTTTTTTCACACTCCTGGGGTCAGGAAAATTGGGTTTTTTTTCACACTCCCGGGGTCAAGAAAATCACATTTTTTCACACTCCCGGGGTCAGGAGATTCTGATTTTTTCACACTCCCGGGATCAAGAAAATCACATTTTTTCACACTCCCGGAGTCAGGAGATTCTGATTTTTTTCACACTCCCGGGGTCAGGAAAATTGGATTTTTTCATACTCCCGGGATCAGGAAATTCTGATATTTTTCACACTCCCGGGGTCAGGAAAATCAGATATTTTTCATACTCCTGGGGTCAAGAAAATTGGATATTTTCATACTCCCGGGGTCAGGAAAATCGCATTTTTCATACTCACGGTGTTAGGAAAATCACATTTTTTCACACTCCCGGGGTCAGGAAATTCTGATATTTTTCACACTCCCGGGGTCAGGAAAATTGGATATTTTCATACTCCCGGGGTCAGGAAAATCGCATTTTTCATACTCACGGTTTTAGGAAAATCGCATTTTTCATACTCCCGGGGTCAGGAAAATCCAAATTTTTTCACACTCCCGGGGTCAAGAAAATCACATTTTTTCACACTCCCGGGGTCAGGAAAATTGGGGTTTTTTCACACTCCCGGGGTCACGAAAATCACATTTTTTCACTCTCCTGGGGTCAGGAGATTTTTTCACACTCCCGGGGTCAAGAAAATCACATTTTTTCACACTCCCGGGGTCAGGAGATTCTGATTTTTTTCACACTCCCGGGGTCAGGAAAATTGGATTTTTTTCACACTCCCGGGGTCAGGAAAATTGGGGGTTTTTCACACTCCCGGGGTCAAGAAACTCACATTTTTTCACACTCCCGGGGTCAGGAAAATTGGGTTTTTTCCACACTCCCGGGGTCAAGAAAATCACATTTTTTCACTCTCCCGGGGTCAGGAGATTCTGATTTTTTCACACTCCCAGGGTCAGGAAAATTGTTTATTTTCATAATCCCGGGGTCAAGAAAATCACATTTTTTCACACTCCCGGGGTCAGGAATTTCTGGTTTTTTTCATACTCCCGGGGTCAAGAAAATCACATTTTTTCACACTCCCGGGGTCAGGACATTCTGATATTTTTCACACTCCCGGGGTCAGGAAAATCGGATATTTTCACACTCCCGGGGTCAGGAAAATCAGATTTTTTTCATACTCCCGGGGTCAGGAAAATTGGATATTTTCATACTCCCGGGGTCAGGAAAATCGCATTTTTCATACTCACGGTGATAGGAAAATCACATTTTTTCACACTCCTGCGGTCAGGAGAATCTGATTTTTTTTACACTCCCGGGGTCAAGAAAATCACATTTTTTCACACTCCCAGGGTCAGGAAAATTGTTTATTTTCATACTCCCGGGGTCAAGAAAATCACATTTTTTCACACTCCCGGGGTCAGGAATTTCTGGTTTTTTTCATACTCCCGGGGTCAAGAAAATCACATTTTTTCACACTCCCGGGGTCAGGAAATTCTGATATTTTTCACACTCCCGGGGTCAGGAAAATCGGATATTTTCACACTCCCGGGGTCAGGAAAATCAGATTTTTTTCATACTCCCGGGGTCAGGAAAATTGGATATTTTCATACTCCCGGGGTCAGGAAAATCGCCTTTTTCATACTCACGGTGTTAGGAAAATCACATTTTTTCACACTCCTGAGGTCAGGAAATTCTGATATTTTTCACACTCCCGAGGTCAGGAAAATCGGATATTTTCACACTCCCGGGGTCAGGAAAATCAGATTTTTTTCATACACCCGGGGTCAATAAAATCACATTTTTTCACACTACCGGGGTCAGGAAAATTGGGTTTTTTTCACACTCCCGGGGTCACGAAAATTGGGTTTTTTTCACACTCCCGGGGTCAAGAAAATCACATTTTTTCACACTCCCGGAGTCAGGAGATTCTGATTTTATTCACACTCCCGGGGTCAGGAATATTGGATTTTTTCACACTCCCGGGATCAGGAAATTCTGATATTTTTCACACTCCCGGGGTCAGGAAAATCGGATATTTTCACACTCCCGGGGTCAGGAAAATCAGATTTTTTCACACTCCCGGGGTCAGGAAAATTGGATTTTTCTCACACTCCCGGGGTCAGGAAAATTGGTTTTTTTTTTCACACTCCAGGGGTCAAGAAAATCACATTTTTTCACACTCCCGGGGTCAGGAGATTCTGATTTTTTTTACACTCCCGGGGTCAAGAAAATCACATTTTTTCACACTCCCAGGGTCAGGAAAATTGTTTATTTTCATACTCCCGGGGTCAAGAAAATCACATTTTTTCACACTCCCGGGGTCAGGAATTTCTGATTTTTTTCATACTCCCGGGGTCAAGAAAATCACATTTTTTCACACTCCCGGGGTCAGGACATTCTGATATTTTTCACATTACCGGGGTCAGGAAAATCCGGTATTTTCACACTCCCGGGGTCAGGAAAATCCGATTTTTTTCATACTCCCGGGGTCAGGAAAATTGGATATTTTCATACTCCCGGGGTCAGGAAAATCAGATTTTTTTCATACTCCCGGGGTCAAGAAAATCACATTTTTTCACACTCCCGGGGTCAGGAAAATTGGATGTTTTTAGCACTCCCGGGGTCAGGAAAATTGGATTTTTTTTCACACTCCCGGGGTCAGGAAAATTGGGGTTTTTTCACACTCCCGGGGTCAAGAAACTCACATTTTTTCACACTCCCGGGGTCAGGAAAATTGGGTTTTTTTCACACTCCTGGGGTCAGGAAAATTGGGTTTTTTTCACACTCCCGGGGTCAAGAAAATCACATTTTTTCACACTCCCGGGGTCAGGAGATTCTGATTTTTTCACACTCCCGGGATCAAGAAAATCACATTTTTTCACACTCCCGGAGTCAGGAGATTCTGATTTTTTTCACACTCCCGGGGTCAGGAAAATTGGATTTTTTCACACTCCCGGGATCAGGAAATTCTGATATTTTTCACACTCCCGGGGTCAGGAAAATCGGATATTTTCACACTCCCGTGGTCAGGAAAATCAGATTTTTTTCATACTCCCGGGGTCAGGAAAATTGGATATTTTCATACTCCCGGGGTCAGGAAAATCGCATTTTTCATACTCACGGTGTTAGGAAAATCGCATTTTTCATCTCCCGGGGTCAGGAAAATCCAAATTTTTTCACACTCCCGGGGTCAAGAAAATCACATTTTTTCACACTACTTGGGGTCAGGAAAATTGGATTTTTTTCACACTCCCGGGGTAAGGAAAATTGGGGTTTTTTCACACTCCCGGGGTCAAGAAAATCACATTTTTTCACTCTCCCGGGGTCAGGAGATTTTTTCACACTCCCGGGGTCAGGAGATTCTGATTTTTTCACACTCCCGGGGTCAGGAGATTCTGATTTTTTTCACACTCCCGGGGTCAGGAAAATTGGATTTTTCACACTCCCGGGATCAGGAAATTCTGATATTTTTCACACTCCCGGAGTCAGGAAAATCGGATATTTTCACACTCCCGGTGTCAGGAAAATCAGATTTTTTTTCATACTCCCGGGGTCAGGAAAATTGGATATTTTCATACTCCCGGGGTCAGGAAAATCGCGTTTTTCATACTCCCGGTGTTAGGAAAATCGCATTTTTCATACTCCCGGGGTCAGGAAAATCCAAATTTTTTCACACTCCCGGGGTCAAGAAAATCACATTTTTTCACACTCCCGGGGTCAGGAAAATTGGATTTTTTTCATACTCCCGGGGTCAAGAAAATCACATTTTTTCACACTCCCGGGGTCAGGACATTCTGATATTTTTCACACTCCCGGGGTCAGGAAAATCGGATATTTTCACACTCCCGGGGTCAGGAAAATCAGATTATTTTCATACTCCCGGGGTCAGGAAAATTGGATATTTTCATACTCCCGGGGTCAGGAAAATCGCATTTTTCATACTCACGGTGTTAGGAAAATCACATTTTTTCACACTCCCGGGGTCAGGAAATTCTGATATTTTTCACACTCCCGGGGTCAGGAAAATCGGATATTTTCACACTCCCGGGGTCAGGAAAATCAGATTTTTTTCATACACCCTGGGTCAATAAAATCACATTTTTTCACACTACCGGGGTCAGGAAAATTGGATTTTTTCCACACTCCCGGGGTCAGGAAAATTGGATGTTTTTAGCACTCCCGGGGTCAGGAAAATTGGATTTTTTTCACACTCCCGGGGTCAGGAAAATTGGGGTTTTTTCACACTCCCGGGGTCAAGAAACTCACATTTTTTCACACTCCCGGGGTCAGGAAAATTGGGTTTTTTTCACACTCCCGGGGTCAGGAAAATCAGGATTTTTTCACACTCCCGGGGTCAAGAATATCACATTTTTTCACTCTCCCGGGGTCAGGAGATTCTGATTTTTTCACACTCCCGGGGTCAAGAAAATCACATTTTTTCACACTCCCGGGGTCAGGAGATTCTGATTTTTTTCACACTCCCGGGGTCAGGAATATTGGATTTTTTCACACTCCCGGGATCAGGAAATTCTGATATTTTTCACACTCCCGGGGTCAGGAAAATCGGATATTTTCACACTCCCGGGGTCAGGAAAATCAGATTTTTTCACACTCCCGGGGTCAGGAAAATTGGTTTTTTTTTCACACTCCAGGGGTCAAGAAAATCACATTTTTTCACACTCCCGGGGTCAGGAGATTCTGATTTTTGTTACACTCCCGGGGTCAAGAAAATCACATTTTTTCACAGTCCCAGGGTCAGGAAAATTGTTTATTTTCATACTCCCGGGGTCAAGAAAATCACATTTTTTCACACTCCCGGGGTCAGGAATTTCTGATTTTTTTCATACTCCCGGGGTCAAGAAAATCACATTTTTTCACACTCCCGGGGTCAGGACATTCTGATATTTTTCACACTCCCGGGGTCAGGAAAATCCGGTATATTCACACTCCCGGGGTCAGGAAAATCCGATTTTTTTCATACTCCCGGGGTCAGGAATATTGGATATTTTCATACTCCCGGGGTCAGGAAAATCAGATTTTTTTCATACTCCCGGGGTCAAGAAAATCACATTTTTTCACACTCCCGGGGTCAGGAAAATTGGATGTTTTTAGCACTCCCGGGGTCAGGAAAATTGGATATTTTTCACACTCCCGGGGTCAGGAAAATTGGGGTTTTTTCACACTCCCGGGGTCAAGAAACTCACATTTTTTCACACTCCCGGGGTCAGGAAAATTGGGTTTTTTTCACACTCCTGGGGTCAGGAAAATTGGGTTTTTTTTCACACTCCCGGGGTCAAGAAAATCACATTTTTTCACACTCCCGGGGTCAGGAGATTCTGATTTTTTCACACTCCCGGGATCAAGAAAATCACATTTTTTCACACTCCCGGAGTCAGGAGATTCTGATTTTTTTCACACTCCCGGGGTCAGGAAAATTGGATTTTTTCATACTCCCGGGATCAGGAAATTCTGATATTTTTCACACTCCCGGGGTCAGGAAAATCAGATATTTTTCATACTCCCGGGGTCAGGAAAATTGGATATTTTCATACTCCCGGGGTCAGGAAAATCGCATTTTTCATACTCACGGTGTTAGGAAAATCACATTTTTTCACACTCCCGGGGTCAGGAAATTCTGATATTTTTCACACTCCCGGGGTCAGGAAAATTGGATATTTTCATACTCCCGGGGTCAGGAAAATCGCATTTTTCATACTCACGGTTTTAGGAAAATCGCATTTTTCATACTCCCGGGGTCAGGAAAATCCAAATTTTTTCACACTCCCGGGGTCAAGAAAATCACATTTTTTCACACTCCCGGGGTCAGGAAAATTGGGGTTTTTTCACACTCCCGGGGTCACGAAAATCACATTTTTTCACTCTCCTGGGGTCAGGAGATTTTTTCACACTCCCGGGGTCAAGAAAATCACATTTTTTCACACTCCCGGGGTCAGGAGATTCTGATTTTTTTCACACTCCCGGGGTCAGGAAAATTGGATTTTTTTCACACTCCCGGGGTCAGGAAAATTGGGGGTTTTTCACACTCCCGGGGTCAAGAAACTCACATTTTTTCACACTCCCGGGGTCAGGAAAATTGGGTTTTTTCCACACTCCCGGGGTCAAGAAAATCACATTTTTTCACTCTCCCGGGGTCAGGAGATTCTGATTTTTTCACACTCCCAGGGTCAGGAAAATTGTTTATTTTCATAATCCCGGGGTCAAGAAAATCACATTTTTTCACACTCCCGGGGTCAGGAATTTCTGGTTTTTTTCATACTCCCGGGGTCAAGAAAATCACATTTTTTCACACTCCCGGGGTCAGGACATTCTGATATTTTTCACACTCCCGGGGTCAGGAAAATCGGATATTTTCACACTCCCGGGGTCAGGAAAATCAGATTTTTTTCATACTCCCGGGGTCAGGAAAATTGGATATTTTCATACTCCCGGGGTCAGGAAAATCGCATTTTTCATACTCACGGTGATAGGAAAATCACATTTTTTCACACTCCTGCGGTCAGGAGAATCTGATTTTTTTTACACTCCCGGGGTCAAGAAAATCACATTTTTTCACACTCCCAGGGTCAGGAAAATTGTTTATTTTCATACTCCCGGGGTCAAGAAAATCACATTTTTTCACACTCCCGGGGTCAGGAATTTCTGGTTTTTTTCATACTCCCGGGGTCAAGAAAATCACATTTTTTCACACTCCCGGGGTCAGGAAATTCTGATATTTTTCACACTCCCGGGGTCAGGAAAATCGGATATTTTCACACTCCCGGGGTCAGGAAAATCAGATTTTTTTCATACTCCCGGGGTCAGGAAAATTGGATATTTTCATACTCCCGGGGTCAGGAAAATCGCCTTTTTCATACTCACGGTGTTAGGAAAATCACATTTTTTCACACTCCTGAGGTCAGGAAATTCTGATATTTTTCACACTCCCGAGGTCAGGAAAATCGGATATTTTCACACTCCCGGGGTCAGGAAAATCAGATTTTTTTCATACACCCGGGGTCAATAAAATCACATTTTTTCACACTACCGGGGTCAGGAAAATTGGATTTTTTTCACACTCCCGGGGTCAGCAAAATTGGATGTTTTTAGCACTCCCGGGGACAGGAAAATTGGATTTTTTGCACACTCCAGGGGTCAGGAAAATTGGGTTTTTTTCACACTCCCGGGGTCACGAAAATTGGGTTTTTTTCACACTCCCGGGGTCAAGAAAATCACATTTTTTCACTCTCCCGGGGTCAGGAGATTCTGATTTTTTCACACTCCCGGGGTCAAGAAAATCACATTTTTTCACACTCCCGGAGTCAGGAGATTCTGATTTTATTCACACTCCCGGGGTCAGGAATATTGGATTTTTTCACACTCCCGGGATCAGGAAATTCTGATATTTTTCACACTCCCGGGGTCAGGAAAATCGGATATTTTCACACTCCCGGGGTCAGGAAAATCAGATTTTTTCACACTCCTGGGGTCAGGAAAATTGGATTTTTCTCACACTCCCGGGGTCAGGAAAATTGGTTTTTTTTTTCACACTCCAGGGGTCAAGAAAATCACATTTTTTCACACTCCCGGGGTCAGGAGATTCTGATTTTTTTTACACTCCCGGGGTCAAGAAAATCACATTTTTTCACACTCCCAGGGTCAGGAAAATTGTTTATTTTCATACTCCCGGGGTCAAGAAAATCACATTTTTTCACACTCCCGGGGTCAGGAATTTCTGATTTTTTTCATACTCCCGGGGTCAAGAAAATCACATTTTTTCACACTCCCGGGGTCAGGACATTCTGATATTTTTCACATTACCGGGGTCAGGAAAATCCGGTATTTTCACACTCCCGGGGTCAGGAAAATCCGATTTTTTTCATACTCCCAGGGTCAGGAAAATTGGATATTTTCATACTCCCGGGGTCAGGAAAATCAGATTTTTTTCATACTCCCGGGGTCAAGAAAATCACATTTTTTCACACTCCCGGGGTCAGGAAAATTGGATGTTTTTAGCACTCCCGGGGTCAGGAAAATTGGATTTTTTTTCACACTCCCGGGGTCAGGAAAATTGGGGTTTTTTCACACTCCCGGGGTCAAGAAACTCACATTTTTTCACACTCCCGGGGTCAGGAAAATTGGGTTTTTTTCACACTCCTGGGGTCAGGAAAATTGGGTTTTTTTCACACTCCCGGGGTCAAGAAAATCACATTTTTTCACACTCCCGGGGTCAGGAGATTCTGATTTTTTCACACTCCCGGGATCAAGAAAATCACATTTTTTCACACTCCCGGAGTCAGGAGATTCTGATTTTTTTCACACTCCCGGGGTCAGGAAAATTGGATTTTTTCACACTCCCGGGATCAGGAAATTCTGATATTTTTCACACTCCCGGGGTCAGGAAAATCAGATTTTTTTCATACTCCCTGGGTCAGGAAAATTGGATATTTTCATACTCCCGGGGTCAGGAAAATCGCATTTTTCATACTCACGGTGTTAGGAAAATCACATTTTTTCACACTCCCGGGGTCAGGAAATTCTGATATTTTTCACACTCCCGGGGTCAGGAAAATTGGATATTTTCATACTCCCGGGGTCAGGAAAATTGCATTTTTCATACTCACGGTTTTAGGAAAATCGCATTTTTCATACTCCCGGGGTCAGGAAAATCCAAATTTTTCACACTCCCGGGGTCAAGAAAATCACATTTTTTCACACTCCCGGGGTCAGGAAAATTGGGTTTTTTTCACACTCCCGGGGTCAAGAAAATCACATTTTTTCACTCTCCTGGGGTCAGGAGATTTTTTCACACTCCCGGGGTCAAGAAAATCACATTTGTTCACACTCCCGGGGTCAGGAGATTCTGATTTTTTTCACACTCCCGGGGTCAGGAAAATTGGATTTTTCTCACACTCCCGGGGTCAGGAAAATTGGTTTTTTTTTCACACTCCAGGGGTCAAGAAAATCACATTTTTTCACACTCCCGGGGTCAGGAGATTCTGATTTTTTTTACACTCCCGGGGCCAAGAAAATCACATTTTTTCACTCTCCCGGGGTCAGGAGATTCTGATTTTTTCACACTCCCGGGGTCAAGAAAATCACATTTTTTCACACTCCCGGGGTCAGGAGATTCTGATTTTTTTCACACTCCCGGGGTCAGGAAAATTGGATTTTTTCACACTCCCGGGATCAGGAAATTCTGATATTTTTCACACTCCCGGGGTCAGGAAAATCGGATATTTTCACACTCCCGTGGTCAGGAAAATCAGATTTTTTTCATACTCCCGGGGTCAGGAAAATTGGATATTTTCATACTCCCGGGGTCAGGAAAATCGCATTTTTCATACTCACGGTGTTAGGAAAATCGCATTTTTCATCTCCCGGGGTCAGGAAAATCCAAATTTTTTCACACTCCCGGGGTCAAGAAAATCACATTTTTTCACACTACTTGGGGTCAGGAAAATTGGATTTTTTTCACACTCCCGGGGTAAGGAAAATTGGGGTTTTTTCACACTCCCGGGGTCAAGAAAATCACATTTTTTCACTCTCCCGGGGTCAGGAGATTTTTTCACACTCCCGGGGTCAAGAAAATCACATTTTTTCACACTCCCGGGGTCAGGAAATTCTGATATTTTTCACACTCCCGGGGTCAGGAAAATCGGATATTTTCACACTCCCGGGGTCAGGAAAATCAGATTTTTTTCATACTCCCGGGGTCAGGAAAATTGGATATTTTCATACTCCCGGGGTCAGGAAAATCGCCTTTTTCATACTCACGGTGTTAGGAAAATCACATTTTTTCACACTCCTGAGGTCAGGAAATTCTGATATTTTTCACACTCCCGAGGTCAGGAAAATCGGATATTTTCACACTCCCGGGGTCAGGAAAATCAGATTTTTTTCATACACCCGGGGTCAATAAAATCACATTTTTTCACACTACCGGGGTCAGGAAAATTGGATTTTTTTCACACTCCCGGGGTCAGCAAAATTGGATGTTTTTAGCACTCCCGGGGACAGGAAAATTGGATTTTTTGCACACTCCAGGGGTCAGGAAAATTGGGTTTTTTTCACACTCCCGGGGTCACGAAAATTGGGTTTTTTTCACACTCCCGGGGTCAAGAAAATCACATTTTTTCACTCTCCCGGGGTCAGGAGATTCTGATTTTTTCACACTCCCGGGGTCAAGAAAATCACATTTTTTCACACTCCCGGAGTCAGGAGATTCTGATTTTATTCACACTCCCGGGGTCAGGAATATTGGATTTTTTCACACTCCCGGGATCAGGAAATTCTGATATTTTTCACACTCCCGGGGTCAGGAAAATCGGATATTTTCACACTCCCGGGGTCAGGAAAATCAGATTTTTTCACACTCCCGGGGTCAGGAAAATTGGATTTTTCTCACACTCCCGGGGTCAGGAAAATTGGTTTTTTTTTTCACACTCCAGGGGTCAAGAAAATCACATTTTTTCACACTCCCGGGGTCAGGAGATTCTGATTTTTTTTACACTCCCGGGGTCAAGAAAATCACATTTTTTCACACTCCCAGGGTCAGGAAAATTGTTTATTTTCATACTCCCGGGGTCAAGAAAATCACATTTTTTCACACTCCCGGGGTCAGGAATTTCTGATTTTTTTCATACTCCCGGGGTCAAGAAAATCACATTTTTTCACACTCCCGGGGTCAGGACATTCTGATATTTTTCACATTACCGGGGTCAGGAAAATCCGGTATTTTCACACTCCCGGGGTCAGGAAAATCCGATTTTTTTCATACTCCCGGGGTCAGGAAAATTGGATATTTTCATACTCCCGGGGTCAGGAAAATCAGATTTTTTTCATACTCCCGGGGTCAAGAAAATCACATTTTTTCACACTCCCGGGGTCAGGAAAATTGGATGTTTTTAGCACTCCCGGGGTCAGGAAAATTGGATTTTTTTTCACACTCCCGGGGTCAGGAAAATTGGGGTTTTTTCACACTCCCGGGGTCAAGAAACTCACATTTTTTCACACTCCCGGGGTCAGGAAAATTGGGTTTTTTTCACACTCCTGGGGTCAGGAAAATTGGGTTTTTTTCACACTCCCGGGGTCAAGAAAATCACATTTTTTCACACTCCCGGGGTCAGGAGATTCTGATTTTTTCACACTCCCGGGATCAAGAAAATCACATTTTTTCACACTCCCGGAGTCAGGAGATTCTGATTTTTTTCACACTCCCGGGGTCAGGAAAATTGGATTTTTTCACACTCCCGGGATCAGGAAATTCTGATATTTTTCACACTCCCGGGGTCAGGAAAATCAGATTTTTTTCATACTCCCTGGGTCAGGAAAATTGGATATTTTCATACTCCCGGGGTCAGGAAAATCGCATTTTTCATACTCACGGTGTTAGGAAAATCACATTTTTTCACACTCCCGGGGTCAGGAAATTCTGATATTTTTCACACTCCCGGGGTCAGGAAAATTGGATATTTTCATACTCCCGGGGTCAGGAAAATTGCATTTTTCATACTCACGGTTTTAGGAAAATCGCATTTTTCATACTCCCGGGGTCAGGAAAATCCAAATTTTTCACACTCCCGGGGTCAAGAAAATCACATTTTTTCACACTCCCGGGGTCAGGAAAATTGGGTTTTTTTCACACTCCCGGGGTCAAGAAAATCACATTTTTTCACTCTCCTGGGGTCAGGAGATTTTTTCACACTCCCGGGGTCAAGAAAATCACATTTGTTCACACTCCCGGGGTCAGGAGATTCTGATTTTTTTCACACTCCCGGGGTCAGGAAAATTGGATTTTTCTCACACTCCCGGGGTCAGGAAAATTGGTTTTTTTTTTCACACTCCAGGGGTCAAGAAAATCACATTTTTTCACACTCCCGGGGTCAGGAGATTCTGATTTTTTTTACACTCCCGGGGCCAAGAAAATCACATTTTTTCACTCTCCCGGGGTCAGGAGATTCTGATTTTTTCACACTCCCGGGGTCAAGAAAATCACATTTTTTCACACTCCCGGGGTCAGGAGATTCTGATTTTTTTCACACTCCCGGGGTCAGGAAAATTGGATTTTTTCACACTCCCGGGATCAGGAAATTCTGATATTTTTCACACTCCCGGGGTCAGGAAAATCGGATATTTTCACACTCCCGTGGTCAGGAAAATCAGATTTTTTTCATACTCCCGGGGTCAGGAAAATTGGATATTTTCATACTCCCGGGGTCAGGAAAATCGCATTTTTCATACTCACGGTGTTAGGAAAATCGCATTTTTCATCTCCCGGGGTCAGGAAAATCCAAATTTTTTCACACTCCCGGGGTCAAGAAAATCACATTTTTTCACACTACTTGGGGTCAGGAAAATTGGATTTTTTTCACACTCCCGGGGTAAGGAAAATTGGGGTTTTTTCACACTCCCGGGGTCAAGAAAATCACATTTTTTCACTCTCCCGGGGTCAGGAGATTTTTTCACACTCCCGGGGTCAGGAGATTCTGATTTTTTCACACTCCCGGGGTCAGGAGATTCTGATTTTTTTCACACTCCCGGGGTCAGGAAAATTGGATTTTTCACACTCCCGGGATCAGGAAATTCTGATATTTTTCACACTCCCGGAGTCAGGAAAATCGGATATTTTCACACTCCCGGTGTCAGGAAAATCAGATTTTTTTTCATACTCCCGGGGTCAGGAAAATTGGATATTTTCATACTCCCGGGGTCAGGAAAATCGCGTTTTTCATACTCCCGGTGTTAGGAAAATCGCATTTTTCATACTCCCGGGGTCAGGAAAATCCAAATTTTTTCACACTCCCGGGGTCAAGAAAATCACATTTTTTCACACTCCCGGGGTCAGGAAAATTGGATTTTTTTCATACTCCCGGGGTCAAGAAAATCACATTTTTTCACACTCCCGGGGTCAGGACATTCTGATATTTTTCACACTCCCGGGGTCAGGAAAATCGGATATTTTCACACTCCCGGGGTCAGGAAAATCAGATTATTTTCATACTCCCGGGGTCAGGAAAATTGGATATTTTCATACTCCCGGGGTCAGGAAAATCGCATTTTTCATACTCACGGTGTTAGGAAAATCACATTTTTTCACACTCCCGGGGTCAGGAAATTCTGATATTTTTCACACTCCCGGGGTCAGGAAAATCGGATATTTTCACACTCCCGGGGTCAGGAAAGTCAGATTTTTTTCATACTCCCGGGGTCAAGAAAATCACATTTTGTCACACTACCGGGGTCAGGAAAATTGGATTTTTTTCACACTCCCGGGGTCAGGAAAATTGGGGTTTTTTCACACTCCCGGGGTCAAGAAACTCACATTTTTTCACACTCCCGGGGTCAGGAAAAATGGGTTTTATTCACACTCCCGGGGTCAGTAAAATTGGGTTTTTTTCACACTCCCGGGGTCAAGAAAATCACATTTTTTCACTCTCCCGGGGTCAGGAGATTCTGATTTTTTTCACACTCCCGGGGTCAGGAAAATTGGATTTTTTCACACTCCCGGGATCAGGAAATTCTGATATTTTTCACACTCCCGGGGTCAGGAAAATCGGATATTTTCACACTCCCGGGGTCAGGAAAAATCAGATTTTTTCACACTCCCGGGGTCAGGAAAATTGGATTTTTTTTCACACTCCCGGGGTCAGGAAAAAAAATTTTTCACACTCCAGGGGTCAAGAAAATCACATTTTTTCGCACTCCCGGGGTCAGGAGATTCTGATTTTTTTACACTCCCGGGGTCAAGAAAATCACATTTTTTCACACTCCCAGGGTCAGGAAAATTGTTTATTTTCATACTCCCGGCGTCAAGAAAATCACATTTTTTCACACTCCCGGGGTCAGGAATTTCTGATTTTTTTCATACTCCCGGGGTCAAGAAAATCACATTTTTTCACACTCCCGGGGTCAGGACATTCTGATATTTTTCACACTCCTGGGGTCAGGAAAATCGGATATTTTCACACTCCCGGGGTCAGGAAAATCAGATTTTTTTCATACTCCCAGGGTCAGGAAAATTGGATATTTTCATACTCCCCGGGTCAGGAAAATCAGATTTTTTTCATACTCCCGGGGTCAAGAAAATCACATTTTTTCACACTACCGGGGTCAGGAAAATTGGATTTTTTTCACACTGCCAGGGTTAGGAAAATTGGATGTTTTTAGCACTCCCGGGGTCAGGAAAATTGGATTTTTTTCACACTCCCGGGGTCAGGAAAATTGGGGTTTTTTCACACTCCCAGGGTCAAGAAACTCACATTTTTTCACACTCCCGGGGTCAGGAAAATTGGGTTTTTTTCACACTCCCGGGGTCAGGAAAATTGGGTTTTTTCACACTCCCGGGGTCAAGAAAATCACATTTTTTCACTCTCCCGGGGTCAGGAGATTCTGATTTTTTCACACTCCCGGGGTCAAGAAAATCACATTTTTTCACACTCCCGGGGTCAGGAGATTCTGATTTTTTTTCACACTCCCGGGGTCAGGAAAATTGGATTTTTTTCACACTCCCGGGATCAGGAAATTCTGATATTTTTCACACTCCCGGGGTCAGGAAAATCGGATATTTTCACACTCCCGGGGTCAGGAAAATCAGATTTTTTCACACTCCCGGGGTCAGGAAAATTGGATTTTTTTCACACTCCCGGGGTCAGGAAAATTGGTTTTTTTTTCACACTCCAGGGTCAAGAAAATCACATTTTTTCACACTCTCGGGGTCAGGAGATTCTGATTTTTTCACACTCCTGGGGTGAAGAAAATCACATTTTTTCACACTCCCAGGATCAGGAAAATTGTTTATTTTCATACTCCCGGGGTCAAGAAAATCACATTATTTCACACTCCCGGGGTCAGGAAAATCGGATATTTTCACACTCCCGGGGTCAGGAAAATCAGATTTTTTCACACTCCCGGGGTCAGGAAAATCGGATATTTTCACACTCCCGGGGTCAGGAAAATCAGATTTTTTTCATACTCCCGGGGTCAGGAAAATTGGATATTTTCATACTCCCGGGGTCAGGAAAATCGCATTTTTCATACTCACGGTGTTAGGAAAATCACATTTTTTCACACTCCTGGGGTCAGGAAATTCTGATATTTTTCACACTCCCGGGGTCAGGAAAATCGGATATTTTCACACTCCCGGGGTCAGGAAAATCAGATTTTTTTGATACACCCGGGGTCAATAAAATCACATTTTTTCACACTACCGGGGTCAGGAAAATTGGATTTTTTTCACACTCCCGGGGTCAGCAAAATTGGATGTTTTTAGCACTCCCGGGGTCAAGAAACTCACATTTTTTCACACTCCCGGGGTCAGGAAAATTGGGTTTTTTTCACACTCCCGGGGTCAGGAAAATTGGGTTTTTTCACACTCCCGGGGTCAAGAAAATCACATTTTTTCACTCTCCCGGGGTCAGGAGATTCTGATTTTTTCACACTCCCGGGGTCAAGAAAATCACATTTTTTCACACTCCCGGGGTCAGGAGATTCTGATTTTTTTCACACTCCCGGGGTCAGGAATATTGGATTTTTTCACACTCCCGGGATCAGGAAATTCTGATATTTTTCACACTCCCGGGTTCAGGAAAATCGGATATTTTCACACTCCCGGGGTCAGGAAAATCAGATTTTTTCACACTCCCGGGGTCAGGAAAATTGGATTTTTCTCACACTCCCGGGGTCAGGAAAATTGGTTTTTTTTTCACACTCCAGGGGTCAAGAAAATCACATTTTTTCACACTCCCGGGGTCAGGAGATTCTGATTTTTTTTACACTCCCGGGGTCAAGAAAATCATATTTTTTCACACTCCCAGGGTCAGGAAAATTGTTTATTTTCATACTCCCGGGGTCAAGAAAATCACATTTTTTCACACTCCCGGGGTCAGGAATTTCTGATTTTTTTCATACTCCCGGGGTCAAGAAAATCATATTTTTTCACACTCCCGGGGTCAGGAAAATTGGGTTTTTTTCACACTCCCGGGGTCAGGAAAATTGGGGTTTTTCACACTCCCGGGGTCAAGAAAATCACATTTTTTCACTCTCCCGGGGTCAGGAGATTCTGATTTTTTCACACTCCCGGGGTCAAGAAAATCACATTTTTTCACTCTCCCGGGGTCAGGAGATTCTGATTTTTTCACACTCCCGGGGTCAAGAAAATCACATTTTTTCACACTCCCGGGGTCAGGAGATTCTGATTTTTTTCACACTCCCGGGGTCAGGAATATTGGATTTTTTCACACTCCCGGGTTCAGGAAAATCGGATATTTTCACACTCCCGGGGTCAGGAAAATCAGATTTTTTCACACTCCCGGGGTCAGGAAAATTGGATTTTTCTCACACTCCCGGGGTCAGGAAAATTGGTTTTTTTTTCACACTCCAGGGGTCAAGAAAATCACATTTTTTCACACTCCCGGGGTCAGGAGATTCTGATTTTTTTTACACTCCCGGGGTCAAGAAAATCATATTTTTTCACACTCCCAGGGTCAGGAAAATTGTTTATTTTCATACTCCCGGGGTCAAGAAAATCACATTTTTTCACACTCCCGGGGTCAGGAATTTCTGATTTTTTTCATACTCCCGGGGTCAAGAAAATCATATTTTTTCACACTCCCGGGGTCAGGACATTCTGATATTTTTCACACTCCCGGGGTCAGGAAAATCCGATTTTTTTCATACTCCCGGGGTCAGGAAAATTGGATATTTTCATACTCCCGGGGTCAGGAAAATCAGATTTTTTTCATACTCCCGGGGTCAAGAAAATCACATTTTTTCACACTCCCGGGGTCAGGAAAATTGGATGTTTTTAGCACTCCCGGGGTCAGGAAAATTGGATTTATTTCACACTCCCGGGGTCAGGAAAATTGGGGTTTTTTCACACTCCCGGGGTCAAGAAACTCACATTTTTTCACACTCCCGGGGTCAGGAAAAGTGGGTTTTTTTCACACTCCTGGGGTCAGGAAAATTGGGTTTTTTTCACACTCCCGGGGTCAAGAAAATCACATTTTTTCACTCTCCCGGAGTCAGGAGATTCTGATTTTTTTCACACTCCCGGGGTCAGGAAAATTGGATTTTTTTCATACTCCCGGGGTCAGGAAAATTGGATATTTTCATACTCCCGGGGTTAGGAAAATCGCATTTTTCATACTCACGGTGTTAGGAAAATCACATTTTTTCACACTCCCGGGGTCAGGAAATTCTGATATTTTTCACACTCCCGGGGTCAGGAAAATTGGATATTTTCATACTCCCGGGGTCAGGAAAATCGCATTTTTCATACTCACGGTTTTAGGAAAATCACATTTTTCATACTCCCGGGGTCAGGAAAATCCAAATTTTTTCACACTCCCGGGGTCAAGAAAATCACATTTTTTCACACTCCCGGGGTCAGGAAAATTGGGTTTTTTTCACACTCCCGGGGTTAGGAAAATTGGATGTTTTTAGCACTCCCGGGGTCAGGAAAATTGGAGTTGAGGAGCGACCCGTGCCTGGATTCGAGGGAGAACTGTTAATGGACTGAGTTATTTGGAGGTAATTTGTTCTAACGTGACAGAAAAGGAGTGAGATTGAACATGTGTGTTTAAAGGGGAGAGGAAAGTTCCAGGGGCGGTTCTTGCCTGGTTTGAGTCAGCAACCTCCGATGCATTGAAATCACAACAAAGCTACAGTTTGGGCAAAACTTTGGTTACTATGGTGATATTGGATGTTATTTTTGTTATAAACTCATCTTAAAATTGGAGCTGGCAGCTGCAAAGAGACAGGGAACTACAAGACTCTGCAACATCAAGTGAGAAAGTTTGTTTCATTATACTTTGAACAGCCTTCGGCAGCCTCTGTTATCAAAGTGGTGACTGGACTGCAGCCTCCTTCCCCTGCATTCCTTCGCTGGAGTTACAAGGTTACTGAGTGCTATTGGAGCAGACGACAAACTGTACTTTGGCATTTCCCCCCCATTTCTATATAGCACTTAAAGTGAAAGAAGGAAAGGAAAATAAGTTGAAAAAGGGACATAAACTCCTGTTTATATATTTTGTGTACTTTCTAGACAACCCATATTAATGGTCTTCCTACACTCTGGGTTATATTTGCATTCCCTCCCCCTTCTCTTAACCCCTTATCTGCTGTATTCTGACATATACTATTAAGCATTATTGGTGTTGACATTGTTACCTATTTATGCTGATTTTCTCTCTCTTTTTCCT
Source organism: Bradypodion pumilum (assembly GCA_035047305.1). Taxonomy (NCBI): domain Eukaryota; kingdom Metazoa; phylum Chordata; class Lepidosauria; order Squamata; family Chamaeleonidae; genus Bradypodion; species Bradypodion pumilum. The sequence continues at coordinate 165,775,110 of JAWDJD010000005.1, read as the reverse complement.
TCTATATAAGAGTGGTTGAAGATTGTTTAATGAGTAAGAGGGTAAAAGCACCAAATCAGGATCCATTTTGGGTGAGAGATAAAAGATTAATAAGAAGGGAGCAAGAAGAAAGCAGAAGAAGATCATTGAGGGAAGAACTTGATGAGATTTTTGATTTGGAACAATTAAAAAAGAAAGTGGGAGAAAGAAGGAGTAAACAATTGCAACAAGGGATTCAGGAAAAGCAACAGGAGGGTGGGGGTGAGGGGTTAGAAGGAATGAGCAGGGCAGGAACTTTAAAAACACAGGTTACTCTAATGGATTTACCATCTGTCCAAAATAAGGATTCAGATGCAGAGGAGGGGACAGAGATGGATAAGACTTCAACTTCCAATATTAAAGATTTAAAGGGAAACTTAGAGTCTAGATTTGATAAGTTGGAGCAGGCACTACAAACAAAGCTTCAAGATATGGAAGAACAAAGATTGTTAGATAATAAAAGATTTCAAATGGAGATTAAAGACACTATTTCAAAAGTAATTAAATCAACTAAAGTTGAATGTACAAATTTGATTGAGGAAATACAGGATTTGAAAGAAGGGATAAATGCCATTGGTAAAGAAGTGTGGGAATTACATCATGATATGAAAGAAATGAAGGTGAGAGTGAATTCCACAGAGGACAAGTGGTCAGATCAGGAAAAAAGGTTGGGTTATCTGGAAGATCAATTGAGAAAAAATAATGTGGTGATTAGACATATCCCGGAGGGTAATCCAGATGATTTAAAACAGAGATTTTTAAATTGGCTGAATGGATTAAATTTAGGGGAGAATGTGGGTCCGGAAGAAATAGCGAGCATATATAGATTAGGCCCCAAAAAAACCAATGGAGGTGGAGTGCGAAATGTCCTGGTGAAATTTGTTAATTTGGGCTTAAAATTAAAATTGATGAATCGAATTAAATCTTTAGGTCAAGAAGCCCTAAAAATGGAATCTATAACAGTAGAAGTATACAATGACATATCATTGGAATAACGGGTCTGGAGGTCACGTTTAAAACCAGTGACTAAAATATTAAGAGACAAGGGCATTAAATATAATTGGAGACCACCTAAACAATTAAGATTCATGAATCAAGGGAAAAATTTTGCATTAAGGGAAACTCCACAAATGTTGGACATACTTATAAGTGCAAATATTATAGAGAAGGGTTCAAAGGACTGGCAATCTCTAAAGGAGTTACTAACTCCAAAGATGAAGGAGCAGGAAGATGAGGTGGAAGACGAAGAAATGCTGGGGGCGGAGGGAGGTAATTAAATGGTTTGGTCATTCATTTTATTAAATGGTCTATTGAAAATATATTAATTTTTAAGTTTGTAAAAATAGATATTGAACATGCAACGGTTGTATGTCAGAATGTCATTTTTTTTGCTTAACGTCCCCCCTCCCCCGACTTTGGATGTCAAAGGTTGCTTTCCGACTAGGAAAGTGGGGGGGGTTGAGAATTTTTTTCTCATTTTTGTTATTGTTAAGTTTTTTTCTTTGCACATGGAATTTAAAGGTTGATAGAAGTAAATTAAAATGGATGAAAGAGAACTTTTTCTGTAGTTTTTTAAATTTTTTCCACAATTTTTCTTTTTTCTTTCAATGTTGGGGAACTGTCGGTGAGGGTAATAAGACCAATACTCCCTCATGTCAAGGAGATTAAAAATTATATCATACAATGTTAAGGGCCTGGGGAATCAAATTAAGAGAAAAAGACTAGAGGTAATTTTGAACAGAGAGAAAGCAGATGTTATATTCCTTCAAGAGACTCACCAAAAAAATGTAAATAAAAATAATCTTTATGTAAAGGGAACCGATATATATGAAAAATGTTTGGGAACCTCAAATTCTAGAGGTATAGCTACCATAATAGCGAATAAACTGGGGTTTATAATGTCCAAGAATATATGTGATAAAGAGGGAAGGTTTCAGCTAATTAAGGGTAAGATCGAAGATGATGAATATACCTTGGTAAACATTTATGCTCCAAACAAAAATCAAGGTTTCTTTTTAGATAAGATTTTACCAATTATAAAAAAAGAAAGATCACCAAATTTGATAGTAGGTGGAGACTTTAATTTAACAAGAGCTGTGACTGATGTTTCCAATTATTCCAACTATCGGAAAGGTCAATTCAATATACTTGACAGGTGGATGAAGAAGCTAAATCTTACAGATACTTGGAGATATATGAAAGGAAAGGAAAAGGGATTTACCTTCTTCTCCTCAGTGTCAAGAACATATTCCAGATTGGATTATTTTATGGTATCAGAGAACCTTTCACATAATTTGGAAGAATTTAAAATAGGCACGTTTAAGTTGTCAGATCATACCCCAATCACTTTGGAAATTAATTTAGGAAAGGATGTTTCAAAAAGTAATATATGGAGGTTTGACACAAAACTCCTAAATAATGAAGTGATAAAGAAAAGATTGATGGACAAATGGGTAGAAAAATGGGAGATCAATGATACGGGTGAAGTGGCACCACATATTTTATGGGATGCCATGAAAGCAGTATTAAGGGGAGACTGCATTCAGGAAAAAATTATTATTGATAGAGAATTAAATAGGAAAATAGTTAAAAGAGATCAAGAATTAAAAGAATTAGAAAGAAGACATGCAGAGGATGGTAATGAGAGGAATTGGAATAAACTTCAGTCTTTAAGAAAAGAGGTAATAGGTTTAGAAATTGACAAAGCAAGAAAGGATTTGGTATATCTAAAGAGAAATGACTTTGAATTTAATAGTAAGGATATGAAAACTTTAGCAAAAAGAGCAAAAAATAAGAAGATCAAGAGACAAATAGAAGCTCTGTCAGATGAGGATGGTCTCATAGTACATAAACTAGAGGGGAAACTCCATATTGCAGAAAAGTTCTTTGCGGATTTATACAAAGAAAAGTCGGTTAATATGACAAATTTAGGAACTTTTTTAGATCAAAATTTAAATATAAAACTAAAAAAAGAACATTCAGATTATATGGAGCAAGAAATTCAAGATAAAGAAATTGAAATAGTGATTAAAAACTTAAAAAATGACAAAGCACCAGGTGAAGATGGTTTTCCATCGGAAATATATAAACAATGTCAGGATGTAATGATTCCCAAATTAAAGAAATTGTATAATTATATATTAGAGGGGGGAAATATGCCAAAATCCTGGAGTCGTTCAATTATGGTATTGATCCCAAAACCAGGTAAAGATAGGGAAAAAATTGATGCCTACCGCCCTATCTCCTTATTAAATCAGGACGCTAAGATATTCACCTCTTTATTGAATAATAGACTTAACAGCTTTTTAAGCTTTTATATAGGAGAGGATCAAGCTGGTTTTTTGAAGGGCAGACAGATGGAGGGATTGATAAGTAGGTTAGTTAATATTATAGATTTGGTTAAAAAGAGTAAGGAAAAAGTTTGTATTTTGGCACTAGATATCTACAAAGCATTTGACTCTATTCAGTGGTCTACTATTAAAGAAATATGTTGCAGATTAGAGTTTGGTTCTAAATTTAAACATGCAATTGATCAATTATATAATGATTCAGTGACAAGAATAAAAATGAATAATAGGTTAAGTGGAGAAATCGAGATTAAGGCTGGTACCCGACAAGGCTGCCCACTCTCCCCATCACTTTTCATTCTAGCAATGGAGTTGTTAGCAAGAAGTATTCAACAAGATGAAGGTTTGACAGGTGTTAAAAACAAAAAAATTAGTCTATTTGCAGATGACACCTTGCTAGTGGTCAAGGACCCTCTTCTAAATATTAATAAAATTCAACATCATTTGAAGTTATTCGAGCAAGTTACAGGATTAAAAATAAATTGGAATAAAACAGAAGCTATTACTTGTAATCTATCGGAGGGGGAAAAGAAGAAAGTAATGGAGAAATATAAATTTAAAATAAGAGATAGAATGAGATATTTGGGAATAATGGTGTCAGATGAAGTTAAGGATTTGTATAAGATCAACTTTAATAAGTTAAAAGAGGAAATAAAAAAATTAAGGATCAATGGAAATCATTGAAAATATCATGGTTTGGGATGATAAATTTGTGCAGGATGAAAATTATGCCAAAACTAAACTTTTTATTTGAAAATTTACCAATACAAATAAAAGAAACAGAGCTTAAAATCTGGCAGAAATTGATAAATGAAATCTGTAACAACGGAAAAAAGCCAAGAATTAATAAAAGTTTATGGTATTTTAAAAACAAGTTGGGAGGGCTAAATATCCCGAATGTTAAACTCTATTACAGAGCTTTCAATTTAAAGAGAATTATTAAATTATTAAGTCAAAATTATGCGCAAAAGTATGAATTAGATTATATAGAGTTTAGAAATTGGAAGGGCGAATTATTTTTAGGTGAGATAAGAACTAATCCCCAATTTTGTAATTTTTCTTTAAAGAATATATTCAGAATATGGAAAGGATTAAAACCAATATTATCTCCAAATTCTTCGCCCATAATGGAAATTTTAGACCAACAAAATTGCCCTTTAGAGGTAACAATAAGTACAAGAGAAATTTTAACACGCAAAAAAGCTCTGTTAATCACGGATTGGATTGATAATTGTAATACCATCTTCCAAAGAAAAAGTATTTATGCGGAGTTAGGCTTAAACTGGTTGCAAGAACTACAGATGGAGGCGTGGAATAGAAAGATGAGGGAAAACAATACAATAAATCGGGCATCAACCCCCTTTGAAAATCTGACTCTTGAAGTAAGGAATGGTAAAAAGAATTTAAAAGGTTTAGTGGGTAAGATTTATCAGTTGCTAAATTCTAGTGAAGATACTCAGCACTGGCTTAAAAAAACTTGGGAGGAGGATTTGGGAATCGTAATAAAAGATGAGAACTGGAAAAAGAAATGGACTCATAGAAGTATGAAATCACTCTCAATAAAGGAAAAAGAACATAATTGTAAAGTACTTTGGAGGTGGTATCTCACTCCAGCCAAATTACATTTAATAAATAATAAAAACTCTGATTTATGCTGGAGATGTAATAAAGGAAAAGGGACTTACATTCATATGTGGTGGCTGTGTGATAAAATGAGGAATTTCTGGGATGTTATAGAAGAAGAATTGAATAAAATATTAAACATAACAATAGTGCTAAGTCCAAAGATAGTATTACTAGGTGAAGTGGATGATTTACATCTGGAAAATAATAAAAAAGAATTATTGTTATCTTTATTGATGGTTGCCAGACAGCTAATTGCCAAGGAATGGAAGAGTGGAAATAATATTAATAAAGTTAGATGGTACGCAGATGTTTGGCAATTGGCTCTCAATGAGAAATTAACTATCCAAGTTCACCAGAAAAAGGGGTTACCAATAAAGACACCATTTTGGGAGATTTGGGGTCCCTTTGTCAACTTCGCTTTATTAGGTGATAACAAGTTTAACCCAAGCCCTGACATGATCCAATTTTGGAAACAGAATTGAAGGTAAATGGTCAAGAAACCCCTGCCGACATTCCCCGACAGAGCACAGGTGGTCGGGTTATATGGTTTTATTGCTTTAGATATTTTTTATAATGTATAGATTTGTTACTGTATTATTTTTTGTATTATTTTCATTATTTGTTTTTGTATTATTTCAGTTCTTAATAAAAGCTAAAATTTAAAAAAAAATAAAAAAAAATAAAAAAAAGGAAAATTGGATTTTTTTCACACTCCCGGGGTCAGGAAAATTGGGGTTTTTTCACACTCCCAGGGTCAAGAAACTCACATTTTTTCACACTCCCGGGGTCAGGAAAATTGGGTTTTTTCACACTCCCGGGGTCAGGAAAATTGGGTTTTTTTCACACTCCCGGGGTCAAGAAAATCACTTTTTTTCACTCTCCCGGGGTCAGGAGATTCTGATTTTTTCACACTCCCGGGGTCAAGAAAATCACATTTTTTCACACTCCCGGGGTCAGGAGATTCTGATTTTTTTTCACACTCCCGGGATCAGGAAATTCTGATATTTTTCACACTCCCGGGGTCAGGAAAATCGGATATTTTCACACTCCCGGGGTCAGGAAAATCAGATTTTTTCACACTCCCGGGGTCAGGAAAATTGGATTTTTTTCACACTCCCGGGGTCAGGAAAATTGGTTTTTTTTTCACACTCCAGGGGTCAAGAAAATCACATTTTTTCACACTCCCGGGGTCAGGAGATTCTGATTTTTTCACACTCCTGGGGTGAAGAAAATCACATTTTTTCACACTCCCAGGATCAGGAAAATTGTTTATTTTCATACTCCCGGGGTCAAGAAAATCACATTTTTTCACACTCCCGGGGTCAGGAAAATCGGATATTTTCACACTCCCGGGGTCAGGAAAATCAGATTTTTTCACACTCCCGGGGTCAGGAAAATCGGATATTTTCACACTCCCGGGGTCAGGAAAATCAGATTTTTTTCATACTCCCGGGGTCAGGAAAATTGGATATTTTCATACTCCCGGGGTCAGGAAAATCGCATTTTTCATACTCACGGTGTTAGGAAAATCACATTTTTTCACACTCCTGGGGTCAGGAAATTCTGATATTTTTCACACTCCCGGGGTCAGGAAAATCGGATATTTTCACACTCCCGGGGTCAGGAAAATCAGATTTTTTCACACTCTCGGGGTCAGGAAAATTGGATTTTTCTCACACTCCCGGGGTCAGGAAAATTGGTTTTTTTTTCACACTCCAGGGGTCAGAAAAATTGGATATTTTCATACTCCCGGGGTCAGGAAAATCGCATTTTTCATACTCACGGTGTTAGGAAAATCGCATTTTTCATCTCCCGGGGTCAGGAAAATCCAAATTTTTTCACACTCCCGGGGTCAAGAAAATCACATTTTTTCACACTCCTTGGGATCAGGAAAATTGGATTTTTTTCACACTCCCGGGGTAAGGAAAATTGGGGTTTTTTCACACTCCCGGGGTCAAGAAAATCACATTTTTTCACTCTCCTGGGGTCAGGAGATTTTTTCACACTCCCGGGGTCAAGAAAATCACATTTTTTCACACTCCCGGGGTCAGGAGATTCTGATTTTTTCACACTCCCGGGGTCAAGAAAATCACATTTTTTCACACTCCCGGGGTCAGGAGATTCTGATTTTTTTTCACACTCCCGGGGTCAGGAAAATTGGATTTTTTCACACTCCCGGGATCAGGAAATTCTGATATTTTTCACACTCCCGGGGTCAGGAAAATCGGATATTTTCACACTCCCGGGGTCAGGAAAATCAGATTTTTTCACACTCCCGGGGTCAGGAAAATTGGATTTTTTTCACACTCCCGGGGTCAGGAAAATTGGTTTTTTTTTTCACACTCCAGGGGTCAAGAAAATCACATTTTTTCACACTCCCGGGGTCAGGAGATTCTGATTTTTTCACACTCCTGGGGTGAAGAAAATCACATTTTTTCACACTCCCAGGATCAGGAAAATTGTTTATTTTCATACTCCCGGGGTCAAGAAAATCACATTTTTTCACACTCCCGGGGTCAGGAAAATCGGATATTTTCACACTCCCGGGGTCAGGAAAATCAGATTTTTTCACACTCCCGGGGTCAGGAAAATCGGATATTTTCACACTCCCGGGGTCAGGAAAATCAGATTTTTTCACACTCCCGGGGTCAGGAAAATTGGATTTTTCTCACACTCCCGGGGTCAGGAAAATTGGTTTTTTTTTTCACACTCCAGGGGTCAGAAAAATTGGATATTTTCATACTCCCGGGGTCAGGAAAATCGCATTTTTCATACTCACGGTGTTAGGAAAATCGCATTTTTCATCTCCCGGGGTCAGGAAAATCCAAATTTTTTCACACTCCCGGGGTCAAGAAAATCACATTTTTTCACACTCCTTGGGATCAGGAAAATTGGATTTTTTTCACACTCCCGGGGTAAGGAAAATTGGGGTTTTTTCACACTCCAGGGGTCAAGAAAATCACATTTTTTCACTCTCCCGGGGTCAGGAGATTTTTTCACACTCCCGGGGTCAAGAAAATCACATTTTTTCACACTCCCGGGGTCAGGAGATTCTGATTTTTTTCACACTCCCGGGGTCAGGAAAATTGGATTTTTTCACACTCCCGGGATCAGGAAATTCTGATATTTTTCACACTCCCGGAGTCAGGAAAATCGGATATTTTCACACTCCCGGTGTCAGGAAAATCAGATTTTTTTCATACTCCCGGGGTCAGGAAAATTGGATATTTTCATACTCCCGGGGTCAGGAAAATCGCATTTTTCATACTCACGGTGTTAGGAAAATCGCATTTTTCATACTCCCGGGGTCAGGAAAATCCAAATTTTTTCACACTCCCGGGGTCAAGAAAATCACATTTTTTCACACTCCCGGGGTCAGGAAAATTGGATTTTTTTCATACTCCCGGGGTCAAGAAAATCACATTTTTTCACACTCCCGGGGTCAGGACATTCTGATATTTTTCACACTCCCGGGGTCAGGAAAATCGGATATTTTCACACTCCCGGGGTCAGGAAAATCAGATTTTTTTCATACTCCCGGGGTCAGGAAAATTGGATATTTTCATACTCCCGGGGTCAGGAAAATCGCATTTTTCATACTCACGGTGTTAGGAAAATCACATTTTTTCACACTCCCGGGGTCAGGAAATTCTGATATTTTTCACGCTCCCGGGGTCAGGAAAATCGGATATTTTCACACTCCTGGGGTCAGGAAAGTCAGATTTTTTTCATACTCCCGGGGTCAAGAAAATCACATTTTGTCACACTACCGGGGTCAGGAAAATTGGATTTTTTTCACACTCCCGGGGTCAGGAAAATTGGGGTTTTTTCACACTCCCGGGGTCAAGAAACTCACATTTTTTCACACTCCCGGGGTCAGGAAAATTGGGTTTTTTTCACACTCCTGGGGTCAGGAAATTTGGGTTTTTTCCACACTCCCGGGGTCAAGAAAATCACATTTTTTCACTCTCCCGGGGTCAGGAGATTCTGATTTTTTCACACTCCCGGGATCAAGAAAATCACATTTTTTCACACTCCCGGAGTCAGGAGATTCTGATTTTTTTCACACTCCCGGGGTCAGGAAAATTGGATTTTTTTCACACTCCCGGGGTCAGGAAAATTGGGGTTTTTTCACACTCCCGGGGTCAAGAAACTCACATTTTTTCACACTCCCGGGGTCAGGAAAATTAGGTTTTTTTCACACTCCTGGGGTCAGGAAATTTGGGTTTTTTTCACACTCCTGGGATCAAGAAAATCACATTTTTTCACACTCCCGGAGTCTGGAGATTCTGATTTTTTTAGCACTCCCGGGGTCAGGAAAATTGGATTTTTTTCACACTCCCGGGGTCAGGAAAATTGGGGTTTTTTCACACTCCTGGGGTCAAGAAACTCACATTTTTTCACACTCCCGGGGTCAGGAAAATTGGGATTTTTTCACACTCCTGGGGTCAGGAAATTTGGGTTTTTTTCACACTCCCGGGGTCAAGAAAATCACATTTTTTCACTCTCCCGGGGTCAGGAGATTCTGATTTTTTCACACTCCCGGGATCAAGAAAATCACATTTTTTCACACTCCCGGAGTCAGGAGATTCTGATTTTTTTCACACTCCCGGGGTCAGGAAAATTGGATTTTTTCACACTCCCGGGATCAGGAAATTCTGATATTTTTCACACTCCCGGGGTCAGGAAAATCAGATTTTTTTCATACTCCCGGGGTCAGGAAAATTGGATATTTTCATACTCCCGGGGTCAGGAAAATCGCATTTTTCATACTCACGGTGTTAGGAAAATCACATTTTTTCACACTCCCGGGGTCAGGAAATTCTGATATTTTTCACACTCCCGGGGTCAGGAAAATTGGATATTTTCATACTCCCGGGGTCAGGAAAATCGCATTTTTCATACTCACGGTTTTAGGAAAATCGCATTTTTCATACTCCCGGGGTCAGGAAAATCCAAATTTTTTCACACTCCCAGGGTCAAGAAAATCACATTTTTTCACACTCCTGGGGTCAGGAAAATTGGATTTTTTTCACACTCCCGGGGTCAGGAAAATTGGGGTTTTTTCACACTCCCGGGGTCAAGAAAATCACATTTTTTCACTCTCCTGGGGTCAGGAGATTTTTTCACACTCCCGGGGTCAAGAAAATCACATTTTTTCACACTCCCGGGGTCAGGAGATTCTGATTTTTTTCACACTCCCGGGGTCAGGAAAATTGGATTTTTTTCACACTCCCGGGGTCAGGAAAATTGGGGTTTTTTCACACTCCCGGGGTCAAGAAACTCACATTTTTTCACACTCCCGGGGTCAGGAAAATTGGGTTTTTTCCACACTCCCGGGGTCAAGAAAATCACATTTTTTCACTCTCCCGGGGTCAGGAGATTCTGATTTTTTCACACTCCCGGGGTCAAGAAAATCACATTTTTTCACACTCCCGGGGTCAGGAGATTCTGATTTTTTTCACACTCCCGGGGTCACGAAAATTGGATTTTTTCACCCTCCCGGGATCAGGAAATTCTGATATTTTTCACACTCCCGGGGTCAGGAAAATCGGATATTTTCACACTCCCGGGGTCAGGAAAATCAGATTTTTTTCATACTCCCGGGGTCAGGAAAATTGGATATTTTCATACTCCCGGGGTCAGGAAAATCGCATTTTTCATACTCACGGTGTTAGGAAAATCGCATTTTTCATCTCCCGGGGTCAGGAAAATCCAAATTTTTTCACACTCCCGGGGTCAAGAAAATCACATTTTTCACACTCCTTGGGGTCAGGAAAATTGGATTTTTTTCACACTCCCGGGGTAAGGAAAATTGGGGTTTTTTCACACTCCCGGGGTCAAGAAAATCACATTTTTTCACTCTCCCGGGGTCAGGAGATTTTTTCACACTCCCGGGGTCAAGAAAATCACATTTTTTCACACTCCCGGGGTCAGGAGTTTCTGATTTTTTTCACACTCCTGGGGTCAGGAAAATTGGATTTTTTCACACTCCCGGGATCAGGAAATTCTGATATTTTTCACACTCCCGGAGTCAGGAAAATCGGATATTTTCACACTCCCGGTGTAAGGAAAATCAGATTTTTTTCATACTCCCGGGGTCAGGAAAATTGGATATTTTCATACTCCCGGGGTCAGGAAAATCGCATTTTTCATACTCACGGTGTTAGGAAAATCGCATTTTTCATACTCCCGGGGTCAGGAAAATCCAAATTTTTTCACACTCCCGGGGTCAAGAAAATCACATTTTTTCACACTCCCGGGGTCAGGAAAATTGGATTTTTTTCATACTCCCGGGGTCAAGAAAATCACATTTTTTCACACTCCCGGGGTCAGGACATTCTGATATTTTTCACACTCCCGGGATCAGGAAAATCGGATATTTTCACACTCCCGGGGTCAGGAAAATCAGATTTTTTTCATACTCCCGGGGTCAGGAAAATTGGATATTTTCATACTCCCGGGGTCAGGAAAATCGCATTTTTCATACTCACGGTGTTAGGAAAATCACATTTTTTCACACTCCCGGGGTCAGGAAATTCTGATATTTTTCACACTCCCGGGGTCAGGAAAATCGGATATTTTCACACTCCCGGGGTCAGGAAAATCAGATTTTTTCACACTCCCGGGGTCAGGAAAATTGGATTTTTTTTCACACTCCCGGGGTCAGGAAAATTGGGGTTTTTTCACACTCCCGGGGTCAAGAAACTCACATTTTTTCACACTCCCGGGGTCAGGAAAATTGGATTTTTTTCACACTCCCGGGGTCAGGAAAATTGGGGTTTTTTCACACTCCCGGGGTCAAGAAACTCACATTTTTTCACACTCCCGGGGTCAGGAAAAATGGGTTTTATTCACACTCCCGGGGTCAGTAAAATTGGGTTTTTTTCACACTCCCGGGGTCAAGAAAATCACATTTTTTCACTCTCCCGGGGTCAGGAGATTCTGATTTTTTCACACTCCCGGGGTCAAGAAAATCACATTTTTTCACACTCCTGGGGTCAGGAGATTCTGATTTTTTTCACACTCCCGGGGTCAGGAAAATTGGATTTTTTCACACTCCCGGGATCAGGAAATTCTGATATTTTTCACACTCCCGGGGTCAGGAAAATCGGATATTTTCACACTCCCGGGGTCAGGAAAATTGGATTTTTTTCACACTCCCGGGGTCAGGAAAAAAATTTTTTTTCACACTCCAGGGGTCAAGAAAATCACATTTTTTCACACTCCCGGGGTCAGGAGATTCTGATTTTTTTTACACTCCCGAGGTCAAGAAAATCACATTTTTTCACACTCCCAGGGTCAGGAAAATTGTTTATTTTCATACTCCCGGCGTCAAGAAAATCACATTTTTTCACACTCCCGGGGTCAGGAATTTCTGATTTTTTTCATACTCCCGGGGTCAAGAAAATCACATTTTTTCACACTCCCGGGGTCAGGACATTCTGATATTTTTCACACTCCCGGGGTCAGGAAAATCGGATATTTTCACACACCCGGGGTCAGGAAAATCAGATTTTTTTCATACTCCCGGGGTCAGGAAAATTGGATATTTTCATACTCCCGGGGTCAGGAAAATCTGATTTTTTTCATACTCCCGGGGACAAGAAAATCACATTTTTTCACACTACCGGGGTCTGGAAAATTGGATTTTTTTCACACTCCCAGGGTTAGGAAAATTGGATGTTTTTAGCACTCCCGGGGTCAGGAAAATTGGATTTTTTTCACACTCCCGGGGTCAGGAAAATTTGGGTTTTTTCACACTTCCAGGGTCAAGAAACTCATATTTTTTAACACTCCCGGGGTCAGGAAAATTGGGTTTTTTTCACACTCCCGGGGTCAGGAAAATTGGGTTTTTTTCACACTCCCGGGGTCAAGAAAATCACATTTTTTTCACTCTCCCGGGGTCAGGAAAATCGGATATTTTCACACTCCCGGGGTCAGGAAAATTGGATTTTTTTCACACTCCCGGGGTCAAGAAAATCACATTTTTTCACACTCCCGGGGTCAGGAGATTCTGATTTTTTTTACACTCCCGAGGTCAAGAAAATCACATTTTTTCACACTCCCAGGGTCAGGAAAATTGTTTATTTTCATACTCCCAGGGTCAAGAAAATCACATTTTTTCACACTCCCGGGGTCAGGAATTTCTGATTTTTTTCATACTCCCGGGGTCAAGAAAATCACATTTTTTCACACTCCCGGGGTCAGGACATTCTGATATTTTTCACACTCCCGGGGTCAGGAAAATCGGATATTTTCACACACCCGGGGTCAGGAAAATCAGATTTTTTTCATACTCCCGGGGTCAGGAAAATTGGATATTTTCATACTCCCGGGGTCAGGAAAATCTGATTTTTTTCATACTCCCGGGGTCAAGAAAATCACATTTTTTCACACTACCGGGGTCAGGAAAATTGGATTTTTTTCACACTCCCAGGGTTAGGAAAATTGGATGTTTTTAGCACTCCCGGGGTCAGGAAAATTGGATTTTTTTCACACTCCCGGGGTCAGGAAAATTTGGGTTTTTTCACACTTCCAGGGTCAAGAAACTCACATTTTTTCACACTCCCGGGGTCAGGAAAATTGGGTTTTTTTTTCACACTCCCGGGGTCAGGAAAATTGGGTTTTTTTCACACTCCCGGGGTCAAGAAAATCACATTTTTTCACTCTCCCGGGGTCAGGAGATTCTGATTTTTTCACACTCCCGGGGTCAAGAAAATCACATTTTTTCACACTCCCGGGGTCAGGAGATTCTGATTTTTTTTCACACTCCCGGGGTCAGGAAAATTGGATTTTTTCACCCTCCCGGGATCAGGAAATTCTGATATTTTTCACACTCCCGGGGTCAGGAAAATCGGATATTTTCACACTCCCGGGGTCAGGAAAATCAGATTTTTTCACACTCCCAGGGTCAGGAAAATTGGATTTTTTTCACACTCCCGGGGTCAGGAAAATTGGTTTTTTTTCACACTCCAGGGGTCAAGAAAATCACATTTTTTCACACTCCCGGGGTCAGGAGATTCTGATTTTTTCACACTCCTGGGGTGAAGAAAATCACATTTTTTCACACTCCCAGGATCAGGAAAATTGTTTATTTTCATACTCCCGGGGTCAAGAAAATCACATTTTTTCACACTCCCGGGGTCAGGAAAATCGGATATTTTCACACTCCCGGGGTCAGGAAAATCAGATTTTTTCACACTCCCCGGGTCAGGAAAATTTGATTTTTTTCACACTCCCGGGTCAGGAAAATTGGGGTTTTTTCACACTCCCGGGGTCAAGAAACTCACATTTTTTCACACTCCCGGGGTCAGGAAAATTGGGTTTTTTTCACACTCCCGGGGTCAAGAAAATCACATTTTTTCACTCTCCTGGGGTCAGGAGATTCTGATTTTTTCACACTCCCGTGGTCAAGAAAATCACATTTTTTTCACACTCCCGGGGTCAGGAGATTCTGATTTTTTTCACACTCCCGGGGTCAGGAAAATTGGATTTTTTCACACTCCCGGGATCAGGAAATTCTGATATTTTTCACACTCCCGGGGTCAGGAAAATCGGATATTTTCACACTCCCGGGGTCAGGAAAATCAGATTTTTTTCATACTCCCGGGGTCAGGAAAATTGGATATTTTCATACTCCCGGGGTCAGGAAAATCGCATTTTTCATACTCACGGTGTTAGGAAAATCGTATTTTTCTTACTCCCGGGGTCAGGAAAATCCAAATTTTTTCACACTCCCGGGGTCAAGAAAATCACATTTTTTCACACTCCTGGAGTCAGGAAAATTGGATTTTTTTCACACTCTCGGGGTCAGGAAAATTGGATTTTTTTTCACACTCCCGGGGTCAGGAAAATTGGATTTTTTTCACACTCCCGGGGTCAGGAAAATTGGGTTTTTTTCACACTCCAGGGGTCAAGAAAATCACATTTTTTCACCCTCCCGGGGTCATTAGATTTTTGATTTTTTTTACACGCCCGGGGTCAAGAAAATCACATTTTTTCACACTCCCAGTTTCAGGAAAATTGGATTTTTCTCACACTCCCGGGTTCAGGAAAATTGGGTTTTTTTCACACTCCCGGTGTTAGGAAAATCACATTTTTTCACTCTCCCGGGGTCAGGAGATTCTGATTTTTTCACACTCCCGGGGTCAAGAAAATCACATTTTTTCACACTCCCGGGGTCAGGAGATTCTGATTTTTTTCACACTCCCAGCGTCAGGAAAATTGGATTTTTTCACACTCCCGGGATCAGGAAATTCTGATATTTTTCACACTCCCAGGGTCAGGAAAATCAGATATTTTCACACTCCCGGGGTCAGGAAAATCAGATTTTTTTCATACTCCCGGGGTCAGGAAAATTGGATATTTTCATACTCCCGGGGTCAGGAAAATTGGGTTTTTTTCACACTCCCGGGGTCAAGAAAATCACATTTTTTCACACTCCCGGGGTCAGGAGATTCTGATTTTTTTTACACTCCCGGGGTCAAGAAAATCACATTTTTTCACACTCCCAGGGTCAGGAAAATTGTTTATTTTCATACTCCCGGGGTCAAGAAAATCACATTTTTTCACACTCCCGGGGTCAGGAATTTCTGATTTTTTTCATACTCCCGGGGTCAAGAAAATCACATTTTTTCACACTCCCGGGGTCAGGACATTCTGATATTTTTCACACTCCCGGGGTCAGGAAAATCGGATATTTTCACACTCCCGGGGTCAGGAAAATCAGATTTTTTTCATACTCCCGGGGTCAGGAAAATTGGATATTTTCATACTCCCGGGGTCAGGAAAATCGCATTTTTCATACTCGCGGTGTTAGGAAAATCACATTTTTTCACTCTCCCGGGGTCAGGAGATTCTGATTTTTTCACACTCCCGGGGTCAAGAAAATCACATTTTTTCACACTCCCGGGGTCAGGAGATTCTGATTTTTTTCACACTCCCGGGGTCAGGAAAATTGGAATTTTTCACACTCCCGGGATCAGGAAATTCTGATATTTTTCAAACTCCTGGGGTCAGGAAAATCGGATATTTTCACACTCCCGGGGTCAGGAAAATCAGATTTTTTTCATACTCCCAGGGTCAGGAAAATTGGATATTTTCATACTGCCGGGGTCAGGAAAATCCAAATTTTTTCACACTCCCGGGGTCAAGAAAATCACATTTTTTCACACTCCTGGGGTCAGAAAAATTGGATTTTTTTCACACTCCCGGGGTAAGGAAAATTGGTTTTTTTTCACACTCCAGGGGTCAAGAAAATCACATTTTTTCACACTCCCGGGGTCAGGAGATTCTGATTTTTTTTACACTCCCGGGGTCAAGAAAATCGGATATTTTCACACTCCCGGGGTCAGGAAAATCAGATTTTTTCACACTCCCAGGGTCAGGAAAATTGTTTATTTTCATACTTCCGGGGTCAAGAAAATCACATTTTTTCACACTCCCGGGGTCAGGAGATTCTGATTTTTTCACACTCCCGGGGTCAAGAAAATCACATTTTTTCACACTCCCGGGGTCAGGAGATTCTGATTTTTTTTCACACTCCCGGGGTCAGGAAAATTGGATTTTTTCACACTCCCGGGATCAGGAAATTCTGATATTTTTCACACTCCCGGGGTCAGGAAAATCGGATATTTTCACACTCCCGGGGTCAGGAAAATCAGATTTTTTCACACTCCCAGGGTCAGGAAAATTGGATATTTTTCACACTCCCGGGGTCAGGAAAATTGGTTTTTTTTCACACTCCAGGGGTCAAGAAAATCACATTTTTTCACACTCCCGGGGTCAGGAGATTCTGATTTTTTAACACTCCTGGGGTGAAGAAAATCACATTTTTTCACACTCCCAGGATCAGGAAAATTGTTTATTTTCATACTCCCGGGGTCAAGAAAATCACATTTTTTCACACTCCCGGGGTCAGGAAAATCGGATATTTTCACACTCCCGGGGTCAGGAAAATCAGATTTTTTCACACTCCCCGGGTCAGGAAAATTGGATTTTTTTCACACTCCCGGGTCAGGAAAATTGGGGTTTTTTCACACTCCCGGGGTCAAGAAACTCACATTTTTTCACACTCCCGGGGTCAGGAAAATTGGTTTTTTTTCACACTCCCGGGGTCAGAAAAATTGGGTTTTTTTCACACTCCCGGGGTCAAGAAAATCACATTTTTTCACTCTCCTGGGGTCAGGAGATTCTGATTTTTTCACACTCCCGTGGTCAAGAAAATCACATTTTTTCACACTCCCGGGGTCAGGAGATTCTGATTTTTTTCACACTCCCGGGGTCAGGAAAATTGGATTTTTTCACACTCCCGGGATCAGGAAATTCTGATATTTTTCACACTCCCGGGGTCAGGAAAATCGGATATTTTCACACTCCCGGGGTCAGGAAAATCAGATTTTTTTCATACTCCCGGGGTCAGGAAAATTGGATATTTTCATACTCCCGGGGTCAGGAAAATCGCATTTTTCATACTCACGGTGTTAGGAAAATCGTATTTTTCATACTCCCGGGGTCAGGAAAATCCAAATTTTTTCACACTCCCGGGGTCAAGAAAATCACATTTTTTCACACTCCTGGAGTCAGGAAAATTGGATTTTTTTCACACTCTCGGGGTCAGGAAAATTGGATTTTTTTTCACACTCCCGGGGTCAGGAAAATTGGATATTTTCATACTCCCAGGGTCAGGAAAATTGGGTTTTTTTCACACTCCCGGGGTCAAGAAAATCACATTTTTTCACACTCCCGGGGTCAGGAGATTCTGATTTTTTTTACACTCCCGGGGTCAAGAAAATCACATTTTTTCACACTCCCAGGGTCAGGAAAATTGTTTATTTTCATACTCCCGGGGTCAAGAAAATCACATTTTTAAACACTCCCGGGGTCAGGAATTTCTGATTTTTTTCATACTCCCGGGGTCAAGAAAATCACATTTTTTCACACTCCCGGGGTCAGGACATTCTGATATTTTTCACACTCCCGGGGTCAGGAAAATCGGATATTTTCACACTCCCGGGGTCAGGAAAATCAGATTTTTTTCATACTCCCGGGGTCAGGAAAATTGGATATTTTCATACTCCCGGGGTCAGGAAAATCGCATTTTTCATACTCACGGTGTTAGGAAAATCACATTTTTTCACACTCCCGGGGTCAGGAAATTCTGATATTTTTCACACTCCCGGGGTCAGGAAAATCACATTTTTTCACTCTCCCGGGGTCAGGAGATTCTGATTTTTTCACACTCCCGGGGTCAAGAAAATCACATTTTTTCACACTCCCGGGGTCAGGAGATTCTGATTTTTTTCACACTCCCGGGGTCAGGAAAATTGGGTTTTTTTCACACTCCCGGGATCAGGAAATTCTGATATTTTTCACACTCCTGGGTCAGGAAAATCGGATATTTTCACACTCCCGGGGTCAGGAAAATCTGATTTTTTTCATACTCCCGGGGTCAGGAAAATATGATATTTTCATACTCCCGGGGTCAGGGAAATCGCATTTTTCATACTCACGGTGTTAGGAAAATCGCATTTTTCATACTCCCGGGGTCAGGAAAATCCAAATTTTTTCACACTCCCGGGGTCAAGAAAATCACATTTTTTCACACTCCTGGGGTCAGGAAAATTGGATTTTTTTTCACACTCCCGGGGTCAGGAAAATTGGATTTTTTTCACACTCCCGGGGTCAGGAAAATTGGTTTTTTTTCACACTCCAAGGGTCAAGAAAATCACATTTTTTCACACTCCCGGGGTCAGTAGATTCTGATTTTTTTTACACTCCCGGGGTCAAGAATATCACATTTTTTCACACTCCCAGGGTCAGGAAAATTGGATTTTTTTCACACTCCCGGGGTCAGGAGAATTTAATTTTTTTCACACTCCCGGGGTCAAGAAAATAACATTTTTTCACACTCCCGTGGTCAGAAGATTCTGATTTTTTCACACTCCCGGGGTCAGGAAAATCGGATATTTTCACACTCCCGGGGTTAGGAAAATCAGATTTTTTTCACACTCCCAGGGTCAGGAAAATTGGGGTTTTTTCACACTCCCGGGGTCAAGAAAATCACATTTTTTCACACTCCCGGGGTCAGGAGATTCTGATTTTTTTCACACTCCCGGGGTCAAGAAAATCACATTTTTTCACACTATCGGGGTCAGGAAAATTGGATTTTTTTCAAACTCACGGGGTCAGGACAATTGGATATTTTCATACTCCTGGGGTCAGGAAAATTGCAATTTTCAGACTCTCGGGGTCAGGAAAATCGCATTTTTCATACTCCCGGTGTCAGGAAAATCCAAAATTTTTCACATTCCCGGTGTTAGGAAAAATCACATTTTTCACACTCCCGGGGTCAGGAAAATTGGGGTTTTTTTCCACACTCCCGGGGTCAAGAAAATCACATTTTTTCACACTCCCGGGGTCAGAAGATTCTGATTTTTTTCACATTCCCGGGGTCAGGAAAATCGGATATTTTCACACTCCCGGGGTCAGGAGAATTTAATTTTTTTCACACTCCCGGGGTCAAGAAAATCACATTTTTTCACACTCCCAGGGTCAGGAAAATTGGATTTTTTCACACTCCCGGGGTCAGGAGAATTTAATTTTTTTCACACTCCCGGGGTCAAGAAAATAACATTTTTTCACACTCCCGGGGTCAGAAGATTCTGATTTTTTCACACTCCCGGGGTCAGGAAAATCGGATATTTTCACACTCCCGGGGTTAGGAAAATCAGATTTTTTTCACACTCCCGGGGTCAGGAAAATTGGGGTTTTTTCACACTCCCGGGGTCAAGAAAATCACATTTTTTCACACTCCCGGGGTCAGGAGATTCTGATTTTTTTCACACTCCCGGGGTCAAGAAAATCACATTTTTTCACACTATCGGGGTCAGGAAAATTGGATTTTTTTCAAACTCACGGGGTCAGGACAATTGGATATTTTCATACTCCTGGGGTCAGGAAAATTGCAATTTTCAGACTCTCAGGGTCAGGAAAATCGCATTTTTCATACTCCCGGTGTCAGGAAAATCCAAAATTTTTCACATTCCCGGTGTTAGGAAAAATCACATTTTTCACACTCCCGGGGTCAGGAAAATTGGGGGTTTTTTTTTTCACACTCCCGGGGTCAAGAAAATCACATTTTTTCACACTCCCGGGGTCAGAAGATTCTGATTTTTTTCACATTCCCGGGGTCAGGAAAATCGGATATTTTCACACTCCCGGGGTCAGGAGAATTTAATTTTTTTCACACTCCCGGGGTCAAGAAAATCACATTTTTTCATACTCCCGGGGTCAGGAAAATTGGATTTTTTTCACACTCCCGGGGTCAGGAAAATTGGATTTTTTTCACACTCCCGGAGTCAGGAAAAAATTTTTTTTCACACTCCCGGGGTCAAGAAAATCACATTTTTTCACGCTCCCGGGATCAGGAGATTCTGATTATTTTCACACTCCCGGGTTCAAGAAAATCACATTTTTTCACACTCCCGGGGTCAGGAAAATTGAATTTTTTTCACACTCCCGGGGTCAGGAAAATTGGATTTTTTTCACACTCCCGGGGTCAGGAAAATTGGGGGTTTTTTCCCACTCCCGGGGTCAAGAAAATCACATTTTTTTCATGCTCCCGGGGTCAGGAGAATCTGATTTTTTTCACTCTCCCGGTGTCAAGAAAATCACATTTTTTCACACTCCCGGGGTCAGGAAATTCTGATATTTTTCATACTCCCGGGGTGAGGAAAATCGGATATTTTCCACCCCCGGGGTCAGAAAAATAAGATTTTTTTCATACTCCCGGGGTCAGGAAAATTGGATTTTTTTCACACTTCCGGGGTCAGGAAAATTGGATATTTTCATACTCCCGGGGTCAGGAAAATTGCATTTTTCATGCTCCCGGGGTCAGGAAAATCGCATTTTTCATACTCCCGGGGTCAGGAAAATCCAAAATTTTTCACATTCCCGGTGTTAGGAAAATCACATTTTTCACACTCCCGGGGTCAGGAAAATTGGGTTTTTTTCACACTCCCGGGATCAAGAAAATCACATTTTTTCACACTCCCGGGGTCAGGAGATTCTGATTTTTTTTCACACTCCCGCGATCAAGAAAATCACATTTTTTCACACTCCCGGGGTCAGGAAATTCTAATTTTTTCACACTCCCGGTGTTAGGAAAATGACATTTTTCACACTCCCGGGGTCAGGAGAATTTAATTTATTTCACACTCCCGGTGTCAAGAAAATCACATTTTTTCACACTCCCGGGGTCCAAAAAATCGGATTTTTTTTCACCCTGGACTTGACTCACGGTATCAGAAAAATTGTATTTTTTTCACCCTGGACTTTACTCACGGTATCAGGAAAATGGGATTTTTTTCAACGTGGACTTGACTCACGGTATCAGAAAAATCGGATTTTTTTCACCCTGGTCTTGACTCATGGTATCAGGAAAATCTGATTTTTTTCACCCTTGACTTTACTCACGGTATCAGGAAAATGGGATTTTTTTCACCCTGGACTTGACTCACGGTATCAGAAAAATCTGATTTTTTTCACCCTGGACTTGACTCACGGCATCAGAAAAATCTGATTTTTTTCACACTGGATTTGACTCACGGGATTAAAAAAATCGGATTTTTTTCACCCTGGACTTGACTCCCGGGATCAAAAAAATCGGATTTTTTTCACCCTGGACTTGACTCACGGTATCAGGAAAATCTGATTTTTTTCATCCTGGACTTTACTCATGGTATCAGGAAAATCGGAATTTTTTTCACCCTGGACTTGACTCACGGTATCAGAAAAATCGGATTTTTTTCACCCTGGACTTGACTCACGGCATCAGTCAAATCGGGTTTTTTTCACACTGGATTTGACTCACCGGATTAAAAAAATCGGATTTTTTTCACCCTGGACTTGACTCACCGTATCAGGAAAATCTGATTTTTTTCACCCTGGACTTTACTCACGGTATCAGGAAAATGGGATTTTTTTCTCCCTGGACTTGACTCACGGTATCAGGAAAATATGATTTCTTTCACCCTGGACTTGACTCCCGGGATCAAAAAAATCGGATTTTTTTCACCCTGGACTTGACTCACGGTATCAGAAAAATCGGATTTTTTTCACCCTGGACTTGACTCATGGGATCAGAAAAATCTGATTTTTTTCACCCTGGACTTGACTCATGGGATCAAAAAAATCGGATTTTTTTCACCCTGGACATGACTCATGGTATCAGGAAAATCTGATTTTTTTTTCACCCTGGACTTTATTCATGGTATCAGGAAAAAGGGATTTTTTGACCCTGGACTTGACTCACGGGATCAGAAAAATCGGATTTTTTCACCCTGGACTTGTCTCACGGTATCAGGAAAATTTTATTTTTTTCATCCTGGACTTTACTCATGGTATTAGGAAAATCTGATTTTTTTCACCCTTGACTTGACTCACGGTATCAGAAAAATCGGATTTTTTTCACCCTGGACTTGACTCACGGCATCAGGAAAATGGGTTTTTTTTCACACTGGATTTGACTAACGGGATTAAAAAAATCTGATTTTTTTCAACCTGGACTTGACTCACGGTATCAGAAAAATCGGATTTTTTCAACCTGGACTCGTCTCACGGTTTCAGGAAAATCTGATTTTTTTCATCCTGGACTTGACTCACGGCATCAGAAAAATCTGATTTTTTTTTACACTGGATTTGACTCACGGGATTAAAAAAATCGGATTTTTTTCACCCTGGAGTTGACTCATGGTATCAGGAAAATCGGATTTTTTTCACCCTGGACTTGACTCACGGTATCAGGAAAATCTGATTTTTTTCACCTTGGACTTTACTCACTGTATCAGGAAAATGGGATATTTTTCACCCTGGACTTGACTCACGGTATCAGAAAAATCGGATTTTTTTCACCCTGGACTTGACTCACGGTATCAGAAAAATCGGATTTTTTTCACCCTGGACTTGACTCACGGCATCAGAAAAATCGGATTTTTTTCACACTGGATTTGACTCACCGGATTAAAAAAATCGGATTTTTTTCACCCTGGACTTGACTCACGGTATCAGAAAAATCGGAATTTTTTTCACCCTGGACTTGACTCACGGCATCAGAAAAATCGGATTTTTTTCACCCTGGACTTGACTCACGGCATCAGAAAAATCGGATTTTTTTCACCCTGGACTTGACTCACGGTATCAGAAAAATCGGATTTTTTTCACCCTGGACTTGACTCACGGCATCAGAAAAATCTGATTTTTTTCACACTGGATTTGACTCACGGGATTAAAAAAATCGGATTTTTTTCACCCTGGACTTGACGCCCGGGATCAAAAAAATCGGATTTTTTTCACCCTGGACTTGACTCACGGTATCAGGAAAATCTGATTTTTTTCAACCTGGACTTTACTCATGGTATCAGGAAAATCGGATTTTTTTCACCCTGGACTTGACTCACGGTATCAGAAAAATCGGATTTTTTTCACCCTGGACTTGACTCACGGCATCAGTCAAATCGGGTTTTTTTCACACTGGATTTGACTCACCGGATAAAAAAAATCGGATTTTTTTCACCCTGGACTTGACTCACCGTATCAGGAAAATCTGATTTTTTTCACCCTGGACTTTACTCACGGTATCAGGAAAATGGGATTTTTTTCTCCCTGGACTTGACTCACGGTATCAGGAAAATATGATTTCTTTCACCCTGGACTTGACTCCCGGGATCAAAAAAATCGGATTTTTTTCACCCTGGACTTGACTCATGGTATCAGGAAAATCTGATTTTTTTCACCCTGGACTTGACTCCTGGGATCAAAAAAATCGAATTTTTTTCACCCTGGACTTTACTCACGGTATCAGGAAAATCTGATTTTTTTCACCCTGGACTTGACTCCCGGGATCAAAAAAATAGGATTTTTTTCACCCTAGACTTGACTCACGGTATCAGAAAAATCGGATTTTTTCACCCTGGACTTGACTCCCGGGATCAAAAAAATCGGATTTTTTTCACCCTGGACTTGACTCACGGTATCAGAAAAATCTGATTTTTTTCAGCCTGGAATTGACTCACGGTATTAGGAAAATCTGATTTTTTTCATCCTGGACTTTACTCACGGTATTAGGAAAATGGGATTTTTTTCACCCTGGACTTGACTCACGGTATTAGGAAAATCTGATTTTTTTCACCCTGGACTTGACTCACGGCATCAGGAAAATGGGTTTTTTTTTCACACTGGATTTGACTAACGGGATTAAAAAAATCTGATTTTTTTCAACCTGGACTTGACTCACGGTATCAGAAAAATCGGATTTTTTCAACCTGGACTCGTCTCACGGTTTCAGGAAAATCTGATTTTTTTCATCCTGGACTTAACTCACGGCATCAGAAAAATCTGATTTTTTTTTACACTGGATTTGACTCACGGGATTAAAAAAATCGGATTTTTTTCACCCTGGAGTTGACTCATGGTATCAGGAAAATCGGATTTTTTTCACCCTGGACTTGACTCACCGTATCAGGAAAATCTGATTTTTTTCACCCTGGACTTTACTCACGGTATCAGGAAAATGGGATTTTTTTCTCCCTGGACTTGACTCACGGTATCAGGAAAATATGATTTCTTTCACCCTGGACTTGACTCCCGGGATCAAAAAAATCGGATTTTTTTCACCCTGGACTTGACTCATGGTATCAGGAAAATCTGATTTTTTTCACCCTGGACTTGACTCCTGGGATCAAAAAAATCGAATTTTTTTCACCCTGGACTTTACTCACGGTATCAGGAAAATCTGATTTTTTTCACCCTGGACTTGACTCCCGGGATCAAAAAAATAGGATTTTTTTCACCCTAGACTTGACTCACGGTATCAGAAAAATCGGATTTTTTCACCCTGGACTTGACTCCCGGGATCAAAAAAATCGGATTTTTTTCACCCTGGACTTGACTCACGGTATCAGAAAAATCTGATTTTTTTCAGCCTGGAATTGACTCACGGTATTAGGAAAATCTGATTTTTTTCATCCTGGACTTTACTCACGGTATTAGGAAAATGGGATTTTTTTCACCCTGGACTTGACTCACGGTATCAGAAATATCTGATTTTTTTCACCCTGGACTTGACTCACGGTATCAGAAAAATCTCATTTTTTTCACCCTGGACTTTACTCATGGTATCAGGAAAATGGGATTTTTTTCACCCTGGACTTGACTCACGGTATCAGAAAAATCGGATTTTTTTCACCCTGGACTTTACTCACGGTATCAGGAAAATGGGATTTTTTTCACCCTGGACTTGACTCACGGTATCAGGAAAATCTGATTTTTTTCACCCTGGACTTGATTCCCGGGATCAAAAAAATCGGATTTTTTTCACCCTGGACTTGACTCACGGTATCAGGAAAATCTGATTTTTTTCACCCTGGACTATACTCCCGGGATGAAAAAAATCGGATTTTTTTCACCCTGGACTTGACTCATGGTATCAGGAAAATCTGATTTTTTTCACCCTGGACTTGACTCACGGTATCAGGAAAATGGGATTTTTTTCACCCTGGATTTGACTCACGGGATTAAAAAAATATGATTTTTTTCACCCTGAACTTTACTCCCAGGATCAAAAAAATCTGATTTTTTTCACCCTGGACTTTACTCACGGTATCAGGAAAATGGGATTTTTTTCACCCTGGACTTGACTCCCGGGATCAAAAAAATAGGATTTTTTTCACCCTAGACTTGACTCACGGTATCAGAAAAATCGGATTTTTTCACCCTGGACTTGACTCCCGGGATCAAAAAAATCGGATTTTTTTCACCCTGGACTTGACTCACGGTATCAGAAAAATCTGATTTTTTTCATCCTGGACTTTACTCACGGTATCAGGAAAATGGGATTTTTTTCACCCTGGACTTGACTCACGGTATCAGGAAAATCTGATTTTTTTCACCCTGGACTTGATTCCCGGGATCAAAAAAATCGGATTTTTTTCACCCAGGACTTGACTCACGGTATCAGGAAAATCTGATTTTTTTCACCCTGGACTTTACTCCCGGGATGAAAAAAATCGGATTTTTTTCACCCTGGACTTGACTCATGGTATCAGGAAAATCTGATTTTTTTCACCCTGGACTTGACTCACGGTATCAGGAAAATGGGATTTTTTTCACCCTGGATTTGACTCACGGGATTAAAAAAATATGATTTTTTTCACCCTGAACTTTACTCCCAGGATCAAAAAAATCTGATTTTTTTCACCCTGGACTTTACTCACGGTATCAGGAAAATGGGATTTTTTTCACCCTGGACTTGACTCACGGTATCAGGAAAATCTGATTTTTTTCACCCTGGACTTTACTCACGGTATCAGGAAAATGGGATTTTTTTCACCCTGGACTTGACTCACGGTATCAGGAAAATCTGCTTTTTTTCACCCTGGACTTGACTCCCGGGATCAAAAAAATCTGCTTTTTTTTCACCCTGGACTTTACTCCCGGGATGAAAAAAATCCGATTTTTTTCACCCTGAACTTTACTCACGGTATCAGAAAAATCGGATTTTTTCACCCTGGACTTGACTCACGGTATCAGGAAAATCTGATTTTTTTCACCCTGGACTTTACTCCCGGGATGAAAAAAATCGGATTTTTTTCACCCTGGACTTGCCTCATGGTATCAGGAAAATCTGATTTTTTTCACCCTGGACTTGACTCACGGTATCAGGAAAATGGGATTTTTTTCACCCTGGATTTGACTCACGGGATTAAAAAAATATGATTTTTTTCACCCTGAACTTTACTCCCAGGATCAAAAAAATCTGATTTTTTTCACCCTGGACTTTACTCACGGTATCAGGAAAATGGGATTTTTTTCACCCTGGACTTGACTCCCGGGATCAAAAAAATAGGATTTTTTTCACCCTAGACTTGACTCACGGTATCAGAAAAATCGGATTTTTTCACCCTGGACTTGACTCCCGGGATCAAAAAAATCGGATTTTTTTCACCCTGGACTTGACTCACGGTATCAGAAAAATCTGATTTTTTTCATCCTGGACTTTACTCACGGTATCAGGAAAATGGGATTTTTTTCACCCTGGACTTGACTCACGGTATCAGGAAAATCTGATTTTTTTCACCCTGGACTTGATTCCCGGGATCAAAAAAATCGGATTTTTTTCACCCAGGACTTGACTCACGGTATCAGGAAAATCTGATTTTTTTCACCCTGGACTTTACTCCCGGGATGAAAAAAATCGGATTTTTTTCACCCTGGACTTGACTCATGGTATCAGGAAAATCTGATTTTTTTCACCCTGGACTTGACTCACGGTATCAGGAAAATGGGATTTTTTTCACCCTGGATTTGACTCACGGGATTAAAAAAATATGATTTTTTTCACCCTGAACTTTACTCCCAGGATCAAAAAAATCTGATTTTTTTCACCCTGGACTTTACTCACGGTATCAGGAAAATGGGATTTTTTTCACCCTGGACTTGACTCACGGTATCAGGAAAATCTGATTTTTTTCACCCTGGACTTTACTCACGGTATCAGGAAAATGGGATTTTTTTCACCCTGGACTTGACTCACGGTATCAGGAAAATCTGCTTTTTTTCACCCTGGACTTGACTCCCGGGATCAAAAAAATCTGCTTTTTTTTCACCCTGGACTTTACTCCCGGGATGAAAAAAATCCGATTTTTTTCACCCTGAACTTTACTCACGGTATCAGAAAAATCGGATTTTTTCACCCTGGACTTGACTCACGGTATCAGGAAAATCTGATTTTTTTCACCCTGGACTTTACTCCCGGGATGAAAAAAATCGGATTTTTTTCACCCTGGACTTGACTCATGGTATCAGGAAAATCTGATTTTTTTCACCCTGGACTTGACTCACGGTATCAGGAAAATGGGATTTTTTTCACCCTGGATTTGACTCACGGGATTAAAAAAATATGATTTTTTTCACCCTGAACTTTACTCCCAGGATCAAAAAAATCTGATTTTTTTCACCCTGGACTTTACTCACGGTATCAGGAACATGGGATTTTTTTCACCCTGGACTTGACTCCCGGGATCAAAAAAATAGGATTTTTTTCACCCTAGACTTGACTCACGGTATCAGAAAAATCGGATTTTTTCACCCTGGACTTGACTCCCGGGATCAAAAAAATCTGATTTTTTTCACCCTGGACTTGACTCACGGTATCAGAAAAATCTGATTTTTTTCATCCTGGACTTTACTCACGGTATCAGGAAAATGGGATTTTTTTCACCCTGGACTTGACTCACGGTATCAGAAATATCTGATTTTTTTCACTCTGGACTTGACTACCGAGATCAAAAAAATTGGATTTTTTTCACCCTGGACTTGACTCATGGTATCAGAAAAATCTCATTTTTTTCACCCTGGACTTTACTCATGGTATCAGGAAAATGGGATTTTTTTCACCCTGGACTTGACTCACGGTATCAGAAAAATCGGATTTTTTTCACCCTGGACTTTACTCACGGTATCAGGAAAATGGGATTTTTTTCACCCTGGACTTGACTCACGGTATCAGGAAAATCTGATTTTTTTCACCCTGGACTTGATTCCCGGGATCAAAAAAATCGGATTTTTTTCACCCTGGACTTGACTCACGGTATCAGGAAAATCTGATTTTTTTCACCCTGGACTATACTCCCGGGATGAAAAAAATCGGATTTTTTTCACCCTGGACTTGACTCATGGTATCAGGAAAATCTGATTTTTTTCACCCTGGACTTGACTCACGGTATCAGGAAAATGGGATTTTTTTCACCCTGGATTTGACTCACGGGATTAAAAAAATATGATTTTTTTCACCCTGAACTTTACTCCCAGGATCAAAAAAATCTGATTTTTTTCACCCTGGACATTACTCACGGTATCAGGAAAATGGGATTTTTTTCACCCTGGACTTGACTCACGGTATCAGGAAAATCTGATTTTTTTCACCCTGGACTTTACTCACGGTATCAGGAAAATGGGATTTTTTTCACCCTGGACTTGACTCACGGTATCAGGAAAATCTGCTTTTTTTCACCCTGGACTTGACTCCCGGGATCAAAAAAATCTGCTTTTTTTTCACCCTGGACTTTACTCCCGGGATGAAAAAAATCCGATTTTTTTCACCCTGAACTTTACTCACGGTATCAGAAAAATCGGATTTTTTCACCCTGGACTTGACTCCCGGGATCAAACAAATCGGATTTTTTTCACCCTGGACTTGACTCACCGTATCAGGAAAATCTGATTTTTTTCACCCTGAACTTTACTCACGGTATCAGAAAAATCGGATTTTTTCACCCTGGACTTGACTCACGGCATCAGAAAAATCTGATTTTTTTCACACTGGATTTGACTCACGGGATTAAAAAAATCGGATTTTTTTCACCCTGGACTTGACTCCCGGGATCAAAAAAATCGGATTTTTTTCACCCTGGACTTGACTCACGGTATCAGGAAAATCTGATTTTTTTTCATCCTGGACTTTACTCATGGTATCAGGAAAATCGGATTTTTTTTCACCCTGGACTTGACTCACGGTATCAGAAAAATCGGATTTTTTTCACACTGGATTTGAATCACCGGATTAAAAAAATCAGATTTTTTTCACCCTGGACTTGACTCACCGTATCAGGAAAATCTGATTTTTTTCACCCTGGACTTGACTCACCGTATCAGGAAAATCTGATTTTTTTCACCCTGGACTTTACTCACGGTATCAGGAAAATGGGATTTTTTTCTTCCTGGACTTGACTCACGGTATCAGGAAAATATGATTTCTTTCACCCTGGACTTGACTCCCTGGATCAAAAAAAGCTGATTTTTTTCACCCTGGACTTTACTCACGGGATTAAAAAAATATGATTTTTTTCACCCTGAACTTTACTCCCAGGATCAAAAAAATCTGATTTTTTTCACCCTGGACTTTACTCACGGTATCAGGAAAATGGGATTTTTTTCACCCTGGACTTGACTCACGGTATCAGGAAAATCTGATTTTTTTCACCCTGGACTTTACTCACGGTATCAGGAAAATGGGATTTTTTTTCACCCTGGACTTGACTCACGGTATCAGGAAAATCTGCTTTTTTTCACCCTGGACTTGACTCCCGGGATCAAAAAAATCTGCTTTTTTTTCACCCTGGACTTTACTCCCGGGATGAAAAAAATCCGATTTTTTTCACCCTGAACTTTACTCACGGTATCAGAAAAATCGGATTTTTTCACCCTGGACTTGACTCCCGGGATCAAACAAATCGGATTTTTTTCACCCTGGACTTGACTCACCGTATCAGGAAAATCTGATTTTTTTCACCCTGAACTTTACTCACGGTATCAGAAAAATCGGATTTTTTCACCCTGGACTTGACTCACGGCATCAGAAAAATCTGATTTTTTTCACACTGGACTTTACTCCCGGGATGAAAAAAATCCGATTTTTTTCACCCTGAACTTTACTCACGGTATCAGGAAAATGGGATTTTTTTCACCCTGGACTTGACTCACGGTATCAGGAAAATCTGATTTTTTTTCATCCTGGACTTTACTCATGGTATCAGGAAAATCGGATTTTTTTTCACCCTGGACTTGACTCACGGTATCAGAAAAATCTCATTTTTTTCACCCTGGACTTTACTCATGGTATCAGGAAAATGGGATTTTTTTCACCCTGGACTTGACTCACGGTATCAGAAAAATCGGATTTTTTTCACCCTGGACTTGACTCCCGGGATCAAA
Organism: Bradypodion pumilum; assembly: GCA_035047305.1. Lineage (NCBI taxonomy): Eukaryota > Metazoa > Chordata > Lepidosauria > Squamata > Chamaeleonidae > Bradypodion > Bradypodion pumilum. The sequence continues at coordinate 165,744,346 of JAWDJD010000005.1, read as the reverse complement.
CAAATCGGATTTTTTTCACCCTGGACTTGACTCACCGTATCAGGAAAATCTGATTTTTTTCACCCTGGACTTTACTCACGGTATCAGGAAAATGGGATTTTTTTCTCCCTGGACTTGACTCACGGTATCAGGAAAATATGATTTCTTTCACCCTGGACTTGACTCCCGGGATCAAAAAAATCGGATTTTTTTCACCCTGGACTTGACTCATGGTATCAGGAAAATCTGATTTTTTTCACCCTGGACTTGACTCCTGGGATCAAAAAAATCGAATTTTTTTCACCCTGGACTTTACTCACGGTATCAGGAAAATCTGATTTTTTTCACCCTGGACTTGACTCCCGGGATCAAAAAAATAGGATTTTTTTCACCCTAGACTTGACTCACGGTATCAGAAAAATCGGATTTTTTCACCCTGGACTTGACTCCCGGGATCAAAAAAATCGGATTTTTTTCACCCTGGACTTGACTCACGGTATCAGAAAAATCTGATTTTTTTCAGCCTGGAATTGACTCACGGTATTAGGAAAATCTGATTTTTTTCATCCTGGACTTTACTCACGGTATTAGGAAAATGGGATTTTTTTCACCCTGGACTTGACTCACGGTATCAGAAATATCTGATTTTTTTCACCCTGGACTTGACTCACGGTATCAGAAAAATCTCATTTTTTTCACCCTGGACTTTACTCATGGTATCAGGAAAATGGGATTTTTTTCACCCTGGACTTGACTCACGGTATCAGAAAAATCGGATTTTTTTCACCCTGGACTTTACTCACGGTATCAGGAAAATGGGATTTTTTTCACCCTGGACTTGACTCACGGTATCAGGAAAATCGGATTTTTTTCACCCTGGACTTTACTCACGGTATCAGGAAAATGGGATTTTTTTCACCCTGGACTTGACTCACGGTATCAGGAAAATCTGATTTTTTTCACCCTGGACTTGATTCCCGGGATCAAAAAAATCGGATTTTTTTCACCCTGGACTTGACTCACGGTATCAGGAAAATCTGATTTTTTTCACCCTGGACTATACTCCCGGGATGAAAAAAATCGGATTTTTTTCACCCTGGACTTGACTCATGGTATCAGGAAAATCTGATTTTTTTCACCCTGGACTTGACTCACGGTATCAGGAAAATGGGATTTTTTTCACCCTGGATTTGACTCACGGGATTAAAAAAATATGATTTTTTTCACCCTGAACTTTACTCCCAGGATCAAAAAAATCTGATTTTTTTCACCCTGGACATTACTCACGGTATCAGGAAAATGGGATTTTTTTCACCCTGGACTTGACTCACGGTATCAGGAAAATCTGATTTTTTTCACCCTGGACTTTACTCACGGTATCAGGAAAATGGGATTTTTTTCACCCTGGACTTGACTCACGGTATCAGGAAAATCTGCTTTTTTTCACCCTGGACTTGACTCCCGGGATCAAAAAAATCTGCTTTTTTTTCACCCTGGACTTTACTCCCGGGATGAAAAAAATCCGATTTTTTTCACCCTGAACTTTACTCACGGTATCAGAAAAATCGGATTTTTTCACCCTGGACTTGACTCCCGGGATCAAACAAATCGGATTTTTTTCACCCTGGACTTGACTCACCGTATCAGGAAAATCTGATTTTTTTCACCCTGAACTTTACTCACGGTATCAGAAAAATCGGATTTTTTCACCCTGGACTTGACTCACGGCATCAGAAAAATCTGATTTTTTTCACACTGGATTTGACTCACGGGATTAAAAAAATCGGATTTTTTTCACCCTGGACTTGACTCCCGGGATCAAAAAAATCGGATTTTTTTCACCCTGGACTTGACTCACGGTATCAGGAAAATCTGATTTTTTTTCATCCTGGACTTTACTCATGGTATCAGGAAAATCGGATTTTTTTTCACCCTGGACTTGACTCACGGTATCAGAAAAATCGGATTTTTTTCACACTGGATTTGAATCACCGGATTAAAAAAATCAGATTTTTTTCACCCTGGACTTGACTCACCGTATCAGGAAAATCTGATTTTTTTCACCCTGGACTTTACTCACGGTATCAGGAAAATGGGATTTTTTTCTTCCTGGACTTGACTCACGGTATCAGGAAAATATGATTTCTTTCACCCTGGACTTGACTCCCTGGATCAAAAAAAGCTGATTTTTTTCACCCTGGACTTTACTCACGGGATTAAAAAAATATGATTTTTTTCACCCTGAACTTTACTCCCAGGATCAAAAAAATCTGATTTTTTTCACCCTGGACTTTACTCACGGTATCAGGAAAATGGGATTTTTTTCACCCTGGACTTGACTCACGGTATCAGGAAAATCTGATTTTTTTCACCCTGGACTTTACTCACGGTATCAGGAAAATGGGATTTTTTTTCACCCTGGACTTGACTCACGGTATCAGGAAAATCTGCTTTTTTTCACCCTGGACTTGACTCCCGGGATCAAAAAAATCTGCTTTTTTTTCACCCTGGACTTTACTCCCGGGATGAAAAAAATCCGATTTTTTTCACCCTGAACTTTACTCACGGTATCAGAAAAATCGGATTTTTTCACCCTGGACTTGACTCCCGGGATCAAACAAATCGGATTTTTTTCACCCTGGACTTGACTCACCGTATCAGGAAAATCTGATTTTTTTCACCCTGAACTTTACTCACGGTATCAGAAAAATCGGATTTTTTCACCCTGGACTTGACTCACGGCATCAGAAAAATCTGATTTTTTTCACACTGGATTTGACTCACGGGATTAAAAAAATCGGATTTTTTTCACCCTGGACTTGACTCCCGGGATCAAAAAAATCGGATTTTTTTCACCCTGGACTTGACTCACGGTATCAGGAAAATCTGATTTTTTTTCATCCTGGACTTTACTCATGGTATCAGGAAAATCGGATTTTTTTTCACCCTGGACTTGACTCACGGTATCAGAAAAATCGGATTTTTTTCACACTGGATTTGAATCACCGGATTAAAAAAATCAGATTTTTTTCACCCTGGACTTGACTCACCGTATCAGGAAAATCTGATTTTTTTCACCCTGGACTTTACTCACGGTATCAGGAAAATGGGATTTTTTTCTTCCTGGACTTGACTCACGGTATCAGGAAAATATGATTTCTTTCACCCTGGACTTGACTCCCTGGATCAAAAAAAGCTGATTTTTTTCACCCTGGACTTTACTCACGGGATTAAAAAAATATGATTTTTTTCACCCTGAACTTTACTCCCAGGATCAAAAAAATCTGATTTTTTTCACCCTGGACTTTACTCACGGTATCAGGAAAATGGGATTTTTTTCACCCTGGACTTGACTCACGGTATCAGGAAAATCTGATTTTTTTCACCCTGGACTTTACTCACGGTATCAGGAAAATGGGATTTTTTTTCACCCTGGACTTGACTCACGGTATCAGGAAAATCTGCTTTTTTTCACCCTGGACTTGACTCCCGGGATCAAAAAAATCTGCTTTTTTTTCACCCTGGACTTTACTCCCGGGATGAAAAAAATCCGATTTTTTTCACCCTGAACTTTACTCACGGTATCAGAAAAATCGGATTTTTTCACCCTGGACTTGACTCCCGGGATCAAACAAATCGGATTTTTTTCACCCTGGACTTGACTCACCGTATCAGGAAAATCTGATTTTTTTCACCCTGAACTTTACTCACGGTATCAGAAAAATCAGATTTTTTCACCCTGGACTTGACTCACGGCATCAGAAAAATCTGATTTTTTTCACACTGGACTTTACTCCCGGGATGAAAAAAATCCGATTTTTTTCACCCTGAACTTTACTCACGGTATCAGGAAAATGGGATTTTTTTCACCCTGGACTTGACTCACGGTATCAGGAAAATCTGATTTTTTTTCATCCTGGACTTTACTCATGGTATCAGGAAAATCGGATTTTTTTTCACCCTGGACTTGACTCACGGTATCAGAAAAATCTCATTTTTTTCACCCTGGACTTTACTCATGGTATCAGGAAAATGGGATTTTTTTCACCCTGGACTTGACTCACGGTATCAGAAAAATCGGATTTTTTTCACCCTGGACTTGACTCCCGGGATCAAACAAATCGGATTTTTTTCACCCTGGACTTGACTCACCGTATCAGGAAAATCTGATTTTTTTCACCCTGGACTTTACTCACGGTATCAGGAAAATGGGATTTTTTTCTCCCTGGACTTGACTCACGGTATCAGGAAAATATGATTTCTTTCACCCTGGACTTGACTCCCGGGATCAAAAAAATCGGATTTTTTTCACCCTGGACTTGACTCATGGTATCAGGAAAATCTGATTTTTTTCACCCTGGACTTGACTCCTGGGATCAAAAAAATCGAATTTTTTTCACCCTGGACTTTACTCACGGTATCAGGAAAATCTGATTTTTTTCACCCTGGACTTGACTCCCGGGATCAAAAAAATAGGATTTTTTTCACCCTAGACTTGACTCACGGTATCAGAAAAATCGGATTTTTTCACCCTGGACTTGACTCCCGGGATCAAAAAAATCGGATTTTTTTCACCCTGGACTTGACTCACGGTATCAGAAAAATCTGATTTTTTTCAGCCTGGAATTGACTCACGGTATTAGGAAAATCTGATTTTTTTCATCCTGGACTTTACTCACGGTATTAGGAAAATGGGATTTTTTTCACCCTGGACTTGACTCACGGTATCAGAAATATCTGATTTTTTTCACCCTGGACTTGACTCACGGTATCAGAAAAATCTCATTTTTTTCACCCTGGACTTTACTCATGGTATCAGGAAAATGGGATTTTTTTCACCCTGGACTTGACTCACGGTATCAGAAAAATCGGATTTTTTTCACCCTGGACTTTACTCACGGTATCAGGAAAATGGGATTTTTTTCACCCTGGACTTGACTCACGGTATCAGGAAAATCTGATTTTTTTCACCCTGGACTTGATTCCCGGGATCAAAAAAATCGGATTTTTTTCACCCTGGACTTGACTCACGGTATCAGGAAAATCTGATTTTTTTCACCCTGGACTATACTCCCGGGATGAAAAAAATCGGATTTTTTTCACCCTGGACTTGACTCATGGTATCAGGAAAATCTGATTTTTTTCACCCTGGACTTGACTCACGGTATCAGGAAAATGGGATTTTTTTCACCCTGGATTTGACTCACGGGATTAAAAAAATATGATTTTTTTCACCCTGAACTTTACTCCCAGGATCAAAAAAATCTGATTTTTTTCACCCTGGACTTTACTCACGGTATCAGGAAAATGGGATTTTTTTCACCCTGGACTTGACTCCCGGGATCAAAAAAATAGGATTTTTTTCACCCTAGACTTGACTCACGGTATCAGAAAAATCGGATTTTTTCACCCTGGACTTGACTCCCGGGATCAAAAAAATCGGATTTTTTTCACCCTGGACTTGACTCACGGTATCAGAAAAATCTGATTTTTTTCATCCTGGACTTTACTCACGGTATCAGGAAAATCGGATTTTTTTCACCCTGGACTTGACTCACGGTATCAGGAAAATCTGATTTTTTTCACCCTGGACTTGATTCCCGGGATCAAAAAAATCGGATTTTTTTCACCCAGGACTTGACTCACGGTATCAGGAAAATCTGATTTTTTTCACCCTGGACTTTACTCCCGGGATGAAAAAAATCGGATTTTTTTCACCCTGGACTTGACTCATGGTATCAGGAAAATCTGATTTTTTTCACCCTGGACTTGACTCACGGTATCAGGAAAATGGGATTTTTTTCACCCTGGATTTGACTCACGGGATTAAAAAAATATGATTTTTTTCACCCTGAACTTTACTCCCAGGATCAAAAAAATCTGATTTTTTTCACCCTGGACTTTACTCACGGTATCAGGAAAATGGGATTTTTTTCACCCTGGACTTGACTCACGGTATCAGGAAAATCTGATTTTTTTCACCCTGGACTTTACTCACGGTATCAGGAAAATGGGATTTTTTTCACCCTGGACTTGACTCACGGTATCAGGAAAATCTGCTTTTTTTCACCCTGGACTTGACTCCTGGGATCAAAAAAATCTGCTTTTTTTTCACCCTGGACTTTACTCCCGGGATGAAAAAAATCCGATTTTTTTCACCCTGAACTTTACTCACGGTATCAGAAAAATCGGATTTTTTCACCCTGGACTTGACTCACGGTATCAGGAAAATCTGATTTTTTTCACCCTGGACTTTACTCCCGGGATGAAAAAAATCGGATTTTTTTCACCCTGGACTTGACTCATGGTATCAGGAAAATCTGATTTTTTTCACCCTGGACTTGACTCACGGTATCAGGAAAATGGGATTTTTTTCACCCTGGATTTGACTCACGGGATTAAAAAAATATGATTTTTTTCACCCTGAACTTTACTCCCAGGATCAAAAAAATCTGATTTTTTTTCACCCTGGACTTTACTCACGGTATCAGGAACATGGGATTTTTTTCACCCTGGACTTGACTCCCGGGATCAAAAAAATAGGATTTTTTTCACCCTAGACTTGACTCACGGTATCAGAAAAATCGGATTTTTTCACCCTGGACTTGACTCCCATGGATCAAAAAAATCGGATTTTTTTCACCCTGGACTTGACTCACGGTATCAGAAAAATCTGATTTTTTTCATCCTGGACTTTACTCACGGTATCAGGAAAATGGGATTTTTTTCACCCTGGACTTGACTCACGGTATCAGAAATATCTGATTTTTTTCACTCTGGACTTGACTACCGAGATCAAAAAAATTGGATTTTTTTCACCCTGGACTTGACTCACGGTATCAGAAAAATCTCATTTTTTTCACCCTGGACTTTACTCATGGTATCAGGAAAATGGGATTTTTTTCACCCTGGACTTGACTCACGGTATCAGAAAAATCGGATTTTTTTCACCCTGGACTTTACTCACGGTATCAGGAAAATGGGATTTTTTTCACCCTGGACTTGACTCACGGTATCAGGAAAATCTGATTTTTTTCACCCTGGACTTGATTCCCGGGATCAAAAAAATCGGATTTTTTTCACCCTGGACTTGACTCACGGTATCAGGAAAATCTGATTTTTTTCACCCTGGACTATACTCCCGGGATGAAAAAAATCGGATTTTTTTCACCCTGGACTTGACTCATGGTATCAGGAAAATCTGATTTTTTTCACCCTGGACTTGACTCACGGTATCAGGAAAATGGGATTTTTTTCACCCTGGATTTGACTCACGGGATTAAAAAAATATGATTTTTTTCACCCTGAACTTTACTCCCAGGATCAAAAAAATCTGATTTTTTTCACCCTGGACTTTACTCACGGTATCAGGAAAATGGGATTTTTTTCACCCTGGACTTGACTCACGGTATCAGGAAAATCTGATTTTTTTCACCCTGGACTTTACTCACGGTATCAGGAAAATGGGATTTTTTTCACCCTGGACTTGACTCACGGTATCAGGAAAATCTGCTTTTTTTCACCCTGGACTTGACTCCCGGGATCAAAAAAATCTGCTTTTTTTTCTCCCTGGACTTTACTCCCGGGATGAAAAAAATCCGATTTTTTTCACCCTGAACTTTACTCACGGTATCAGAAAAATCGGATTTTTTCACCCTGGACTTGACTCCCGGGATCAAACAAATCGGATTTTTTTCACCCTGGACTTGACTCACCGTATCAGGAAAATCTGATTTTTTTCACCCTGAACTTTACTCACGGTATCAGAAAAATCGGATTTTTTCACCCTGGACTTGACTCACGGCATCAGAAAAATCTGATTTTTTTCACACTGGATTTGACTCACGGGATTAAAAAAATCAGATTTTTTTCACCCTGGACTTGACTCCCGGGATCAAAAAAATCGGATTTTTTTCACCCTGGACTTGACTCACGGTATCAGGAAAATCTGATTTTTTTTCATCCTGGACTTTACTCATGGTATCAGGAAAATCGGATTTTTTTTCACCCTGGACTTGACTCACGGTATCAGAAAAATCGGATTTTTTTCACACTGGATTTGACTCACCGGATTAAAAAAATCAGATTTTTTTCACCCTGGACTTGACTCACCGTATCAGGAAAATCTGATTTTTTTCACCCTGGACTTTACTCACGGTATCAGGAAAATGGGATTTTTTTCTTCCTGGACTTGACTCACGGTATCAGGAAAATATGATTTCTTTCACCCTGGACTTGACTCCCTGGATCAAAAAAAGCTGATTTTTTTCACCCTGGACTTTACTCACGGGATTAAAAAAATATGATTTTTTTCACCCTGAACTTTACTCCCAGGATCAAAAAAATCTGATTTTTTTCACCCTGGACTTTACTCACGGTATCAGGAAAATGGGATTTTTTTCACCCTGGACTTGACTCACGGTATCAGGAAAATCTGATTTTTTTCACCCTGGACTTTACTCACGGTATCAGGAAAATGGGATTTTTTTCACCCTGGACTTGACTCACGGTATCAGGAAAATCTGCTTTTTTTCACCCTGGACTTGACTCCCGGGATCAAAAAAATCTGCTTTTTTTTCACCCTGGACTTTACTCCCGGGATGAAAAAAATCCGATTTTTTTCACCCTGAACTTTACTCACGGTATCAGAAAAATCGGATTTTTTCACCCTGGACTTGACTCCCGGGATCAAACAAATCGGATTTTTTTCACCCTGGACTTGACTCACCGTATCAGGAAAATCTGATTTTTTTCACCCTGAACTTTACTCACGGTATCAGAAAAATCGGATTTTTTCACCCTGGACTTGACTCACGGCATCAGAAAAATCTGATTTTTTTCACACTGGACTTTACTCCCGGGATGAAAAAAATCCGATTTTTTTCACCCTGAACTTTACTCACGGTATCAGGAAAATGGGATTTTTTTCACCCTGGACTTGACTCACGGTATCAGGAAAATCTGATTTTTTTTCATCCTGGACTTTACTCATGGTATCAGGAAAATCGGATTTTTTTTCACCCTGGACTTGACTCACGGTATCAGAAAAATCTCATTTTTTTCACCCTGGACTTTACTCATGGTATCAGGAAAATGGGATTTTTTTCACCCTGGACTTGACTCACGGTATCAGAAAAATCGGATTTTTTTCACCCTGGACTTTACTCACGGTATCAGGAAAATGGGATTTTTTTCACCCTGGACTTGACTCACGGTATCAGGAAAATCTGATTTTTTTCACCCTGGACTTGATTCCCGGGATCAAAAAAATCGGATTTTTTTCACCCAGGACTTGACTCACGGTATCAGGAAAATCTGATTTTTTTCACCCTGGACTTTACTCCCGGGATGAAAAAAATCGGATTTTTTTCACCCTGGACTTGACTCATGGTATCAGGAAAATCTGATTTTTTTCACCCTGGACTTGACTCACGGTATCAGGAAAATGGGATTTTTTTCACCCTGGATTTGACTCACGGGATTAAAAAAATATGATTTTTTTCACCCTGAACTTTACTCCCAGGATCAAAAAAATCTGATTTTTTTCACCCTGGACTTTACTCACGGTATCAGGAAAATGGGATTTTTTTCACCCTGGACTTGACTCCCGGGATCAAAAAAATAGGATTTTTTTCACCCTAGACTTGACTCACGGTATCAGAAAAATCGGATTTTTTCACCCTGGACTTGACTCACGGTATCAGGAAAATCTGCTTTTTTTCATCCTGGACTTTACTCACGGTATCAGGAAAATGGGATTTTTTTCACCCTGGACTTGACTCACGGTATCAGAAATATCTGATTTTTTTCACTCTGGACTTGACTACCGGGATCAAAAAAATTGGATTTTTTTCACCCTGGACTTGACTCACGGTATCAGAAAAATCTCATTTTTTTCACCCTGGACTTTACTCATGGTATCAGGAAAATGGGATTTTTTTCACCCTGGACTTGACTCACGGTATCAGAAAAATCTGATTTTTTTCAGCCTGGAATTGACTCACGGTATCAGGAAAATCTGATTTTTTTCATCCTGGACTTTACTCACGGTATTAGGAAAATGGGATTTTTTTCACCCTGGACTTGACTCACGGTATCAGAAATATCTGATTTTTTTCACTCTGGACTTGACTACCGGGATCAAAAAAATGGGATTTTTTTCACCCTGGACTTGACTCACGGTATCAGAAAAATCTCATTTTTTTCACCCTGGACTTTACTCATGGTATCAGGAAAATGGGATTTTTTTCACCCTGGACTTGACTCACGGTATCAGAAAAATCGGATTTTTTTCACCCTGGACTTTACTCACGGTATCAGGAAAATGGGATTTTTTTCACCCTGGACTTGACTCACGGTATCAGGAAAATCTGATTTTTTTCACCCTGGACTTGATTCCCGGGATCAAAAAAATCGGATTTTTTTCACCCAGGACTTGACTCACGGTATCAGGAAAATCTGATTTTTTTCACCCTGGACTTTACTCCCTGGATGAAAAAAATCGGATTTTTTTCACCCTGGACTTGACTCATGGTATCAGGAAAATCTGATTTTTTTCACCCTGGACTTGACTCACGGTATCAGGAAAATGGGATTTTTTTCACCCTGGATTTGACTCACGGGATTAAAAAAATATGATTTTTTTCACCCTGAACTTTACTCCCAGGATCAAAAAAATCTGATTTTTTTCACCCTGGACTTTACTCACGGTATCAGGAAAATGGGATTTTTTTTCACCCTGGACTTGACTCCCGGGATCAAAAAAATAGGATTTTTTTCACCCTAGACTTGACTCACGGTATCAGAAAAATCGGATTTTTTCACCCTGGACTTGACTCCCGGGATCAAAAAAATCGGATTTTTTTCACCCTGGACTTGACTCACGGTATCAGAAAAATCTGATTTTTTTCATCCTGGACTTTACTCACGGTATCAGGAAAATGGGATTTTTTTCACCCTGGACTTGACTCACGGTATCAGAAATATCTGATGTTTTTCACTCTGGACTTGACTACCGGGATCAAAAAAATTGGATTTTTTTCACCCTGGACTTGACTCACGGTATCAGAAAAATCTCATTTTTTTCACCCTGGACTTTACTCATGGTATCAGGAAAATGGGATTTTTTTCACCCTGGACTTGACTCACGGTATCAGAAAAATCTGATTTTTTTCAGCCTGGAATTGACTCACGGTATCAGGAAAATCTGATTTTTTTCATCCTGGACTTTACTCACGGTATTAGGAAAATGGGATTTTTTTCACCCTGGACTTGACTCACGGTATCAGAAATATCTGATTTTTTTCACTCTGGACTTGACTACCGGGATCAAAAAAATTGGATTTTTTTCACCCTGGACTTGACTCACGGTATCAGAAAAATCTCATTTTTTTCACCCTGGACTTTACTCATGGTATCAGGAAAATGGGATTTTTTTCACCCTAGACTTGACTCACGGTATCAGAAAAATCGGATTTTTTCACCCTGGACTTGACTCCCGGGATCAAAAAAATCGGATTTTTTTCACCCTGGACTTGACTCACGGTATCAGAAAAATCTGATTTTTTTCATCCTGGACTTTACTCACGGTATCAGGAAAATGGGATTTTTTTCACCCTGGACTTGACTCACGGTATCAGAAATATCTGATGTTTTTCACTCTGGACTTGACTACCGGGATCAAAAAAATTGGATTTTTTTCACCCTGGACTTGACTCACGGTATCAGAAAAATCTCATTTTTTTCACCCTGGACTTTACTCATGGTATCAGGAAAATGGGATTTTTTTCACCCTGGACTTGACTCACGGTATCAGAAAAATCTGATTTTTTTCAGCCTGGAATTGACTCACGGTATCAGGAAAATCTGATTTTTTTCATCCTGGACTTTACTCACGGTATTAGGAAAATGGGATTTTTTTCACCCTGGACTTGACTCACGGTATCAGAAATATCTGATTTTTTTCACTCTGGACTTGACTACCGGGATCAAAAAAATTGGATTTTTTTCACCCTGGACTTGACTCACGGTATCAGAAAAATCTCATTTTTTTCACCCTGGACTTTACTCATGGTATCAGGAAAATGGGATTTTTTTCACCCTGGACTTGACTCACGGTATCAGAAAAATCGGATTTTTTTCACCCTGGACTTTACTCACGGTATCAGGAAAATGGGATTTTTTTCACCCTGGACTTGACTCACGGTATCAGGAAAATCTGATTTTTTTCACCCTGGACTTTACTCCCGGGATGAAAAAAATCGGATTTTTTTCACCCTGGACTTGACTCATGGTATCAGGAAAATCTGATTTTTTTCACCCTGTACTTGACTCACGGTATCAGGAAAATGGGATTTTTTTCACCCTGGATTTGACTCACGGGATTAAAAAAATATGATTTTTTTCACCCTGAACTTTACTCCCAGGATCAAAAAAATCTGATTTTTTTCACCCTGGACTTTACTCACGGTATCAGGAAAATGGGATTTTTTTCACCCTGGACTTGACTCCCGGGATCAAAAAAATAGGATTTTTTTCACCCTAGACTTGACTCACGGTATCAGAAAAATCGGATTTTTTCACCCTGGACTTGACTCCCGGGATCAAAAAAATCGGATTTTTTTCACCCTGGACTTGACTCACGGTATCAGAAAAATCTGATTTTTTTCATCCTGGACTTTACTCACGGTATCAGGAAAATGGGATTTTTTTCACCCTGGACTTGACTCACGGTATCAGAAATATCTGATTTTTTTCACTCTGGACTTGACTACCGGGATCAAAAAAATTGGATTTTTTTCACCCTGGACTTGACTCACGGTATCAGAAAAATCTCATTTTTTTCACCCTGGACTTGACTCACGGTATCAGGAAAATCTGATTTTTTTCACCCTGGACTTGATTCCCGGGATCAAAAAAATCGGATTTTTTTCACCCAGGACTTGACTCACGGTATCAGGAAAATCTGATTTTTTTCACCCTGGACTTTACTCCCGGGATGAAAAAAATCGGATTTTTTTCACCCTGGACTTGACTCATGGTATCAGGAAAATCTGATTTTTTTCACCCTGGACTTGACTCACGGTATCAGGAAAATGGGATTTTTTTCACCCTGGATTTGACTCACGGGATTAAAAAAATATGATTTTTTTCACCCTGAACTTTACTCCCAGGATCAAAAAAATCTGATTTTTTTCACCCTGGACTTTACTCACGGTATCAGGAAAATGGGATTTTTTTCACCCTGGACTTGACTCACGGTATCAGGAAAATCTGATTTTTTTCACCCTGGACTTTACTCACGGTATCAGGAAAATGGGATTTTTTTCACCCTGGACTTGACTCACGGTATCAGGAAAATCTGCTTTTTTTCACCCTGGACTTGACTCCCGGGATCCAAAAAATCTGCTTTTTTTTCACCCTGGACTTTACTCCCGGGATGAAAAAAATCCGATTTTTTTCACCCTGAACTTTACTCACGGTATCAGAAAAATCGGATTTTTTCACCCTGGATTTGACTCCCGGGATCAAACAAATCGGATTTTTTTCACCCTGGACTTGACTCACCGTATCAGGAAAATCTGATTTTTTTCACCCTGAACTTTACTCACGGTATCAGAAAAATCGGATTTTTTCACCCTGGACTTGACTCACGGCATCAGAAAAATCTGATTTTTTTCACACTGGATTTGACTCACGGGATTAAAAAAATCGGATTTTTTTCACCCTGGACTTGACTCCCGGGATCAAAAAAATCGGATTTTTTTCACCCTGGACTTGACTCACGGTATCAGGAAAATCTGATTTTTTTTCATCCTGGACTTTACTCATGGTATCAGGAAAATCGGATTTTTTTTCACCCTGGACTTGACTCACGGTATCAGAAAAATCGGATTTTTTTCACACTGGATTTGACTCACCGGATTAAAAAAATCAGATTTTTTTCACCCTGGACTTGACTCACCGTATCAGGAAAATCTGATTTTTTTCACCCTGGACTTTACTCACGGTATCAGGAAAATGGGATTTTTTTCTCCCTGGACTTGACTCACGGTATCAGGAAAATATGATTTCTTTCACCCTGGACTTGACTCCCTGGATCAAAAAAATCGGATTATTTTCACCCTGGACTTGACTCATGGTATCAGGAAAATCTGATTTTTTTCACCCTGGACTTGACTCCTGGGATCAAAAAAATCGAATTTTTTTCACCCTGGACTTTACTCACGGTATCAGGAAAATCTGATTTTTTTCACCCTGGACTTGACTCCCGGGATCAAAAAAATAGGATTTTTTTCACCCTAGACTTGACTCACGGTATCAGAAAAATCGGATTTTTTCACCCTGGACTTGACTCCCGGGATCAAAAAAATCGGATTTTTTTCAGCCTGGAATTGACTCACGGTATCAGGAAAATCTGATTTTTTTCATCCTGGACTTTACTCACGGTATTAGGAAAATGGGATTTTTTTCACCCTGGACTTGACTCACGGTATCAGAAAAGTCTCATTTTTTTCACCCTGGACTTTACTCATGGTATCAGGAAAATGGGATTTTTTTCACCCTGGACTTGACTCACGGTATCAGAAAAATCTGATTTTTTTCACCCTGGACTTGACTCCCGGGATAAAAAAATCGGATTTTTTTCACCCTGGACTTTACTCACGGTATCAGGAAAATGGGATTTTTTTCACCCTGGACTTGACTCACGGTATCAGGAAAATCTGATTTTTTTCACCCTGGACTTTACTCCCGGGATGAAAAAAAATCGGATTTTTTTCACCCTGGACTTGACTCACGGTATCAGGAAAATCTGATTTTTTTCACCCTGGACTTGACTCACGGTATCAGGAAAATGGGATTTTTTTCACCCTGGATTTGACTCACGGGATTAAAAAAATCTGATTTTTTTCACACTGAACTTGACTCCCAGGATCAAAAAAATCTGATTTTTTTTCACCCTGGACTTGACTCACGGTATCAGAAAAATCTGATTTTTTTCAGCCTGGAATTGACTCACGGTATCAGGAAAATCTGATTTTTTTCATCCTGGACTTTACTCACGGTATTAGGAAAATGGGATTTTTTTCACCCTGGACTTGACTCACGGTATCAGAAATATCTGATTTTTTTCACTCTGGACTTGACTACCGGGATCAAAAAAATTGGATTTTTTTCACCCTGGACTTGACTCACGGTATCAGAAAAATCTCATTTTTTTCACCCTGGACTTTACCCATGGTATCAGGAAAATGGGATTTTTTTCACCCTGGAGTTGACTCACGGTATCAGAAAAATCGGATTTTTTTCACCCTGGACTTTACTCACGGTATCAGGAAAATGGGATTTTTTTCACCCTGGACTTGACTCACGGTATCAGGAAAATCTGATTTTTTTCACCCTGGACTTGATTCCCAGGATCAAAAAAATCGGATTTTTTTCACCCTGGACTTGACTCACGGTATCAGGAAAATCTGATTTTTTTCACCCTGGACTTTACTCCCGGGATGAAAAAAATCGGATTTTTTTCACCCTGGACTTGACTCATGGTATCAGGAAAATCGGATTTTTTTCACCCTGGACTTGACTCACGGTATCAGGAAAATCTGATTTTTTTCACCCTGGACTTTACTCCCGGGATGAAAAAAATCGGATTTTTTTCACCCTGGACTTGACTCATGGTATCAGGAAAATCTGATTTTTTTCACCCTGGATTTGACTCACGGGATTAAAAAAATATGATTTTTTTCACTCTGAACTTTACTCCCAGGATCAAAAAAATCTGATTTTTTTCACCCTGGACTTTACTCACGGTATCAGGAAAATGGGATTTTTTTTCACCCTGGACTTGACTCCCGGGATCAAAAAAATAGGATTTTTTTCACCCTAGACTTGACTCACGGTATCAGAAAAATCGGATTTTTTCACCCTGGACTTGACTCCCGGGATCAAAAAAATCGGATTTTTTTCACCCTGGACTTGACTCACGGTATCAGAAAAATCTGATTTTTTTCAGCCTGGAATTGACTCACGGTATCAGGAAAATCTGATTTTTTTCATCCTGGACTTTACTCACGGTATTAGGAAAATGGGATTTTTTTTCACCCTGGACTTGACTCACGGTATCAGAAATATCTGATTTTTTTCACTCTGGACTTGACTACCGGGATCAAAAAAATTGGATTTTTTTCACCCTGAACTTGACTCACGGTATCAGAAAAATCTCATTTTTTTCACCCTGGACTTTACCCATGGTATCAGGAAAATGGGATTTTTTTCACCCTGGACTTGACTCACGGTATCAGAAAAATCGGATTTTTTTCACCCTGGACTTTACTCACGGTATCAGGAAAATGGGATTTTTTTCACCCTGGACTTGACTCACGGTATCAGGAAAATCTGATTTTTTTCACCCTGGACTTGATTCCCGGGATCAAAAAAATCGGATTTTTTTCACCCTGGACTTGACTCACGGTATCAGGAAAATCTGATTTTTTTCACCTGGACTTTACTCCCGGGATGAAAAAAATCGGATTTTTTTCACCCTGGACTTGACTCATGGTATCAGGAAAATCTGATTTTTTTCACCCTGGACTTGACTCACGGTATCAGGAAAATGGGATTTTTTTCACCCTGGATTTGACTCACGGGATTAAAAAAATATTATTTTTTTCACCCTGAACTTTACTCCCAGGATCAAAAAAATCTGCTTTTTTTCCACCCTGGACTTTACTCCCGGTATCAGGAAAATGGGATTTTTTTCACCCTGGACTTGACTCACGGTATCAGGAAAATGGGATTTTTTTCACCCTGGACTTGACTCACGGTATCAGGAAAATCTGATTTTTTTCACCCTGGACTTTACTCACGGTATCAGGAAAATGGGATTTTTTTCACCCTGGACTTGACTCACGGTATCAGGAAAATCTGCTTTTTTTCACCCTGGACTTGACTCCCGGGATCAAAAAAATCTGCTTTTTTTCCACCCTGGACTTTACTCCCGGGATGAAAAAAATCCGATTTTTTTCACCCTGAACTTTACTCACGGTATCAGAAAAATCGGATTTTTTCACCCTGGACTTGACTCCCGGGATCAAACAAATCTGATTTTTTTCACCCTGGACTTTACTCACGGTATCAGAAAAATCGGATTTTTTCACCCTGGACTTGACTCACGGCATCAGAAAAATCTGATTTTTTTCACACTGGATTTGACTCACGGGATTAAAAAAATCGGATTTTTTTCACCCTGGACTTGACTCCCGGGATCAAAAAAATCGGATTTTTTTCACCCTGGACTTGACTCACGGTATCAGGAAAATCTGATTTTTTTCATCCTGGACTTTACTCATGGTATCAGGAAAATCGGATCTTTTCTCACCCTGGACTTGACTCACGGTATCAGAAAAATCGGATTTTTTTCACCCTGGACTTGACTCACGGCATCAGTCAAATCGGGTTTTTTTCACACTGGATTTGACTCACCGGATTAAAAAAATCGGATTTTTTTCACCCTGGACTTGACTCACCGTATCAGGAAAATCTGATTTTTTTCACCCTGGACTTTACTCACGGTATCAGGAAAATGGGATTTTTTTCTCCCTGGACTTGACTCACGGTATCACGAAAATATGATTTCTTTCACCCTGGACTTGACTCCCGGGATCAAAAAAATCGGATTATTTTCACCCTGGACTTGACTCATGGTATCAGGAAAATGGGATTTTTTTCACCCTGGACTTGACTCCCGGGATCAAAAAAATCGAATTTTTTTCACCCTGGACTTTACTCACGGTATCAGGAAAATGGGATTTTTTTCACCCTGGACTTGACTCACGGTATCAGGAAAATCTGATTTTTTTCACCCTGGACTTGATTCCCGGGATCAAAAAAATCGGATTTTTTTCACCCAGGACTTGACTCACGGTATCAGGAAAATCTGATTTTTTTCACCCTGGACTTTACTCCCGGGATGAAAAAAATCGGATTTTTTTCACCCTGGACTTGAATCATGGTATCAGGAAAATGGGATTTTTTTCACCCTGGATTTGACTCACGGGATTAAAAAAATATGATTTTTTTCACCCTGAACTTTACTCCCAGGATCAAAAAAATCTGATTTTTTTCACCCTGGACTTTACTCACGGTATCAGGAAAATGGGATTTTTTTCACCCTGGACTTGACTCACGGTATCAGGAAAATCTGATTTTTTTCACCCTGGACTTTACTCACGGTATCAGGAAAATCGGATTTTTTCACCCTGGACTTGACTCCCGGGATCAAACAAATCTGATTTTTTTCACCCTGGACTTTACTCACGGTATCAGAAAAATCGGATTTTTTCACCCTGGACTTGACTCACGGCATCAGAAAAATCTGATTTTTTTCACACTGGATTTGACTCACGGGATTAAAAAAATCGGATTTTTATCACCCTGGACTTGACTCCCGGGATCAAAAAAATCGGATTTTTTTCACCCTGGACTTGACTCACGGTATCAGGAAAATCTGATTTTTTTCATCCTGGACTTTACTCATGGTATCAGGAAAATCGGATTTTTTTTCACCCTGGACTTGACTCACGGTATCAGAAAAATCGGATTTTTTTCACCCTGGACTTGACTCACGGCATCAGTCAAATCGGGTTTTTTTCACACTGGATTTGACTCACCGGATTAAAAAAATCGGATTTTTTTCACCCTGGACTTGACTCACCGTATCAGGAAAATCTGATTTTTTTCACCCTGGACTTTACTCACGGTATCAGGAAAATGGGATTTTTTTCTCCCTGGACTTTACTCACGGTATCAGGAAAATATGATTTCTTTCACCCTGGACTTGACTCCCGGGATCAAAAAAATCGGATTATTTTCACCCTGGACTTGACTCATGGTATCAGGAAAATCTGATTTTTTTCACCCTGGACTTGACTCCCAGGATCAAAAAAATCAAATTTTTTTCACCCTCGACTTTACTCACGGTATCAGGAAAATCTGATTTTTTTCACCCTGGACTTGACTCCCGGGATCAAAAAAATAGGATTTTTTTCACCCTAGACTTGACTCACGGTATCAGAAAAATCGGATTTTTTCACCCTGGACTTGACTCCCGGGATCAAAAAAATCGGATTTTTTTCAGCCTGGAATTGACTCACGGTATCAGGAAAATCTGATTTTTTTCATCCTGGACTTTACTCACGGTATTAGGAAAATGGGATTTTTTTCACCCTGGACTTGACTCACGGTATCAGAAATATCTGATTTTTTTCACTCTGGACTTGACTCCCGGGATAAAAAAATCGGATTTTTTTCACCCTGGACTTTACTCACGGTATCAGGAAAATGGGATTTTTTTCACCCTGGACTTGACTCACGGTATCAGGAAAATCTGATTTTTTTCACCCTGGACTTGATTCCCGGGATCAAAAAAATCGGATTTTCTTCACCCTGGACTTGACTCACGGTATCAGGAAAATCTGATTTTTTTCACCCTGGACTTTACTCCCGGGATGAAAAAAATCGGATTTTTTTCACCCTGGACTTGACTCACGGTATCAGGAAATCTGATTTTTTTCACCCTGGACTTGACTCATGGTATCAGGAAAATGGGATTTTTTTCACCCTGGATTTGACTCACGGGATTAAAAAAATCTGATTTTTTTCACACTGAACTTGACTCCCAGGATCAAAAAAATCTGATTTTTTTCACCCTGGACTTTACTCACGGTATCAGGAAAATGGGATTTTTTTCACCCTGGACTTGACTCACGGTATCAGGAAAATCTGATTTTTTTCACCCTGGACTTTACTCACGGTATCAGGAAAATGGGATTTTTTTCACCCTGGACTTGACTCACGGTATCAGGAAAATCTGATTTTTTTCACCCTGGACTTGACTCCCGGGATCAAAAAAATCTGCTTTTTTTCACCCTGGACTTTACTCCCGGGATGAAAAAAATCTGATTTTTTTCACCCTGGACTTTACTCACGGTATCAGGAAAATGGGATTTTTTTCACCCTGGACTTGACTCACGGTATCAGGAAAATCTGATTTTTTTTCACCCTGGACTTGACTCCCGGGATTAAAAAAATCGGATTTTTTTCACCCTGGACTTGACTCACGGTATCAGGAAAATCTGATTTTTTTCACCCTGGACTTGACTCACGGTATCAGGAAAATCTGATTTTTTTTTTCACCCTGGACTTTACTCACGGTATTAGGAAAATGGGGTTTTTCTCACCCTGGATTTGACTCACGGGATGAAAAAAATCAGATTTTTTTCACCCTGGACTAGACTCCCGGGATCAAACAAACCGGATTTTTTTCACCCTGGACTTGACTCACCGTATCAGGAAAATCTGATTTTTTTCACCCTGGACTTGACTCACGGTATCAGAAAAATGGGATTTTTTTCACCCTGGACTTGACTCACGGTATCAGAAAAATCGGATTTTTTTCACCCTGGACTTGACTCACGGCATCAGAAAAATCTGTTTTTTTTTCGCCCTGGACTTGACTCATGGGATCAAAAAAATCTGATTTTTTTCACCCTGGACTTGACTCACGGTATCAGAAAAATCGGATTTTTTTCACCCTGGACTTGACTCACGGCATCAGTCAAATCGGGGTTTTTTCACACTGGATTTGACTCACCGGATTAAAAAAATCGGATTTTTTTCACCCTGGACTTGACTCACCGTATCAGGAAAATCTGATTTTTTTCACCCTGGACTTTACTCACGGTATCAGGAAAATGGGATTTTTTTCTCCCTGGACTTGACTCACGGTATCAGGAAAATATGATTCTTTTCACCCTGGACTTGACTCCCGGGATCAAAAAAATCGGATTTTTTTCACCCTGGACTTGACTCACGGTATCAGAAAAATCGGATTTTTTTCACCCTGGCCTTGACTCATGGGATCAGAAAAATCTGATTTTTTTCACACTGGACTTGACTCACGGGATTAAAAAAATCGGATTTTTTTCACCCTGGACTTGACTCCCGGGATCAAAAAAATCGGATTTTTTTCACCCTGGACTTGACTCACGGTATCAGGAAAATCTGATTTTTTTCATCCTGGACTTTACTCATGGTATCAGGAAAATCGGATCTTTTCTCACCCTGGACTTGACTCACGGTATCAGAAAAATCGGATTTTTTTCACCCTGGACTTGACTCACGGCATCAGTCAAATCGGGTTTTTTTCACACTGGATTTGACTCACCGGATTAAAAAAATCGGATTTTTTTCACCCTGGACTTGACTCACCGTATCAGGAAAATCTGATTTTTTTCACCCTGGACTTTACTCACGGTATCAGGAAAATGGGATTTTTTTCTCCCTGGACTTGACTCACGGTATCACGAAAATATGATTTCTTTCACCCTGGACTTGACTCCCGGGATCAAAAAAATCGGATTATTTTCACCCTGGACTTGACTCATGGTATCAGGAAAATGGGATTTTTTTCACCCTGGACTTGACTCCCGGGATCAAAAAAATCGAATTTTTTTCACCCTGGACTTTACTCACGGTATCAGGAAAATGGGATTTTTTTCACCCTGGACTTGACTCACGGTATCAGGAAAATCTGATTTTTTTCACCCTGGACTTGATTCCCGGGATCAAAAAAATCGGATTTTTTTCACCCAGGACTTGACTCACGGTATCAGGAAAATCTGATTTTTTTCACCCTGGACTTTACTCCCGGGATGAAAAAAATCGGATTTTTTTCACCCTGGACTTGAATCATGGTATCAGGAAAATGGGATTTTTTTCACCCTGGATTTGACTCACGGGATTAAAAAAATATGATTTTTTTCACCCTGAACTTTACTCCCAGGATCAAAAAAATCTGATTTTTTTCACCCTGGACTTTACTCACGGTATCAGGAAAATGGGATTTTTTTCACCCTGGACTTGACTCACGGTATCAGGAAAATCTGATTTTTTTCACCCTGGACTTTACTCACGGTATCAGGAAAATCGGATTTTTTCACCCTGGACTTGACTCCCGGGATCAAACAAATCTGATTTTTTTCACCCTGGACTTTACTCACGGTATCAGAAAAATCGGATTTTTTCACCCTGGACTTGACTCACGGCATCAGAAAAATCTGATTTTTTTCACACTGGATTTGACTCACGGGATTAAAAAAATCGGATTTTTATCACCCTGGACTTGACTCCCGGGATCAAAAAAATCGGATTTTTTTCACCCTGGACTTGACTCACGGTATCAGGAAAATCTGATTTTTTTCATCCTGGACTTTACTCATGGTATCAGGAAAATCGGATTTTTTTTCACCCTGGACTTGACTCACGGTATCAGAAAAATCGGATTTTTTTCACCCTGGACTTGACTCACGGCATCAGTCAAATCGGGTTTTTTTCACACTGGATTTGACTCACCGGATTAAAAAAATCGGATTTTTTTCACCCTGGACTTGACTCACCGTATCAGGAAAATCTGATTTTTTTCACCCTGGACTTTACTCACGGTATCAGGAAAATGGGATTTTTTTCTCCCTGGACTTTACTCACGGTATCAGGAAAATATGATTTCTTTCACCCTGGACTTGACTCCCGGGATCAAAAAAATCGGATTATTTTCACCCTGGACTTGACTCATGGTATCAGGAAAATCTGATTTTTTTCACCCTGGACTTGACTCCCAGGATCAAAAAAATCAAATTTTTTTCACCCTCGACTTTACTCACGGTATCAGGAAAATCTGATTTTTTTCACCCTGGACTTGACTCCCGGGATCAAAAAAATAGGATTTTTTTCACCCTAGACTTGACTCACGGTATCAGAAAAATCGGATTTTTTCACCCTGGACTTGACTCCCGGGATCAAAAAAATCGGATTTTTTTCAGCCTGGAATTGACTCACGGTATCAGGAAAATCTGATTTTTTTCATCCTGGACTTTACTCACGGTATTAGGAAAATGGGATTTTTTTCACCCTGGACTTGACTCACGGTATCAGAAATATCTGATTTTTTTCACTCTGGACTTGACTCCCGGGATAAAAAAATCGGATTTTTTTCACCCTGGACTTTACTCACGGTATCAGGAAAATGGGATTTTTTTCACCCTGGACTTGACTCACGGTATCAGGAAAATCTGATTTTTTTCACCCTGGACTTGATTCCCGGGATCAAAAAAATCGGATTTTCTTCACCCTGGACTTGACTCACGGTATCAGGAAAATCTGATTTTTTTCACCCTGGACTTTACTCCCGGGATGAAAAAAATCGGATTTTTTTCACCCTGGACTTGACTCACGGTATCAGGAAATCTGATTTTTTTCACCCTGGACTTGACTCATGGTATCAGGAAAATGGGATTTTTTTCACCCTGGATTTGACTCACGGGATTAAAAAAATCTGATTTTTTTCACACTGAACTTGACTCCCAGGATCAAAAAAATCTGATTTTTTTCACCCTGGACTTTACTCACGGTATCAGGAAAATGGGATTTTTTTCACCCTGGACTTGACTCACGGTATCAGGAAAATCTGATTTTTTTCACCCTGGACTTTACTCACGGTATCAGGAAAATGGGATTTTTTTCACCCTGGACTTGACTCACGGTATCAGGAAAATCTGATTTTTTTCACCCTGGACTTGACTCCCGGGATCAAAAAAATCTGCTTTTTTTCACCCTGGACTTTACTCCCGGGATGAAAAAAATCTGATTTTTTTCACCCTGGACTTTACTCACGGTATCAGGAAAATGGGATTTTTTTCACCCTGGACTTGACTCACGGTATCAGGAAAATCTGATTTTTTTTCACCCTGGACTTGACTCCCGGGATTAAAAAAATCGGATTTTTTTCACCCTGGACTTGACTCACGGTATCAGGAAAATCTGATTTTTTTCACCCTGGACTTGACTCACGGTATCAGGAAAATCTGATTTTTTTTTTCACCCTGGACTTTACTCACGGTATTAGGAAAATGGGGTTTTTCTCACCCTGGATTTGACTCACGGGATGAAAAAAATCAGATTTTTTTCACCCTGGACTAGACTCCCGGGATCAAACAAACCGGATTTTTTTCACCCTGGACTTGACTCACCGTATCAGGAAAATCTGATTTTTTTCACCCTGGACTTGACTCACGGTATCAGAAAAATGGGATTTTTTTCACCCTGGACTTGACTCACGGTATCAGAAAAATCGGATTTTTTTCACCCTGGACTTGACTCACGGCATCAGAAAAATCTGTTTTTTTTTCGCCCTGGACTTGACTCATGGGATCAAAAAAATCTGATTTTTTTCACCCTGGACTTGACTCACGGTATCAGAAAAATCGGATTTTTTTCACCCTGGACTTGACTCACGGCATCAGTCAAATCGGGGTTTTTTCACACTGGATTTGACTCACCGGATTAAAAAAATCGGATTTTTTTCACCCTGGACTTGACTCACCGTATCAGGAAAATCTGATTTTTTTCACCCTGGACTTTACTCACGGTATCAGGAAAATGGGATTTTTTTCTCCCTGGACTTGACTCACGGTATCAGGAAAATATGATTCTTTTCACCCTGGACTTGACTCCCGGGATCAAAAAAATCGGATTTTTTTCACCCTGGACTTGACTCACGGTATCAGAAAAATCGGATTTTTTTCACCCTGGCCTTGACTCATGGGATCAGAAAAATCTGATTTTTTTCACACTGGACTTGACTCATGGGATCAAAAAAATCGGAATTTTTTCACCCTGGACTTGACTCATGGTATCAGGAAAATCTGATTTTTTTTTCACCCTGGACTTTATTCATGGTATCAGGAAAAAGGGATTTTTTGACCCTGGACTTGACTCACGGGATCAGAAAAATCGGATTTTTTCACCCTGCACTTGTCTCACGGTATCAGGAAAATTTTATTTTTTTCATCCTGGACTTTACTCATGGTATTAGGAAAATCTGATTTTTTTCACCCTTGACTTGACTCACGGTATCAGAAAAATCGCATTTTTTTCACCCTGGACTTGACTCACGGCATCAGGAAAATGGGGTTTTTTTCACACTGGATTTGACTCACGGGATTAAAAAAATCTGATTTTTTTCAACCTGGACTTGACTCACGGTATCAGAAAAATCGGATTTTTTCAACCTGGACTCGTCTCACGGTTTCAGGAAAATCTGATTTTTTTCATCCTGGACTTGACTCACGGCATCAGAAAAATCTGATTTTTTTTACACTGGATTTGACTCACGGGATTAAAAAAATCGGATTTTTTTCACCCTGGAGTTGACTCATGGTATCAGGAAAATCGGATTTTTTTCACCCTGGACTTGACTCACGGTATCAGGAAAATCTGATTTTTTTCACCTTGGACTTTACTCACTGTATCAGGAAAATGGGATTTTTTTCACCCTGGACTTGACTCACGGTAATAGAAAAATCGGATTTTTTTCACCCTGGACTTGACTCACGGTATCAGAAAAATCGGATTTTTTTCACCCTGGACTTGACTCACGGCATCAGAAAAATCGGATTTTTTTCACACTGGATTTGACTCACCGGATTAAAAAAATCGGATTTTTTTCACCCTGGACTTGACTCACGGCATCAGAAAAATCGGATTTTTTTCACCCTGGACTTGACTCACGGTATCAGAAAAATCGGATTTTTTTCACCCTGGACTTGACTCACGGCATCAGAAAAATCGGATTTTTTTCACCCTGGACTTGACTCACGGTATCAGAAAAATCGGATTTTTTTCACCCTGGACTTGACTCACGGCATCAGAAAAATCTGATTTTTTTCACACTGCATTTGACTCACGGGATTAAAAAAATCGGATTTTTTTCACCCTGGACTTGACGCCCGGGATCAAAAAAATCGGATTTTTTTCACCCTGGACTTGACTCACGGCATCAGTCAAATCGGGTTTTTTTCACACTGGATTTGACTCACCGGATTTAAAAAATCGGATTTTTTTCACCCTGGACTTGACTCACCGTATCAGGAAAATCTGATTTTTTTCACCCTGGACTTTACTCACGGTATCAGGAAAATGGGATTTTTTTTCTCCCTGGACTTCACTCACGGTATCAGGAAAATATGATTTCTTTCACCCTGGACTTGACTCCCGGGATCAAAAAAATCGGATTTTTTTCACCCTGGACTTGACTCACGGTATCAGAAAAATCGGATTTTTTCAACCTGGACTCGTCTCACGGTTTCAGGAAAATCTGATTTTTTTCATCCTGGACTTGACTCACGGCATCAGAAAAATCTGATTTTTTTTACACTGGATTTGACTCACGGGATTAAAAAAATCGGATTTTTTTCACCCTGGAGTTGACTCACGGTATCAGGAAAATCTGATTTTTTTCACCTTGGACTTTACTCACTGTATCAGGAAAATGGGATTTTTTTCACCCTGGACTTGACTCACGGTATCAGAAAAATTGGATTTTTTTCACCCTGGACTTGACTCACGGTATCAGAAAAATCGGATTTTTTTCACCCTGGACTTGACTCACAGCATCAGAAAAATCGGATTTTTTTCACACTGGATTTGACTCACCGGATTAAAAAAATCGGATTTTTTTCACCCTGGACTTGACTCACGGTATCAGAAAAATCGGAATTTTTTTCACCCTGGACTTGACTCACGGCATCAGAAAAATCGGATTTTTTTCACCCTGGACTTGACTCACGGTATCAGAAAAATCGCATTTTTTTCACCCTGGACTTGACTCACGGCATCAGGAAAATGGGTTTTTTTTCACACTGGATTTGACTCACGGGATTAAAAAAATCTGATTTTTTTCAACCTGGACTTGACTCACGGTATCAGAAAAATCGGATTTTTTCAACCTGGACTCGTCTCACGGTTTCAGGAAAATCTGATTTTTTTCATCCTGGACTTGACTCACGGCATCAGAAAAATCTGATTTTTTTTACACTGGATTTGACTCACGGGATTAAAAAAATCGGATTTTTTTCACCCTGGAGTTGACTCATGGTATCAGGAAAATCGGATTTTTTTCACCCTGGACTTGACTCACGGTATCAGGAAAATCTGATTTTTTTCACCTTGGACTTTACTCACTGTATCAGGAAAATGGGATTTTTTTCACCCTGGACTTGACTCACGGTATCAGAAAAATCGGATTTTTTTCACCCTGGACTTGACTCATGGTATCAGAAAAATCGGATTTTTTTCACCCTGGACTTGACTCACGGCATCAGAAAAATCGGATTTTTTTCACACTGGATTTGACTCACCGGATTAAAAAAATCGGATTTTTTTCACCCTGGATTTGACTCACGGTATCAGAAAAATCGGAATTTTTTTCACCCTGGACTTGACTCACGGCATCAGAAAAATCGGATTTTTTTCACCCTGGACTTGACTCACGGTATCAGAAAAATCGGATTTTTTTCACCCTGGACTTGACTCACGGTATCAGAAAAATCGGATTTTTTTCACCCTGGACTTGACTCACGGCATCAGAAAAATCGGATTTTTTTCACCCTGGACTTGACTCACGGTATCAGAAAAATCGGATTTTTTTCACCCTGGACTTGACTCACGGCATCAGAAAAATCTGATTTTTTTCACACTGGATTTGACTCACGGGATTACAAAAATCGGATTTTTTTCACCCTGGACTTGACGCCCGGGATCAAAAAAATCGGATTTTTTTCACCCTGGACTTGACTCACGGCATCAGTCAAATCGGGTTTTTTTCACACTGGATTTGACTCACCGGATTAAAAAAATCGGATTTTTTTCACCCTGGACTTGACTCACCGTATCAGGAAAATCTGATTTTTTTCACCCTGGACTTTACTCACGGTATCAGGAAAATGGGATTTTTTTCTCCCTGGACTTGACTCACGGTATCAGGAAAATATGATTTCTTTCACCCTGGACTTGACTCCCGGGATCAAAAAAATCGGATTTTTTTCACCCTGGACTTGACTCCCGGGATCAAAAAAATCGAATTTTTTTCACCCTGGACTTTACTCACGGTATCAGGAAAATCTGATTTTTTTTCATCCTGGACTTTACTCATGGTATCAGGAAAATCGGATTTTTTTTCACCCTGGACTTGACTCACGGTATCAGAAAAATCGGATTTTTTTCACACTGGATTTGACTCACCGGATTAAAAAAATCAGATTTTTTTCACCCTGGACTTGACTCACCGTATCAGGAAAATCTGATTTTTTTCACCCTGGACTTTACTCACGGTATCAGGAAAATGGGATTTTTTTCTCCCTGGACTTGACTCACGGTATCAGGAAAATATGATTTCTTTCACCCTGGACTTGACTCCCTGGATCAAAAAAATCGGATTATTTTCACCCTGGACTTGACTCATGGTATCAGGAAAATCTGATTTTTTTCACCCTGGACTTGACTCCTGGGATCAAAAAAATCGAATTTTTTTCACCCTGGACTTTACTCACGGTATCAGGAAAATCTGATTTTTTTCACCCTGGACTTGACTCCCGGGATCAAAAAAATAGGATTTTTTTCACCCTAGACTTGACTCACGGTATCAGAAAAATCGGATTTTTTCACCCTGGACTTGACTCCCGGGATCAAAAAAATCGGATTTTTTTCAGCCTGGAATTGACTCACGGTATCAGAAAAATCGGAATTTTTTTCACCCTGGACTTGACTCACGGCATCAGAAAAATCGGATTTTTTTCACCCTGGACTTGACTCACGGTATCAGAAAAATCGGATTTTTTTCACCCTGGACTTGACTCACGGTATCAGAAAAATCGGATTTTTTTCACCCTGGACTTGACTCACGGCATCAGAAAAATCGGATTTTTTTCACCCTGGACTTGACTCACGGTATCAGAAAAATCGGATTTTTTTCACCCTGGACTTTACTCACGGTATCAGGAAAATGGGATTTTTTTCACCCTGGACTTGACTCACGGTATCAGGAAAATCTGATTTTTTTCACCCTGGACTTTACTCCCGGGATGAAAAAAAATCGGATTTTTTTCACCCTGGACTTGACTCACGGTATCAGGAAAATCTGATTTTTTTCACCCTGGACTTGACTCACGGTATCAGGAAAATGGGATTTTTTTCACCCTGGATTTGACTCACGGGATTAAAAAAATCTGATTTTTTTCACACTGAACTTGACTCCCAGGATCAAAAAAATCTGATTTTTTTTCACCCTGGACTTGACTCACGGTATCAGAAAAATCTGATTTTTTTCAGCCTGGAATTGACTCACGGTATCAGGAAAATCTGATTTTTTTCATCCTGGACTTTACTCACGGTATTAGGAAAATGGGATTTTTTTCACCCTGGACTTGACTCACGGTATCAGAAATATCTGATTTTTTTCACTCTGGACTTGACTACCGGGATCAAAAAAATTGGATTTTTTTCACCCTGGACTTGACTCACGGTATCAGAAAAATCTCATTTTTTTCACCCTGGACTTTACCCATGGTATCAGGAAAATGGGATTTTTTTCACCCTGGACTTGACTCACGGTATCAGAAAAATCGGATTTTTTTCACCCTGGACTTTACTCACGGTATCAGGAAAATGGGATTTTTTTCACCCTGGACTTGACTCACGGTATCAGGAAAATCTGATTTTTTTCACCCTGGACTTGATTCCCAGGATCAAAAAAATCGGATTTTTTTCACCCTGGACTTGACTCACGGTATCAGGAAAATCTGATTTTTTTCACCCTGGACTTTACTCCCGGGATGAAAAAAATCGGATTTTTTTCACCCTGGACTTGACTCATGGTATCAGGAAAATCGGATTTTTTTCACCCTGGACTTGACTCACGGTATCAGGAAAATCTGATTTTTTTCACCCTGGACTTTACTCCCGGGATGAAAAAAATCGGATTTTTTTCACCCTGGACTTGACTCATGGTATCAGGAAAATCTGATTTTTTTCACCCTGGATTTGACTCACGGGATTAAAAAAATATGATTTTTTTCACTCTGAACTTTACTCCCAGGATCAAAAAAATCTGATTTTTTTCACCCTGGACTTTACTCACGGTATCAGGAAAATGGGATTTTTTTCACCCTGGATTTGACTCACGGGATTAAAAAAATCTGATTTTTTTCACACTGAACTTGACTCCCAGGATCAAAAAAATCTGATTTTTTTTCACCCTGGACTTGACTCACGGTATCAGAAAAATCTGATTTTTTTCAGCCTGGAATTGACTCACGGTATCAGGAAAATCTGATTTTTTTCATCCTGGACTTTACTCACGGTATTAGGAAAATGGGATTTTTTTCACCCTGGACTTGACTCACGGTATCAGAAATATCTGATTTTTTTCACTCTGGACTTGACTACCGGGATCAAAAAAATTGGATTTTTTTCACCCTGGACTTGACTCACGGTATCAGAAAAATCTCATTTTTTTCACCCTGGACTTTACCCATGGTATCAGGAAAATGGGATTTTTTTCACCCTGGACTTGACTCACGGTATCAGAAAAATCGGATTTTTTTCACCCTGGACTTTACTCACGGTATCAGGAAAATGGGATTTTTTTCACCCTGGACTTGACTCACGGTATCAGGAAAATCTGATTTTTTTCACCCTGGACTTGATTCCCAGGATCAAAAAAATCGGATTTTTTTCACCCTGGACTTGACTCACGGTATCAGGAAAATCTGATTTTTTTCACCCTGGACTTTACTCCCGGGATGAAAAAAATCGGATTTTTTTCACCCTGGACTTGACTCATGGTATCAGGAAAATCGGATTTTTTTCACCCTGGACTTGACTCACGGTATCAGGAAAATCTGATTTTTTTCACCCTGGACTTTACTCCCGGGATGAAAAAAATCGGATTTTTTTCACCCTGGACTTGACTCATGGTATCAGGAAAATCTGATTTTTTTCACCCTGGATTTGACTCACGGGATTAAAAAAATATGATTTTTTTCACTCTGAACTTTACTCCCAGGATCAAAAAAATCTGATTTTTTTCACCCTGGACTTTACTCACGGTATCAGGAAAATGGGATTTTTTTCACCCTGGATTTGACTCACGGGATTAAAAAAATCTGATTTTTTTCACACTGAACTTGACTCCCAGGATCAAAAAAATCTGATTTTTTTTCACCCTGGACTTGACTCACGGTATCAGAAAAATCTGATTTTTTTCAGCCTGGAATTGACTCACGGTATCAGGAAAATCTGATTTTTTTCATCCTGGACTTTACTCACGGTATTAGGAAAATGGGATTTTTTTCACCCTGGACTTGACTCACGGTATCAGAAATATCTGATTTTTTTCACTCTGGACTTGACTACCGGGATCAAAAAAATTGGATTTTTTTCACCCTGGACTTGACTCACGGTATCAGAAAAATCTCATTTTTTTCACCCTGGACTTTACCCATGGTATCAGGAAAATGGGATTTTTTTCACCCTGGACTTGACTCACGGTATCAGAAAAATCGGATTTTTTTCACCCTGGACTTTACTCACGGTATCAGGAAAATGGGATTTTTTTCACCCTGGACTTGACTCACGGTATCAGGAAAATCTGATTTTTTTCACCCTGGACTTGATTCCCAGGATCAAAAAAATCGGATTTTTTTCACCCTGGACTTGACTCACGGTATCAGGAAAATCTGATTTTTTTCACCCTGGACTTTACTCCCGGGATGAAAAAAATCGGATTTTTTTCACCCTGGACTTGACTCATGGTATCAGGAAAATCGGATTTTTTTCACCCTGGACTTGACTCACGGTATCAGGAAAATCTGATTTTTTTCACCCTGGACTTTACTCCCGGGATGAAAAAAATCGGATTTTTTTCACCCTGGACTTGACTCATGGTATCAGGAAAATCTGATTTTTTTCACCCTGGATTTGACTCACGGGATTAAAAAAATATGATTTTTTTCACTCTGAACTTTACTCCCAGGATCAAAAAAATCTGATTTTTTTCACCCTGGACTTTACTCACGGTATCAGGAAAATGGGATTTTTTTCACCCTGGACTTGACTCCCGGGATCAAAAAAATAGGATTTTTTTCACCCTAGACTTGACTCACGGTATCAGAAAAATCGGATTTTTTCACCCTGGACTTGACTCCCGGGATCAAAAAAATCGGATTTTTTTCACCCTGGACTTGACTCACGGTATCAGAAAAATCTGATTTTTTTCAGCCTGGAATTGACTCACGGTATCAGGAAAATCTGATTTTTTTCATCCTGGACTTTACTCACGGTATTAGGAAAATGGGATTTTTTTTCACCCTGGACTTGACTCACGGTATCAGAAATATCTGATTTTTTTCACTCTGGACTTGACTACCGGGATCAAAAAAATTGGATTTTTTTCACCCTGAACTTGACTCACGGTATCAGAAAAATCTCATTTTTTTCACCCTGGACTTTACCCATGGTATCAGGAAAATGGGATTTTTTTCACCCTGGACTTGACTCACGGTATCAGAAAAATCGGATTTTTTTCACCCTGGACTTTACTCACGGTATCAGGAAAATGGGATTTTTTTCACCCTGGACTTGACTCACGGTATCAGGAAAATCTGATTTTTTTCACCCTGGACTTGATTCCCGGGATCAAAAAAATCGGATTTTTTTCACCCTGGACTTGA
The DNA here is from genome assembly GCA_035047305.1 of Bradypodion pumilum. Taxonomy (NCBI): domain Eukaryota; kingdom Metazoa; phylum Chordata; class Lepidosauria; order Squamata; family Chamaeleonidae; genus Bradypodion; species Bradypodion pumilum. The sequence goes on along the minus strand of JAWDJD010000005.1, from coordinate 165,711,743 downwards.
CTCACGGTATCAGGAAAATCTGATTTTTTTCACCTGGACTTTACTCCCGGGATGAAAAAAATCGGATTTTTTTCACCCTGGACTTGACTCATGGTATCAGGAAAATCTGATTTTTTTCACCCTGGACTTGACTCACGGTATCAGGAAAATGGGATTTTTTTCACCCTGGATTTGACTCACGGGATTAAAAAAATATTATTTTTTTCACCCTGAACTTTACTCCCAGGATCAAAAAAATCTGCTTTTTTTCCACCCTGGACTTTACTCCCGGTATCAGGAAAATGGGATTTTTTTCACCCTGGACTTGACTCACGGTATCAGGAAAATGGGATTTTTTTCACCCTGGACTTGACTCACGGTATCAGGAAAATCTGATTTTTTTCACCCTGGACTTTACTCACGGTATCAGGAAAATGGGATTTTTTTCACCCTGGACTTGACTCACGGTATCAGGAAAATCTGCTTTTTTTCACCCTGGACTTGACTCCCGGGATCAAAAAAATCTGCTTTTTTTCCACCCTGGACTTTACTCCCGGGATGAAAAAAATCCGATTTTTTTCACCCTGAACTTTACTCACGGTATCAGAAAAATCGGATTTTTTCACCCTGGACTTGACTCCCGGGATCAAACAAATCTGATTTTTTTCACCCTGGACTTTACTCACGGTATCAGAAAAATCGGATTTTTTCACCCTGGACTTGACTCACGGCATCAGAAAAATCTGATTTTTTTCACACTGGATTTGACTCACGGGATTAAAAAAATCGGATTTTTTTCACCCTGGACTTGACTCCCGGGATCAAAAAAATCGGATTTTTTTCACCCTGGACTTGACTCACGGTATCAGGAAAATCTGATTTTTTTCATCCTGGACTTTACTCATGGTATCAGGAAAATCGGATCTTTTCTCACCCTGGACTTGACTCACGGTATCAGAAAAATCGGATTTTTTTCACCCTGGACTTGACTCACGGCATCAGTCAAATCGGGTTTTTTTCACACTGGATTTGACTCACCGGATTAAAAAAATCGGATTTTTTTCACCCTGGACTTGACTCACCGTATCAGGAAAATCTGATTTTTTTCACCCTGGACTTTACTCACGGTATCAGGAAAATGGGATTTTTTTCTCCCTGGACTTGACTCACGGTATCACGAAAATATGATTTCTTTCACCCTGGACTTGACTCCCGGGATCAAAAAAATCGGATTATTTTCACCCTGGACTTGACTCATGGTATCAGGAAAATGGGATTTTTTTCACCCTGGACTTGACTCCCGGGATCAAAAAAATCGAATTTTTTTCACCCTGGACTTTACTCACGGTATCAGGAAAATGGGATTTTTTTCACCCTGGACTTGACTCACGGTATCAGGAAAATCTGATTTTTTTCACCCTGGACTTGATTCCCGGGATCAAAAAAATCGGATTTTTTTCACCCAGGACTTGACTCACGGTATCAGGAAAATCTGATTTTTTTCACCCTGGACTTTACTCCCGGGATGAAAAAAATCGGATTTTTTTCACCCTGGACTTGACTCATGGTATCAGGAAAATGGGATTTTTTTCACCCTGGATTTGACTCACGGGATTAAAAAAATATGATTTTTTTCACCCTGAACTTTACTCCCAGGATCAAAAAAATCTGATTTTTTTCACCCTGGACTTTACTCACGGTATCAGGAAAATGGGATTTTTTTCACCCTGGACTTGACTCACGGTATCAGGAAAATCTGATTTTTTTCACCCTGGACTTTACTCACGGTATCAGAAAAATCGGATTTTTTCACCCTGGACTTGACTCACGGCATCAGAAAAATCTGATTTTTTTCACACTGGATTTGACTCACGGGATTAAAAAAATCGGATTTTTTTCACCCTGGACTTGACTCCCGGGATCAAAAAAATCGGATTTTTTTCACCCTGGACTTGACTCACGGTATCAGGAAAATCTGATTTTTTTCATCCTGGACTTTACTCATGGTATCAGGAAAATCGGATTTTTTTTCACCCTGGACTTGACTCACGGTATCAGAAAAATCGGATTTTTTTCACCCTGGACTTGACTCACGGCATCAGTCAAATCGGGTTTTTTTCACACTGGATTTGACTCACCGGATTAAAAAAATCGGATTTTTTTCACCCTGGACTTGACTCACCGTATCAGGAAAATCTGATTTTTTTCACCCTGGACTTTACTCACGGTATCAGGAAAATGGGATTTTTTTCTCCCTGGACTTTACTCACGGTATCAGGAAAATATGATTTCTTTCACCCTGGACTTGACTCCTGGGATCAAAAAAATCGGATTATTTTCACCCTGGACTTGACTCATGGTATCAGGAAAATCTGATTTTTTTCACCCTGGACTTGACTCCCAGGATCAAAAAAATCAAATTTTTTTCACCCTCGACTTTACTCACGGTATCAGGAAAATCTGATTTTTTTCACCCTGGACTTGACTCCCGGGATCAAAAAAATAGGATTTTTTTCACCCTAGACTTGACTCACGGTATCAGAAAAATCGGATTTTTTCACCCTGGACTTGACTCCCGGGATCAAAAAAATCGGATTTTTTTCAGCCTGGAATTGACTCACGGTATCAGGAAAATCTGATTTTTTTCATCCTGGACTTTACTCACGGTATTAGGAAAATGGGATTTTTTTCATCCTGGACTTGACTCACGGTATCAGGAAAATCTGATTTTTTTCACCCTGGACTTGATTCCCGGGATCAAAAAAATCGGATTTTCTTCACCCTGGACTTGACTCACGGTATCAGGAAAATCTGATTTTTTTCACCCTGGACTTTACTCCCGGGATGAAAAAAATCGGATTTTTTTCACCCTGGACTTGACTCACGGTATCAGGAAATCTGATTTTTTTCACCCTGGACTTGACTCATGGTATCAGGAAAATGGGATTTTTTTCACCCTGGATTTGACTCACGGGATTAAAAAAATCTGATTTTTTTCACACTGAACTTGACTCCCAGGATCAAAAAAATCTGATTTTTTTCACCCTGGACTTTACTCACGGTATCAGGAAAATGGGATTTTTTTCACCCTGGACTTGACTCACGGTATCAGGAAAATCTGATTTTTTTCACCCTGGACTTTACTCACGGTATCAGGAAAATGGGATTTTTTTCACCCTGGACTTGACTCACGGTATCAGGAAAATCTGATTTTTTTCACCCTGGACTTGACTCCCGGGATCAAAAAAATCTGCTTTTTTTCACCCTGGACTTTACTCCCGGGATGAAAAAAATCTGATTTTTTTCACCCTGGACTTTACTCACGGTATCAGGAAAATGGGATTTTTTTCACCCTGGACTTTACTCACGGTATTAGGAAAATGGGGTTTTTCTCACCCTGGATTTGACTCACGGGATGAAAAAAATCAGATTTTTTTCACCCTGGACTAGACTCCCGGGATCAAACAAACCGGATTTTTTTCACCCTGGACTTGACTCACCGTATCAGGAAAATCTGATTTTTTTCACCCTGGACTTGACTCACGGTATCAGAAAAATGGGATTTTTTTCACCCTGGACTTGACTCACGGTATCAGAAAAATCGGATTTTTTTCACCCTGGACTTGAGTCACGGTATCAGGAAAATCTGATTTTTTTCATCCTGGACTTGACTCATGGGATCAAAAAAATCTGATTTTTTTCACCCTGGACTTGACTCACGGTATCAGAAAAATCGGATTTTTTTCACCCTGGACTTGACTCACGGCATCAGTCAAATCGGGTTTTTTTCACACTGGATTTGACTCACCGGATTAAAAAAATCGGATTTTTTTCACCCTGGACTTGACTCACCGTATCAGGAAAATCTGATTTTTTTCACCCTGGACTTTACTCACGGTATCAGGAAAATGGGATTTTTTTCTCCCTGGACTTGACTCACGGTATCAGGAAAATATGATTCTTTTCACCCTGGACTTGACTCCCGGGATCAAAAAAATCGGATTTTTTTCACCCTGGACTTGACTCACGGTATCAGAAAAATCGGATTTTTTTCACCCTGGCCTTGACTCATGGGATCAGAAAAATCTGATTTTTTTCACACTGGACTTGACTCATGGGATCAAAAAAATCGGAATTTTTTCACCCTGGACTTGACTCATGGTATCAGGAAAATCTGATTTTTTTTTCACCCTGGACTTTATTCATGGTATCAGGAAAAAGGGATTTTTTGACCCTGGACTTGACTCACGGGATCAGAAAAATCGGGTTTTTTCACCCTGCACTTGTCTCACGGTATCAGGAAAATTTTATTTTTTTCATCCTGGACTTTACTCATGGTATTAGGAAAATCTGATTTTTTTCACCCTTGACTTGACTCACGGTATCAGAAAAATCGCATTTTTTTCACCCTGGACTTGACTCACGGCATCAGGAAAATGGGGTTTTTTTCACACTGGATTTGACTCACGGGATTAAAAAAATCTGATTTTTTTCAACCTGGACTTGACTCACGGTATCAGAAAAATCGGATTTTTTCAACCTGGACTCGTCTCACGGTTTCAGGAAAATCTGATTTTTTTCATCCTGGACTTGACTCACGGCATCAGAAAAATCTGATTTTTTTTACACTGGATTTGACTCACGGGATTAAAAAAATCGGATTTTTTTCACCCTGGAGTTGACTCATGGTATCAGGAAAATCGGATTTTTTTCACCCTGGACTTGACTCACGGTATCAGGAAAATCTGATTTTTTTCACCTTGGACTTTACTCACTGTATCAGGAAAATGGGATTTTTTTCACCCTGGACTTGACTCACGGTAATAGAAAAATCGGATTTTTTTCACCCTGGACTTGACTCACGGTATCAGAAAAATCGGATTTTTTTCACCCTGGACTTGACTCACGGCATCAGAAAAATCGGATTTTTTTCACACTGGATTTGACTCACCGGATTAAAAAAATCGGATTTTTTTCACCCTGGACTTGACTCACGGCATCAGAAAAATCGGATTTTTTTCACCCTGGACTTGACTCACGGTATCAGAAAAATCGGATTTTTTTCACCCTGGACTTGACTCACGGCATCAGAAAAATCGGATTTTTTTCACCCTGGACTTGACTCACGGTATCAGAAAAATCGGATTTTTTTCACCCTGGACTTGACTCACGGCATCAGAAAAATCTGATTTTTTTCACACTGCATTTGACTCACGGGATTAAAAAAATCGGATTTTTTTCACCCTGGACTTGACTCACGGCATCAGTCAAATCGGGTTTTTTTCACACTGGATTTGACTCACCGGATTTAAAAAATCGGATTTTTTTCACCCTGGACTTGACTCACCGTATCAGGAAAATCTGATTTTTTTCACCCTGGACTTTACTCACGGTATCAGGAAAATGGGATTTTTTTTCTCCCTGGACTTCACTCACGGTATCAGGAAAATATGATTTCTTTCACCCTGGACTTGACTCCCGGGATCAAAAAAATCGGATTTTTTTCACCCTGGACTTGACTCACGGTATCAGAAAAATCGGATTTTTTCAACCTGGACTCGTCTCACGGTTTCAGGAAAATCTGATTTTTTTCATCCTGGACTTGACTCACGGCATCAGAAAAATCTGATTTTTTTTACACTGGATTTGACTCACGGGATTAAAAAAATCGGATTTTTTTCACCCTGGAGTTGACTCACGGTATCAGGAAAATCTGATTTTTTTCACCTTGGACTTTACTCACTGTATCAGGAAAATGGGATTTTTTTCACCCTGGACTTGACTCACGGTATCAGAAAAATTGGATTTTTTTCACCCTGGACTTGACTCACGGTATCAGAAAAATCGGATTTTTTTCACCCTGGACTTGACTCACAGCATCAGAAAAATCGGATTTTTTTCACACTGGATTTGACTCACCGGATTAAAAAAATCGGATTTTTTTCACCCTGGACTTGACTCACGGTATCAGAAAAATCGGAATTTTTTTCACCCTGGACTTGACTCACGGCATCAGAAAAATCGGATTTTTTTCACCCTGGACTTGACTCACGGTATCAGAAAAATCGCATTTTTTTCACCCTGGACTTGACTCACGGCATCAGGAAAATGGGTTTTTATTCACACTGGATTTGACTCACGGGATTAAAAAAATCTGATTTTTTTCAACCTGGACTTGACTCACGGTATCAGAAAAATCGGATTTTTTCAACCTGGACTCGTCTCACGGTTTCAGGAAAATCTGATTTTTTTCATCCTGGACTTGACTCACGGCATCAGAAAAATCTGATTTTTTTTACACTGGATTTGACTCACGGGATTAAAAAAATCGGATTTTTTTCACCCTGGAGTTGACTCATGGTATCAGGAAAATCGGATTTTTTTCACCCTGGACTTGACTCACGGTATCAGGAAAATCTGATTTTTTTCACCTTGGACTTTACTCACTGTATCAGGAAAATGGGATTTTTTTCACCCTGGACTTGACTCACGGTATCAGAAAAATCGGATTTTTTTCACCCTGGACTTGACTCATGGTATCAGAAAAATCGGATTTTTTTCACCCTGGACTTGACTCACGGCATCAGAAAAATCGGATTTTTTTCACACTGGATTTGACTCACCGGATTAAAAAAATCGGATTTTTTTCACCCTGGATTTGACTCACGGTATCAGAAAAATCGGAATTTTTTTCACCCTGGACTTGACTCACGGCATCAGAAAAATCGTTCACCCTGGACTTGACTCACGGTATCAGAAAAATCGGATTTTTTTCACCCTGGACTTGACTCACGGTATCAGAAAAATCGGATTTTTTTCACCCTGGACTTGACTCACGGCATCAGAAAAATCGGATTTTTTTCACCCTGGACTTGACTCACGGTATCAGAAAAATCGGATTTTTTTCACCCTGGACTTGACTCACGGCATCAGAAAAATCTGATTTTTTTCACACTGGATTTGACTCACGGGATTACAAAAATCGGATTTTTTTCACCCTGGACTTGACGCCCGGGATCAAAAAAATCGGATTTTTTTCACCCTGGACTTGACTCACGGCATCAGTCAAATCGGGTTTTTTTCACACTGGATTTGACTCACCGGATTAAAAAAATCGGATTTTTTTCACCCTGGACTTGACTCACCGTATCAGGAAAATCTGATTTTTTTCACCCTGGATTTGACTCACGGGATTAAAAAAATATGATTTTTTTCACTCTGAACTTTACTCCCAGGATCAAAAAAATCTGATTTTTTTCACCCTGGACTTTACTCACGGTATCAGGAAAATGGGATTTTTTTCACCCTGGACTTGACTCCCGGGATCAAAAAAATAGGATTTTTTTCACCCTAGACTTGACTCACGGTATCAGAAAAATCGGATTTTTTCACCCTGGACTTGACTCCCGGGATCAAAAAAATCGGATTTTTTTCACCCTGGACTTGACTCACGGTATCAGAAAAATCTGATTTTTTTCAGCCTGGAATTGACTCACGGTATCAGGAAAATCTGATTTTTTTCATCCTGGACTTTACTCACGGTATTAGGAAAATGGGATTTTTTTTCACCCTGGACTTGACTCACGGTATCAGAAATATCTGATTTTTTTCACTCTGGACTTGACTACCGGGATCAAAAAAATTGGATTTTTTTCACCCTGAACTTGACTCACGGTATCAGAAAAATCTCATTTTTTTCACCCTGGACTTTACCCATGGTATCAGGAAAATGGGATTTTTTTCACCCTGGACTTGACTCACGGTATCAGAAAAATCGGATTTTTTTCACCCTGGACTTTACTCACGGTATCAGGAAAATGGGATTTTTTTCACCCTGGACTTGACTCACGGTATCAGGAAAATCTGATTTTTTTCACCCTGGACTTGATTCCCGGGATCAAAAAAATCGGATTTTTTTCACCCTGGACTTGACTCACGGTATCAGGAAAATCTGATTTTTTTCACCTGGACTTTACTCCCGGGATGAAAAAAATCGGATTTTTTTCACCCTGGACTTGACTCATGGTATCAGGAAAATCTGATTTTTTTCACCCTGGACTTGACTCACGGTATCAGGAAAATGGGATTTTTTTCACCCTGGATTTGACTCACGGGATTAAAAAAATATTATTTTTTTCACCCTGAACTTTACTCCCAGGATCAAAAAAATCTGCTTTTTTTCCACCCTGGACTTTACTCCCGGTATCAGGAAAATGGGATTTTTTTCACCCTGGACTTGACTCACGGTATCAGGAAAATGGGATTTTTTTCACCCTGGACTTGACTCACGGTATCAGGAAAATCTGATTTTTTTCACCCTGGACTTTACTCACGGTATCAGGAAAATGGGATTTTTTTCACCCTGGACTTGACTCACGGTATCAGGAAAATCTGCTTTTTTTCACCCTGGACTTGACTCCCGGGATCAAAAAAATCTGCTTTTTTTCCACCCTGGACTTTACTCCCGGGATGAAAAAAATCCGATTTTTTTCACCCTGAACTTTACTCACGGTATCAGAAAAATCGGATTTTTTCACCCTGGACTTGACTCCCGGGATCAAACAAATCTGATTTTTTTCACCCTGGACTTTACTCACGGTATCAGAAAAATCGGATTTTTTCACCCTGGACTTGACTCACGGCATCAGAAAAATCTGATTTTTTTCACACTGGATTTGACTCACGGGATTAAAAAAATCGGATTTTTTTCACCCTGGACTTGACTCCCGGGATCAAAAAAATCGGATTTTTTTCACCCTGGACTTGACTCACGGTATCAGGAAAATCTGATTTTTTTCATCCTGGACTTTACTCATGGTATCAGGAAAATCGGATCTTTTCTCACCCTGGACTTGACTCACGGTATCAGAAAAATCGTATTTTTTTCACCCTGGACTTGACTCACGGCATCAGTCAAATCGGGTTTTTTTCACACTGGATTTGACTCACCGGATTAAAAAAATCGGATTTTTTTCACCCTGGACTTGACTCACCGTATCAGGAAAATCTGATTTTTTTCACCCTGGACTTTACTCACGGTATCAGGAAAATGGGATTTTTTTCTCCCTGGACTTGACTCACGGTATCACGAAAATATGATTTCTTTCACCCTGGACTTTACTCCCGGGATCAAAAAAATCGGATTATTTTCACCCTGGACTTGACTCATGGTATCAGGAAAATGGGATTTTTTTCACCCTGGACTTGACTCCCGGGATCAAAAAAATCGAATTTTTTTCACCCTGGACTTTACTCACGGTATCAGGAAAATGGGATTTTTTTCACCCTGGACTTGACTCACGGTATCAGGAAAATCTGATTTTTTTCACCCTGGACTTGATTCCCGGGATCAAAAAAATCGGATTTTTTTCACCCAGGACTTGACTCACGGTATCAGGAAAATCTGATTTTTTTCACCCTGGACTTTACTCCCGGGATGAAAAAAATCGGATTTTTTTCACCCTGGACTTGACTCATGGTATCAGGAAAATGGGATTTTTTTCACCCTGGATTTGACTCACGGGATTAAAAAAATATGATTTTTTTCACCCTGAACTTTACTCCCAGGATCAAAAAAATCTGATTTTTTTCACCCTGGACTTTACTCACGGTATCAGGAAAATGGGATTTTTTTCACCCTGGACTTGACTCACGGTATCAGGAAAATCTGATTTTTTTCACCCTGGACTTTACTCACGGTATCAGGAAAATCGGATTTTTTCACCCTGGACTTGACTCCCGGGATCAAACAAATCTGATTTTTTTCACCCTGGACTTTACTCACGGTATCAGAAAAATCGGATTTTTTCACCCTGGACTTGACTCACGGCATCAGAAAAATCTGATTTTTTTCACACTGGATTTGACTCACGGGATTAAAAAAATCGGATTTTTTTCACCCTGGACTTGACTCCCGGGATCAAAAAAATCGGATTTTTTTCACCCTGGACTTGACTCACGGTATCAGGAAAATCTGATTTTTTTCATCCTGGACTTTACTCATGGTATCAGGAAAATCGGATTTTTTTTCACCCTGGACTTGACTCACGGTATCAGAAAAATCGGATTTTTTTCACCCTGGACTTGACTCACGGCATCAGTCAAATCGGGTTTTTTTCACACTGGATTTGACTCACCGGATTAAAAAAATCGGATTTTTTTCACCCTGGACTTGACTCACCGTATCAGGAAAATCTGATTTTTTTCACCCTGGACTTTACTCACGGTATCAGGAAAATGGGATTTTTTTCTCCCTGGACTTTACTCACGGTATCAGGAAAATATGATTTCTTTCACCCTGGACTTGACTCCCGGGATCAAAAAAATCGGATTATTTTCACCCTGGACTTGACTCATGGTATCAGGAAAATCTGATTTTTTTCACCCTGGACTTGACTCCCAGGATCAAAAAAATCAAATTTTTTTCACCCTCGACTTTACTCACGGTATCAGGAAAATCTGATTTTTTTCACCCTGGACTTGACTCCCGGGATCAAAAAAATAGGATTTTTTTCACCCTAGACTTGACTCACGGTATCAGAAAAATCGGATTTTTTCACCCTGGACTTGACTCCCGGGATCAAAAAAATCGGATTTTTTTCAGCCTGGAATTGACTCACGGTATCAGGAAAATCTGATTTTTTTCATCCTGGACTTTACTCACGGTATTAGGAAAATGGGATTTTTTTCACCCTGGACTTGACTCACGGTATCAGGAAAATCTGATTTTTTTCACCCTGGACTTGATTCCCGGGATCAAAAAAATCGGATTTTCTTCACCCTGGACTTGACTCACGGTATCAGGAAAATCTGATTTTTTTCACCCTGGACTTTACTCCCGGGATGAAAAAAATCGGATTTTTTTCACCCTGGACTTGACTCACGGTATCAGGAAATCTGATTTTTTTCACCCTGGACTTGACTCATGGTATCAGGAAAATGGGATTTTTTTCACCCTGGATTTGACTCACGGGATTAAAAAAATCTGATTTTTTTCACACTGAACTTGACTCCCAGGATCAAAAAAATCTGATTTTTTTCACCCTGGACTTTACTCACGGTATCAGGAAAATGGGATTTTTTTCACCCTGGACTTGACTCACGGTATCAGGAAAATCTGATTTTTTTCACCCTGGACTTTACTCACGGTATCAGGAAAATGGGATTTTTTTCACCCTGGACTTGACTCACGGTATCAGGAAAATCTGATTTTTTTCACCCTGGACTTGACTCCCGGGATCAAAAAAATCTGCTTTTTTTCACCCTGGACTTTACTCCCGGGATGAAAAAAATCTGATTTTTTTCACCCTGGACTTTACTCACGGTATCAGGAAAATGGGATTTTTTTCACCCTGGACTTTACTCACGGTATTAGGAAAATGGGGTTTTTCTCACCCTGGATTTGACTCACGGGATGAAAAAAATCAGATTTTTTTCACCCTGGACTAGACTCCCGGGATCAAACAAACCGGATTTTTTTCACCCTGGACTTGACTCACCGTATCAGGAAAATCTGATTTTTTTCACCCTGGACTTGACTCACGGTATCAGAAAAATGGGATTTTTTTCACCCTGGACTTGACTCACGGTATCAGAAAAATCGGATTTTTTTCACCCTGGACTTGACTCACGGCATCAGAAAAATCTGTTTTTTTTCGCCCTGGACTTGACTCATGGGATCAAAAAAATCTGATTTTTTTCACCCTGGACTTGACTCACGGTATCAGAAAAATCGGATTTTTTTCACCCTGGACTTGACTCACGGCATCAGTCAAATCGGGTTTTTTTCACACTGGATTTGACTCACCGGATTAAAAAAATCGGATTTTTTTCACCCTGGACTTGACTCACCGTATCAGGAAAATCTGATTTTTTTCACCCTGGACTTTACTCACGGTATCAGGAAAATGGGATTTTTTTCTCCCTGGACTTGACTCACGGTATCAGGAAAATATGATTCTTTTCACCCTGGACTTGACTCCCGGGATCAAAAAAATCGGATTTTTTTCACCCTGGACTTGACTCACGGTATCAGAAAAATCGGATTTTTTTCACCCTGGCCTTGACTCATGGGATCAGAAAAATCTGATTTTTTTCACACTGGACTTGACTCATGGGATCAAAAAAATCGGAATTTTTTCACCCTGGACTTGACTCATGGTATCAGGAAAATCTGATTTTTTTTTCACCCTGGACTTTATTCATGGTATCAGGAAAAAGGGATTTTTTGACCCTGGACTTGACTCACGGGATCAGAAAAATCGGGTTTTTTCACCCTGCACTTGTCTCACGGTATCAGGAAAATTTTATTTTTTTCATCCTGGACTTTACTCATGGTATTAGGAAAATCTGATTTTTTTCACCCTTGACTTGACTCACGGTATCAGAAAAATCGCATTTTTTTCACCCTGGACTTGACTCACGGCATCAGGAAAATGGGGTTTTTTTCACACTGGATTTGACTCACGGGATTAAAAAAATCTGATTTTTTTCAACCTGGACTTGACTCACGGTATCAGAAAAATCGGATTTTTTCAACCTGGACTCGTCTCACGGTTTCAGGAAAATCTGATTTTTTTCATCCTGGACTTGACTCACGGCATCAGAAAAATCTGATTTTTTTTACACTGGATTTGACTCACGGGATTAAAAAAATCGGATTTTTTTCACCCTGGAGTTGACTCATGGTATCAGGAAAATCGGATTTTTTTCACCCTGGACTTGACTCACGGTATCAGGAAAATCTGATTTTTTTCACCTTGGACTTTACTCACTGTATCAGGAAAATGGGATTTTTTTCACCCTGGACTTGACTCACGGTAATAGAAAAATCGGATTTTTTTCACCCTGGACTTGACTCACGGTATCAGAAAAATCGGATTTTTTTCACCCTGGACTTGACTCACGGCATCAGAAAAATCGGATTTTTTTCACACTGGATTTGACTCACCGGATTAAAAAAATCGGATTTTTTTCACCCTGGACTTGACTCACGGCATCAGAAAAATCGGATTTTTTTCACCCTGGACTTGACTCACGGTATCAGAAAAATCGGATTTTTTTCACCCTGGACTTGACTCACGGCATCAGAAAAATCGGATTTTTTTCACCCTGGACTTGACTCACGGTATCAGAAAAATCGGATTTTTTTCACCCTGGACTTGACTCACGGCATCAGAAAAATCTGATTTTTTTCACACTGCATTTGACTCACGGGATTAAAAAAATCGGATTTTTTTCACCCTGGACTTGACTCACGGCATCAGTCAAATCGGGTTTTTTTCACACTGGATTTGACTCACCGGATTTAAAAAATCGGATTTTTTTCACCCTGGACTTGACTCACCGTATCAGGAAAATCTGATTTTTTTCACCCTGGACTTTACTCACGGTATCAGGAAAATGGGATTTTTTTTCTCCCTGGACTTCACTCACGGTATCAGGAAAATATGATTTCTTTCACCCTGGACTTGACTCCCGGGATCAAAAAAATCGGATTTTTTTCACCCTGGACTTGACTCACGGTATCAGAAAAATCGGATTTTTTCAACCTGGACTCGTCTCACGGTTTCAGGAAAATCTGATTTTTTTCATCCTGGACTTGACTCACGGCATCAGAAAAATCTGATTTTTTTTACACTGGATTTGACTCACGGGATTAAAAAAATCGGATTTTTTTCACCCTGGAGTTGACTCACGGTATCAGGAAAATCTGATTTTTTTCACCTTGGACTTTACTCACTGTATCAGGAAAATGGGATTTTTTTCACCCTGGACTTGACTCACGGTATCAGAAAAATTGGATTTTTTTCACCCTGGACTTGACTCACGGTATCAGAAAAATCGGATTTTTTTCACCCTGGACTTGACTCACAGCATCAGAAAAATCGGATTTTTTTCACACTGGATTTGACTCACCGGATTAAAAAAATCGGATTTTTTTCACCCTGGACTTGACTCACGGTATCAGAAAAATCGGAATTTTTTTCACCCTGGACTTGACTCACGGCATCAGAAAAATCGGATTTTTTTCACCCTGGACTTGACTCACGGTATCAGAAAAATCGCATTTTTTTCACCCTGGACTTGACTCACGGCATCAGGAAAATGGGTTTTTTTTCACACTGGATTTGACTCACGGGATTAAAAAAATCTGATTTTTTTCAACCTGGACTTGACTCACGGTATCAGAAAAATCGGATTTTTTCAACCTGGACTCGTCTCACGGTTTCAGGAAAATCTGATTTTTTTCATCCTGGACTTGACTCACGGCATCAGAAAAATCTGATTTTTTTTACACTGGATTTGACTCACGGGATTAAAAAAATCGGATTTTTTTCACCCTGGAGTTGACTCATGGTATCAGGAAAATCGGATTTTTTTCACCCTGGACTTGACTCACGGTATCAGGAAAATCTGATTTTTTTCACCTTGGACTTTACTCACTGTATCAGGAAAATGGGATTTTTTTCACCCTGGACTTGACTCACGGTATCAGAAAAATCGGATTTTTTTCACCCTGGACTTGACTCATGGTATCAGAAAAATCGGATTTTTTTCACCCTGGACTTGACTCACGGCATCAGAAAAATCGGATTTTTTTCACACTGGATTTGACTCACCGGATTAAAAAAATCGGATTTTTTTCACCCTGGATTTGACTCACGGTATCAGAAAAATCGGAATTTTTTTCACCCTGGACTTGACTCACGGCATCAGAAAAATCGTTCACCCTGGACTTGACTCACGGTATCAGAAAAATCGGATTTTTTTCACCCTGGACTTGACTCACAGTATCAGAAAAATCGGATTTTTTTCACCCTGGACTTGACTCACGGCATCAGAAAAATCGGATTTTTTTCACCCTGGACTTGACTCACGGTATCAGAAAAATCGGATTTTTTTCACCCTGGACTTGACTCACGGCATCAGAAAAATCTGATTTTTTTCACACTGGATTTGACTCACGGGATTACAAAAATCGGATTTTTTTCACCCTGGACTTGACGCCCGGGATCAAAAAAATCGGATTTTTTTCACCCTGGACTTGACTCACGGCATCAGTCAAATCGGGTTTTTTTCACACTGGATTTGACTCACCGGATTAAAAAAATCGGATTTTTTTCACCCTGGACTTGACTCACCGTATCAGGAAAATCTGATTTTTTTCACCCTGGACTTTACTCACGGTATCAGGAAAATGGGATTTTTTTCTCCCTGGACTTGACTCACGGTATCAGGAAAATATGATTTCTTTCACCCTGGACTTGACTCCCGGGATCAAAAAAATCGGATTTTTTTCACCCTGGACTTGACTCCCGGGATCAAAAAAATCGAATTTTTTTCACCCTGGACTTTACTCACGGTATCAGGAAAATCTAATTTTTTTCACCCTGGACTTGACTCCCGGGATCAAAAATATAGGATTTTTTTCACCCTAGACTTGACTCACGGTATCAGAAAAATCGGATTTTTTCACCCTGGACTTGACTCCCGGGATCAAAAAAATCGGATTTTTTTCAGCCTGGACTTGACTCACGGTATCAGAAAAATCTGATTTTTTTCAGCCTGGAATTGACTCACGGTATCAGGAAAATCTGATTTTTTCATCCTGGACTTTACTCACGGTATTAGGAAAATGGGATTTTTTTCACCCTGGACTTGACTCACGGTATCAGAAATATCTGATTTTTTTCACCCTGGACTTGACTCACGGTATCAGAAAAATCTCATTTTTTTCACCCTGGACTTTACTCATGGTATCAGGAAAATGGGATTTTTTTCACCCTGGACTTGACTCACGGTATCAGAAAAATCGGATTTTTTTCACCCTGGACTTTACTCACGGTATCAGGAAAATGGAATTTTTTTCACCCTGGACTTGACTCACGGTATCAGGAAAATCTGATTTTTTTCACCCTGGACTTGATTCCCGGGATCAAAAAAATCGGATTTTTTTCACCCTGGACTTGACTCACGGTATCAGGAAAATCTGATTTTTTTCACCCTGGACTTTACTCCCGGGATGAAAAAAATCGGATTTTTTTCACCCTGGACTTGACTCATGGTATCAGGAAAATCTGATTCTTTTCACCCTGGACTTGACTCACGGTATCAGGAAAATGGGATTTTTTTCACCCTGGATTTGACTCACGGGATTAAAAAAATATGATTTTTTTCACCCTGAACTTTACTCCCAGGATCAAAAAAATCTGATTTTTTTCACCCTGGACTTTACTCACGGTATCAGGAAAATGGGATTTTTTTCACCCTGGACTTGACTCACGGTATCAGGAAAATCTGATTTTTTTCACCCTGGACTTTACTCACGGTATCAGGAAAATCGGATTTTTTTCACCTGGACTTGACTCACGGTATCAGGAAAATCTGCTTTTTTTCACCCTGGACTTGACTCCCGGGATCAAAAAAATCTGCTTTTTTTTCACCCTGGACTTTACTCCCGGGATGAAAAAAATCCTATTTTTTTCACCCTGAACTTTACTCACGGCATCAGAAAAATCTGATTTTTTTCACACTGGATTTGACTCACGGGATTAAAAAAATCGGATTTTTTTCACCCTGGACTTGACTCCCGGGATCAAAAAAATCGGATTTTTTTCACCCTGGATTTGACTCACGGTATCAGGAAAATCTGATTTTTTCATCCTGGACTTTACTCATGGTATCAGGAAAATCGGATTTTTTTTCACCCTGGACTTGACTCACGGTATCAGAAAAATCGGATTTTTTTCACCCTGGACTTGACTCACGGCATCAGTCAAATCGGGTTTTTTTCACACTGGATTTGACTCACCGGATTAAAAAAAATCGGATTTTTTTCACCCTGGACTTGACTCACCGTATCAGGAAAATCTGATTTTTTTCACCCTGGACTTTACTCACGGTATCAGGAAAATGGGATTTTTTTCTCCCTGGACTTGACTCACGGTATCAGGAAAATATGATTTCTTTCACCCTGGACTTGACTCCCGGGATCAAAAAAATCGGATTATTTTCACCCTGGACTTTACTCACGGTATCAGGAAAATCTGATTTTTTTCACCCTGGACTTGACTCCCGGGATCAAAAAAATCGAATTTTTTTCACCCTGGACTTTACTCACGGTATCAGGAAAATCTGATTTTTTTCACCCTGGACTTGACTCCCGGGATCAAAAAAATAGGATTTTTTTCACCCTAGACTTGACTCACGGTATTAGAAAAATCGGATTTTTTCACCCTGGACTTGACTCCCGGGATCAAAAAAATCGGATTTTTTTCAGCCTGGAATTGACTCACGGTATCAGAAAAATCTCATTTTTTTCACCCTGGATTTTACTCATGGTATCAGGAAAATGGGATTTTTTTCACCCTGGACTTGACTCACGGTATCAGAAAAATCTGATTTTTTTCACCCTGGACTTGACTCCCGGGATAAAAAAATCGGATTTTTTTCACCCTGGAATTTACTCACGGTATCAGGAAAATGGGATTTTTTTCACCCTGGACTTGACTCACGGTATCAGGAAAATCTGATTTTTTTCACCCTGGACTTGATTCCCGGGATCAAAAAAATCGGATTTTTTTTCACCCTGGACTTGACTCACGGTATCAGGAAAATCTGATTTTTTTCACCCTGGACTTTACTCCCGGGATGAAAAAAATCGGATTTTTTTCACCCTGGACTTGACTCACGGTATCAGGAAAATCTGATTTTTTTCACCCTGGACTTGACTCACGGTATCAGGAAAATGGGATTTTTTTCACCCTGGATTTGACTCACGGGATTAAAAAAATCTGATTTTTTTCACACTGAACTTGACTCCCAGGATCAAAAAAATCTGATTTTTTTCACCCTGGACTTTACTCACGGTATCAGGAAAATGGGATTTTTTTCACCCTGGACTTGACTCACGGTATCAGGAAAATCTGATTTTTTTCACCCTGGACTTGACTCCCGGGATCAAAAATATAGGATTTTTTTCACCCTAGACTTGACTCACGGTATCAGAAAAATCGGATTTTTTCACCCTGGACTTGACTCCCGGGATCAAAAAAATCGGATTTTTTTCAGCCTGGACTTGACTCACGGTATCAGAAAAATCTGATTTTTTTCAGCCTGGAATTGACTCACGGTATCAGGAAAATCTGATTTTTTCATCCTGGACTTTACTCACGGTATTAGGAAAATGGGATTTTTTTCACCCTGGACTTGACTCACGGTATCAGAAATATCTGATTTTTTTCACTCTGGACTTGACTACCGGGATCAAAAAAATCTGATTTTTTTCAGCCTGGAATTGACTCACGGTATCAGGAAAATCTGATTTTTTCACCCTGGATTTGACTCACGGGATTAAAAAAATATGATTTTTTTCACCCTGAACTTTACTCCCAGGATCAAAAAAATCTGATTTTTTTCACCCTGGACTTTACTCACGGTATCAGGAAAATGGGATTTTTTTCACCCTGGACTTGACTCACGGTATCAGGAAAATCTGATTTTTTTCACCCTGGACTTTACTCACGGTATCAGGAAAATGGGATTTTTTTCACCCTGGACTTGACTCACGGTATCAGGAAAATCTGCTTTTTTTCACCCTGGACTTGACTCCCGGGATCAAAAAAATCTGCTTTTTTTTCACCCTGGACTTTACTCCCGGGATGAAAAAAATCCGATTTTTTTCACCCTGAACTTTACTCACGGCATCAGAAAAATCTGATTTTTTTCACACTGGATTTGACTCACGGGATTAAAAAAATCGGATTTTTTTCACCCTGGACTTGACTCCCGGGATCAAAAAAATCGGATTTTTTTCACCCTGGACTTGACTCACCGTATCAGGAAAATCTGATTTTTTTCATCCTGGACTTTACTCATGGTATCAGGAAAATCGGATTTTTTTTCACCCTGGACTTGACTCACGGTATCAGAAAAATCGGATTTTTTTCACCCTGGACTTGACTCACGGCATCAGTCAAATCGGGTTTTTTTCACACTGGATTTGACTCACCGGATTAAAAAAATCGGATTTTTTTCACCCTGGACTTGACTCACCGTATAAGGAAAATCTGATTTTTTTCACCCTGGACTTTACTCACGGTATCAGGAAAATGGGATTTTTATCTCCCTGGACTTGACTCACGGTATCAGGAAAATATGATTTCTTTCACCCTGGACTTGACTCCCGGGATCAAAAAAATCGGATTATTTTCACCCTGGACTTTACTCACGGTATCAGGAAAATCTGATTTTTTTCACCCTGGACTTGACTCCCGGGATCAAAAAAATCGAATTTTTTTCACCCTGGACTTTACTCACGGTATCAGGAAAATCTGATTTTTTTCACCCTGGACTTGACTCCCGGGATCAAAAAAATAGGATTTTTTTCACCCTAGACTTGACTCACGGTATCAGAAAAATCGGATTTTTTCACCCTGGACTTGACTCCCGGGATCAAAAAAATCGGATTTTTTTCAGCCTGGAATTGACTCACGGTATCAGAAAAATCTCATTTTTTTCACCCTGGTTTTTACTCATGGTATCAGGAAAATGGGATTTTTTTCACCCTGGACTTGACTCACGGTATCAGAAAAATCTGATTTTTTTCACCCTGGACTTGACTCCCGGGATAAAAAAATCGGATTTTTTTCACCCTGGACTTTACTCACGGTATCAGGAAAATGGGATTTTTTTCACCCTGGACTTGACTCACGGTATCAGGAAAATCTGATTTTTTTCAGCCTGGAATTGACTCACGGTATCAGGAAAATCTGATTTTTTCATCCTGGACTTTACTCACGGTATTAGGAAAATGGGATTTTTTTCACCCTGGACTTGACTCACGGTATCAGAAATATCTGATTTTTTTCACTCTGGACTTGACTACCGGGATCAAAAAAATTGGATTTTTTTCACCCTGGACTTGACTCACGGTATCAGAAAAATCTCATTTTTTTCACCCTGGACTTTACTCATGGTATCAGGAAAATGGGATTTTTTTCACCCTGGACTTGACTCACGGTATCAGGAAAATCTGATTTTTTTCACCCTGGACTTGATTCCCGGGATCAAAAAAATCGGATTTTTTTCACCCTGGACTTGACTCACGGTATCAGGAAAATCTGATTTTTTTCACCCTGGACTTTACTCCCGGGATGAAAAAAATCGGATTTTTTTCACCCTGGACTTGACTCATGGTATCAGGAAAATCTGATTCTTTTCACCCTGGACTTGACTCACGGTATCAGGAAAATGGGATTTTTTTCACCCTGGATTTGACTCACGGGATTAAAAAAATATGATTTTTTTCACCCTGAACTTTACTCCCGGGATCAAAAAAATCGGATTATTTTCACCCTGGACTTTACTCACGGTATCAGGAAAATCTGATTTTTTTCACCCTGGACTTGACTCCCGGGATCAAAAAAATCGAATTTTTTTCACCCTGGACTTTACTCACGGTATCAGGAAAATCTGATTTTTTTCACCCTGGACTTGACTCCCGGGATCAAAAAAATAGGATTTTTTTCACCCTAGACTTGACTCACGGTATCAGAAAAATCGGATTTTTTCACCCTGGACTTGACTCCCGGGATCAAAAAAATCGGATTTTTTTCAGCCTGGAATTGACTCACGGTATCAGAAAAATCTCATTTTTTTCACCCTGGACTTTACTCATGGTATCAGGAAAATGGGATTTTTTTCACCCTGGACTTGACTCACGGTATCAGAAAAATCTGATTTTTTTCACCCTGGACTTGACTCCCGGGATAAAAAAATCGGATTTTTTTCACCCTGGACTTTACTCACGGTATCAGGAAAATGGGATTTTTTTCACCCTGGACCTGACTCACGGTATCAGGAAAATCTGATTTTTTTCACCCTGGACTTGATTCCCGGGATCAAAAAAAATCGGATTTTTTTTCACCCTGGACTTGACTCACGGTATCAGGAAAATCTGATTTTTTTCACCCTGGACTTTACTCCCGGGATGAAAAAAATCGGATTTTTTTCACCCTGGACTTGACTCACGGTATCAGGAAAATCTGATTTTTTTCACCCTGGACTTGACTCACGGTATCAGGAAAATGGGATTTTTTTCACCCTGGATTTGACTCACGGGATTAAAAAAATCTGATTTTTTTCACACTGAATTTGACTCCCAGGATTAAAAAAATCGGATTTTTTTCAGCCTGGACTTGACTCACGGTATCAGAAAAATCTGATTTTTTTCAGCCTGGAATTGACTCACGGTATCAGGAAAATCTGATTTTTTCATCCTGGACTTTACTCACGGTATCAGGAAAATGGGATTTTTTTCACCCTGGACTTGACTCACGGTATCAGGAAAATCTGATTTTTTTCACCCTGGACTTGATTCCCGGGATCAAAAAAATCGGATTTTTTTCACCCTGGACTTGACTCACGGTATCAGGAAAATGGGATTTTTTTCACCCTGGATTTGACTCACGGGATTAAAAAAATATGATTTTTTTCACCCTGAACTTTACTCCCAGGATCAAAAAAATCTGATTTTTTTCACCCTGGACTTTACTCACGGTATCAGGAAAATGGGATTTTTTCACCCTGGACTTGACTCACGGTATCAGGAAAATCTGATTTTTTTCACCCTGGACTTTACTCACGGTATCAGGAAAATGGGATTTTTTTCACCCTGGACTTGACTCACGGTATCAGGAAAATCTGCTTTTTTTCACCCTGGACTTGACTCCCGGGATCAAAAAAATCTGCTTTTTTTTTCACCCTGGACTTTACTCCCGGGATGAAAAAAATCCGATTTTTTTCACCCTGAACTTTACTCACGGCATCAGAAAAATCTGATTTTTTTCACACTGGATTTGACTCACGGGATTAAAAAAATCGGATTTTTTTCACCCTGGACTTGACTCCCGGGATCAAAAAAATCGGATTTTTTTCACCCTGGACTTGAGTCACGGTATCAGGAAAATCTGATTTTTTTCATCCTGGACTTTACTCATGGTATCAGGAAAATCGGATTTTTTTTCACCCTGGACTTGACTCACGGTATCAGAAAAATCGGATTTTTTTCACCCTGGACTTGACTCACGGCATCAGTCAAATCGGGTTTTTTTCACACTGGATTTGACTCACCGGATTAAAAAAATCGGATTTTTTTCACCCTGGACTTGACTCACCGTATCAGGAAAATCTGATTTTTTTCACCCTGGACTTTACTCACGGTATCAGGAAAATGGGATTTTTATCTCCCTGGACTTGACTCACGGTATCAGGAAAATATGATTTCTTTCACCCTGGACTTGACTCCCGGGATCAAAAAAATCGGATTATTTTCACCCTGGACTTTACTCACGGTATCAGGAAAATCTGATTTTTTTCACCCTGGACTTGACTCCCGGGATCAAAAAAATCGAATTTTTTTCACCCTGGACTTTACTCACGGTATCAGGAAAATCTGATTTTTTTCACCCTGGACTTGACTCCCGGGATCAAAAAAATAGGATTTTTTTCACCCTAGACTTGACTCACGGTATCAGAAAAATCGGATTTTTTCACCCTGGACTTGACTCCCGGGATCAAAAAAATCGGATTTTTTTCAGCCTGGAATTGACTCACGGTATCAGAAAAATCTCATTTTTTTCACCCTGGACTTTACTCACGGTATCAGGAAAATGGGATTTTTTTCACCCTGGACTTGACTCACGGTATCAGGAAAATCTGATTTTTTTCACCCTGGACTTGATTCCCGGGATCAAAAAAATCGGATTTTTTTTCACCCTGGACTTGACTCACGGTATCAGGAAAATCTGATTTTTTTCACCCTGGACTTTACTCCCGGGATGAAAAAAATCGGATTTTTTTCACCCTGGACTTGACTCACGGTATCAGGAAAATCTGATTTTTTTCACCCTGGACTTGACTCACGGTATCAGGAAAATGGGATTTTTTTCACCCTGGATTTGACTCACGGGATTAAAAAAATCTGATTTTTTTCACACTGAACTTGACTCCCAGGATCAAAAAAATCTGATTTTTTTCACCCTGGACTTTACTCACGGTATCAGGAAAATGGGATTTTTTTCACCCTGGACTTGACTCACGGTATCAGGAAAATCTGATTTTTTTCACCCTGGACTTGACTCCCGGGATCAAAAATATAGGATTTTTTTCACCCTAGACTTGACTCACGGTATCAGAAAAATCGGATTTTTTCACCCTGGACTTGACTCCCGGGATCAAAAAAATCGGATTTTTTTCAGCCTGGACTTGACTCACGGTATCAGAAAAATCTGATTTTTTTCAGCCTGGAATTGACTCACGGTATCAGGAAAATCTGATTTTTTCATCCTGGACTTTACTCACGGTATTAGGAAAATGGGATTTTTTTCACCCTGGACTTGACTCACGGTATCAGAAATATCTGATTTTTTTCACTCTGGACTTGACTACCGGGATCAAAAAAATTGGATTTTTTTCACCCTGGACTTGACTCACGGTATCAGAAAAATCTCATTTTTTTCACCCTGGACTTTACTAATGGTATCAGGAAAATGGGATTTTTTTCACCCTGGACTTGACTCACGGTATCAGAAAAATCGGATTTTTTTCACCCTGGACTTTACTCACGGTATCAGGAAAATGGGATTTTTTTCACCCTGGACTTGACTCACGGTATCAGGAAAATCTGATTTTTTTCACCCTGGACTTGATTCCCAGGATCAAAAAAATCGGATTTTTTTCACCCTGGACTTGACTCACGGTATCAGGAAAATCTGATTTTTTTCACCCTGGACTTTACTCCCGGGATGAAAAAAATCGGATTTTTTTCACCCTGGACTTGACTCATGGTATCAGGAAAATCTGATTCTTTTCACCCTGGACTTGACTCACGGTATCAGGAAAATGGGATTTTTTTCACCCTGGATTTGACTCACGGGATTAAAAAAATATGATTTTTTTCACCCTGAACTTTACTCCCAGGATCAAAAAAATCTGATTTTTTTCACCCTGGACTTTACTCACGGTATCAGGAAAATGG
The DNA here is from genome assembly GCA_035047305.1 of Bradypodion pumilum. Classification (NCBI taxonomy): domain Eukaryota; kingdom Metazoa; phylum Chordata; class Lepidosauria; order Squamata; family Chamaeleonidae; genus Bradypodion; species Bradypodion pumilum. Next base: position 165,687,724 of record JAWDJD010000005.1, on the reverse strand, counting down.
GATTTTTTTCACCCTGGACTTGACTCACGGTATCAGGAAAATCTGATTTTTTTCACCCTGGACTTTACTCACGGTATCAGGAAAATGGGATTTTTTTCACCCTGGACTTGACTCACGGTATCAGGAAAATCTGCTTTTTTTCACCCTGGACTTGACTCCCGGGATCAAAAAAATCTGCTTTTTTTTCACCCTGGACTTTACTCACGGGATGAAAAAAATCCGATTTTTTTCACCCTGAACTTTACTCACGGCATCAGAAAAATCTGATTTTTTTCACACTGGATTTGACTCACGGGATTAAAAAAATCGGATTTTTTTCACCCTGGACTTGACTCCCGGGATCAAAAAAATCGGATTTTTTTCACCCTGGACTTGACTCACGGTATCAGGAAAATCTGATTTTTTTCATCCTGGACTTTACTCATGGTATCAGGAAAATCGGATTTTTTTTCACCCTGGACTTGACTCACGGTATCAGAAAAATCGGATTTTTTTCACCCTGGACTTGACTCACGGCATCAGTCAAATCGGGTTTTTTTCACACTGGATTTGACTCACCGGATTAAAAAAATCGGATTTTTTTCACCCTGGACTTGACTCACCGTATCAGGAAAATCTGATTTTTTTCACCCTGGACTTTACTCACGGTATCAGGAAAATGGGATTTTTATCTCCCTGGACTTGACTCACGGTATCAGGAAAATATGATTTCTTTCACCCTGGACTTGACTCCCGGGATCAAAAAAATCGGATTATTTTCACCCTGGACTTTACTCACGGTATCAGGAAAATCTGATTTTTTTCACCCTGGACTTGACTCCCGGGATCAAAAAAATCGAATTTTTTTCACCCTGGACTTTACTCACGGTATCAGGAAAATCTGATTTTTTTCACCCTGGACTTGACTCCCGGGATCAAAAAAATAGGATTTTTTTCACCCTAGACTTGACTCACGGTATCAGAAAAATCGGATTTTTTCACCCTGGACTTGACTCCCGGGATCAAAAAAATCGGATTTTTTTCACCCTGGAGTTGACTCCCGGGATAAAAAAATCGGATTTTTTTCACCCTGGACTTTACTCACGGTATCAGGAAAATGGGATTTTTTTCACCCTGGACTTGACTCACGGTATCAGGAAAATCTGATTTTTTTCACCCTGGACTTGATTCCCGGGATCAAAAAAATCGGATTTTTTTTCACCCTGGACTTGACTCACGGTATCAGGAAAATCTGATTTTTTTCACCCTGGACTTTACTCCCGGGATGAAAAAAATCGGATTTTTTTCACCCTGGACTTGACTCACGGTATCAGGAAAATCTGATTTTTTTCACCCTGGACTTGACTCACGGTATCAGGAAAATGGGATTTTTTTCACCCTGGATTTGACTCACGGGATTAAAAAAATCTGATTTTTTTCACACTGAACTTGACTCCCAGGATCAAAAAAACCGGATTTTTTTCACCCTGGACTTGAATCACCGTATCAGGAAAATCTGATTTTTTTCACCCTGGACTTGACTCACGGTATCAGAAAAATGGGATTTTTTTCACCCTGGACTTGACTCACGGTATCAGGAAAATCTGATTTTTTTCACCCTGGACTTTACTCACGGTATCAGGAAAATGGGATTTTTTTCACCCTGGACTTGACTCACGGTATCAGGAAAATCTGATTTTTTTTCACCCTGGATTTGACTCCCGGGATCAAAAAAATCTGCTTTTTTTCACCCTGGACTTTACTCCCGGGATGAAAAAAATCTGATTTTTTTCACCCTGGACTTTACTCACGGTATCAGGAAAATGGGATTTTTTTCACCCTGGACTTGACTCACGGTATCAGGAAAATCTGATTTTTTTTCACCCTGGACTTGACTCCCGGGATTAAAAAAATCGGATTTTTTTCACCATGGACTTGACTCACGGTATCAGGAAAATCTGATTTTTTTCACTCTGGACTTGACTCACGGTATCAGGAAAATCTGATTTTTTTTCACCCTGGACTTGATTCCCGGGATCAAAAAAATCGGATTTTTTTTCACTCTGGACTTGACTCACGGTATCAGGAAAATCTGATTTTTTTCACCCTGGACTTTACTCCCGGGATGAAAAAAATCGGATTTTTTTCACCCTGGACTTGACTCACGGTATCAGGAAAATCTGATTTTTTTCACCCTGGACTTGACTCACGGTATCAGGAAAATGGGATTTTTTTCACCCTGGATTTGACTCACGGGATTAAAAAAATCTGATTTTTTTCACACTGAACTTGACTCCCAGGATCAAAAAAATCTGATTTTTTTCACCCTGGACTTGACTCACGGTATCAGGAAAATCTGATTTTTTTCACCCTGGATTTGACTCCCGGGATCAAAAAAATCTGCTTTTTTTTCACCCTGGACTTTACTCCCGGGATGAAAAAAATCTGATTTTTTTCACCCTGGACTTTACTCACGGTATCAGGAAAATCTGATTTTTTTTCACCCTGGACTTGACTCCCGGGATTAAAAAAATCGGATTTTTTTCACCCTGGACTTGACTCACGGTATCAGGAAAATCTGATTTTTTTCACTCTGGACTTGACTCACGGTATCAGGAAAATCTGATTTTTTTCACCCTGGATTTGACTCCCGGGATCAAAAAAATCTGCTTTTTTTCACCCTGGACTTTACTCCCGGGATGAAAAAAATCTGATTTTTTTCACCCTGGATTTTACTCACGGTATCAGGAAAATCTGATTTTTTTTCACCCTGGACTTGACTCCCGGGATTAAAAAAATCGGATTTTTTTCACCCTGGACTTGACTCCCGGGATCGAAAAAATCGGATTATTTTCACCCTGGACTTGACTCACGGTATCAGGAAAATCTGATTTTTTTCACCCTGGACTTGACTCCCGGGATCAAAAAAATCGAATTTTTTTCACCCTGGACTTTACTCACGATATCAGGAAAATCTGATTTTTTTTCACCCTGGACTTGACTCCCGGGATCAAAAAAATAGGATTTTTTTCACCCTAGACTTGACTCACGGTATCAGAAAAATCGGATTTTTTCACCCTGGACTTGACTCCCGGGATCAAAAAAATCGGATTTTTTTCAGCCTGGAATTGACTCACGGTATCAGGAAAATCTGATTTTTTTCATCCTGGACTTTACTCACGGTATTAGGAAAATGGGATTTTTTTCACCCTGGACTTGACTCACGGTATCAGAAAAATCTCATTTTTTTCACCCTGGACTTTACTCATGGTATCAGGAAAATGGGATTTTTTTCACCCTGGTCTTGACTCACGGTATCAGAAAAATCTGATTTTTTTCACCCTGGACTTGACTCACGGTATCAGGAAAATCTGATTTTTTTCACCCTGGACTTGATTCCCGGGATCAAAAAAATCGGATTTTTTTCACCCTGGACTTGACTCACGGTATCAGGAAAATCTGATTTTTTTCACCCTGGACTTTACTCCCGGGATGAAAAAAATTGGATTTTTTTCACCCTGGACTTGACTCATGGTATCAGGAAAATCTGATTTTTTTCACCCTGTACTTGACTCACGGTATCAGGAAAATGGGATTTTTTTCACCCTGGATTTGACTCACGGGATTAAAAAAATCTGATTTTTTTCACACTGAACTTGACTCCCAGGATCAAAAAAATCTGATTTTTTTCACCCTGGACTTTACTCACGGTATCAGGAAAATGGGATTTTTTTCACCCTGGACTTGACTCACGGTATCAGGAAAATCTGATTTTTTTCACCCTGGACTTTACTCACGGTATCAGGAAAATGGGATTTTTTTCACCCTGGACTTGACTCACGGTATCAGGAAAATCTGATTTTTTTCACCCTGGACTTGACTCCCGGGATCAAAAAAATCTGCTTTTTTTCACCCTGGACTTTACTCCCGGGATGAAAAAAAATCTGATTTTTTTCACCCTGGACTTTACTCACGGTATCAGGAAAATGGGATTTTTTTCACCCTGGACTTGACTCACGGTATCAGGAAAATCTGATTTTTTTTCACCCTGGACTTGACTCCCGGGATTAAAAAAATCGGATTTTTTTCACGCTGGACTTGACTCACGGTATCAGGAAAATCTGATTTTTTTCACTCTGGACTTGACTCACGGTATCAGCAAAATCTGATTTTTTTTCACCCTGGACTTTACTCACGGTATTAGGAAAATGGGGTTTTTCTCACCCTGGATTTGACTCACGGGATGAAAAAAATCAGATTTTTTTCACCCTGGACTAGACTCCCGGGATCAAACAAACCGGATTTTTTTCACCCTGGACTTGACTCACCGTATCAGGAAAATCTGATTTTTTTCACCCTGGACTTGACTCACGGTATCAGAAAAATCGGATTTTTTTCACCCTGGACTTGACTCACGGCATCAGAAAAATCTGATTTTTTTCGCCCTGGACTTGACTCATGGGATCAAAAAAATCGGATTTTTTTCATCCTGGACTTGACTCACGGTATCAGAAAAATCTGATTTTTTTCACCCTGGACTTGACTCACGGTATCAGAAAAATCGGATTTTTTTCACCCTGGACTTGACTCACGGCATCAGTCAAATCGGGTTTTTTTCACACTGGATTTGACTCACCGGATTAAAAAAATCGGATTTTTTTCACCCTGGACTTGACTCACCGTATCAGGAAAATCTGATTTTTTTCACCCTGGACTTTACTCACGGTATCAGGAAAATGGGATTTTTTTCTCCCTGGACTTGACTCACGGTATCAGGAAAATATGATTTCTTTCACCCTGGACTTGACTCCCAGGATCAAAAAAATCGGATTTTTTTCACCCTGGACTTGACTCACGGTATCAGAAAAATCGGATTTTTTTCACCCTGGACTTGACTCATGGGATCAGAAAAATCTGATTTTTTTCACCCTGGACTTGACTCATGGGATCAAAAAAATCGGATTTTTTTCACCCTGGACTTGACTCATGGTATCAGGAAAATCTGATTTTTTTTCACCCTGGACTTTATTCATGGTATCAGGAAAAAGGGATTTTTTGACCCTGGACTTGACTCACGGGATCAGAAAAATCGGATTTTTTCACCCTGCACTTGTCTCACGGTATCAGGAAAATTTTATTTTTTTCATCCTGGACTTTACCCATGGTATTAGGAAAATCTGATTTTTTTCACCCTTGACTTGACTCACGGTATCAGAAAAATCGGATTTTTTTCACCCTGGACTTGACTCACGGCATCAGGAAAATGGGTTTTTTTTTTCACACTGGATTTGACTCACGGGATTAAAAAAATCTGATTTTTTTCAACCTGGACTTGACTCACGGTATCAGAAAAATCGGATTTTTTCAACCTGGACTCGTCTCACAGTTTCAGGAAAATCTGATTTTTTTCATCCTGGACTTGACTCACGGCATCAGAAAAATCTGATTTTTTTTACACTGGATTTGACTCACGGGATTAAAAAAATCGGATTTTTTTCACCCTGGAGTTGACTCATGGTATCAGGAAAATCGGATTTTTTTCACCCTGGACTTGACTCACGGTATCAGGAAAATCTGATTTTTTTCACCTTGGACTTTACTCACTGTATCACGAAAATGGGATTTTTTTCACCCTGGACTTTATTCATGGTATCAGGAAAAAGGGATTTTTTGACCCTGGACTTGACTCACGGGATCAGAAAAATCGGTTTTTTTCACCCTGCACTTGTCTCACGGTATCAGGAAAATTTTATTTTTTTCATCCTGGACTTTACCCATGGTATTAGGAAAATCTGATTTTTTTCACCCTTGACTTGACTCACGGTATCAGAAAAATCGGATTTTTTTCACCCTGGACTTGACTCACGGCATCAGGAAAATGGGTTTTTTTTCACACTGGATTTGACTCACGGGATTAAAAAAATCTGATTTTTTTCAACCTGGACTTGACTCACGGTATCAGAAAAATCGGATTTTTTCAACCTGGACTCGTCTCACGGTTTCAGGAAAATCTGATTTTTTTCATCCTGGACTTGACTCACGGCATCAGAAAAATCTGATTTTTTTTACACTGGATTTGACTCACGGGATTAAAAAAATCGGATTTTTTTCACCCTGGAGTTGACTCATGGTATCAGGAAAATCGGATTTTTTTCACCCTGGACTTGACTCACGGTATCAGGAAAATCTGATTTTTTTCACCTTGGACTTTACTCACTGTATCAGGAAAATGGGATTTTTTTCACCCTGGACTTGACTCACGGTATCAGAAAAATCGGATTTTTTTCACCCTGGACTTGACTCACGGCATCAGAAAAATCAGATTTTTTTCACCCTGGACTTGACTCACGGTATCAGAAAAATCGGATTTTTTTCACCCTGGACTTGACTCACGGCATCAGAAAAATCTGATTTTTTTCACACTGGATTTGACTCACAGGATTAAAAAAATCGGATTTTTTTCACCCTGGACTTGACGCCCGGGATCAAAAAAATCGGATTTTTTTCACCCTGGACTTGACTCACGGTATCAGGAAAATCTGATTTTTTTCATCCTGGACTTTACTCATGGTATCAGGAAAATCGGATTTTTTTCGCCCTGGACTTGACTCACCGTATCAGGAAAATGGGATTTTTTTCTCCCTGGACTTGACTCACGGTATCAGGAAAATATGATTTGTTTCACCCTGGACTTGACTCCCGGGATCAAAAAAATCGAATTTTTTTCACCCTGGACTTTACTCACGGTGTCAGGAAAATCTGATTTTTTTCACCCTGGACTTGACTCCCGGGATCAAAAATATAGGATTTTTTTCACCCTAGACTTGACTCACGGTATCAGAAAAATCGGATTTTTTCACCCTGGACTTGACTCCCGGGATCAAAAAAATCGGATTTTTTTCAGCCTGGAATTGACTCACGGTATCAGGAAAATCTGATTTTTTCATCCTGGACTTTACTCACGGTATTAGGAAAATGGGATTTTTTTCACCCTGGACTTGACTCACGGTATCAGAAATATCTGATTTTTTTTACTCTGGACTTGACTACCGGGATCAAAAAAATTGGATTTTTTTCACCCTGGACTTGACTCACGGTATCAGAAAAATCTCATTTTTTTCACCCTGGACTTTACTCACGGTATCAGAAAAATCTGATTATTTTCACCCTGGACTTGACTCCCGGGATAAAAAAATCGGATTTTTTTCACCCTGGACTTTACTCACGGTATCAGGAAAATGGGATTTTTTTCACCCTGGACTTGACTCACGGTATCAGGAAAATCTGATTTTTTTCACCCTGGACTTTACTCCCGGGATGAAAAAAATCGGATTTTTTTCACCCTGGACTTGACTCACGGTATCAGGAAAATCTGATTTTTTTTCACCCTGGACTTGACTCACGGTATCAGGAAAATGGGATTTATTTCACCCTGGATTTGACTCACGGGATTAAAAAAATCTGATTTTTTTCACCCTGAACTTTACTCCCAGGATCAAAAAAATCTGATTTTTTTCACCCTGGACTTTACTCACGGTATCAGGAAAATGGGATTTTTTTCACCCTGGACTTGACTCACGGTATCAGGAAAATCTGATTTTTTTCACCCTGGACTTTACTCACGGTATCAGGAAAATGGGATTTTTTTCACCCTGGACTTGACTCACGGTATCAGGAAAATCTGATTTTTTTCACCCTGGACTTGACTCCCGGGATCAAAAAAATCTGCTTTTTTTCACCCTGGACTTTACTCACGGTATCAGAAAAATCGGATTTTTTCACCCTGGACTTGACTCCCGGGATCAAACAAATCGTATTTTTTTCACCCTGGACTTGACTCACCGTATCAGGAAAATCTGCTTTTTTTCACCCTGAACTTTACTCACGGTATCAGAAAAATCGGATTTTTTCACCCTGGACTTGACTCACGGGATTAAAAAAATCGGATTTTTTTCACCCTGGACTTGACTCATGGTATCAGGAAAATCTGATTTTTTTCACCCTGGACTTGACTCCCGGGATAAAAAAAATCGAATTTTTTTCACCCTGGACTTTACTCACGGTATCAGGAAAATCTGATTTTTTTCACCCTGGACTTGACTCCCGGGATCAAAAAAATAGGATTTTTTTCACCCTAGACTTGACTCACGGTATCAGAAAAATCGGATTTTTTCACCCTGGACTTGACTCCCGGGTTCAAAAAAATCGGATTTTTTTCAGCCTGAAATTGACTCACGGTATCAGGAAAATCTGATTTTTTTCATCCTGGACTTTACTCACGGTATTAGGAAAATGGGATTTTTTTCACCCTGGACTTGACTCACGGTATCAGAAATATCTGATTTTTTTCACTCTGGACTTGACTACCGGGATCAAAAAAATTGGATTTTTTTCACCCTGGACTTGACTCACGGTATCAGAAAAATCTCATTTTTTTCACCCTGGACTTTACTCATGGTATCAGGAAAATGGGATTTTTTTCACCCTGGACTTGACTCACGGTATCAGGAAAATGGGATTTTTTTCACCCTGGACTTGACTCACGGTATCAGGAAAATCTGATTTTTTTCACCCTGGACTTTACTCACGGTATCAGGAAAATGGGATTTTTTTCACCCTGGACTTGACTCACGGTATCAGGAAAATCTGATTTTTTTCACCCTGGACTTGACTCCCGGGATCAAAAAAATCTGCTTTTTTTCACCCTGGACTTTACTCCCGGGATGAAAAAAATCCGATTTTTTTCACCCTGAACTTTACTCACGGTATCAGAAAAATCGGATTTTTTCACCCTGGACTTGACTCCCGGGATCAAACAAATCGGATTTTTTTCACCCTGGACTTGACTCACCGTATCAGGAAAATCTGATTTTTTTCACCCTTGACTTGACTCACGGTATCAGAAAAATCGGATTTTTTTCACCCTGGACTTGACTCACGGCATCAGGAAAATGGGTTTTTTTTTCACACTGGATTTGACTCACGGGATTAAAAAAATCTGATTTTTTTCAACCTGGACTTGACTCACGGTATCAGAAAAATCGGATTTTTTCAACCTGGACTCGTCTCACGGTTTCAGGAAAATCTGATTTTTTTCATCCTGGACTTGACTCACGGCATCAGAAAAATCTGATTTTTTTTACACTGGATTTGACTCACGGGATTAAAAAAATCGGATTTTTTTCACCCTGGAGTTGACTCATGGTATCAGGAAAATCGGATTTTTTTCACCCTGGACTTGACTCACGGTATCAGGAAAATCTGATTTTTTTCACCTTGGACTTTACTCACTGTATCAGGAAAATGGGATTTTTTTCACCCTGGACTTGACTCACGGTATCAGAAAAATCGGATTTTTTTCACCCTGGACTTGACTCACGGCATCAGAAAAATCAGATTTTTTTCACCCTGGACTTGACTCACGGTATCAGAAAAATCGGATTTTTTTCACCCTGGACTTGACTCACGGCATCAGAAAAATCTGATTTTTTTCACACTGGATTTGACTCACGGGATTAAAAAAATCGGATTTTTTTCACCCTGGACTTGACGCCCGGGATCAAAAAAATCGGATTTTTTTCACCCTGGACTTGACTCACGGTATCAGGAAAATCTGATTTTTTTCATCCTGGACTTTACTCATGGTATCAGGAAAATCGGATTTTTTTCGCCCTGGACTTGACTCACCGTATCAGGAAAATGGGATTTTTTTCTCCCTGGACTTGACTCACGGTATCAGGAAAATATGATTTGTTTCACCCTGGACTTGACTCCCGGGATCAAAAAAATCGAATTTTTTTCACCCTGGACTTTACTCACGGTGTCAGGAAAATCTGATTTTTTTCACCCTGGACTTGACTCCCGGGATCAAAAATATAGGATTTTTTTCACCCTAGACTTGACTCACGGTATCAGAAAAATCGGATTTTTTCACCCTGGACTTGACTCCCGGGATCAAAAAAATCGGATTTTTTTCAGCCTGGAATTGACTCACGGTATCAGGAAAATCTGATTTTTTCATCCTGGACTTTACTCACGGTATTAGGAAAATGGGATTTTTTTCACCCTGGACTTGACTCACGGTATCAGAAAAATCTCATTTTTTTCACCCTGGACTTTACTCACGGTATCAGAAAAATCTGATTATTTTCACCCTGGACTTGACTCCCGGGATAAAAAAATCGGATTTTTTTCACCCTGGACTTTACTCACGGTATCAGGAAAATGGGATTTTTTTCACCCTGGACTTGACTCACGGTATCAGGAAAATCTGATTTTTTTCACCCTGGACTTTACTCCCGGGATGAAAAAAATCGGATTTTTTTCACCCTGGACTTGACTCACGGTATCAGGAAAATCTGATTTTTTTTCACCCTGGACTTGACTCACGGTATCAGGAAAATGGGATTTATTTCACCCTGGATTTGACTCACGGGATTAAAAAAATCTGATTTTTTTCACCCTGAACTTTACTCCCAGGATCAAAAAAATCTGATTTTTTTCACCCTGGACTTTACTCACGGTATCAGGAAAATGGGATTTTTTTCACCCTGGACTTGACTCACGGTATCAGGAAAATCTGATTTTTTTCACCCTGGACTTTACTCACGGTATCAGGAAAATGGGATTTTTTTCACCCTGGACTTGACTCACGGTATCAGGAAAATCTGATTTTTTTCACCCTGGACTTGACTCCCGGGATCAAAAAAATCTGCTTTTTTTCACCCTGGACTTTACTCACGGTATCAGAAAAATCGGATTTTTTCACCCTGGACTTGACTCCCGGGATCAAACAAATCGTATTTTTTTCACCCTGGACTTGACTCACCGTATCAGGAAAATCTGCTTTTTTTCACCCTGAACTTTACTCACGGTATCAGAAAAATCGGATTTTTTCACCCTGGACTTGACTCACGGGATTAAAAAAATCGGATTTTTTTCACCCTGGACTTGACTCATGGTATCAGGAAAATCTGATTTTTTTCACCCTGGACTTGACTCCCGGGATAAAAAAAATCGAATTTTTTTCACCCTGGACTTTACTCACGGTATCAGGAAAATCTGATTTTTTTCACCCTGGACTTGACTCCCGGGATCAAAAAAATAGGATTTTTTTCACCCTAGACTTGACTCACGGTATCAGAAAAATCGGATTTTTTCACCCTGGACTTGACTCCCGGGTTCAAAAAAATCGGATTTTTTTCAGCCTGAAATTGACTCACGGTATCAGGAAAATCTGATTTTTTTCATCCTGGACTTTACTCACGGTATTAGGAAAATGGGATTTTTTTCACCCTGGACTTGACTCACGGTATCAGAAATATCTGATTTTTTTCACTCTGGACTTGACTACCGGGATCAAAAAAATTGGATTTTTTTCACCCTGGACTTGACTCACGGTATCAGAAAAATCTCATTTTTTTCACCCTGGACTTTACTCATGGTATCAGGAAAATGGGATTTTTTTCACCCTGGACTTGACTCACGGTATCAGGAAAATGGGATTTTTTTCACCCTGGACTTGACTCACGGTATCAGGAAAATCTGATTTTTTTCACCCTGGACTTTACTCACGGTATCAGGAAAATGGGATTTTTTTCACCCTGGACTTGACTCACGGTATCAGGAAAATCTGATTTTTTTCACCCTGGACTTGACTCCCGGGATCAAAAAAATCTGCTTTTTTTCACCCTGGACTTTACTCCCGGGATGAAAAAAATCCGATTTTTTTCACCCTGAACTTTACTCACGGTATCAGAAAAATCGGATTTTTTCACCCTGGACTTGACTCCCGGGATCAAACAAATCGGATTTTTTTCACCCTGGACTTGACTCACCGTATCAGGAAAATCTGATTTTTTTCACCCTTGACTTGACTCACGGTATCAGAAAAATCGGATTTTTTTCACCCTGGACTTGACTCACGGCATCAGGAAAATGGGTTTTTTTTTCACACTGGATTTGACTCACGGGATTAAAAAAATCTGATTTTTTTCAACCTGGACTTGACTCACGGTATCAGAAAAATCGGATTTTTTCAACCTGGACTCGTCTCACGGTTTCAGGAAAATCTGATTTTTTTCATCCTGGACTTGACTCACGGCATCAGAAAAATCTGATTTTTTTTACACTGGATTTGACTCACGGGATTAAAAAAATCGGATTTTTTTCACCCTGGAGTTGACTCATGGTATCAGGAAAATCGGATTTTTTTCACCCTGGACTTGACTCACGGTATCAGGAAAATCTGATTTTTTTCACCTTGGACTTTACTCACTGTATCAGGAAAATGGGATTTTTTTCACCCTGGACTTGACTCACGGTATCAGAAAAATCGGATTTTTTTCACCCTGGACTTGACTCACGGCATCAGAAAAATCAGATTTTTTTCACCCTGGACTTGACTCACGGTATCAGAAAAATCGGATTTTTTTCACCCTGGACTTGACTCACGGCATCAGAAAAATCTGATTTTTTTCACACTGGATTTGACTCACGGGATTAAAAAAATCGGATTTTTTTCACCCTGGACTTGACGCCCGGGATCAAAAAAATCGGATTTTTTTCACCCTGGACTTGACTCACGGTATCAGGAAAATCTGATTTTTTTCATCCTGGACTTTACTCATGGTATCAGGAAAATCGGATTTTTTTCGCCCTGGACTTGACTCACCGTATCAGGAAAATGGGATTTTTTTCTCCCTGGACTTGACTCACGGTATCAGGAAAATATGATTTGTTTCACCCTGGACTTGACTCCCGGGATCAAAAAAATCGAATTTTTTTCACCCTGGACTTTACTCACGGTGTCAGGAAAATCTGATTTTTTTCACCCTGGACTTGACTCCCGGGATCAAAAATATAGGATTTTTTTCACCCTAGACTTGACTCACGGTATCAGAAAAATCGGATTTTTTCACCCTGGACTTGACTCCCGGGATCAAAAAAATCGGATTTTTTTCAGCCTGGAATTGACTCACGGTATCAGGAAAATCTGATTTTTTCATCCTGGACTTTACTCACGGTATTAGGAAAATGGGATTTTTTTCACCCTGGACTTGACTCACGGTATCAGAAATATCTGATTTTTTTCACTCTGGACTTGACTACCGGGATCAAAAAAATTGGATTTTTTTCACCCTGGACTTGACTCACGGTATCAGAAAAATCTCATTTTTTTCACCCTGGACTTTACTCACGGTATCAGAAAAATCTGATTATTTTCACCCTGGACTTGACTCCCGGGATAAAAAAATCGGATTTTTTTCACCCTGGACTTTACTCACGGTATCAGGAAAATGGGATTTTTTTCACCCTGGACTTGACTCACGGTATCAGGAAAATCTGATTTTTTTCACCCTGGACTTTACTCCCGGGATGAAAAAAATCGGATTTTTTTCACCCTGGACTTGACTCACGGTATCAGGAAAATCTGATTTTTTTTCACCCTGGACTTGACTCACGGTATCAGGAAAATGGGATTTATTTCACCCTGGATTTGACTCACGGGATTAAAAAAATCTGATTTTTTTCACCCTGAACTTTACTCCCAGGATCAAAAAAATCTGATTTTTTTCACCCTGGACTTTACTCACGGTATCAGGAAAATGGGATTTTTTTCACCCTGGACTTGACTCACGGTATCAGGAAAATCTGATTTTTTTCACCCTGGACTTGACTCCCGGGATCAAAAAAATCTGCTTTTTTTCACCCTGGACTTTACTCACGGTATCAGAAAAATCGGATTTTTTCACCCTGGACTTGACTCCCGGGATCAAACAAATCGGATTTTTTTCACCCTGGACTTGACTCATGGTATCAGGAAAATCTGATTTTTTTCACCCTGGACTTGACTCCCGGGATAAAAAAAATCGAATTTTTTTCACCCTGGACTTGACTCATGGTATCAGGAAAATCTGATTTTTTTCACCCTGGACTTGACTCCCGGGATAAAAAAAATCGAATTTTTTTCACCCTGGACTTTACTCACGGTATCAGGAAAATCTGATTTTTTTCACCCTGGACTTGACTCCCGGGATCAAAAAAATAGGATTTTTTTCACCCTAGACTTGACTCACGGTATCAGAAAAATCGGATTTTTTCACCCTGGACTTGACTCCCGGGTTCAAAAAAATCGGATTTTTTTCAGCCTGAAATTGACTCACGGTATCAGGAAAATCTGATTTTTTTCATCCTGGACTTTACTCACGGTATTAGGAAAATGGGATTTTTTTCACCCTGGACTTGACTCACGGTATCAGAAATATCTGATTTTTTTCACTCTGGACTTGACTACCGGGATCAAAAAAATTGGATTTTTTTCACCCTGGACTTGACTCACGGTATCAGAAAAATCTCATTTTTTTCACCCTGGACTTTACTCATGGTATCAGGAAAATGGGATTTTTTTCACCCTGGACTTGACTCACGGTATCAGGAAAATGGGATTTTTTTCACCCTGGACTTGACTCACGGTATCAGGAAAATCTGATTTTTTTCACCCTGGACTTTACTCACGGTATCAGGAAAATGGGATTTTTTTCACCCTGGACTTGACTCACGGTATCAGGAAAATCTGATTTTTTTCACCCTGGACTTGACTCCCGGGATCAAAAAAATCTGCTTTTTTTCACCCTGGACTTTACTCCCGGGATGAAAAAAATCCGATTTTTTTCACCCTGAACTTTACTCACGGTATCAGAAAAATCGGATTTTTTCACCCTGGACTTGACTCCCGGGATCAAACAAATCGGATTTTTTTCACCCTGGACTTGACTCACCGTATCAGGAAAATCTGATTTTTTTCACCCTTGACTTGACTCACGGTATCAGAAAAATCGGATTTTTTTCACCCTGGACTTGACTCACGGCATCAGGAAAATCGGATTTTTTCAACCTGGACTCGTCTCACGGTTTCAGGAAAATCTGATTTTTTTCATCCTGGACTTGACTCACGGCATCAGAAAAATCTGATTTTTTTTACACTGGATTTGACTCACGGGATTAAAAAAATCGGATTTTTTTCACCCTGGAGTTGACTCATGGTATCAGGAAAATCGGATTTTTTTCACCCTGGACTTGACTCACGGTATCAGGAAAATCTGATTTTTTTCACCTTGGACTTTACTCACTGTATCAGGAAAATGGGATTTTTTTCACCCTGGACTTGACTCACGGTATCAGAAAAATCGGATTTTTTTCACCCTGGACTTGACTCACGGCATCAGAAAAATCAGATTTTTTTCACCCTGGACTTGACTCACGGTATCAGAAAAATCGGATTTTTTTCACCCTGGACTTGACTCACGGCATCAGAAAAATCTGATTTTTTTCACACTGGATTTGACTCACGGGATTAAAAAAATCGGATTTTTTTCACCCTGGACTTGACGCCCGGGATCAAAAAAATCGGATTTTTTTCACCCTGGACTTGACTCACGGTATCAGGAAAATCTGATTTTTTTCATCCTGGACTTTACTCATGGTATCAGGAAAATCGGATTTTTTTCGCCCTGGACTTGACTCACCGTATCAGGAAAATGGGATTTTTTTCTCCCTGGACTTGACTCACGGTATCAGGAAAATATGATTTGTTTCACCCTGGACTTGACTCCCGGGATCAAAAAAATCGAATTTTTTTCACCCTGGACTTTACTCACGGTGTCAGGAAAATCTGATTTTTTTCACCCTGGACTTGACTCCCGGGATCAAAAATATAGGATTTTTTTCACCCTAGACTTGACTCACGGTATCAGAAAAATCGGATTTTTTCACCCTGGACTTGACTCCCGGGATCAAAAAAATCGGATTTTTTTCAGCCTGGAATTGACTCACGGTATCAGGAAAATCTGATTTTTTCATCCTGGACTTTACTCACGGTATTAGGAAAATGGGATTTTTTTCACCCTGGACTTGACTCACGGTATCAGAAATATCTGATTTTTTTCACTCTGGACTTGACTACCGGGATCAAAAAAATTGGATTTTTTTCACCCTGGACTTGACTCACGGTATCAGAAAAATCTCATTTTTTTCACCCTGGACTTTACTCACGGTATCAGAAAAATCTGATTATTTTCACCCTGGACTTGACTCCCGGGATAAAAAAATCGGATTTTTTTCACCCTGGACTTTACTCACGGTATCAGGAAAATGGGATTTTTTTCACCCTGGACTTGACTCACGGTATCAGGAAAATCTGATTTTTTTCACCCTGGACTTTACTCCCGGGATGAAAAAAATCGGATTTTTTTCACCCTGGACTTGACTCACGGTATCAGGAAAATCTGATTTTTTTTCACCCTGGACTTGACTCACGGTATCAGGAAAATGGGATTTATTTCACCCTGGATTTGACTCACGGGATTAAAAAAATCTGATTTTTTTCACCCTGAACTTTACTCCCAGGATCAAAAAAATCTGATTTTTTTCACCCTGGACTTTACTCACGGTATCAGGAAAATGGGATTTTTTTCACCCTGGACTTGACTCACGGTATCAGGAAAATCTGATTTTTTTCACCCTGGACTTGACTCACGGTATCAGGAAAATGGGATTTTTTTCACCCTGGACTTGACTCACGGTATCAGGAAAATCTGATTTTTTTCACCCTGGACTTGACTCCCGGGATCAAAAAAATCTGCTTTTTTTCACCCTGGACTTTACTCACGGTATCAGAAAAATCGGATTTTTTCACCCTGGACTTGACTCCCGGGATCAAACAAATCGGATTTTTTTCACCCTGGACTTGACTCACCGTATCAGGAAAATCTGATTTTTTTCACCCTGAACTTTACTCACGGTATCAGAAAAATCGGATTTTTTCACCCTGGACTTGACTCACGGGATTAAAAAAATCGGATTTTTTTCACCCTGGACTTGACTCATGGTATCAGGAAAATCTGATTTTTTTCACCCTGGACTTGACTCCCGGGATAAAAAAAATCGAATTTTTTTCACCCTGGACTTTACTCACGGTATCAGGAAAATCTGATTTTTTTCACCCTGGACTTGACTCCCGGGATCAAAAAAATAGGATTTTTTTCACCCTAGACTTGACTCACGGTATCAGAAAAATCGGATTTTTTCACCCTGGACTTGACTCCCGGGTTCAAAAAAATCGGATTTTTTTCAGCCTGAAATTGACTCACGGTATCAGGAAAATCTGATTTTTTTCATCCTGGACTTTACTCACGGTATTAGGAAAATGGGATTTTTTTCACCCTGGACTTGACTCACGGTATCAGAAATATCTGATTTTTTTCACTCTGGACTTGACTACCGGGATCAAAAAAATTGGATTTTTTTCACCCTGGACTTGACTCACGGTATCAGAAAAATCTCATTTTTTTCACCCTGGACTTTACTCATGGTATCAGGAAAATGGGATTTTTTTCACCCTGGACTTGACTCACGGTATCAGGAAAATGGGATTTTTTTCACCCTGGACTTGACTCACGGTATCAGGAAAATCTGATTTTTTTCACCCTGGACTTGACTCCCGGGATCAAAAAAATCTGCTTTTTTTCACCCTGGACTTTACTCCCGGGATGAAAAAAATCCGATTTTTTTCACCCTGAACTTTACTCACGGTATCAGAAAAATCGGATTTTTTCACCCTGGACTTGACTCCCGGGATCAAACAAATCGGATTTTTTTCACCCTGGACTTGACTCACCGTATCAGGAAAATCTGATTTTTTTCACCCTGAACTTTACTCACGATATCAGAAAAATCGGATTTTTTCACCCTGGACTTGACTCACGGCATCAGAAAGATCTGATTTTTTTCACACTGGATTTGACTCACGGGATTAAAAAAATCGGATTTTTTTCACCCTGGACTTGACTCCCGGGATCAAAAAAATCGGATTTTTTCACCCTGGACTTGACTCACGGTATCAGGAAAATCTGATTTTTTTCATCCTGGACTTTACTCATGGTATCAGGAAAATCGGAATTTTTTTCACCCTGGACTTGACTCACGGTATCAGAAAAATCGGATTTTTTTCACCCTGGACTTGACTCATGGCATCAGTCAAATCGGGTTTTTTTCACACTGGATTTGACTCACCGGATTAAAAAAATCGGATTTTTTTCACCCTGGACTTGACTCACCGTATCAGGAAAATGGGATTTTTTTCACCCTGGACTTGACTCACGGTATCAGGAAAATCTGATTTTTTTCACCCTGGACTTGACTCCCGGGATCAAAAAAATCTGCTTTTTTTCACCCTGGACTTTACTCACGGTATCAGAAAATTCGGATTTTTTCACCCTGGACTTGACTCCCGGGATCAAACAAATCGGATTTTTTTCACCCTGGACTTGACTCACCGTATCAGGAAAATCTGATTTTTTTCACCCTGAACTTTACTCACGGTATCAGAAAAATCGGATTTTTTCACCCTGGACTTGACTCACGGCATCAGAAAAATCTGATTTTTTTCACCCTGGACTTGACTCCCGGGATCAAAAAAATCTGCTTTTTTTCACCCTGGACTTTACTCCCGGGATGAAAAAAATCCGATTTTTTTCACCCTGAACTTTACTCACGGTATCAGAAAAATCGGATTTTTTCACCCTGGACTTGACTCCCGGGATCAAACAAATCGGATTTTTTTCACCCTGGACTTGACTCACCGTATCAGGAAAATCTGATTTTTTTCACCCTGAACTTTACTCACGATATCAGAAAAATCGGATTTTTTCACCCTGGACTTGACTCACGGCATCAGAAAGATCTGATTTTTTTCACACTGGATTTGACTCACGGGATTAAAAAAATCGGATTTTTTTCACCCTGGACTTGACTCCCGGGATCAAAAAAATCGGATTTTTTTCACCCTGGACTTGACTCACGGTATCAGGAAAATCTGATTTTTTTCATCCTGGACTTTACTCATGGTATCAGGAAAATCGGAATTTTTTTCACCCTGGACTTGACTCACGGTATCAGAAAAATCGGATTTTTTTCACCCTGGACTTGACTCATGGCATCAGTCAAATCGGGTTTTTTTCACACTGGATTTGACTCACCGGATTAAAAAAATCGGATTTTTTTCACCCTGGACTTGACTCACCGTATCAGGAAAATGGGATTTTTTTCACCCTGGACTTGACTCACGGTATCAGGAAAATCTGATTTTTTTCACCCTGGACTTGACTCCCGGGATCAAAAAAATCTGCTTTTTTTCACCCTGGACTTTACTCACGGTATCAGAAAATTCGGATTTTTTCACCCTGGACTTGACTCCCGGGATCAAACAAATCGGATTTTTTTCACCCTGGACTTGACTCACCGTATCAGGAAAATCTGATTTTTTTCACCCTGAACTTTACTCACGGTATCAGAAAAATCGGATTTTTTCACCCTGGACTTGACTCACGGCATCAGAAAAATCTGATTTTTTTCACACTGGATTTGACTCACGGGATTAAAAAAATCGGATTTTTTTCACCCTGGACTTGACTCATGGTATCAGGAAAATCTGATTTTTTTCACCCTGGACTTGACTCCCGGGATCAAAAAAATCGAATTTTTTTCACCCTGGACTTTACTCACGGTATCAGGAAAATCTGATTTTTTTTCACCCTGGACTTGACTCCCGGGATCAAAAAAATAGGATTTTTTTCACCCTAGACTTGACTCACGGTATCAGAAAAATCGGATTTTTTCACCCTGGACTTGACTCCCGGGATCAAAAAAATCGGATTTTTTTCAGCCTGGAATTGACTCACGGTATCAGGAAAATGGGATTTTTTTCACCCTGGACTTGACTCACGGTATCAGGAAAATGGGATTTTTTTCACCCTGGACTTGACTCACGGTATCAGGAAAATCTGATTTTTTTCACCCTGGACTTTACTCACGGTATCAGGAAAATGGGATTTTTTTCACCCTGGACTTGACTCACGGTATCAGGAAAATCTGATTTTTTTCACCCTGGACTTGACTCCCGGGATCAAAAAAATCTGCTTTTTTTCACCCTGGACTTTACTCCCGGGATGAAAAAAATCCGATTTTTTTCACCCTGAACTTTACTCACGGTATCAGAAAAATCGGATTTTTTCACCCTGGACTTGACTCCCGGGATCAAACAAATCGGATTTTTTTCACCCTGGACTTGACTCACCGTATCAGGAAAATCTGATTTTTTTCACCCTGAACTTTACTCACGATATCAGAAAAATCGGATTTTTTCACCCTGGACTTGACTCACGGCATCAGAAAGATCTGATTTTTTTCACACTGGATTTGACTCACGGGATTAAAAAAATCGGATTTTTTTCACCCTGGACTTGACTCCCGGGATCAAAACAATCGGATTTTTTTCACCCTGGACTTGACTCACGGTATCAGGAAAATCTGATTTTTTTCATCCTGGACTTTACTCATGGTATCAGGAAAATCGGAATTTTTTTCACCCTGGACTTGACTCACGGTATCAGAAAAATCGGATTTTTTTCACCCTGGACTTGACTCACGGCATCAGTCAAATCGGGTTTTTTTCACACTGGATTTGACTCACCGGATTAAAAAAATCGGATTTTTTTCACCCTGGACTTGACTCACCGTATCAGGAAAATCTGATTTTTTTCACCCTGGACTTTACTCACGGTATCAGGAAAATGGGATTTTTTTCTCCCTGGACTTGACTCACGGTATCAGGAAAATATGATTTCTTTCACCCTGGACTTGACTCCCGGGATCAAAAAAATCGGATTTTTTTCACCCTGGACTTGACTCATGGTATCAGGAAAATCTGATTTTTTTCACCCTGGACTTGACTCCCGGGATCAAAAAAATCGAATTTTTTTCACCCTGGACTTTACTCACGGTATCAGGAAAATCTGATTTTTTTCACCCTGGACATGACTCCCGGGATCAAAAAAATAGGATTTTTTTCCCCCTAGACTTGACTCACGGTATCAGAAAAATCGGATTTTTTCACCCTGGACTTGACTCCCGGGATCAAAAAAATCGGATTTTTTTCAGCCTGGAATTGACTCACGTTATCAGGAAAATCTGATTTTTTTCATCCTGGACTTTACTCACGGTATTAGGAAAATGGGATTTTTTTCACCCTGGACTTGACTCACGGTATCAGAAATATCTGATTTTTTTCACTCTGGACTTGACTACCGGGATCAAAAAAAATGGATTTTTTTCATCCTGGACTTGACTCACGGTATCAGAAAAATCTCATTTTTTTCACCCTGGACTTTACTCATGGTATCAGGAAAATGGGATTTTTTTAACCCTGGACTTGACTCACGGTATCAGAAAAATCTGATTTTTTTCACCCTGGACTTGACTCCCGGGATAAAAAAATCGGATTTTTTTCACCCTGGACTTTACTCACGGTATCAGGAAAATGGGATTTTTTTCACCCTGGACTTGACTCACGGTATCAGGAAAATCTGATTTTTTTCACCCTGGACTTGACTCACGGTATCAGGAAAATCTGATTTTTTTCACGCTGGACTTTACTCCCGGGATGAAAAAAATCGGATTTTTTTCACCCTGGACTTGACTCACGGTATCAGGAAAATCTGATTTTTTTCACCCTGGACTTTACTCACGGTATCAGGAAAATGGGATTTTTTTCACCCTGGACTTGACTCACGGTATCAGGAAAATCTGATTTTTTTCACCCTGGACTTGACTCCCGGGATCAAAAAAATCTGCTTTTTTTCACCCTGGACTTTACTCCCGGGATGAAAAAAATCCGATTTTTTTTTTCACCCTGAACTTTACTCACGGTTTTAGAAAAATCGGATTTTTTCACCCTGGACTTGACTCCCGGGATCAAACAAATCGGATTTTTTTCACCCTGGACTTGACTCACCGTATCAGGAAAATCTGCTTTTTTTCACCCTGAACTTTACTCACGGTATCAGAAAAATCGGATTTTTTCACCCTGGACTTGACTCCCGGGATCAAACAAATCGGATATTTTTCACCCTGGACTTGACTCACCGTATCAGGAAAATCTGATTTTTTTCACCCTGGACTTTACTCACAGTATCAGGAAAATGGGATTTTTTTCACCCTGGACTTGACTCACGGTATCAGGAAAATCTGATTTTTTTTCACCCTGGACTTGACTCCCGGGATTAAAAAAATCGGATTTTTTTCACCCTGGACTTGACTCATGGTATCAGGAAAATCTGATTTTTTTCACCCTGGACTTGACTCACGGTATCAGGAAAATCTGATTTTTTTTTCACCCTGGACTTTACTCACGGTATTAGGAAAACGGGGTTTTTCTCACCCTGGATTTGACTCACGGGATGAAAAAAATCGGATTTTTTTCACCCTGGACTAGACTCCCGGGATCAAACAAATCGGATTTTTTTCACCCTGGACTTGACTCACCGTATCAGGAAAATCTGATTTTTTTCACCCTGGACTTTACTCACGGTATAAGGAAAATGGGATTTTTTTCACCCTGGACTTGACTCACGGTATCAGGAAAATCTGATTTCTTTCACCCTGGACTTGACTCAGGGTATCAGGAAAATCTGATTTTTTTCATCCTGGACTTTACTCACGGTATTAGAAAAATGGGATTTTTTTCACCCTGGACTTGACTCACGGTATCAGAAAAATCTGATTTTTTTCACCCTGGACTTGACTCCCGGGATAAAAAAATCGGATTTTTTTCACCCTGGACTTTACTCACGGTATCAGGAAAATGGGATTTTTTTCACCCTGGACTTGACTCACGGTATCAGGAAAATCTGATTTTTTTCACCCTGGACTTGATTCCCGGGATCAAAAAAATCGGATTTTTTTCACCCTGGACTTGACTCACGGTATCAGGAAAATCTGATTTTTTTCATCCTGGACTTTACTCATGGTATCAGGAAAATCGGAATTTTTTTCACCCTGGACTTGACTCACGGTATCAGAAAAATCGGATTTTTTTCACCCTGGACTTGACTCACGGTATCAGGAAAATCTGATTTTTTTCATCCTGGACTTTACTCATGGTATCAGGAAAATCGGAATTTTTTTCACCCTGGACTTGACTCACGGTATCAGAAAAATCGGATTTTTTTCACCCTGGACTTGACTCATGGCATCAGTCAAATCGGGTTTTTTTCACACTGGATTTGACTCACCGGATTAAAAAAATCGGATTTTTTTCACCCTGGACTTGACTCACCGTATCAGGAAAATGGGATTTTTTTCACCCTGGACTTGACTCACGGTATCAGGAAAATCTGATTTTTTTCACCCTGGACTTGACTCCCGGGATCAAAAAAATCTGCTTTTTTTCACCCTGGACTTTACTCACGGTATCAGAAAATTCGGATTTTTTCACCCTGGACTTGACTCCCGGGATCAAACAAATCGGATTTTTTTCACCCTGGACTTGACTCACCGTATCAGGAAAATCTGATTTTTTTCACCCTGAACTTTACTCACGGTATCAGAAAAATCGGATTTTTTCACCCTGGACTTGACTCACGGCATCAGAAAAATCTGATTTTTTTCACCCTGGACTTGACTCCCGGGATCAAAAAAATCTGCTTTTTTTCACCCTGGACTTTACTCCCGGGATGAAAAAAATCCGATTTTTTTCACCCTGAACTTTACTCACGGTATCAGAAAAATCGGATTTTTTCACCCTGGACTTGACTCCCGGGATCAAACAAATCGGATTTTTTTCACCCTGGACTTGACTCACCGTATCAGGAAAATCTGATTTTTTTCACCCTGAACTTTACTCACGATATCAGAAAAATCGGATTTTTTCACCCTGGACTTGACTCACGGCATCAGAAAGATCTGATTTTTTTCACACTGGATTTGACTCACGGGATTAAAAAAATCGGATTTTTTTCACCCTGGACTTGACTCCCGGGATCAAAAAAATCGGATTTTTTTCACCCTGGACTTGACTCACGGTATCAGGAAAATCTGATTTTTTTCATCCTGGACTTTACTCATGGTATCAGGAAAATCGGAATTTTTTTCACTCTGGACTTGACTACCGGGATCAAAAAAATCGGATTTTTTTCACCCTGGACTTGACTCATGGCATCAGTCAAATCGGGTTTTTTTCACACTGGATTTGACTCACCGGATTAAAAAAATCGGATTTTTTTCACCCTGGACTTGACTCACCGTATCAGGAAAATGGGATTTTTTTCACCCTGGACTTGACTCACGGTATCAGGAAAATCTGATTTTTTTCACCCTGGACTTGACTCCCGGGATCAAAAAAATCTGCTTTTTTTCACCCTGGACTTTACTCACGGTATCAGAAAATTTGGATTTTTTCACCCTGGACTTGACTCCCGGGATCAAACAAATCGGATTTTTTTCACCCTGGACTTGACTCACCGTATCAGGAAAATCTGATTTTTTTCACCCTGAACTTTACTCACGGTATCAGAAAAATCGGATTTTTTCACCCTGGACTTGACTCACGGCATCAGAAAAATCTGATTTTTTTCACACTGGATTTGACTCATGGGATTAAAAAAATCGGATTTTTTTCACCCTGGACTTGACTCATGGTATCAGGAAAATCTGATTTTTTTCACCCTGGACTTGACTCCCGGGATCAAAAAAATCGAATTTTTTTCACCCTGGACTTTACTCACGGTATCAGGAAAATCTGATTTTTTTCACCCTGGACTTGACTCCCGGGATCAAAAAAATAGGATTTTTTTCACCCTAGACTTGACTCAGGGTATCAGAAAAATCGGATTTTTTCACCCTGGACTTGACTCCCGGGATCAAAAAAATCGGATTTTTTTCAGCCTGGAATTGACTCACGGTATCAGGAAAATGGGATTTTTTTCACCCTGGACTTGACTCACGGTATCAGGAAAATGGGATTTTTTTCACCCTGGACTTGACTCACGGTATCAGGAAAATCTGATTTTTTTCACCCTGAACTTTACTCACGGTATCAGGAAAATCGGATTTTTTTCACCCTGGACTTTACTCACGGTATCAGGAAAATGGGATTTTTTTCACCCTGGACTTGACTCACGGTATCAGGAAAATCTGATTTTTTTCACCCTGGACTTGACTCACGGTATCAGGAAAATCTGATTTTTTTCACCCTGGACTTTACTCCCGGGATGAAAAAAATCGGATTTTTTTCACCCTGGACTTGACTCACGGTATCAGGAAAATCTGATTTTTTTCACCCTGGACTTTACTCACGGTATCAGGAAAATGGGATTTTTTTCACCCTGGACTTGACTCACGGTATCAGGAAAATCTGATTTTTTTCACCCTGGACTTGACTCCCGGGATCAAAAAAATCTGCTTTTTTTCACCCTGGACTTTACTCCCGGGATGAAAAAAATCCGATTTTTTTTTCACCCTGAACTTTACTCACGGTTTTAGAAAAATCGGATTTTTTCACCCTGGACTTGACTCCCGGGATCAAACAAATCGGATTTTTTTCACCCTGGACTTGACTCACCGTATCAGGAAAATCTGCTTTTTTTCACCCTGAACTTTACTCACGGTATCAGAAAAATCGGATTTTTTCACCCTGGACTTGACTCCCGGGATCAAACAAATCGGATATTTTTCACCCTGGACTTGACTCACCGTATCAGGAAAATCTGATTTTTTTCACCCTGGACTTTACTCACAGTATCAGGAAAATGGGATTTTTTTCACCCTGGACTTGACTCACGGTATCAGGAAAATCTGATTTTTTTTCACCCTGGACTTGACTCCCGGGATTAAAAAAATCGGATTTTTTTCACCCTGGACTTGACTCATGGTATCAGGAAAATCTGATTTTTTTCACCCTGGACTTGACTCACGGTATCAGGAAAATCTGATTTTTTTTTCACCCTGGACTTTACTCACGGTATTAGGAAAACGGGGTTTTTCTCACCCTGGATTTGACTCACGGGATGAAAAAAATCGGATTTTTTTCACCCTGGACTAGACTCCCGGGATCAAACAAATCGGATTTTTTTCACCCTGGACTTGACTCACCGTATCAGGAAAATCTGATTTTTTTCACCCTGGACTTTACTCACGGTATAAGGAAAATGGGATTTTTTTCACCCTGGACTTGACTCACGGTATCAGGAAAATCTGATTTCTTTCACCCTGGACTTGACTCAGGGTATCAGGAAAATCTGATTTTTTTCATCCTGGACTTTACTCACGGTATTAGAAAAATGGGATTTTTTTCACCCTGGACTTGACTCACGGTATCAGAAAAATCTGATTTTTTTCACCCTGGACTTGACTCCCGGGATAAAAAAATCGGATTTTTTTCACCCTGGACTTTACTCACGGTATCAGGAAAATGGGATTTTTTTCACCCTGGACTTGACTCACGGTATCAGGAAAATCTGATTTTTTTCACCCTGGACTTGATTCCCGGGATCAAAAAAATCGGATTTTTTTCACCCTGGACTTGACTCACGGTATCAGGAAAATCTGATTTTTTTCATCCTGGACTTTACTCATGGTATCAGGAAAATCGGAATTTTTTTCACCCTGGACTTGACTCACGGTATCAGAAAAATCGGATTTTTTTCACCCTGGACTTGACTCATGGCATCAGTCAAATCGGGTTTTTTTCACACTGGATTTGACTCACCGGATTAAAAAAATCGGATTTTTTTCACCCTGGACTTGACTCACCGTATCAGGAAAATGGGATTTTTTTCACCCTGGACTTGACTCACGGTATCAGGAAAATCTGATTTTTTTCACCCTGGACTTGACTCCCGGGATCAAAAAAATCTGCTTTTTTTCACCCTGGACTTTACTCACGGTATCAGAAAATTCGGATTTTTTCACCCTGGACTTGACTCCCGGGATCAAACAAATCGGATTTTTTTCACCCTGGACTTGACTCACCGTATCAGGAAAATCTGATTTTTTTCACCCTGAACTTTACTCACGGTATCAGAAAAATCGGATTTTTTCACCCTGGACTTGACTCACGGCATCAGAAAAATCTGATTTTTTTCACCCTGGACTTGACTCCCGGGATCAAAAAAATCTGCTTTTTTTCACCCTGGACTTTACTCCCGGGATGAAAAAAATCCGATTTTTTTCACCCTGAACTTTACTCACGGTATCAGAAAAATCGGATTTTTTCACCCTGGACTTGACTCCCGGGATCAAACAAATCGGATTTTTTTCACCCTGGACTTGACTCACCGTATCAGGAAAATCTGATTTTTTTCACCCTGAACTTTACTCACGATATCAGAAAAATCGGATTTTTTCACCCTGGACTTGACTCACGGCATCAGAAAGATCTGATTTTTTTCACACTGGATTTGACTCACGGGATTAAAAAAATCGGATTTTTTTCACCCTGGACTTGACTCCCGGGATCAAAAAAATCGGATTTTTTTCACCCTGGACTTGACTCACGGTATCAGGAAAATCTGATTTTTTTCATCCTGGACTTTACTCATGGTATCAGGAAAATCGGAATTTTTTTCACTCTGGACTTGACTACCGGGATCAAAAAAATCGGATTTTTTTCACCCTGGACTTGACTCATGGCATCAGTCAAATCGGGTTTTTTTCACACTGGATTTGACTCACTGGATTAAAAAAATCGGATTTTTTTCACCCTGGACTTGACTCACCGTATCAGGAAAATGGGATTTTTTTCACCCTGGACTTGACTCACGGTATCAGGAAAATCTGATTTTTTTCACCCTGGACTTGACTCCCGGGATCAAAAAAATCTGCTTTTTTTCACCCTGGACTTTACTCACGGTATCAGAAAATTTGGATTTTTTCACCCTGGACTTGACTCCCGGGATCAAACAAATCGGATTTTTTTCACCCTGGACTTGACTCACCGTATCAGGAAAATCTGATTTTTTTCACCCTGAACTTTACTCACGGTATCAGAAAAATCGGATTTTTTCACCCTGGACTTGACTCACGGCATCAGAAAAATCTGATTTTTTTCACACTGGATTTGACTCACGGGATTAAAAAAATCGGATTTTTTTCACCCTGGACTTGACTCATGGTATCAGGAAAATCTGATTTTTTTCACCCTGGACTTGACTCCCGGGATCAAAAAAATCGAATTTTTTTCACCCTGGACTTTACTCACGGTATCAGGAAAATCTGATTTTTTTCACCCTGGACTTGACTCCCGGGATCAAAAAAATAGGATTTTTTTCACCCTAGACTTGACTCAGGGTATCAGAAAAATCGGATTTTTTCACCCTGGACTTGACTCCCGGGATCAAAAAAATCGGATTTTTTTCAGCCTGGAATTGACTCACGGTATCAGGAAAATGGGATTTTTTTCACCCTGGACTTGACTCACGGTATCAGGAAAATGGGATTTTTTTCACCCTGGACTTGACTCACGGTATCAGGAAAATCTGATTTTTTTCACCCTGAACTTTACTCACGGTATCAGGAAAATGGGATTTTTTTCACCCTGGACTTGACTCACGGTATCAGGAAAATCTGATTTTTTTCACCCTGGACTTGACTCCCGGGATCAAAAAAATCTGCTTTTTTTCACCCTGGACTTTACTCCCGGGATGAAAAAAATCCGATTTTTTTCACCCTGAACTTTACTCACGGTATCAGAAAAATCGGATTTTTTCACCCTGGACTTGACTCCCGGGATCAAACAAATCGGATTTTTTTCACCCTGGACTTGACTCACCGTATCAGGAAAATCTGATTTTTTTCACCCTGAACTTTACTCACGATATCAGAAAAATCGGATTTTTTCACCCTGGACTTGACTCACGGCATCAGAAAGATCTGATTTTTTTCACACTGGATTTGACTCACGGGATTAAAAAAATCGGATTTTTTTCACCCTGGACTTGACTCCCGGGATCAAAACAATCGGATTTTTTTCACCCTGGACTTGACTCACGGTATCAGGAAAATCTGATTTTTTTCATCCTGGACTTTACTCATGGTATCAGGAAAATCGGAATTTTTTTCACCCTGGACTTGACTCACGGTATCAGAAAAATCGGATTTTTTTCACCCTGGACTTGACTCACGGCATCAGTCAAATCGGGTTTTTTTCACACTGGATTTGACTCACCGGATTAAAAAAATCGGATTTTTTTCACCCTGGACTTGACTCACCGTATCAGGAAAATCTGATTTTTTTCACCCTGGACTTTACTCACGGTATCAGGAAAATGGGATTTTTTTCTCCCTGGACTTGACTCACGGTATCAGGAAAATATTATTTCTTTCACCCTGGACTTGACTCCCGGGATCAAAAAAATCGGATTTTTTTCACCCTGGACTTGACTCATGGTATCAGGAAAATCTGATTTTTTTCACCCTGGACTTGACTCCCGGGATCAAAAAAATCGAATTTTTTTCACCCTGGACTTTACTCACGGTATCAGGAAAATCTGATTTTTTTCACCCTGGACTTGACTCCCGGGATCAAAAAAATAGGATTTTTTTCACCCTAGACTTGACTCACGGTATCAGAAAAATCGGATTTTTTCACCCTGGACTTGACTCCCGGGATCAAAAAAATCGGATTTTTTTCAGCCTGGAATTGACTCACGTTATCAGGAAAATCTGATTTTTTTCATCCTGGACTTTACTCACGGTATTAGGAAAATGGGATTTTTTTCACCCTGGACTTGACTCACGGTATCAGAAATATCTGATTTTTTTCACTCTGGACTTGACTACCGGGATCAAAAAAAAATGGATTTTTTTCACCCTGGACTTGACTCACGGTATCAGAAAAATCTCATTTTTTTCACCCTGGACTTTACTCATGGTATCAGGAAAATGGGATTTTTTTAACCCTGGACTTGACTCACGGTATCAGAAAAATCTGATTTTTTTCACCCTGGACTTGACTCCCGGGATAAAAAAATCGGATTTTTTTCACCCTGGACTTTACTCACGGTATCAGGAAAATGGGATTTTTTTCACCCTGGACTTGACTCACGGTATCAGGAAAATCTGATTTTTTTCACCCTGGACTTGACTCACGGTATCAGGAAAATCTGATTTTTTTCACCCTGGACTTTACTCCCGGGATGAAAAAAATCGAATTTTTTTCACCCTGGACTTGACTCACGGTATCAGGAAAATCTGATTTTTTTCACCCTGGACTTTACTCACGGTATCAGGAAAATGGGATTTTTTTCACCCTGGACTTGACTCACGGTATCAGGAAAATCTGATTTTTTTCACCCTGGACTTGACTCCCGGGATCAAAAAAATCTGCTTTTTTTCACCCTGGACTTTACTCCCGGGATGAAAAAAATCCGATTTTTTTTCACCCTGAACTTTACTCACGGTTTTAGAAAAATCGGATTTTTTCACCCTGGACTTGACTCCCGGGATCAAACAAATCGGATTTTTTTCACCCTGGACTTGACTCACCGTATCAGGAAAATCTGCTTTTTTTCACCCTGAACTTTACTCATGGTATCAGAAAAATCGGATTTTTTCACCCTGGACTTGACTCCCGGGATCAAACAAATCGGATATTTTTCACCCTGGACTTGACTCACCGTATCAGGAAAATCTGATTTTTTTCACCCTGGACTTTACTCACAGTATCAGGAAAATGGGATTTTTTTCACCCTGGACTTGACTCACGGTATCAGGAAAATCTGATTTTTTTTCACCCTGGACTTGACTCCCGGGATTAAAAAAATCGGATTTTTTTCGCCCTGGACTTGACTCATGGTATCAGGAAAATCTGATTTTTTTCACCCTGGACTTGACTCACGGTATCAGGAAAATCTGATTTTTTTTTCACCCTGGACTTTACTCACGGTATTAGGAAAACGGGGTTTTTCTCACCCTGGATTTGACTCACGGGATGAAAAAAATCGGATTTTTTTCACCCTGGACTAGACTCCCGGGATCAAACAAATCGGATTTTTTTCACCCTGGACTTGACTCACCGTATCAGGAAAATCTGATTTTTTTCACCCTGGACTTTACTCACGGTATAAGGAAAATGGGATTTTTTTCACCCTGGACTTGACTCACGGTATCAGGAAAATCTGATTTCTTTCACCCTGGACTTGACTCAGGGTATCAGGAAAATCTGATTTTTTTCATCCTGGACTTTACTCACGGTATTAGAAAAATGGGATTTTTTTCACCCTGGACTTGACTCCCGGGATCAAAAAAATCGGATTTTTTTCAGCCTGGAATTGACTCACGTTATCAGGAAAATCTGATTTTTTTCATCCTGGACTTTACTCACGGTATTAGGAAAATGGGATTTTTTTCACCCTGGACTTGACTCACGGTATCAGAAATATCTGATTTTTTTCACTCTGGACTTGACTACCGGGATCAAAAAAAAATGGATTTTTTTCACCCTGGACTTGACTCACGGTATCAGAAAAATCTCATTTTTTTCACCCTGGACTTTACTCATGGTATCAGGAAAATGGGATTTTTTTAACCCTGGACTTGACTCACGGTATCAGAAAAATCTGATTTTTTTCACCCTGGACTTGACTCCCGGGATAAAAAAATCGGATTTTTTTCACCCTGGACTTTACTCACGGTATCAGGAAAATGGGATTTTTTTCACCCTGGACTTGACTCACGGTATCAGGAAAATCTGATTTTTTTCACCCTGGACTTGACTCACGGTATCAGGAAAATCTGATTTTTTTCACCCTGGACTTTACTCCCGGGATGAAAAAAATCGGATTTTTTTCACCCTGGACTTGACTCACGGTATCAGGAAAATCTGATTTTTTTCACCCTGGACTTTACTCACGGTATCAGGAAAATGGGATTTTTTTCACCCTGGACTTGACTCACGGTATCAGGAAAATCTGATTTTTTTCACCCTGGACTTGACTCCCGGGATCAAAAAAATCTGCTTTTTTTCACCCTGGACTTTACTCCCGGGATGAAAAAAATCCGATTTTTTTTCACCCTGAACTTTACTCACGGTTTTAGAAAAATCGGATTTTTTCACCCTGGACTTGACTCCCGGGATCAAACAAATCGGATTTTTTTCACCCTGGACTTGACTCACCGTATCAGGAAAATCTGCTTTTTTTCACCCTGAACTTTACTCACGGTATCAGAAAAATCGGATTTTTTCACCCTGGACTTGACTCCCGGGATCAAACAAATCGGATATTTTTCACCCTGGACTTGACTCACCGTATCAGGAAAATCTGATTTTTTTCACCCTGGACTTTACTCACAGTATCAGGAAAATGGGATTTTTTTCACCCTGGACTTGACTCACGGTATCAGGAAAATCTGATTTTTTTTCACCCTGGACTTGACTCCCGGGATTAAAAAAATCGGATTTTTTTCACCCTGGACTTGACTCATGGTATCAGGAAAATCTGATTTTTTTCACCCTGGACTTGACTCACGGTATCAGGAAAATCTGATTTTTTTTTCACCCTGGACTTTACTCACGGTATTAGGAAAACGGGGTTTTTCTCACCCTGGATTTGACTCACGGGATGAAAAAAATCGGATTTTTTTCACCCTGGACTAGACTCCCGGGATCAAACAAATCGGATTTTTTTCACCCTGGACTTGACTCACCGTATCAGGAAAATCTGATTTTTTTCACCCTGGACTTTACTCACGGTATAAGGAAAATGGGATTTTTTTCACCCTGGACTTGACTCACGGTATCAGGAAAATCTGATTTCTTTCACCCTGGACTTGACTCAGGGTATCAGGAAAATCTGATTTTTTTCATCCTGGACTTTACTCACGGTATTAGAAAAATGGGATTTTTTTCACCCTGGACTTGACTCACGGTATCAGAAAAATCTGATTTTTTTCACCCTGGACTTGACTCCCGGGATAAAAAAATCGGATTTTTTTCACCCTGGACTTTACTCACGGTATCAGGAAAATGGGATTTTTTTCACCCTGGACTTGACTCACGGTATCAGGAAAATCTGATTTTTTTCACCCTGGACTTGATTCCCGGGATCAAAAAAATCGGATTTTTTTCACCCTGGACTTGACTCACGGTATCAGGAAAATCTGATTTTTTTTCATCCTGGACTTTACTCATGGTATCAGGAAAATCGGAATTTTTTTCACCCTGGACTTGACTCACGGTATCAGAAAAATCGGATTTTTTTCACCCTGGACTTGACTCATGGCATCAGTCAAATCGGGTTTTTTTCACACTGGATTTGACTCACCGGATTAAAAAAATCGGATTTTTTTCACCCTGGACTTGACTCACCGTATCAGGAAAATCTGATTTTTTTCACCCTGGACTTGACTCCCGGGATCAAAAAAATAGGATTTTTTTCACCCTAGACTTGACTCACGGTATCAGAAAAATCGGATTTTTTCACCCTGGACTTGACTCCCGGGATCAAAAAAATCGGATTTTTTTCAGCCTGGAATTGACTCACGTTATCAGGAAAATCTGATTTTTTTCATCCTGGACTTTACTCACGGTATTAGGAAAATGGGATTTTTTTCACCCTGGACTTGACTCACGGTATCAGAAATATCTGATTTTTTTCACTCTGGACTTGACTACCGGGATCAAAAAAATTGGATTTTTTTCACCCTGGACTTGACTCACGGTATCAGAAAAATCTCATTTTTTTCACCCTGGACTTTACTCATGGTATCAGGAAAATGGGATTTTTTTAACCCTGGACTTGACTCACGGTATCGGAAAAATCTGATTTTTTTCACCCTGGACTTGACTCCCGGGATAAAAAAATCGGATTTTTTTCACCCTGGACTTTACTCACGGTATCAGGAAAATGGGATTTTTTTCACCCTGGACTTGACTCACGGTATCAGGAAAATCTGATTTTTTTCACCCTGGACTTGATTCCCGGGATCAAAAAAATCGGATTTTTTTCACCCTGGACTTGACTCACGGTATCAGGAAAATCTGATTTTTTTCACCCTGGACTTTACTCCCGGGCTGAAAAAAATCGGATTTTTTTCACCCTGGACTTGACTCACCGTATCAGGAAAATCTGCTTTTTTTCACCCTGAACTTTACTCACGGTATCAGAAAAATCGGATTTTTTCACCCTGGACTTGACTCCCGGGATCAAACAAATCGGATTTTTTTCACCCTGGACTTGACTCACCGTATCAGGAAAATCTGATTTTTTTCACCCTGGACTTTACTCACAGTATCAGGAAAATGGGATTTTTTTCACCCTGGACTTGACTCACGGTATCAGGAAAATCTGATTTTTTTTCACCCTGGACTTGACTCCCGGGATTAAAAAAATCGGATTTTTTTCACCCTGGACTTGACTCATGGTATCAGGAAAATCTGATTTTTTTCACCCTGGACTTGACTCACGGTATCAGGAAAATCTGATTTTTTTTTCAACCCTGGACTTTACTCACGGTATTAGGAAAACGGGGTTTTTCTCACCCTGGATTTGACTCACGGGATGAAAAAAATCGGATTTTTTTCACCCTGGACTAGACTCCCGGGATCAAACAAATCGGATTTTTTTCACCCTGGACTTGACTCACCGTATCAGGAAAATCTGATTTTTTTCACCCTGGACTTTACTCACGGTATAAGGAAAATGGGATTTTTTTCACCCTGGACTTGACTCACGGTATCAGGAAAATCTGATTTCTTTCACCCTGGACTTGACTCAGGGTATCAGGAAAATCTGATTTTTTTCATCCTGGACTTTACTCACGGTATTAGAAAAATGGGATTTTTTTCACCCTGGACTTGACTCACGGTATCAGAAAAATCTGATTTTTTTCACCCTGGACTTGACTCCCGGGATAAAAAAATCGGATTTTTTTCACCCTGGACTTTACTCACGGTATCAGGAAAATGGGATTTTTTTCACCCTGGACTTGACTCACGGTATCAGGAAAATCTGATTTTTTTCACCCTGGACTTGATTCCCGGGATCAAAAAAATCGGATTTTTATCACCCTGGACTTGCCTCACGGTATCAGGAAAATCTGATTTTTTTCACCCTGGACTTTACTCCCGGGATGAAAAAAATCGGATTTTTTTCACCCTGGACTTGACTCACGGTATCAGGAAAATCTGATTTTTTTCACCCTGGACTTGACTCACGGTATCAGGAAAATGGGATTTTCTTCACCCTGGACTTGACTCACGGGATTAAAAAAATCTGATTTTTTTTCACCCTGAACTTGACTCCCAGGATCAAAAAAATCTGATTTTTTCACCCTGGACTTTACTCACGGTATCAGGAAAATGGGATTTTTTTCACCCTGGACTTGACTCACGGTATCAGGAAAATCTGATTTTTTTCACCCTGGACTTTACTCACGGTATCAGGAAAATGGGATTTTTTTCACCCTGGACTTGACTCACGGTATCAGGAAAATCTGATTTTTTTCACCCTGGACTTGACTCCCGGGATCAAAAAAATCTGCTTTTTTTCACCCTGGACTTTA
The DNA here is from genome assembly GCA_035047305.1 of Bradypodion pumilum. Classification (NCBI taxonomy): domain Eukaryota; kingdom Metazoa; phylum Chordata; class Lepidosauria; order Squamata; family Chamaeleonidae; genus Bradypodion; species Bradypodion pumilum. Next base: position 165,652,351 of record JAWDJD010000005.1, on the reverse strand, counting down.
CTCCCGGGATGAAAAAAATCCGATTTTTTTCACCCTGAACTTTACTCACGGTATCAGAAAAATCGGATTTTTTCACCCTGGACTTGACTCCCGGGATCAAACAAATCGGATTTTTTTCACCCTGGACTTGACTCACCGTATCAGGAAAATCTGCTTTTTTTCACCCTGAACTTTACTCACGGTATCAGAAAAATCGGATTTTTTCAGCCTGGACTTGACTCCCGGGATCAAACAAATCGGATTTTTTTCACCCTGGACTTGACTCACCGTATCAGGAAAATCTGAGTTTTTTTCACCCTGGACTTTACTCACAGTATCAGGAAAATGGGATTTTATTCACCCCGGACTTGACTCACGGTATCAGGAAAATCTGATTTTTTTTCACCCTGGACTTGACTCCCGGGATTAAAAAAATCGGATTTTTTTCACCCTGGACTTGACTCACGGTATCAGGAAAATCTGATTTTTTTCACCCTGGACTTGACTCACGGTATAAGGAAAATCTGATTTTTTTTTCACCCTGGACTTTACTCACGGTATTAGGAAAACGGGGTTTTTCTCACCCTGGATTTGACTCACGGGATGAAAAAAATCGGATTTTTTTCACCCTGGACTAGACTCCCGGGATCAAACAAATCGGATTTTTTTCACCCTGGACTTGACTCACCGTATCAGGAAAATCTGATTTTTTTCACCCTAGACTTTACTCACGGTATAAGGAAAATGGGATTTTTTTCACCCTGGACTTGACTCACGGTATCAGGAAAATCTGATTTCTTTCACCCTGGACTTGACTCAGGGTATCAGGAAAATCTGATTTTTTTCATCCTGGACTTTACTCACGGTATTAGAAAAATGGGATTTTTTTCACCCTGGACTTGACTCACGGTATCAGAAATATCTGATTTTTTTCACTCTGGACTTGACTCCCGGGATCAAAAAAATTGGATTTTTTTCACCCTGGACTTGACTCACGGTATCAGAAAAATCTGATTTTTTTCACCCTGGACTTTACTCATGGTATCAGGAAAATGGGATTTTTTTCACCCTGGACTTGACTCACCTTATCAGAAAAATCTGATTTTTTTCACCCTGGACTTGACTCCCGGGATAAAAAATCAGATTTTTTTCACCCTGGACTTTACTCACAGTATCAGGAAAATGGGATTTTTTTCACCCTGGACTTTACTCATGGTATCAGGAAAATCTGATTTTTTTCACCCTGGACTTGACTCCCGGGATCAAAAAAATCGGATGTTTTTCACCCTGGACTTGACTCACGGTATCAGGAAAATCTGATTTTTTTCACCCTGGACTTTACTCCCGGGATGAAAAAAATCGGATTTTTTTCACCCTGGACTTGACTCACGGTATCAGGAAAATCTGATTTTTTTCACATTGGACTTGACTCACGGTATCAGGAAAATGGGATTTTCTTCACCCTGGATTTGACTCACGGGATTAAAAAAATCTGATTTTTTCACCCTGAACTTGACTCCCAGGATCAAAAAAATCTGATTTTTTTCACCCTGGACTTTACTCATGGTATCAGGAAAATGGGATTTTTTTCACCCTGGACTTGACTCACGGTATCAGGAAAATCTGATTTTTTTCACCCTGGACTTTACTCACGGTATCAGGAAAATGGGATTTTTTTCACCCTGGACTTGACTCACGGTATCAGGAAAATCTGATTTTTTTCACCCTGGACTTGACTCCCGGGATCAAAAAAATCTGCTTTTTTTCACCCTGGACTTTACTCCCGGGATGAAAAAAATCCGATTTTTTTCACCCTGAACTTTACTCACGGTATCAGAAAAATCGGATTTTTTCACCCTGGACTTGACTCCCGGGATCAAACAAATCGGATTTTTTTCACCCTGGACTTGACTCACCGTATCAGGAAAATCTGAGTTTTTTTCACCCTGGACTTTACTCACAGTATCAGGAAAATGGGATTTTATTCACCCTGGACTTGACTCACGGTATCAGGAAAATCTGATTTTTTTTCACCCTGGACTTGACTCCCGGGATTAAAAAAATCGGATTTTTTTCACCCTGGACTTGACTCACGGTATCAGGAAAATCTGATTTTTTTCACCCTGGACTTGACTCACGGTATCAGGAAAATCTGATTTTTTTTTCACCCTGGACTTTACTCACGGTATTAGGAAAACGGGGTTTTTCTCACCCTGGATTTGACTCACGGGATGAAAAAAATCGGATTTTTTTCACCCTGGACTAGACTCCCGGGATCAAACAAATCGGATTTTTTTCACCCTGGACTTGACTCACCGTATCAGGAAAATCTGATTTTTTTCACCCTGGACTTTACTCACGGTATAAGGAAAATGGGATTTTTTTCACCCTGGACTTGACTCACGGTATCAGGAAAATCTGATTTCTTTCACCCTGGACTTGACTCAGGGTATCAGGAAAATCTGATTTTTTTCATCCTGGACTTTACTCACGGTATTAGAAAAATGGGATTTTTTTCACCCTGGACTTGACTCACGGTATCAGAAATATCTGATTTTTTTCACTCTGGACTTGACTCCCGGGATCAAAAAAATTGGATTTTTTTCACCCTGGACTTGACTCACGGTATCAGAAAAATCTGATTTTTTTCACCCTGGACTTTACTCATGGTATCAGGAAAATGGGATTTTTTTCACCCTGGACTTGACTCACGTTATCAGAAAAATCTGATTTTTTTCACCCTGGACTTGACTCCCGGGATAAAAAATCAGATTTTTTTCACCCTGGACTTGACTCACGGTATCAGGAAAATCTGATTTTTTTTCACCCTGGACTTGACTCCCGGGATTAAAAAAATCGGATTTTTTTCACCCTGGACTTGACTCACGGTATCAGGAAAATCTGATTTTTTTCACCCTGGACTTGACTCACGGTATAAGGAAAATCTGATTTTTTTTTCACCCTGGACTTTACTCACGGTATTAGGAAAACGGGGTTTTTCTCACCCTGGATTTGACTCACGGGATGAAAAAAATCGGATTTTTTTCACCCTGGACTAGACTCCCGGGATCAAACAAATCGGATTTTTTTCACCCTGGACTTGACTCACCGTATCAGGAAAATCTGATTTTTTTCACCCTAGACTTTACTCACGGTATAAGGAAAATGGGATTTTTTTCACCCTGGACTTGACTCACGGTATCAGGAAAATCTGATTTCTTTCACCCTGGACTTGACTCAGGGTATCAGGAAAATCTGATTTTTTTCATCCTGGACTTTACTCACGGTATTAGAAAAATGGGATTTTTTTCACCCTGGACTTGACTCACGGTATCAGAAATATCTGATTTTTTTCACTCTGGACTTGACTCCCGGGATCAAAAAAATTGGATTTTTTTCACCCTGGACTTGACTCACGGTATCAGAAAAATCTGATTTTTTTCACCCTGGACTTTACTCATGGTATCAGGAAAATGGGATTTTTTTCACCCTGGACTTGACTCACGTTATCAGAAAAATCTGATTTTTTTCACCCTGGACTTGACTCCCGGGATAAAAAATCAGATTTTTTTCACCCTGGACTTGACTCACGGTATCAGGAAAATCTGATTTTTTTTCACCCTGGACTTGACTCCCGGGATTAAAAAAATCGGATTTTTTTCACCCTGGACTTGACTCACGGTATCAGGAAAATCTGATTTTTTTCACCCTGGACTTGACTCACGGTATAAGGAAAATCTGATTTTTTTTTCACCCTGGACTTTACTCACGGTATTAGGAAAACGGGGTTTTTCTCACCCTGGATTTGACTCACGGGATGAAAAAAATCGGATTTTTTTCACCCTGGACTAGACTCCCGGGATCAAACAAATCGGATTTTTTTCACCCTGGACTTGACTCACCGTATCAGGAAAATCTGATTTTTTTCACCCTAGACTTTACTCACGGTATAAGGAAAATGGGATTTTTTTCACCCTGGACTTGACTCACGGTATCAGGAAAATCTGATTTCTTTCACCCTGGACTTGACTCAGGGTATCAGGAAAATCTGATTTTTTTCATCCTGGACTTTACTCACGGTATTAGAAAAATGGGATTTTTTTCACCCTGGACTTGACTCACGGTATCAGAAATATCTGATTTTTTTCACTCTGGACTTGACTCCCGGGATCAAAAAAATTGGATTTTTTTCACCCTGGACTTGACTCACGGTATCAGAAAAATCTGATTTTTTTCACCCTGGACTTTACTCATGGTATCAGGAAAATGGGATTTTTTTCACCCTGGACTTGACTCACGTTATCAGAAAAATCTGATTTTTTTCACCCTGGACTTGACTCCCGGGATAAAAAATCAGATTTTTTTCACCCTGGACTTTACTCACAGTATCAGGAAAATGGGATTTTTTTCACCCTGGACTTTACTCATGGTATCAGGAAAATCTGATTTTTTTCACCCTGGACTTGACTCCCGGGATCAAAAAAATCGGATGTTTTTCACCCTGGACTTGACTCACGGTATCAGGAAAATCTGATTTTTTTCACCCTGGACTTTACTCCCGGGATGAAAAAAATCGGATTTTTTTCACCCTGGACTTGACTCACGGTATCAGGAAAATCTGATTTTTTTCACATTGGACTTGACTCACGGTATCAGGAAAATGGGATTTTCTTCACCCTGGATTTGACTCACGGGATTAAAAAAATCTGATTTTTTCACCCTGAACTTGACTCCCAGGATGAAAAAAATCTGATTTTTTTCACCCTGGACTTTACTCATGGTATCAGGAAAATGGGATTTTTTTCACCCTGGACTTGACTCACGGTATCAGGAAAATCTGATTTTTTTCACCCTGGACTTTACTCACGGTATCAGGAAAATGGGATTTTTTTCACCCTGGACTTGACTCACGGTATCAGGAAAATCTGATTTTTTTCACCCTGGACTTGACTCCCGGGATCAAAAAAATCTGCTTTTTTTCACCCTGGACTTTACTCCCGGGATGAAAAAAATCCGATTTTTTTCACCCTGAACTTTACTCACGGTATCAGAAAAATCGGATTTTTTCACCCTGGACTTGACTCCCGGGATCAAACAAATCGGATTTTTTTCACCCTGGACTTGACTCACCGTATCAGGAAAATCTGAGTTTTTTTCACCCTGGACTTTACTCACAGTATCAGGAAAATGGGATTTTATTCACCCTGGACTTGACTCACGGTATCAGGAAAATCTGATTTTTTTTCACCCTGGACTTGACTCCCGGGATTAAAAAAATCGGATTTTTTTCACCCTGGACTTGACTCACGGTATCAGGAAAATCTGATTTTTTTCACCCTGGACTTGACTCACGGTATCAGGAAAATCTGATTTTTTTTTCACCCTGGACTTTACTCACGGTATTAGGAAAACGGGGTTTTTCTCACCCTGGATTTGACTCACGGGATGAAAAAAATCGGATTTTTTTCACCCTGGACTAGACTCCCGGGATCAAACAAATCGGATTTTTTTCACCCTGGACTTGACTCACCGTATCAGGAAAATCTGATTTTTTTCACCCTGGACTTTACTCACGGTATAAGGAAAATGGGATTTTTTTCACCCTGGACTTGACTCACGGTATCAGGAAAATCTGATTTCTTTCACCCTGGACTTGACTCAGGGTATCAGGAAAATCTGATTTTTTTCATCCTGGACTTTACTCACGGTATTAGAAAAATGGGATTTTTTTCACCCTGGACTTGACTCACGGTATCAGAAATATCTGATTTTTTTCACTCTGGACTTGACTCCCGGGATCAAAAAAATTGGATTTTTTTCACCCTGGACTTGACTCACGGTATCAGAAAAATCTGATTTTTTTCACCCTGGACTTTACTCATGGTATCAGGAAAATGGGATTTTTTTCACCCTGGACTTGACTCACGTTATCAGAAAAATCTGATTTTTTTCACCCTGGACTTGACTCCCGGGATAAAAAATCAGATTTTTTTCACCCTGGACTTTACTCACGGTATCAGGAAAATGGGATTTTTTTCACCCTGGACTTTACTCATGGTATCAGGAAAATCTGATTTTTTTCACCCTGGACTTGACTCCCGGGATCAAAAAAATCGGATGTTTTTCACCCTGGACTTGACTCACGGTATCAGGAAAATCTGATTTTTTTCACCCTGGACTTTACTACCGGGATCAAAAAACTCGGATTTTTTTCACCCTGGACTTGACTCACGGTATCAGGAAAATCTGATTTTTTTCACCCTGGACTTTACTCACGGTATCAGGAAAATGGGATTTTTTCACCCTGGACTTGACTCACGGTATCAGGAAAATCTGATTTTTTTCACCCTGGACTTTACTCCCGGGATAAAAAAAAAACGGATTTTTTTCACCCTGGACTTGACTCACGGTATCAGGAAAATCTGATTTTTTTCACCCTGGACTTTACTCCCGGGCTGAAAAAAATCGGATTTTTTTCACCCTGGACTTGACTCACGGTATCAGGAAAATCTGATTTTTTTCACCCTGGACTTTACTCACGTCATCAGGAAAATGGGATTTTTTTCACCCTGGACTTGACTCACGGTATCAGGAAAATCTGATTTTTTTCATGCTGGACTTTACTCACGGTATCAGGAAAATGGGATTTTTTTTCACCCTGGATTTGACTCACGGTATCAGGAAAATCTGATTTTTTTCACCCTGGACTTTACTCCTGGGATAAAAAAAACCGGATTTTTTCACCCTGGACTTGACTCACGGTATCAGGAAAATCTGATTTTTTTCACCCTGGAGTTTACTCACGGTATCAGGAAAATGGGATTTTTTTCACCCTGGATTTGACTCAAGGGATTAAAAAAATCTGATTTTTTTCACCCTGGACTTGACTCCCAGGATCAAAAAAATCGGATTTTTTTCACCCTGGACTTTACTCACGGTATCAGGAAAATGGGATTTTTTTCTCCCTGGACTTGACTCACGGTATCAGGAAAATCTGATTTTTTTCACCCTGGACTTTACTCACGGTATCAGGAAAATCTGATTTTTTTCACATTGGACTTGACTCACGGTATCAGGAAAATGGGATTTTCTTCACCCTGGATTTGACTCACGGGATTAAAAAAATCTGATTTTTTCACCCTGAACTTGACTCCCAGGATCAAAAAAATCTGATTTTTTTCACCCTGGACTTTACTCATGGTATCAGGAAAATGGGATTTTTTTCACCCTGGACTTGACTCACGGTATCAGGAAAATCTGATTTTTTTCACCCTGGACTTTACTCACGGTATCAGGAAAATGGGATTTTTTTCACCCTGGACTTGACTCACGGTATCAGGAAAATCTGATTTTTTTCACCCTGGACTTGACTCCCGGGATCAAAAAAATCTGCTTTTTTTCACCCTGGACTTTACTCCCGGGATGAAAAAAATCCGATTTTTTTCACCCTGAACTTTACTCACGGTATCAGAAAAATCGGATTTTTTCACCCTGGACTTGACTCCCGGGATCAAACAAATCGGATTTTTTTCACCCTGGACTTGACTCACCGTATCAGGAAAATCTGAGTTTTTTTCACCCTGGACTTTACTCACAGTATCAGGAAAATGGGATTTTATTCACCCTGGACTTGACTCACGGTATCAGGAAAATCTGATTTTTTTTCACCCTGGACTTGACTCCCGGGATTAAAAAAATCGGATTTTTTTCACCCTGGACTTGACTCACGGTATCAGGAAAATCTGATTTTTTTCACCCTGGACTTGACTCACGGTATCAGGAAAATCTGATTTTTTTTTCACCCTGGACTTTACTCACGGTATTAGGAAAACGGGGTTTTTCTCACCCTGGATTTGACTCACGGGATGAAAAAAATCGGATTTTTTTCACCCTGGACTAGACTCCCGGGATCAAACAAATCGGATTTTTTTCACCCTGGACTTGACTCACCGTATCAGGAAAATCTGATTTTTTTCACCCTGGACTTTACTCACGGTATAAGGAAAATGGGATTTTTTTCACCCTGGACTTGACTCACGGTATCAGGAAAATCTGATTTCTTTCACCCTGGACTTGACTCAGGGTATCAGGAAAATCTGATTTTTTTCATCCTGGACTTTACTCACGGTATTAGAAAAATGGGATTTTTTTCACCCTGGACTTGACTCACGGTATCAGAAATATCTGATTTTTTTCACTCTGGACTTGACTCCCGGGATCAAAAAAATTGGATTTTTTTCACCCTGGACTTGACTCACGGTATCAGAAAAATCTGATTTTTTTCACCCTGGACTTTACTCATGGTATCAGGAAAATGGGATTTTTTTCACCCTGGACTTGACTCACGTTATCAGAAAAATCTGATTTTTTTCACCCTGGACTTGACTCCCGGGATAAAAAATCAGATTTTTTTCACCCTGGACTTTACTCACGGTATCAGGAAAATGGGATTTTTTTCACCCTGGACTTTACTCATGGTATCAGGAAAATCTGATTTTTTTCACCCTGGACTTGACTCCCGGGATCAAAAAAATCGGATGTTTTTCACCCTGGACTTGACTCACGGTATCAGGAAAATCTGATTTTTTTCACCCTGGACTTTACTACCGGGATCAAAAAACTCGGATTTTTTTCACCCTGGACTTGACTCACGGTATCAGGAAAATCTGATTTTTTTCACCCTGGACTTTACTCACGGTATCAGGAAAATGGGATTTTTTCACCCTGGACTTGACTCACGGTATCAGGAAAATCTGATTTTTTTCACCCTGGACTTTACTCCCGGGATAAAAAAAAAACGGATTTTTTTCACCCTGGACTTGACTCACGGTATCAGGAAAATCTGATTTTTTTCACCCTGGACTTTACTCCCGGGCTGAAAAAAATCGGATTTTTTTCACCCTGGACTTGACTCACGGTATCAGGAAAATCTGATTTTTTTCACCCTGGACTTTACTCACGTCATCAGGAAAATGGGATTTTTTTCACCCTGGACTTGACTCACGGTATCAGGAAAATCTGATTTTTTTCATGCTGGACTTTACTCACGGTATCAGGAAAATGGGATTTTTTTTCACCCTGGATTTGACTCACGGTATCAGGAAAATCTGATTTTTTTCACCCTGGACTTTACTCCTGGGATAAAAAAAACCGGATTTTTTCACCCTGGACTTGACTCACGGTATCAGGAAAATCTGATTTTTTTCACCCTGGAGTTTACTCACGGTATCAGGAAAATGGGATTTTTTTCACCCTGGATTTGACTCAAGGGATTAAAAAAATCTGATTTTTTTCACCCTGGACTTGACTCCCAGGATCAAAAAAATCGGATTTTTTTCACCCTGGACTTTACTCACGGTATCAGGAAAATGGGATTTTTTTCTCCCTGGACTTGACTCACGGTATCAGGAAAATCTGATTTTTTTCACCCTGGACTTTACTCACGGTATCAGGAAAATGGGATTTTTTTCACCCTGGACTTGACTCACGATATCAGGAAAATCTGATTTTTTTCACCCTGGACTTGACTCCCGGGATCAAAAAAATCGGACTTTTTTTCACCCTGGACTTGACTCACGGTATCAGGAAAATCTGCTTTTTTTCACCCTGGACTTTACTCCCGGGATGAAAAAAATCGGATTTTTTTCACCCTGAACTTTACTCACGGTATCAGAAAAATCGGATTTTTTCACCCTGGACTTGACTCCCGGGATCAAAAAAATCTGATTTTTTTCACCCTGGACTTGATTCACGGGATCAAAAAAATTGGGTTTTTTTCACCCTGGACTTTACTCACGGTATCAGGAAAATGGGATTTTTTTCACCCTGGACTTGACTCACAGTATCAGGAAAATCTGATTTTTTTCACCCTGGACTTTACTCACGGTATCAGGAAAATGGGATTTTTTCACCCTGGACTTGACTCACGGTATCAGGAAAATCTGATTTTTTTCACCCTGGACTTGACTCCCGGGATAAAAAAAAACGGATTTATTTCACCCTGGACTTGACTCACGGTATCAGGAAAATCTGATTTTTTTCACCCTGGACTTTACTCACGTCATCAGGAAAATGGGATTTTTTTCACCCTGGACTTGACTCACGGTATCAGGAAAATCTGATTTTTTTCATGCTGGACTTTACTCACGGTATCAGGAAAATGGGATTTTTTTCACCCTGGATTTGACTCACGGTATCAGGAAAATCTGATTTTTTTCACCCTGGACTTTACTCCCGGGATAAAAAAAAACGGATTTTTTCACCCTGGACTTGACTCACGGTATCAGGAAAATCTGATTTTTTTCACCCTGGACTTGACTCACGGTATCAGAAAAATCTGATTTTTTTCACCCTGGACTTTACTCATGGTATCAGGAAAATGGGATTTTTTTCACCCTGGACTTGACTCACGTTATCAGAAAAATCTGATTTTTTTCACCCTGGACTTGACTCCCGGGATAAAAAATCAGATTTTTTTCACCCTGGACTTTACTCACAGTATCAGGAAAATGGGATTTTTTTCACCCTGGACTTTACTCATGGTATCAGGAAAATCTGATTTTTTTCACCCTGGACTTGACTCCCGGGATCAAAAAAATCGGATGTTTTTCACCCTGGACTTGACTCACGGTATCAGGAAAATCTGATTTTTTTCACCCTGGACTTTACTCCCGGGATGAAAAAAATCGGATTTTTTTCACCCTGGACTTGACTCACGGTATCAGGAAAATCTGATTTTTTTCACCCTGGACTTGACTCACGGTATCAGGAAAATGGGATTTTCTTCACCCTGGATTTGACTCACGGGATTAAAAAAATCTGATTTTTTCACCCTGAACTTGACTCCCAGGATCAAAAAAATCTGATTTTTTTCACCCTGGACTTTACTCATGGTATCAGGAAAATGGGATTTTTTTCACCCTGGACTTGACTCACGGTATCAGGAAAATCTGATTTTTTTCACCCTGGACTTGACTCCCGGGATCAAAAAAATCTGCTTTTTTTCACCCTGGACTTTACTCATGGTATCAGGAAAATGGGATTTTTTTCATCCTGGACTTGACTCACGGTATCAGGAAAATCTGATTTTTTTCACCCTGGACTTTACTCACGGTATCAGGAAAATGGGATTTTTTTCACCCTGGACTTGACTCACGGTATCAGGAAAATCTGATTTTTTTCACCCTGGACTTGACTCCCGGGATCAAAAAAATCTGCTTTTTTTCACCCTGGACTTTACTCCCGGGATGAAAAAAATCCGATTTTTTTCACCCTGAACTTTACTCACGGTATCAGAAAAATCGGATTTTTTCACCCTGGACTTGACTCCCGGGATCAAACAAATCGGATTTTTTTCACCCTGGACTTGACTCACCGTATCAGGAAAATCTGCTTTTTTTCACCCTGAACTTTACTCACGGTATCAGAAAAATCGGATTTTTTCAGCCTGGACTTGACTCCCGGGATCAAACAAATCGGATTTTTTTCACCCTGGACTTGACTCACCGTATCAGGAAAATCTGAGTTTTTTTCACCCTGGACTTTACTCACAGTATCAGGAAAATGGGATTTTATTCACCCTGGACTTGACTCACGGTATCAGGAAAATCTGATTTTTTTTCACCCTGGACTTGACTCCCGGGATTAAAAAAATCGGATTTTTTTCACCCTGGACTTGACTCACGGTATCAGGAAAATCTGATTTTTTTCACCCTGGACTTGACTCACGGTATCAGGAAAATCTGATTTTTTTTTCACCCTGGACTTTACTCACGGTATTAGGAAAACGGGGTTTTTCTCACCCTGGATTTGACTCACGGGATGAAAAAAATCGGATTTTTTTCACCCTGGACTAGACTCCCGGGATCAAACAAATCGGATTTTTTTCACCCTGGACTTGACTCACCGTATCAGGAAAATCTGATTTTTTTCACCCTGGACTTTACTCACGGTATAAGGAAAATGGGATTTTTTTCACCCTGGACTTGACTCACGGTATCAGGAAAATCTGATTTCTTTCACCCTGGACTTGACTCAGGGTATCAGGAAAATCTGATTTTTTTCATCCTGGACTTTACTCACGGTATTAGAAAAATGGGATTTTTTTCACCCTGGACTTGACTCACGGTATCAGAAATATCTGATTTTTTTCACTCTGGACTTGACTCCCGGGATCAAAAAAATTGGATTTTTTTCACCCTGGACTTGACTCACGGTATCAGAAAAATCTGATTTTTTTCACCCTGGACTTTACTCATGGTATCAGGAAAATGGGATTTTTTTCACCCTGGACTTGACTCACGTTATCAGAAAAATCTGATTTTTTTCACCCTGGACTTGACTCCCGGGATAAAAAATCAGATTTTTTTCACCCTGGACTTTACTCACGGTATCAGGAAAATGGGATTTTTTTCACCCTGGACTTTACTCATGGTATCAGGAAAATCTGATTTTTTTCACCCTGGACTTGACTCCCGGGATCAAAAAAATCGGATGTTTTTCACCCTGGACTTGACTCACGGTATCAGGAAAATCTGATTTTTTTCACCCTGGACTTTACTACCGGGATCAAAAAACTCGGATTTTTTTCACCCTGGACTTGACTCACGGTATCAGGAAAATCTGATTTTTTTCACCCTGGACTTTACTCACGGTATCAGGAAAATGGGATTTTTTCACCCTGGACTTGACTCACGGTATCAGGAAAATCTGATTTTTTTCACCCTGGACTTTACTCCCGGGATAAAAAAAAACGGATTTTTTTCACCCTGGACTTGACTCACGGTATCAGGAAAATCTGATTTTTTTCACCCTGGACTTTACTCCCGGGCTGAAAAAAATCGGATTTTTTTCACCCTGGACTTGACTCACGGTATCAGGAAAATCTGATTTTTTTCACCCTGGACTTTACTCACGTCATCAGGAAAATGGGATTTTTTTCACCCTGAACTTGACTCACGGTATCAGGAAAATCTGATTTTTTTCATGCTGGACTTTACTCACGGTATCAGGAAAATGGGATTTTTTTCACCCTGGATTTGACTCACGGTATCAGGAAAATCTGATTTTTTTCACCCTGGACTTTACTCCTGGGATAAAAAAAACCGGATTTTTTCACCCTGGACTTGACTCACGGTATCAGGAAAATCTGATTTTTTTCACCCTGGAGTTTACTCACGGTATCAGGAAAATGGGATTTTTTTCACCCTGGATTTGACTCAAGGGATTAAAAAAATCTGATTTTTTTCACCCTGGACTTGACTCCCAGGATCAAAAAAATCGGATTTTTTTCACCCTGGACTTTACTCACGGTATCAGGAAAATGGGATTTTTTTCTCCCTGGACTTGACTCACGGTATCAGGAAAATCTGATTTTTTTCACCCTGGACTTTACTCACGGTATCAGGAAAATGGGATTTTTTTCACCCTGGACTTTACTCCCGGGATGAAAAAAATCGGATTTTTTTCACCCTGAACTTTACTCACGGTATCAGAAAAATCGGATTTTTTCACCCTGGACTTGACTCCCGGGATCAAAAAAATCTGATTTTTTTCACCCTGGACTTGATTCACGGGATCAAAAAAATTGGGTTTTTTTCACCCTGGACTTTACTCACGGTATCAGGAAAATGGGATTTTTTTCACCCTGGACTTGACTCACAGTATCAGGAAAATCTGATTTTTTTCACCCTGGACTTTACTCACGGTATCAGGAAAATGGGATTTTTTCACCCTGGACTTGACTCACGGTATCAGGAAAATCTGATTTTTTTCACCCTGGACTTGACTCCCGGGATAAAAAAAAAACGGATTTATTTCACCCTGGACTTGACTCACGGTATCAGGAAAATCTGATTTTTTTCACCCTGGACTTTACTCACGTCATCAGGAAAATGGGATTTTTTTCACCCTGGACTTGACTCACGGTATCAGGAAAATCTGATTTTTTTCATGCTGGACTTTACTCACGGTATCAGGAAAATGGGATTTTTTTCACCCTGGATTTGACTCACGGTATCAGGAAAATCTGATTTTTTTCACCCTGGACTTTACTCCCGGGATAAAAAAAAACGGATTTTTTCACCCTGGACTTGACTCACGGTATCAGGAAAATCTGATTTTTTTCACCCTGGAGTTTACTCACGGTATCAGGAAAATGGGATTTTTTTCACCCTGGATTTGACTCCCGGGATTAAAAAAATCGGATTTTTTTCACCCTGGACTTGACTCACGGTATCAGGAAAATCTGATTTTTTTCACCCTGGACTTGACTCACGGTATCAGGAAAATCTGATTTTTTTTCACCCTGGACTTTACTCACGGTATTAGGAAAATGGGGTTTTTCTCACCCTGGATTTGACTCACGGGATGAAAAAAATCAGATTTTTTTCACCCTGGACTAGACTCCCGGGATCAAACAAACCGGATTTTTTTCACCCTGAACTTGACTCACCGTATCAGGAAAATCTGATTTTTTTCACCCTGGACTTGACTCACGGTATCAGAAAAATGGGATTTTTTTCACCCTGGACTTGACTCACGGTATCAGGAAAATGGGATTTTTTTCACCCTGGACTTGACTCACGGTATCAGGAAAATCTGATTTTTTTCACCCTGGACTTGATTCCCGGGATCAAAAAAATCGGATTTTTTTCACCCTGGACTTGACTCACGGTATCAGGAAAATCTGATTTTTTTCATCCTGGACTTTACTCATGGTATCAGGAAAATCGGAATTTTTTTCACCCTGGACTTGACTCACGGTATCAGAAAAATCGGATTTTTTTCACCCTGGACTTGACTCATGGCATCAGTCAAATCGGGTTTTTTTCACACTGGATTTGACTCACCGGATTAAAAAAATCGGATTTTTTTCACCCTGGACTTGACTCACCGTATCAGGAAAATCTGATTTTTTTCACCCTGGACTTGACTCCCGGGATCAAAAAAATAGGATTTTTTTCACCCTAGACTTGACTCACGGTATCAGAAAAATCGGATTTTTTCACCCTGGACTTGACTCCCGGGATCAAAAAAATCGGATTTTTTTCAGCCTGGAATTGACTCACGTTATCAGGAAAATCTGATTTTTTTCATCCTGGACTTTACTCACGGTATTAGGAAAATGGGATTTTTTTCACCCTGGACTTGACTCACGGTATCAGAAATATCTGATTTTTTTCACTCTGGACTTGACTACCGGGATCAAAAAAATTGGATTTTTTTCACCCTGGACTTGACTCACGGTATCAGAAAAATCTCATTTTTTTCACCCTGGACTTTACTCACGGTATCAGGAAAATGGGATTTTTTCACCCTGGACTTGACTCACAGTATCAGGAAAATCTGATTTTTTTCACCCTGGACTTTACTCACGGTATCAGGAAAATGGGATTTTTTCACCCTGGACTTGACTCACGGTATCAGGAAAATCTGATTTTTTTCACCCTGGACTTGACTCCCGGGATAAAAAAAAAACGGATTTATTTCACCCTGGACTTGACTCACGGTATCAGGAAAATCTGATTTTTTTCACCCTGGACTTTACTCACGTCATCAGGAAAATGGGATTTTTTTCACCCTGGACTTGACTCACGGTATCAGGAAAATCTGATTTTTTTCATGCTGGACTTTACTCACGGTATCAGGAAAATGGGATTTTTTTCACCCTGGATTTGACTCACGGTATCAGGAAAATCTGATTTTTTTCACCCTGGACTTTACTCCCGGGATAAAAAAAAACGGATTTTTTCACCCTGGACTTGACTCACGGTATCAGGAAAATCTGATTTTTTTCACCCTGGAGTTTACTCACGGTATCAGGAAAATGGGATTTTTTTCACCCTGGATTTGACTCCCGGGATTAAAAAAATCGGATTTTTTTCATCCTGGACTTGACTCACGGTATCAGGAAAATCTGATTTTTTTCACCCTGGACTTGACTCACGGTATCAGGAAAATCTGATTTTTTTTCACCCTGGACTTTACTCACGGTATTAGGAAAATGGGGTTTTTCTCACCCTGGATTTGACTCACGGGATGAAAAAAATCAGATTTTTTTCACCCTGGACTAGACTCCCGGGATCAAACAAACCGGATTTTTTTCACCCTGAACTTGACTCACCGTATCAGGAAAATCTGATTTTTTTCACCCTGGACTTGACTCACGGTATCAGAAAAATGGGATTTTTTTCACCCTGGACTTGACTCACGGTATCAGGAAAATGGGATTTTTTTCACCCTGGACTTGACTCACGGTATCAGGAAAATCTGATTTTTTTCACCCTGGACTTGATTCCCGGGATCAAAAAAATCGGATTTTTTTCACCCTGGACTTGACTCACGGTATCAGGAAAATCTGATTTTTTTCATCCTGGACTTTACTCATGGTATCAGGAAAATCGGAATTTTTTTCACCCTGGACTTGACTCACGGTATCAGAAAAATCGGATTTTTTTCACCCTGGACTTGACTCATGGCATCAGTCAAATCGGGTTTTTTTCACACTGGATTTGACTCACCGGATTAAAAAAATCGGATTTTTTTCACCCTGGACTTTACTCACGGTATTAGGAAAATGGGTTTTTTTTCACCCTGGACTTGACTCACGGTATCAGAAATATCTGATTTTTTTCACTCTGGACTTGACTACCGGGATCAAAAAAATTGGATTTTTTTCACCCTGGACTTGACTCACGGTATCAGAAAAATCTCATTTTTTTCACCCTGGACTTTACTCATGGTATCAGGAAAATGGGATTTTTTTAACCCTGGACTTGACTCACGGTATCAGAAAAATCTGATTTTTTTCACCCTGGACTTGACTCCCGGGATAAAAAAATCGGATTTTTTTCACCCTGGACTTTACTCACGGTATCAGGAAAATGGGATTTTTTTCACCCTGGACTTGACTCACGGTATCAGGAAAATCTGATTTTTTTCACCCTGGACTTGATTCCCGGGATCAAAAAAATCGGATTTTTTTCACCCTGGACTTGACTCACGGTATCAGGAAAATCTGATTTTTTTCACCCTGGACTTTACTCCCGGGATGAAAAAAATCGGATTTTTTTCACCCTGGACTTGACTCACGGTATCAGGAAAATCTGATTTTTTTCACCCTGGACTTTACTCACGGTATCAGGAAAATGGGATTTTTTTCACCCTGGACTTGACTCACGGTATCAGGAAAATCTGATTTTTTTCACCCTGGACTTGACTCCCGGGATCAAAAAAATCTGCTTTTTTTCACCCTGGACTTTACTCCCGGGATGAAAAAAATCCGATTTTTTTTCACCCTGAACTTTACTCACGGTATCAGAAAAATCGGATTTTTTCACCCTGGACTTGACTCCCGGGATCAAACAAATCGGATTTTTTTCACCCTGGACTTGACTCACCGTATCAGGAAAATCTGCTTTTTTTCACCCTGAACTTTACTCACGGTATCAGAAAAATCGGATTTTTTCACCCTGGACTTGACTCCCGGGATCAAACAAATCGGATTTTTTTCACCCTGGACTTGACTCACCGTATCAGGAAAATCTGATTTTTTTCACCCTGGCCTTTACTCACAGTATCAGGAAAATGGGATTTTTTTCACCCTGGACTTGACTCACGGTATCAGGAAAATCTGATTTTTTTTCACCCTGGACTTGACTCCCGGGATTAAAAAAATCGGATTTTTTTCACCCTGGACTTGACTCATGGTATCAGGAAAATCTGATTTTTTTCACCCTGGACTTGACTCACGGTATCAGGAAAATCTGATTTTTTTTCAACCCTGGACTTTACTCACGGTATTAGGAAAACGGGGTTTTTCTCACCCTGGATTTGACTCACGGGATGAAAAAAATCGGATTTTTTTCACCCTGGACTAGACTCCCGGGATCAAACAAATCGGATTTTTTTCACCCTGGACTTGACTCACCGTATCAGGAAAATCTGATTTTTTTCACCCTGGACTTTACTCACGGTATAAGGAAAATGGGATTTTTTTCACCCTGGACTTGACTCACGGTATCAGGAAAATCTGATTTCTTTCACCCTGGACTTGACTCAGGGTATCAGGAAAATCTGATTTTTTTCATCCTGGACTTTACTCACGGTATTAGAAAAATGGGATTTTTTTCACCCTGGACTTGACTCACGGTATCAGAAAAATCTGATTTTTTTCACCCTGGACTTGACTCCCGGGATAAAAAAATCGGATTTTTTTCACCCTGGACTTTACTCACGGTATCAGGAAAATGGGATTTTTTTCACCCTGGACTTGACTCACGGTATCAGGAAAATCTGATTTTTTTCACCCTGGACTTGATTCCCGGGATCAAAAAAATCGGATTTTTTTCACCCTGGACTTGCCTCACGGTATCAGGAAAATCTGATTTTTTTCACCCTGGACTTTACTCCCGGGATGAAAAAAATCGGATTTTTTTCACCCTGGACTTGACTCACGGTATCAGGAAAATCTGATTTTTTTCACCCTGGACTTGACTCACGGTATCAGGAAAATGGGATTTTCTTCACCCTGGATTTGACTCACGGGATTAAAAAAATCTGATTTTTTTTCACCCTGAACTTGACTCCCAGGATCAAAAAAATCTGATTTTTTTCACCCTGGACTTTACTCACGGTATCAGGAAAATGGGATTTTTTTCACCCTGGACTTGACTCACGGTATCAGGAAAATCTGATTTTTTTCACCCTGGACTTTACTCACGGTATCAGGATAATGGGATTTTTTTCACCCTGGACCTGACTCACGGTATCAGGAAAATCTGATTTTTTTCACCCTGGACTTGACTCCCGGGATCAAAAAAATCCGATTTTTTTCACCCTGAACTTTACTCACGGTATCAGAAAAATCGGATTTTTTCACCCTGGACTTGACTCCCGGGATCAAACAAATCGGATTTTTTTCACCCTGGACTTGACTCACCGTATCAGGAAAATCTGCTTTTTTTCACCCTGAACTTTACTCACGGTATCAGAAAAATCGGATTTTTTCAGCCTGGACTTGACTCCCGGGATCAAACAAATCGGATTTTTTTCACCCTGGACTTGACTCACCGTATCAGGAAAATCTGAGTTTTTTTCACCCTGGACTTTACTCACAGTATCAGGAAAATGGGATTTTATTCACCCCGGACTTGACTCACGGTATCAGGAAAATCTGATTTTTTTTCACCCTGGACTTGACTCCCGGGATTAAAAAAATCGGATTTTTTTCACCCTGGACTTGACTCACGGTATCAGGAAAATCTGATTTTTTTCACCCTGGACTTGACTCACGGTATAAGGAAAATCTGATTTTTTTTTCACCCTGGACTTTACTCACGGTATTAGGAAAACGGGGTTTTTCTCACCCTGGATTTGACTCACGGGATGAAAAAAATCGGATTTTTTTCACCCTGGACTAGACTCCCGGGATCAAACAAATCGGATTTTTTTCACCCTGGACTTGACTCACCGTATCAGGAAAATCTGATTTTTTTCACCCTGGACTTTACTCACGGTATAAGGAAAATGGGATTTTTTTCACCCTGGACTTGACTCACGGTATCAGGAAAATCTGATTTCTTTCACCCTGGACTTGACCCAGGGTATCAGGAAAATCTGATTTTTTTCATCCTGGACTTTACTCACGGTATTAGAAAAATGGGATTTTTTTCACCCTGGACTTGACTCACGGTATCAGAAATATCTGATTTTTTTCACTCTGGACTTGACTCCCGGGATCAAAAAAATTGGATTTTTTTCACCCTGGACTTGACTCACGGTATCAGAAAAATCTGATTTTTTTCACCCTGGACTTTACTCATGGTATCAGGAAAATGGGATTTTTTTCACCCTGGACTTGACTCACGTTATCAGAAAAATCTGATTTTTTTCACCCTGGACTTGACTCCCGGGATAAAAAATCAGATTTTTTTCACCCTGGACTTTACTCACATTATCAGGAAAATGGGATTTTTTTCACCCTGGACTTTACTCATGGTATCAGGAAAATCTGATTTTTTTCACCCTGGACTTGACTCCCGGGATCAAAAAAATCGGATGTTTTTCACCCTGGACTTGACTCACGGTATCAGGAAAATCTGATTTTTTTCACCCTGGACTTTACTCCCGGGATGAAAAAAATCGGATTTTTTTCACCCTGGACTTCACTCACGGTATCAGGAAAATCTGATTTTTTTCACCCTGGACTTGACTCACGGTATCAGGAAAATGGGATTTTCTTCACCCTGGATTTGACTCACGGGATTAAAAAAATCTGATTTTTTCACCCTGAACTTGACTCCCAGGATCAAAAAAATCTGATTTTTTTCACCCTGGACTTTACTCATGGTATCAGGAAAATGGGATTTTTTTCACCCTGGACTTGACTCACGGTATCAGGAAAATCTGATTTTTTTCACCCTGGACTTTACTCACGGTATCAGGAAAATGGGATTTTTTTCACCCTGGACTTGACTCACGGTATCAGGAAAATCTGATTTTTTTCACCCTGGACTTGACTCCCGGGATCAAAAAAATCTGCTTTTTTTCACCCTGGACTTTACTCCCGGGATGAAAAAAATCCGATTTTTTTCACCCTGAACTTTACTCACGGTATCAGAAAAATCGGATTTTTTCACCCTGGACTTGACTCCCGGGATCAAACAAATCGGATTTTTTTCACCCTGGACTTGACTCACCGTATCAGGAAAATCTGCTTTATTTCACCCTGAACTTTACTCACGGTATCAGAAAAATCGGATTTTTTCAGCCTGGACTTGACTCCCGGGATCAAACAAATCGGATTTTTTTCACCCTGGACTTGACTCACCGTATCAGGAAAATCTGAGTTTTTTTCACCCTGGACTTTACTCACAGTATCAGGAAAATGGGATTTTATTCACCCTGGACTTGACTCACGGTATCAGGAAAATCTGATTTTTTTTCACCCTGGACTTGACTCCCGGGATTAAAAAAATCGGATTTTTTTCACCCTGGACTTGACTCACGGTATCAGGAAAATCTGATTTTTTTCACCCTGGACTTGACTCACGGTATCAGGAAAATCTGATTTTTTTTTCACCCTGGACTTTACTCACGGTATTAGGAAAACGGGGTTTTTCTCACCCTGGATTTGACTCACGGGATGAAAAAAATCGGATTTTTTTCACCCTGGACTAGACTCCCGGGATCAAACAAAACGGATTTTTTTCACCCTGGACTTGACTCACCGTATCAGGAAAATCTGATTTTTTTCACCCTGGACTTTACTCACGGTATAAGGAAAATGGGATTTTTTTCACCCTGGACTTGACTCACGGTATCAGGAAAATCTGATTTCTTTCACCCTGGACTTGACTCAGGGTATCAGGAAAATCTGATTTTTTTCATCCTGGACTTTACTCACGGTATTAGAAAAATGGGATTTTTTTCACCCTGGACTTGACTCACGGTATCAGAAATATCTGATTTTTTCACTCTGGACTTGACTCCCGGGATCAAAAAAATTGGATTTTTTTCACCCTGGACTTGACTCACGGTATCAGAAAAATCTGATTTTTTTCACCCTGGACTTTACTCATGGTATCAGGAAAATGGGATTTTTTTCACCCTGGACTTGACTCACGTTATCAGAAAAATCTGATTTTTTTCACCCTGGACTTGACTCCCGGGATAAAAAATCAGATTTTTTTCACCCTGGACTTTACTCACGGTATCAGGAAAATGGGATTTTTTTCACCCTGGACTTTACTCATGGTATCAGGAAAATCTGATTTTTTTCACCCTGGACTTGACTCCCGGGATCAAAAAAATCGGATGTTTTTCACCCTGGACTTGACTCACGGTATCAGGAAAATCTGATTTTTTTCACCCTGGACTTTACTACCGGGATCAAAAAACTCGGATTTTTTTCACCCTGGACTTGACTCACGGTATCAGGAAAATCTGATTTTTTTCACCCTGGACTTTACTCACGGTATCAGGAAAATGGGATTTTTTCACCCTGGACTTGACTCACGGTATCAGGAAAATCTGTTTTTTTTCACCCTGGACTTTACTCCCGGGATAAAAAAAAAAACGGATTTTTTTCACCCTGGACTTGACTCACGGTATCAGGAAAATCTGATTTTTTTCACCCTGGACTTTACTCCCGGGCTGAAAAAAATCGGATTTTTTTCACCCTGGACTTGACTCACGGTATCAGGAAAATCTGATTTTTTTCACCCTGGACTTTACTCACGTCATCAGGAAAATGGGATTTTTTTCACCCTGGACTTGACTCACGGTATCAGGAAAATCTGATTTTTTTCATGCTGGACTTTACTCACGGTATCAGGAAAATGGGATTTTTTTCACCCTGGATTTGACTCACGGTATCAGGAAAATCTGATTTTTTTCACCCTGGACTTTACTCCTGGGATAAAAAAAACCGGATTTTTTCACCCTGGACTTGACTCACGGTATCAGGAAAATCTGATTTTTTTCACCCTGGAGTTTACTCACGGTATCAGGAAAATGGGATTTTTTTCACCCTGGATTTGACTCAAGGGATTAAAAAAATCTGATTTTTTTCACCCTGGACTTGACTCCCAGGATCAAAAAAATCGGATTTTTTTCACCCTGGACTTTACTCACGGTATCAGGAAAATGGGATTTTTTTCTCCCTGGACTTGACTCACGGTATCAGGAAAATCTGATTTTTTTCACCCTGGACTTTACTCACGGTATCAGGAAAATGGGATTTTTTTCACCCTGGACTTGACTCACGATATCAGGAAAATCTGATTTTTTTCACCCTGGACTTGACTCCCGGGATCAAAAAAATCGGACTTTTTTTCACCCTGGACTTGACTCACGGTATCAGGAAAATCTGCTTTTTTTCACCCTGGACTTTACTCCCGGGATGAAAAAAATCGGATTTTTTTCACCCTGAACTTTACTCACGGTATCAGAAAAATCGGATTTTTTCACCCTGGACTTGACTCCCGGGATCAAAAAAATCTGATTTTTTTCACCCTGGACTTGATTCACGGGATCAAAAAAATTGGGTTTTTTTCACCCTGGACTTTACTCACGGTATCAGGAAAATGGGATTTTTTTCACCCTGGACTTGACTCACAGTATCAGGAAAATCTGATTTTTTTCACCCTGGACTTTACTCACGGTATCAGGAAAATGGGATTTTTTCACCCTGGACTTGACTCACGGTATCAGGAAAATCTGATTTTTTTCACCCTGGACTTGACTCCCGGGATAAAAAAAAAACGGATTTATTTCACCCTGGACTTGACTCACGGTATCAGGAAAATCTGATTTTTTTCACCCTGGACTTTACTCACGTCATCAGGAAAATGGGATTTTTTTCACCCTGGACTTGACTCACGGTATCAGGAAAATCTGATTTTTTTCATGCTGGACTTTACTCACGGTATCAGGAAAATGGGATTTTTTTCACCCTGGATTTGACTCACGGTATCAGGAAAATCTGATTTTTTTCACCCTGGACTTTACTCCCGGGATAAAAAAAACGGATTTTTTCACCCTGGACTTGACTCACGGTATCAGGAAAATCTGATTTTTTTCACCCTGGAGTTTACTCACGGTATCAGAAAAATCTGATTTTTTTCACCCTGGACTTTACTCATGGTATCAGGAAAATGGGATTTTTTTCACCCTGGACTTGACTCACGTTATCAGAAAAATCTGATTTTTTTCACCCTGGACTTGACTCCCGGGATAAAAAATCAGATTTTTTTCACCCTGGACTTTACTCACAGTATCAGGAAAATGGGATTTTTTTCACCCTGGACTTTACTCATGGTATCAGGAAAATCTGATTTTTTTCACCCTGGACTTGACTCCCGGGATCAAAAAAATCGGATGTTTTTCACCCTGGACTTGACTCACGGTATCAGGAAAATCTGATTTTTTTCACCCTGGACTTTACTCCCGGGATGAAAAAAATCGGATTTTTTTCACCCTGGACTTGACTCACGGTATCAGGAAAATCTGATTTTTTTCACCCTGGACTTGACTCACGGTATCAGGAAAATGGGATTTTCTTCACCCTGGATTTGACTCACGGGATTAAAAAAATCTGATTTTTTCACCCTGAACTTGACTCCCAGGATCAAAAAAATCTGATTTTTTTCACCCTGGACTTTACTCATGGTATCAGGAAAATGGGATTTTTTTCATCCTGGACTTGACTCACGGTATCAGGAAAATCTGATTTTTTTCACCCTGGACTTTACTCACGGTATTAGAAAAATGGGATTTTTTTCACCCTGGACTTGACTCACGGTATCAGAAATATCTGATTTTTTTCACTCTGGACTTGACTCCCGGGATCAAAAAAATTGGATTTTTTTCACCCTGGACTTGACTCACGGTATCAGAAAAATCTGATTTTTTTCACCCTGGACTTTACTCATGGTATCAGGAAAATGGGATTTTTTTCACCCTGGACTTGACTCACGTTATCAGAAAAATCTGATTTTTTTCACCCTGGACTTGACTCCCGGGATAAAAAATCAGATTTTTTTCACCCTGGACTTTACTCACATTATCAGGAAAATGGGATTTTTTTCACCCTGGACTTTACTCATGGTATCAGGAAAATCTGATTTTTTTCACCCTGGACTTGACTCCCGGGATCAAAAAAATCGGATGTTTTTCACCCTGGACTTGACTCACGGTATCAGGAAAATCTGATTTTTTTCACCCTGGACTTTACTCCCGGGATGAAAAAAATCGGATTTTTTTCACCCTGGACTTCACTCACGGTATCAGGAAAATCTGATTTTTTTCACCCTGGACTTGACTCACGGTATCAGGAAAATGGGATTTTCTTCACCCTGGATTTGACTCACGGGATTAAAAAAATCTGATTTTTTCACCCTGAACTTGACTCCCAGGATCAAAAAAATCTGATTTTTTTCACCCTGGACTTTACTCATGGTATCAGGAAAATGGGATTTTTTTCACCCTGGACTTGACTCACGGTATCAGGAAAATCTGATTTTTTTCACCCTGGACTTT
The DNA here is from genome assembly GCA_035047305.1 of Bradypodion pumilum. NCBI lineage: Eukaryota > Metazoa > Chordata > Lepidosauria > Squamata > Chamaeleonidae > Bradypodion > Bradypodion pumilum. Next base: position 165,627,331 of record JAWDJD010000005.1, on the reverse strand, counting down.
ACTCACGGTATCAGGAAAATGGGATTTTTTTCACCCTGGACTTGACTCACGGTATCAGGAAAATCTGATTTTTTTCACCCTGGACTTGACTCCCGGGATCAAAAAAATCTGCTTTTTTTCACCCTGGACTTTACTCCCGGGATGAAAAAAATCCGATTTTTTTCACCCTGAACTTTACTCACGGTATCAGAAAAATCGGATTTTTTCACCCTGGACTTGACTCCCGGGATCAAACAAATCGGATTTTTTTCACCCTGGACTTGACTCACCGTATCAGGAAAATCTGCTTTTTTTCACCCTGAACTTTACTCACGGTATCAGAAAAATCGGATTTTTTCAGCCTGGACTTGACTCCCGGGATCAAACAAATCGGATTTTTTTCACCCTGGACTTGACTCACCGTATCAGGAAAATCTGAGTTTTTTTCACCCTGGACTTTACTCACAGTATCAGGAAAATGGGATTTTATTCACCCTGGACTTGACTCACGGTATCAGGAAAATCTGATTTTTTTTCACCCTGGACTTGACTCCCGGGATTAAAAAAATCGGATTTTTTTCACCCTGGACTTGACTCACGGTATCAGGAAAATCTGATTTTTTTCACCCTGGACTTGACTCACGGTATCAGGAAAATCTGATTTTTTTTTCACCCTGGACTTTACTCACGGTATTAGGAAAACGGGGTTTTTCTCACCCTGGATTTGACTCACGGGATGAAAAAAATCGGATTTTTTTCACCCTGGACTAGACTCCCGGGATCAAACAAATCGGATTTTTTTCACCCTGGACTTGACTCACCGTATCAGGAAAATCTGATTTTTTTCACCCTGGACTTTACTCACGGTATAAGGAAAATGGGATTTTTTTCACCCTGGACTTGACTCACGGTATCAGGAAAATCTGATTTCTTTCACCCTGGACTTGACTCAGGGTATCAGGAAAATCTGATTTTTTTCATCCTGGACTTTACTCACGGTATCAGAAATATCTGATTTTTTCACTCTGGACTTGACTCCCGGGATCAAAAAAATTGGATTTTTTTCACCCTGGACTTGACTCACGGTATCAGAAAAATCTGATTTTTTTCACCCTGGACTTTACTCATGGTATCAGGAAAATGGGATTTTTTTCACCCTGGACTTGACTCACGTTATCAGAAAAATCTGATTTTTTTCACCCTGGACTTGACTCCCGGGATAAAAAATCAGATTTTTTTCACCCTGGACTTTACTCACGGTATCAGGAAAATGGGATTTTTTTCACCCTGGACTTTACTCATGGTATCAGGAAAATCTGATTTTTTTCACCCTGGACTTGACTCCCGGGATCAAAAAAATCGGATGTTTTTCACCCTGGACTTGACTCACGGTATCAGGAAAATCTGATTTTTTTCACCCTGGACTTTACTACCGGGATCAAAAAACTCGGATTTTTTTCACCCTGGACTTGACTCACGGTATCAGGAAAATCTGATTTTTTTCACCCTGGACTTTACTCACGGTATCAGGAAAATGGGATTTTTTCACCCTGGACTTGACTCACGGTATCAGGAAAATCTGTTTTTTTTCACCCTGGACTTTACTCCCGGGATAAAAAAAAAAACGGATTTTTTTCACCCTAGACTTGACTCACGGTATCAGGAAAATCTGATTTTTTTCACCCTGGACTTTACTCCCGGGCTGAAAAAAATCGGATTTTTTTCACCCTGGACTTGACTCACGGTATCAGGAAAATCTGATTTTTTTCACCCTGGACTTTACTCACGTCATCAGGAAAATGGGATTTTTTTCACCCTGGACTTGACTCACGGTATCAGGAAAATCTGATTTTTTTCATGCTGGACTTTACTCACGGTATCAGGAAAATGGGATTTTTTTCACCCTGGATTTGACTCACGGTATCAGGAAAATGGGATTTTTTTCACCCTGGACTTTACTCATGGTATCAGGAAAATCTGATTTTTTTCACCCTGGACTTGACTCCCGGGATCAAAAAAATCGGATGTTTTTCACCCTGGACTTGACTCACGGTATCAGGAAAATCTGATTTTTTTCACCCTGGACTTTACTACCGGGATCAAAAAACTCGGATTTTTTTCACCCTGGACTTGACTCACGGTATCAGGAAAATCTGATTTTTTTCACCCTGGACTTTACTCACGGTATCAGGAAAATGGGATTTTTTCACCCTGGACTTGACTCACGGTATCAGGAAAATCTGTTTTTTTTCACCCTGGACTTTACTCCCGGGATAAAAAAAAAAACGGATTTTTTTCACCCTAGACTTGACTCACGGTATCAGGAAAATCTGATTTTTTTCACCCTGGACTTTACTCCCGGGCTGAAAAAAATCGGATTTTTTTCACCCTGGACTTGACTCACGGTATCAGGAAAATCTGATTTTTTTCACCCTGGACTTTACTCACGTCATCAGGAAAATGGGATTTTTTTCACCCTGGACTTGACTCACGGTATCAGGAAAATCTGATTTTTTTCATGCTGGACTTTACTCACGGTATCAGGAAAATGGGATTTTTTTCACCCTGGATTTGACTCACGGTATCAGGAAAATCTGATTTTTTTCACCCTGGACTTTACTCCTGGGATAAAAAAAACCGGATTTTTTCACCCTGGACTTGACTCACGGTATCAGGAAAATCTGATTTTTTTCACCCTGGAGTTTACTCACGGTATCAGGAAAATGGGATTTTTTTCACCCTGGATTTGACTCAAGGGATTAAAAAAATCTGATTTTTTTCACCCTGGACTTGACTCCCAGGATCAAAAAAATCGGATTTTTTTCACCCTGGACTTTACTCACGGTATCAGGAAAATGGGATTTTTTTCTCCCTGGACTTGACTCACGGTATCAGGAAAATCTGATTTTTTTCACCCTGGACTTTACTCACGGTATCAGGAAAATGGGATTTTTTTCACCCTGGACTTGACTCACGATATCAGGAAAATCTGATTTTTTTCACCCTGGACTTGACTCCCGGGATCAAAAAAATCGGACTTTTTTTCACCCTGGACTTGACTCACGGTATCAGGAAAATCTGCTTTTTTTCACCCTGGACTTTACTCCCGGGATGAAAAAAATCGGATTTTTTTCACCCTGAACTTTACTCACGGTATCAGAAAAATCGGATTTTTTCACCCTGGACTTGACTCCCGGGATCAAAAAAATCTGATTTTTTTCACCCTGGACTTGATTCACGGGATCAAAAAAATTGGGTTTTTTTCACCCTGGACTTTACTCACGGTATCAGGAAAATGGGATTTTTTTCACCCTGGACTTGACTCACAGTATCAGGAAAATCTGATTTTTTTCACCCTGGACTTTACTCACGGTATCAGGAAAATGGGATTTTTTCACCCTGGACTTGACTCACGGTATCAGGAAAATCTGATTTTTTTCACCCTGGACTTGACTCCCGGGATAAAAAAAAACGGATTTATTTCACCCTGGACTTGACTCACGGTATCAGGAAAATCTGATTTTTTTCACCCTGGACTTTACTCACGTCATCAGGAAAATGGGATTTTTTTCACCCTGGACTTGACTCACGGTATCAGGAAAATCTGATTTTTTTCATGCTGGACTTTACTCACGGTATCAGGAAAATGGGATTTTTTTCACCCTGGATTTGACTCACGGTATCAGGAAAATCTGATTTTTTTCACCCTGGACTTTACTCCCGGGATAAAAAAAACGGATTTTTTCACCCTGGACTTGACTCACGGTATCAGGAAAATCTGATTTTTTTCACCCTGGAGTTTACTCACGGTATCAGAAAAATCTGATTTTTTTCACCCTGGACTTTACTCATGGTATCAGGAAAATGGGATTTTTTTCACCCTGGACTTGACTCACGTTATCAGAAAAATCTGATTTTTTTCACCCTGGACTTGACTCCCGGGATAAAAAATCAGATTTTTTTCACCCTGGACTTTACTCACAGTATCAGGAAAATGGGATTTTTTTCACCCTGGACTTTACTCATGGTATCAGGAAAATCTGATTTTTTTCACCCTGGACTTGACTCCCGGGATCAAAAAAATCGGATGTTTTTCACCCTGGACTTGACTCACGGTATCAGGAAAATCTGATTTTTTTCACCCTGGACTTTACTCCCGGGATGAAAAAAATCGGATTTTTTTCACCCTGGACTTGACTCACGGTATCAGGAAAATCTGATTTTTTTCACCCTGGACTTGACTCACGGTATCAGGAAAATGGGATTTTCTTCACCCTGGATTTGACTCACGGGATTAAAAAAATCTGATTTTTTCACCCTGAACTTGACTCCCAGGATCAAAAAAATCTGATTTTTTTCACCCTGGACTTTACTCATGGTATCAGGAAAATGGGATTTTTTTCATCCTGGACTTGACTCACGGTATCAGGAAAATCTGATTTTTTTCACCCTGGACTTTACTCACGGTATCAGGAAAATGGGATTTTTTTCACCCTGGACTTGACTCCCGGGATCAAAAAAATCTGCTTTTTTTCACCCTGGACTTTACTCCCGGGATGAAAAAAATCCGATTTTTTTCACCCTGAACTTTACTCACGGTATCAGAAAAATCGGATTTTTTCACCCTGGACTTGACTCCCGGGATCAAACAAATCGGATTTTTTTCACCCTGGACTTGACTCACCGTATCAGGAAAATCTGCTTTTTTTCACCCTGAACTTTACTCACGGTATCAGAAAAATTGGATTTTTTCAGCCTGGACTTGACTCCCGGAATCAAACAAATCGGATTTTTTTCACCCTGGACTTGACTCACCGTATCAGGAAAATCTGAGTTTTTTTCACCCTGGACTTTACTCACAGTATCAGGAAAATGGGATTTCATTCACCCTGGACTTGACTCACGGTATCAGGAAAATCTGATTTTTTTTCACCCTGGACTTGACTCCCGGGATTAAAAAAATCGGATTTTTTTCACCCTGGACTTGACTCACAGTATCAGGAAAATCTGATTTTTTTCACCCTGGACTTGACTCACGGTATCAGGAAAATCTGATTTTTTTTTCACCCTGGACTTTACTCACGGTATTAGGAAAACGGGGTTTTTCTCACCCTGGATTTGACTCACGGGATGAAAAAAATCGGATTTTTTTCACCCTGGACTAGACTCCCGGGATCAAACAAATCGGATTTTTTTCACCCTGGACTTGACTCACCGTATCAGGAAAATCTGATTTTTTTCACCCTGGACTTTACTCACGGTATAAGGAAAATGGGATTTTTTTCACCCTGGACTTGACTCACGGTATCAGGAAAATCTGATTTCTTTCACCCTGGACTTGACTCAGGGTATCAGGAAAATCTGATTTTTTTCATCCTGGACTTTACTCACGGTATTAGAAAAATGGGATTTTTTTCACCCTGGACTTGACTCACGGTATCAGAAATATCTGATTTTTTTCACTCTGGACTTGACTCCCGGGATCAAAAAAATTGGATTTTTTTCACCCTGGACTTGACTCACGGTATCAGAAAAATCTGATTTTTTTCACCCTGGACTTTACTCATGGTATCAGGGAAATGGGATTTTTTTCACCCTGGACTTGACTCACGTTATCAGAAAAATCTGATTTTTTTCACCCTGGACTTGACTCCCGGGATAAAAAATCAGATTTTTTTCACCCTGGACTTTACTCACGGTATCAGGAAAATGGGATTTTTTTCACCCTGGACTTTACTCATGGTATCAGGAAAATCTGATTTTTTTCACCCTGGACTTGACTCCCGGGATCAAAAAAATCGGATGTTTTTCACCCTGGACTTGACTCACGGTATCAGGAAAATCTGATTTTTTTCACCCTGGACTTTACTACCGGGATCAAAAAACTCGGATTTTTTTCACCCTGGACTTGACTCACGGTATCAGGAAAATCTGATTTTTTTCACCCTGGACTTTACTCACGGTATCAGGAAAATGGGATTTTTTCACCCTGGACTTGACTCACGGTATCAGGAAAATCTGATTTTTTTCACCCTGGACTTTACTCCCGGGCTGAAAAAAATCGGATTTTTTTCACCCTGGACTTGACTCACGGTATCAGGAAAATCTGATTTTTTTCACCCTGGACTTTACTCACGTCATCAGGAAAATGGGATTTTTTTCACCCTGGACTTGACTCACGGTATCAGGAAAATCTCATTTTTTCATGCTGGACTTTACTCACGGTATCAGGAAAATGGGATTTTTTTCACCCTGGATTTGACTCACGGTATCAGGAAAATCTGATTTTTTTCACCCTGGACTTTACTCCTGGGATAAAAAAAACCGGATTTTTTCACCCTGGACTTGACTCACGGTATCAGGAAAATCTGATTTTTTTCACCCTGGAGTTTACTCACGGTATCAGGAAAATGGGATTTTTTTCACCCTGGATTTGACTCAAGGGATTAAAAAAATCTGATTTTTTTCACCCTGGACTTGACTCCCAGGATCAAAAAAATCGGATTTTTTTCACCCTGGACTTTACTCACGGTATCAGGAAAATGGGATTTTTTTCTCCCTGGACTTGACTCACGGTATCAGGAAAATCTGATTTTTTTCACCCTGGACTTTACTCACGGTATCAGGAAAATGGGATTTTTTTCACCCTGGACTTTACTCCCGGGATGAAAAAAATCGGATTTTTTTCACCCTGAACTTTACTCACGGTATCAGAAAAATCGGATTTTTTCACCCTGGACTTGACTCCCGGGATCAAAAAAATCTGATTTTTTTCACCCTGGACTTGACTCCCGGGATAAAAAAAAAACGGATTTATTTCACCCTGGACTTGACTCACGGTATCAGGAAAATCTGATTTTTTTCACCCTGGACTTTACTCACGTCATCAGGAAAATGGGATTTTTTTCACCCTGGACTTGACTCACGGTATCAGGAAAATCTGATTTTTTTCATGCTGGACTTTACTCACGGTATCAGGAAAATGGGATTTTTTTCACCCTGGATTTGACTCACGGTATCAGGAAAATCTGATTTTTTTCACCCTGGACTTTACTCCCGGGATAAAAAAAAACGGATTTTTTCACCCTGGACTTGACTCACGGTATCAGGAAAATCTGATTTTTTTCACCCTGGAGTTTACTCACGGTATCAGGAAAATGGGATTTTTTTCACCCTGGATTTGACTCCCGGGATTAAAAAAATCGGATTTTTTTCACCCTGGACTTGACTCACGGTATCAGGAAAATCTGATTTTTTTCACCCTGGACTTGACTCACGGTATCAGGAAAATCTGATTTTTTTTCACCCTGGACTTTACTCACGGTATTAGGAAAATGGGGTTTTTCTCACCCTGGATTTGACTCACGGGATGAAAAAAATCAGATTTTTTTCACCCTGGACTAGACTCCCGGGATCAAACAAACCGGATTTTTTTCACCCTGAACTTGACTCACCGTATCAGGAAAATCTGATTTTTTTCACCCTGGACTTGACTCACGGTATCAGAAAAATGGGATTTTTTTCACCCTGGACTTGACTCACGGTATCAGGAAAATGGGATTTTTTTCACCCTGGACTTGACTCACGGTATCAGGAAAATCTGATTTTTTTCACCCTGGACTTGATTCCCGGGATCAAAAAAATCGGATTTTTTTCACCCTGGACTTGACTCACGGTATCAGGAAAATCTGATTTTTTTCATCCTGGACTTTACTCATGGTATCAGGAAAATCGGAATTTTTTTCACCCTGGACTTGACTCACGGTATCAGAAAAATCGGATTTTTTTCACCCTGGACTTGACTCATGGCATCAGTCAAATCGGGTTTTTTTCACACTGGATTTGACTCACCGGATTAAAAAAATCGGATTTTTTTCACCCTGGACTTGACTCACCGTATCAGGAAAATCTGATTTTTTTCACCCTGGACTTGACTCCCGGGATCAAAAAAATAGGATTTTTTTCACCCTAGACTTGACTCACGGTATCAGAAAAATCGGATTTTTTCACCCTGGACTTGACTCCCGGGATCAAAAAAATCGGATTTTTTTCAGCCTGGAATTGACTCACGTTATCAGGAAAATCTGATTTTTTTCATCCTGGACTTTACTCACGGTATTAGGAAAATGGGATTTTTTTCACCCTGGACTTGACTCACGGTATCAGAAATATCTGATTTTTTTCACTCTGGACTTGACTACCGGGATCAAAAAAATTGGATTTTTTTCACCCTGGACTTGACTCACGGTATCAGAAAAATCTCATTTTTTTCACCCTGGACTTTACTCATGGTATCAGGAAAATGGGATTTTTTTAACCCTGGACTTGACTCACGGTATCAGAAAAATCTGATTTTTTTCACCCTGGACTTGACTCCCGGGATAAAAAAATCGGATTTTTTTCACCCTGGACTTTACTCACGGTATCAGGAAAATGGGATTTTTTTCACCCTGGACTTGACTCACGGTATCAGGAAAATCTGATTTTTTTCACCCTGGACTTGATTCCCGGGATCAAAAAAATCGGATTTTTTTCACCCTGGACTTGACTCACGGTATCAGGAAAATCTGATTTTTTTCACCCTGGACTTTACTCCCGGGATGAAAAAAATCGGATTTTTTTCACCCTGGACTTGACTCACGGTATCAGGAAAATCTGATTTTTTTCACCCTGGACTTTACTCACGGTATCAGGAAAATGGGATTTTTTTCACCCTGGACTTGACTCACGGTATCAGGAAAATCTGATTTTTTTCACCCTGGACTTGACTCCCGGGATCAAAAAAATCTGCTTTTTTTCACCCTGGACTTTACTCCCGGGATGAAAAAAATCCGATTTTTTTTCACCCTGAACTTTACTCACGGTATCAGAAAAATCGGATTTTTTCACCCTGGACTTGACTCCCGGGATCAAACAAATCGGATTTTTTTCACCCTGGACTTGACTCACCGTATCAGGAAAATCTGCTTTTTTTCACCCTGAACTTTACTCACGGTATCAGAAAAATCGGATTTTTTCACCCTGGACTTGACTCCCGGGATCAAACAAATCGGATTTTTTTCACCCTGGACTTGACTCACCGTATCAGGAAAATCTGATTTTTTTCACCCTGGCCTTTACTCACAGTATCAGGAAAATGGGATTTTTTTCACCCTGGACTTGACTCACGGTATCAGGAAAATCTGATTTTTTTTCACCCTGGACTTGACTCCCGGGATTAAAAAAATCGGATTTTTTTCACCCTGGACTTGACTCATGGTATCAGGAAAATCTGATTTTTTTCACCCTGGACTTGACTCACGGTATCAGGAAAATCTGATTTTTTTTTCAACCCTGGACTTTACTCACGGTATTAGGAAAACGGGGTTTTTCTCACCCTGGATTTGACTCACGGGATGAAAAAAATCGGATTTTTTTCACCCTGGACTAGACTCCCGGGATCAAACAAATCGGATTTTTTTCACCCTGGACTTGACTCACCGTATCAGGAAAATCTGATTTTTTCACCCTGGACTTTACTCACGGTATAAGGAAAATGGGATTTTTTTCACCCTGGACTTGACTCACGGTATCAGGAAAATCTGATTTCTTTCACCCTGGACTTGACTCAGGGTATCAGGAAAATCTGATTTTTTTCATCCTGGACTTTACTCACGGTATTAGAAAAATGGGATTTTTTTCACCCTGGACTTGACTCACGGTATCAGAAAAATCTGATTTTTTTCACCCTGGACTTGACTCCCGGGATAAAAAAATCGGATTTTTTTCACCCTGGACTTTACTCACGGTATCAGGAAAATGGGATTTTTTTCACCCTGGACTTGACTCACGGTATCAGGAAAATCTGATTTTTTTCACCCTGGACTTGATTCCCGGGATCAAAAAAATCGGATTTTTTTCACCCTGGACTTGCCTCACGGTATCAGGAAAATCTGATTTTTTTCACCCTGGACTTTACTCCCGGGATGAAAAAAATCGGATTTTTTTCACCCTGGACTTGACTCACGGTATCAGGAAAATCTGATTTTTTTCACCCTGGACTTGACTCACGGTATCAGGAAAATGGGATTTTCTTCACCCTGGATTTGACTCACGGGATTAAAAAAATCTGATTTTTTTTCACCCTGAACTTGACTCCCAGGATCAAAAAAATCTGATTTTTTTCACCCTGGACTTTACTCACGGTATCAGGAAAATGGGATTTTTTTCACCCTGGACTTGACTCACGGTATCAGGAAAATCTGATTTTTTTCACCCTGGACTTTACTCACGGTATCAGGATAATGGGATTTTTTTCACCCTGGACCTGACTCACGGTATCAGGAAAATCTGATTTTTTTCACCCTGGACTTGACTCCCGGGATCAAAAAAATCCGATTTTTTTCACCCTGAACTTTACTCACGGTATCAGAAAAATCGGATTTTTTCACCCTGGACTTGACTCCCGGGATCAAACAAATCGGATTTTTTTCACCCTGGACTTGACTCACCGTATCAGGAAAATCTGCTTTTTTTCACCCTGAACTTTACTCACGGTATCAGAAAAATCGGATTTTTTCAGCCTGGACTTGACTCCCGGGATCAAACAAATCGGATTTTTTTCACCCTGGACTTGACTCACCGTATCAGGAAAATCTGAGTTTTTTTCACCCTGGACTTTACTCACAGTATCAGGAAAATGGGATTTTATTCACCCCGGACTTGACTCACGGTATCAGGAAAATCTGATTTTTTTTCACCCTGGACTTGACTCCCGGGATTAAAAAAATCGGATTTTTTTCACCCTGGACTTGACTCACGGTATCAGGAAAATCTGATTTTTTTCACCCTGGACTTGACTCACGGTATAAGGAAAATCTGATTTTTTTTTCACCCTGGACTTTACTCACGGTATTAGGAAAACGGGGTTTTTCTCACCCTGGATTTGACTCACGGGATGAAAAAAATCGGATTTTTTTCACCCTGGACTAGACTCCCGGGATCAAACAAATCGGATTTTTTTCACCCTGGACTTGACTCACCGTATCAGGAAAATCTGATTTTTTTCACCCTGGACTTTACTCACGGTATAAGGAAAATGGGATTTTTTTCACCCTGGACTTGACTCACGGTATCAGGAAAATCTGATTTCTTTCACCCTGGACTTGACCCAGGGTATCAGGAAAATCTGATTTTTTTCATCCTGGACTTTACTCACGGTATTAGAAAAATGGGATTTTTTTCACCCTGGACTTGACTCACGGTATCAGAAATATCTGATTTTTTTCACTCTGGACTTGACTCCCGGGATCAAAAAAATTGGATTTTTTTCACCCTGGACTTGACTCACGGTATCAGAAAAATCTGATTTTTTTCACCCTGGACTTTACTCATGGTATCAGGAAAATGGGATTTTTTTCACCCTGGACTTGACTCACGTTATCAGAAAAATCTGATTTTTTTCACCCTGGACTTGACTCCCAGGATAAAAAATCAGATTTTTTTCACCCTGGACTTTACTCACAGTATCAGGAAAATGGGATTTTTTTCACCCTGGACTTTACTCATGGTATCAGGAAAATCTGATTTTTTTCACCCTGGACTTGACTCCCGGGATCAAAAAAATCGGATGTTTTTCACCCTGGACTTGACTCACGGTATCAGGAAAATCTGATTTTTTTCACCCTGGACTTTACTCCCGGGATGAAAAAAATCGGATTTTTTTCACCCTGGACTTCACTCACGGTATCAGGAAAATCTGATTTTTTTCACCCTGGACTTGACTCACGGTATCAGGAAAATGGGATTTTCTTCACCCTGGATTTGACTCACGGGATTAAAAAAATCTGATTTTTTCACCCTGAACTTGACTCCCAGGATCAAAAAAATCTGATTTTTTTCACCCTGGACTTTACTCATGGTATCAGGAAAATGGGATTTTTTTCACCCTGGACTTGACTCACGGTATCAGGAAAATCTGATTTTTTTCACCCTGGACTTTACTCACGGTATCAGGAAAATGGGATTTTTTTCACCCTGGACTTGACTCACGGTATCAGGAAAATCTGATTTTTTTCACCCTGGACTTGACTCCCGGGATCAAAAAAATCTGCTTTTTTTCACCCTGGACTTTACTCCCGGGATGAAAAAAATCCGATTTTTTTCACCCTGAACTTTACTCACGGTATCAGAAAAATCGGATTTTTTCACCCTGGACTTGACTCCCGGGATCAAACAAATCGGATTTTTTTCACCCTGGACTTGACTCACCGTATCAGGAAAATCTGCTTTTTTTCACCCTGAACTTTACTCACGGTATCAGAAAAATCGGATTTTTTCAGCCTGGACTTGACTCCCGGGATCAAACAAATCGGATTTTTTTCACCCTGGACTTGACTCACCGTATCAGGAAAATCTGAGTTTTTTTCACCCTGGACTTTACTCACAGTATCAGGAAAATGGGATTTTATTCACCCTGGACTTGACTCACGGTATCAGGAAAATCTGATTTTTTTTCACCCTGGACTTGACTCCCGGGATTAAAAAAATCGGATTTTTTTCACCCTGGACTTGACTCACGGTATCAGGAAAATCTGATTTTTTTCACCCTGGACTTGACTCACGGTATCAGGAAAATCTGATTTTTTTTTCACCCTGGACTTTACTCACGGTATTAGGAAAACGGGGTTTTTCTCACCCTGGATTTGACTCACGGGATGAAAAAAATCGGATTTTTTTCACCCTGGACTAGACTCCCGGGATCAAACAAATCGGATTTTTTTCACCCTGGACTTGACTCACCGTATCAGGAAAATCTGATTTTTTTCACCCTGGACTTTACTCACGGTATAAGGAAAATGGGATTTTTTTCACCCTGGACTTGACTCACGGTATCAGGAAAATCTGATTTCTTTCACCCTGGACTTGACTCAGGGTATCAGGAAAATCTGATTTTTTTCATCCTGGACTTTACTCACGGTATTAGAAAAATGGGATTTTTTTCACCCTGGACTTGACTCACGGTATCAGAAATATCTGATTTTTTCACTCTGGACTTGACTCCCGGGATCAAAAAAATTGGATTTTTTTCACCCTGGACTTGACTCACGGTATCAGAAAAATCTGATTTTTTTCACCCTGGACTTTACTCATGGTATCAGGAAAATGGGATTTTTTTCACCCTGGACTTGACTCACGTTATCAGAAAAATCTGATTTTTTTCACCCTGGACTTGACTCCCGGGATAAAAAATCAGATTTTTTTCACCCTGGACTTTACTCACGGTATCAGGAAAATGGGATTTTTTTCACCCTGGACTTTACTCATGGTATCAGGAAAATCTGATTTTTTTCACCCTGGACTTGACTCCCGGGATCAAAAAAATCGGATGTTTTTCACCCTGGACTTGACTCACGGTATCAGGAAAATCTGTTTTTTTTCACCCTGGACTTTACTACCGGGATCAAAAAACTCGGATTTTTTTCACCCTGGACTTGACTCACGGTATCAGGAAAATCTGATTTTTTTCACCCTGGACTTTACTCACGGTATCAGGAAAATGGGATTTTTTCACCCTGGACTTGACTCACGGTATCAGGAAAATCTGATTTTTTTCACCCTGGACTTTACTCCCGGGATAAAAAAAAAAAACGGATTTTTTTCACCCTGGACTTGACTCACGGTATCAGGAAAATCTGATTTTTTTCACCCTGGACTTTACTCCCGGGCTGAAAAAAATCGGATTTTTTTCACCCTGGACTTGACTCACGGTATCAGGAAAATCTGATTTTTTTCACCCTGGACTTTACTCACGTCATCAGGAAAATGGGATTTTTTTCACCCTGGACTTGACTCACGGTATCAGGAAAATCTGATTTTTTTCATGCTGGACTTTACTCACGGTATCAGGAAAATGGGATTTTTTTCACCCTGGATTTGACTCACGGTATCAGGAAAATCTGATTTTTTTCACCCTGGACTTTACTCCTGGGATAAAAAAAACCGGATTTTTTCACCCTGGACTTGACTCACGGTATCAGGAAAATCTGATTTTTTTCACCCTGGAGTTTACTCACGGTATCAGGAAAATGGGATTTTTTTCACCCTGGATTTGACTCAAGGGATTAAAAAAATCTGATTTTTTTCACCCTGGACTTGACTCCCAGGATCAAAAAAATCGGATTTTTTTCACCCTGGACTTTACTCACGGTATCAGGAAAATGGGATTTTTTTCTCCCTGGACTTGACTCACGGTATCAGGAAAATCTGATTTTTTTCACCCTGGACTTTACTCACGGTATCAGGAAAATGGGATTTTTTTCACCCTGGACTTGACTCACGATATCAGGAAAATCTGATTTTTTTCACCCTGGACTTGACTCCCGGGATCAAAAAAATCGGACTTTTTTTCACCCTGGACTTGACTCACGGTATCAGGAAAATCTGCTTTTTTTCACCCTGGACTTTACTCCCGGGATGAAAAAAATCGGATTTTTTTCACCCTGAACTTTACTCACGGTATCAGAAAAATCGGATTTTTTCACCCTGGACTTGACTCCCGGGATCAAAAAAATCTGATTTTTTTCACCCTGGACTTGATTCACGGGATCAAAAAAATTGGGTTTTTTTCACCCTGGACTTTACTCACGGTATCAGGAAAATGGGATTTTTTTCACCCTGGACTTGACTCACAGTATCAGGAAAATCTGATTTTTTTCACCCTGGACTTTACTCACGGTATCAGGAAAATGGGATTTTTTCACCCTGGACTTGACTCACGGTATCAGGAAAATCTGATTTTTTTCACCCTGGACTTGACTCCCGGGATAAAAAAAAAACGGATTTATTTCACCCTGGACTTGACTCACGGTATCAGGAAAATCTGATTTTTTTCACCCTGGACTTTACTCACGTCATCAGGAAAATGGGATTTTTTTCACCCTGGACTTGACTCACGGTATCAGGAAAATCTGATTTTTTTCATGCTGGACTTTACTCACGGTATCAGGAAAATGGGATTTTTTTCACCCTGGATTTGACTCACGGTATCAGGAAAATCTGATTTTTTTCACCCTGGACTTTACTCCCGGGATAAAAAAAACGGATTTTTTCACCCTGGACTTGACTCACGGTATCAGGAAAATCTGATTTTTTTCACCCTGGAGTTTACTCACGGTATCAGGAAAATGGGATTTTTTTCACCCTGGATTTGACTCCCGGGATTAAAAAAATCGGATTTTTTTCACCCTGGACTTGACTCACGGTATCAGGAAAATCTGATTTTTTTCACCCTGGACTTGACTCACGGTATCAGGAAAATCTGATTTTTTTTTCACCCTGGACTTTACTCACGGTATTAGGAAAATGGGGTTTTTCTCACCCTGGATTTGACTCACGGGATGAAAAAAATCAGATTTTTTTCACCCTGGACTAGACTCCCGGGATCAAACAAACCGGATTTTTTTCACCCTGAACTTGACTCACCGTATCAGGAAAATCTGATATTTTTCACCCTGGACTTGACTCACGGTATCAGAAAAATGGGATTTTTTTCACCCTGGACTTGACTCACGGTATCAGAAAAATCGGATTTTTTTCACCCTGGACTTGACTCACGGCATCAGAAAAATCTGATTTTTTTCGCCCTGGACTTGACTCATGGGATCAAAAAAATCGGATTTTTTTCATCCTGGACTTGTCTCATGGTATCAGGAAAATCTGATTTTTTTCACCCTGGACTTGACTCACGGTATCAGAAAAATCGGATTTTTTTCACCCTGGACTTGACTCACGGCATCAGTCAAATCGGGTTTTTTTCACACTGGATTTGACTCACCGGATTAAAAAAATCGGATTTTTTTCACCCTGGACATGACTCACCGTATCAGGAAAATCTGATTTTTTTCACCCTGGACTTTACTCACGGTATCAGGAAAATGGGATTTTTTTCTCCCTGGACTTGACTAACGGTATCAGGAAAATATGATTTCTTTCACCCTGGACTTGACTCCCGGGATCAAAAAAATCGGATTTTTTTCACCCTGGACTTGACTCACGGAATCAGAAAAATCGGATTTTTTTCACCCTGGACTTGACTCATGGGATCAGAAAAATCTGATTTTTTTCACCCTGGACTTGACTCCCGGGATAAAAAAATCGGATTTTTTTCACCCTGGACTTTATTCACGGTATCAGGAAAATGGGATTTTTTTTCACCCTGGACTTGACTCACGGTATCAGGAAAATCTGATTTTTTTCACCCTGGACTTGATTCCCGGGATCAAAAAAATCGGATTTTTTTCACCCTGGACTTGACTCACGGTATCAGGAAAATCTGATTTTTTTCATCCTGGACTTTACTCATGGTATCAGGAAAATCGGAATTTTTTTCACCCTGGACTTGACTCACGGTATCAGAAAAATCGGATTTTTTTCACCCTGGACTTGACTCACGGCATCAGTCAAATCGGGTTTTTTTCACACTGGATTTGACTCACCGGATTAAAAAAATCGGATTTTTTTCACCCTGGACTTGACTCACCATATCAGGAAAATCTGATTTTTTTCACCCTGGACTTGACTCCCGGGATCAAAAAAATAGGATTTTTTTCACCCTAGACTTGACTCACGGTATCAGAAAAATCGGATTTTTTCACCCTGGACTTGACTCCCGGGATCAAAAAAATCGGATTTTTTTCAGCCTGGAATTGACTCACGTTATCAGGAAAATCTGATTTTTTTCATCCTGGACTTTACTCACGGTATTAGGAAAATGGGATTTTTTTCACCCTGGACTTGACTCACGGTATCAGAAATATCTGATTTTTTTCACTCTGGACTTGACTACCGGGATCAAAAAAATTGGATTTTTTTCACCCTGGACTTGACTCACGGTATCAGAAAAATCTCATTTTTTTCACCCTGGACTTTACTCATGGTATCAGGAAAATGGGATTTTTTTAACCCTGGACTTGACTCACGGTATCAGAAAAATCTGATTTTTTTCACCCTGGACTTGACTCCCGGGATAAAAAAATCGGGTTTTTTTCACCCTGGACTTTACTCACGGTATCAGGAAAATGGGATTTTTTTCACCCTGGACTTGACTCACGGTATCAGGAAAATCTGATTTTTTTCACCCTGGACTTGATTCCCGGGATCAAAAAAATCGGATTTTTTTCACCCTGGACTTGACTCACGGTATCAGGAAAATCTGATTTTTTTCACCCTGGACTTTACTCCCGGGATGAAAAAAATCGGATTTTTTTCACCCTGGACTTGACTCACGGTATCAGGAAAATCTGATTTTTTTCACCCTGGACTTTACTCACGGTATCAGGAAAATGGGATTTTTTTCACCCTGGACTTGACTCACGGTATCAGGAAAATCTGATTTTTTTCACCCTGGACTTGACTCCCGGGATCAAAAAAATCTGCTTTTTTTCACCCTGGACTTTACTCCCGGGATGAAAAAAATCCGATTTTTTTTCACCCTGAACTTTACTCACGGTATCAGAAAAATCGGATTTTTTCACCCTGGACTTGACTCCCGGGATCAAACAAATCGGATTTTTTTCACCCTGGACTTGACTCACCGTATCAGGAAAATCTGCTTTTTTTCACCCTGAACTTTACTCACGGTATCAGAAAAATCGGATTTTTTCACCCTGGACTTGACTCCTGGGATCAAACAAATCGGATTTTTTTCACCCTGGACTTGACTCACCGTATCAGGAAAATCTGATTTTTTTCACCCTGGACTTTACTCACAGTATCAGGAAAATGGGATTTTTTTCACCCTGGACTTGACTCACGGTATCAGGAAAATCTTATTTTTTTTCACCCTGGACTTGACTCCCGGGATTAAAAAAATCGGATTTTTTTCACCCTGGACTTGACTCATGGTATCAGGAAAATCTGATTTTTTTCACCCTGGACTTGACTCACCGTATCAGGAAAATCTGATTTTTTTCACCCTGGACTTTACTCACGGTATAAGGAAAATGGGATTTTTTTCACCCTGGACTTGACTCACGGTATCAGGAAAATCTGATTTCTTTCACCCTGGACTTGACTCAGGGTATCAGGAAAATCTGATTTTTTTCATCCTGGACTTTACTCACGGTATTAGAAAAATGGGATTTTTTTCACCCTGGACTTGACTCACGGTATCAGAAAAATCTGATTTTTTTCACCCTGGACTTGACTCCCGGGATAAAAAAATCGGATTTTTTTCACCCTGGACTTTACTCACGGTATCAGGAAAATGGGATTTTTTTCACCCTGGACTTGACTCACGGTATCAGGAAAATCTGATTTTTTTCACCCTGGACTTGATTCCCGGGATCAAAAAAATCGGATTTTTTTCACCCTGGACTTGCCTCACGGTATCAGGAAAATCTGATTTTTTTCACCCTGGACTTGACTCACGGTATCAGGAAAATCTGATTTTTTTCACCCTGGACTTGACTCACGGTATCAGGAAAATGGGATTTTCTTCACCCTGGATTTGACTCACGGGATTAAAAAAATCTGATTTTTTTCACCCTGAACTTGACTCCCAGGATCAAAAAAATCTGATTTTTTTCACCCTGGACTTTACTCACGGTATCAGGAAAATGGGATTTTTTTCACCATGGACTTGACTCACGGTATCAGGAAAATCTGATTTTTTTCACCCTGGACTTTACTCACGGTATCAGGAAAATGGGATTTTTTTCACCCTGGACTTGACTCACGGTATCAGGAAAATCTGATTTTTTTCACCCTGGACTTGACTCCCGGGATCAAAAAAATCTGCTTTTTTTCACCCTGGACTTTACTCCCGGGATGAAAAAAATCCGATTTTTTTCACCCTGAACTTTACTCACGGTATCAGAAAAATCGGATTTTTTCACCCTGGACTTGACTCCCGGGATCAAACAAATCGGATTTTTTTCACCCTGGACTTGACTCACCGTATCAGGAAAATCTGCTTTTTTTCACCCTGAACTTTACTCACGGTATCAGAAAAATCGGATTTTTTCAGCCTGGACTTGACTCCCGGGATCAAACAAATCGGATTTTTTTCACCCTGGACTTGACTCACCGTATCAGGAAAATCTGAGTTTTTTTCACCCTGGACTTTACTCACAGTATCAGGAAAATGGGATTTTATTCACCCCGGACTTGACTCACGGTATCAGGAAAATCTGATTTTTTTTCACCCTGGACTTGACTCCCGGGATTAAAAAATCGGATTTTTTTCACCCTGGACTTGACTCACGGTATCAGGAAAATCTGATTTTTTTCACTCTGGACTTGACTCACGGTATAAGGAAAATCTGATTTTTTTTTCACCCTGGACTTTACTCACGGTATTAGGAAAACGGGGTTTTTCTCACCCTGGATTTGACTCCCGGGATCAAAAAAATTGGATTTTTTTCACCCTGGACTTGACTCACGGTATCAGAAAAATCTGATTTTTTTCACCCTGGACTTTACTCATGGTATCAGGAAAATGGGATTTTTTTCACCCTGGACTTGACTCACGTTATCAGAAAAATCTGATTTTTTTCACCCTGGACTTGACTCCCGGGATAAAAAATCAGATTTTTTTCACCCTGGACTTTACTCACAGTATCAGGAAAATGGGATTTTTTTCACCCTGGACTTTACTCATGGTATCAGGAAAATCTGATTTTTTTCACCCTGGACTTGACTCCCGGGATCAAAAAAATCGGATGTTTTTCACCCTGGACTTGACTCACGGTATCAGGAAAATCTGATTTTTTTCACCCTGGACTTTACTCCCGGGATGAAAAAAATTGGATTTTTTTCACCCTGGACTTGACTCACGGTATCAGGAAAATCTGATTTTTTTCACCCTGGTCTTGACTCACGGTATCAGGAAAATGGGATTTTCTTCACCCTGGATTTGACTCACGGGATTAAAAAAATCTGATTTTTTCACCCTGAACTTGACTCCCAGGATCAAAAAAATCTGATTTTTTTCACCCTGGACTTTACTCATGGTATCAGGAAAATGGGATTTTTTTCACCCTGGACTTGACTCACGGTATCAGGAAAATCTGATTTTTTTCACCCTGGACTTTACTCACGGTATCAGGAAAATGGGATTTTTTTCACCCTGGACTTGACTCACGGTATCAGGAAAATCTGATTTTTTTCACCCTGGACCTTACTCCCGGGCTGAAAAAAATCGGATTTTTTTCACCCTGGACTTGACTCACGGTATCAGGAAAATCTGATTTTTTTCACCCTGGACTTTACTCACGGTATCAGGAAAATGGGATTTTTTTCACCCTGGACTTGACTCACGGTATCAGGAAAATCTGATTTTTTTCACCCTGGACTTGACTCCCGGGATCAAAAAAATCTGCTTTTTTTCACCCTGGACTTTACTCCCGGGATGAAAAAAATCCGATTTTTTTCACCCTGAACTTTACTCACGGTATCAGAAAAATCGGATTTTTTCACCCTGGACTTGACTCCCGGGATCAAACAAATCGGATTTTTTTCACCCTGGACTTGACTCACCGTATCAGGAAAATCTGCTTTTTTTCACCCTGAACTTTACTCACGGTATCAGAAAAATCGGATTTTTTCAGCCTGGACTTGACTCCCGGGATCAAACAAATCGGATTTTTTTCACCCTGGACTTGACTCACCGTATCAGGAAAATCTGAGTTTTTTTCACCCTGGACTTTACTCACAGTATCAGGAAAATGGGATTTTATTCACCCTGGACTTGACTCACGGTATCAGGAAAATCTGATTTTTTTTCACCCTGGACTTCCGGGATTAAAAAAATCGGATTTTTTTCACCCTGGACTTGACTCACGGTATCAGGAAAATCTGATTTTTTTCACCCTGGACTTGACTCACAGTATCAGGAAAATCTGATTTTTTTTTCACCCTGGACTTTACTCACGGTATTAGGAAAACGGGGTTTTTCTCACCCTGGATTTGACTCACGGGATGAAAAAAATCGGATTTTTTTCACCCTGGACTAGACTCCCGGGATCAAACAAATCGGATTTTTTTCACCCTGGACTTGACTCACCGTATCAGGAAAATCTGATTTTTTTCACCCTGGACTTTACTCACGGTATAAGGAAAATGGGATTTTTTTCACCCTGGACTTGACTCACGGTATCAGGAAAATCTGATTTCTTTCACCCTGGACTTGACTCAGGGTATCAGGAAAATCTGATTTTTTTCATCCTGGACTTTACTCACGGTATTAGAAAAATGGGATTTTTTTCACCCTGGACTTGACTCACGGTATCAGAAATATCTGATTTTTTTCACTCTGGACTTGACTCCCTGGATCAAAAAAATTGGATTTTTTTCACCCTGGACTTGACTCACGGTATCAGAAAAATCTGATTTTTTTCACCCTGGACTTTACTCACGGTATCAGGAAAATGGGATTTTTTTCACCCTGGACTTTACTCATGGTATCAGGAAAATCTGATTTTTTTCACCCTGGACTTGACTCCCGGGATCAAAAAAATCGGATGTTTTTCACCCTGGACTTGACTCACGGTATCAGGAAAATCTGATTTTTTTCACCCTGGACTTTACTACCGGGATCAAAAAACTCGGATTTTTTTCACCCTGGACTTGACTCACGGTATCAGGAAAATCTGATTTTTTTCACCCTGGACTTGACTCACGGTATCAGGAAAATCTGATTTTTTTCACCCTGGACTTTACTCACGGTATCTGGAAAATGGGATTTTCTTCACCCTGGATTTGACTCACGGGATTAAAAAAATCTGATTTTTTCACCCTGAACTTGACTCCCAGGATCAAAAAAATCTGATTTTTTTCACCCTGGACTTTACTCATGGTATCAGGAAAATGGGATTTTTTTCACCCTGGACTTGACTCACGGTATCAGGAAAATCTGATTTTTTTCACCCTGGACTTTACTCACGGTATCAGGAAAATGGGATTTTTTTCACCCTGGACTTGACTCACGGTATCAGGAAAATCTGATTTTTTTCACCCTGGACTTGACTCCCGGGATCAAAAAAATCTGCTTTTTTTCACCCTGGACTTTACTCCCGGGATGAAAAAAATCCGATTTTTTTCACCCTGAACTTTACTCACGGTATCAGAAAAATCGGATTTTTTCACCCTGGACTTGACTCCCGGGATCAAACAAATCGGATTTTTTTCACCCTGGACTTGACTCACCGTATCAGGAAAATCTGCTTTTTTTCACCCTGAACTTTACTCACGGTATCAGAAAAATCGGATTTTTTCAGCCTGGACTTGACTCCCGGGATCAAACAAATCGGATTTTTTTCACCCTGGACTTGACTCACCGTATCAGGAAAATCTGAGTTTTTTTCACCCTGGACTTTACTCACAGTATCAGGAAAATGGGATTTTATTCACCCTGGACTTGACTCACGGTATCAGGAAAATCTGATTTTTTTTCACCCTGGACTTGACTCCCGGGATTAAAAAAATCGGATTTTTTTCACCCTGGACTTGACTCACGGTATCAGGAAAATCTGATTTTTTTCACCCTGGACTTGACTCACAGTATCAGGAAAATCTGATTTTTTTTTCACCCTGGACTTTACTCACGGTATTAGGAAAACGGGGTTTTTCTCACCCTGGATTTGACTCACGGGATGAAAAAAATCGGATTTTTTTCACCCTGGACTAGACTCCCGGGATCAAACAAATCGGATTTTTTTCACCCTGGACTTGACTCACCGTATCAGGAAAATCTGATTTTTTTCACCCTGGACTTTACTCACGGTATAAGGAAAATGGGATTTTTTTCACCCTGGACTTGACTCACGGTATCAGGAAAATCTGATTTCTTTCACCCTGGACTTGACTCAGGGTATCAGGAAAATCTGATTTTTTTCATCCTGGACTTTACTCACGGTATTAGAAAAATGGGATTTTTTTCACCCTGGACTTGACTCACGGTATCAGAAATATCTGATTTTTTTCACTCTGGACTTGACTCCCTGGATCAAAAAAATTGGATTTTTTTCACCCTGGACTTGACTCACGGTATCAGAAAAATCTGATTTTTTTCACCCTGGACTTTACTCATGGTATCAGGAAAATGGGATTTTTTTCACCCTGGACTTGACTCACGTTATCAGAAAAATCTGATTTTTTTCACCCTGGACTTGACTCCCGGGATAAAAAATCAGATTTTTTTCACCCTGGACTTTACTCACGGTATCAGGAAAATGGGATTTTTTTCACCCTGGACTTTACTCATGGTATCAGGAAAATCTGATTTTTTTCACCCTGGACTTGACTCCCGGGATCAAAAAAATCGGATGTTTTTCACCCTGGACTTGACTCACGGTATCAGGAAAATCTGATTTTTTTCACCCTGGACTTTACTACCGGGATCAAAAAACTCGGATTTTTTTCACCCTGGACTTGTCTCACGGTATCAGGAAAATCTGATTTTTTTCACCCTGGACTTTACTCACGGTATCAGGAAAATGGGATTTTTTCACCCTGGACTTGACTCACGGTATCAGGAAAATCTGATCTTTTTCACCCTGGACTTTACTCCCGGGATAAAAAAAAACGGATTTTTTTCACCCTGGACTTGACTCACGGTATCAGGAAAATCTGATTTTTTTCACCCTGGACTTTACTCCCGGGCTGAAAAAAATCGGATTTTTTTCACCCTGGACTTGACTCACGGTATCAGGAAAATCTGATTTTTTCACCCTGGACTTTACTCACGTCATCAGGAAAATGGGATTTTTTTCACCCTGGACTTGACTCACGGTATCAGGAAAATCTGATTTTTTTCATGCTGGACTTTACTCACGGTATCAGGAAAATGGGATTTTTTTCACCCTGGATTTGACTCACGGTATCAGGAAAATCTGATTTTTTTCACCCTGGACTTTACTCCTGGGATAAAAAAAACCGGATTTTTTCACCCTGGACTTGACTCACGGTATCAGGAAAATCTGATTTTTTTCACCCTGGAGTTTACTCACGGTATCAGGAAAATGGGATTTTTTTCACCCTGGATTTGACTGAAGGGATTAAAAAAATCTGATTTTTTTCACCCTGGACTTGACTCCCAGGATCAAAAAAATCGGATTTTTTTCACCCTGGACTTTACTCACGGTATCAGGAAAATGGGATTTTTTTCTCCCTGGACTTGACTCACGGTATCAGGAAAATCTGATTTTTTTCACCCTGGACTTTACTCACGGTATCAGGAAAATGGGATTTTTTTCACCCTGGACTTGACTCACGATATCAGGAAAATCTGATTTTTTTCACCCTGGACTTGACTCCCGGGATCAAAAAAATCGGACTTTTTTTCACCCTGGACTTGACTCACGGTATCAGGAAAATCTGCTTTTTTTCACCCTGGACTTTACTCCCGGGATGAAAAAAATCGGATTTTTTTCACCCTGAACTTTACTCACGGTATCAGAAAAATCGGATTTTTTCACCCTGGACTTGACTCCCGGGATCAAAAAAATCTGATTTTTTTCACCCTGGACTTGATTCACGGGATCAAAAAAATTGGGTTTTTTTCACCCTGGACTTTACTCACGGTATCAGGAAAATGGGATTTTTTTCACCCTGGACTTGACTCACGGTATCAGGAAAATCTGATTTTTTTCACCCTGGACTTTACTCACAGTATCAGGAAAATGGGATTTTTTCACCCTGGACTTGACTCACGGTATCAGGAAAATCTGATTTTTTTCACCCTGGACTTGACTCCCGGGATAAAAAAAAAACGGATTTATTTCACCCTGGACTTGACTCACGGTATCAGGAAAATCTGATTTTTTTCACCCTGGACTTTACTCACGTCATCAGGAAAATGGGATTTTTTTCACCCTGGACTTGACTCACGGTATCAGGAAAATCTGATTTTTTTCATGCTGGACTTTACTCACGGTATCAGGAAAATGGGATTTTTTTCACCCTGGATTTGACTCACGGTATCAGGAAAATCTGATTTTTTTCACCCTGGACTTTACTCCCGGGATAAAAAAAAACGGATTTTTTCACCCTGGACTTGACTCACGGTATCAGGAAAATCTGATTTTTTTCACCCTGGAGTTTACTCACGGTATCAGGAAAATGGGATTTTTTTCACCCTGGATTTGACTCCCGGGATTAAAAAAATTGGATTTTTTTCACCCTGGACTTGACTCACGGTATCAGGAAAATCTGATTTTTTTCACCCTGGACTTGACTCACGGTATCAGGAAAATCTGATTTTTTTTTCACCCTGGACTTTACTCACGGTATCAGGAAAATGGGGTTTTTCTCACCCTGGATTTGACTCACGGGATGAAAAAAATCAGATTTTTTTCACCCTGGACTAGACTCCCGGGATCAAACAAACCGGATTTTTTTCACCCTGAACTTGACTCACCGTATCAGGAAAATCTGATTTTTTTCACCCTGGACTTTACTCACGGTATCAGGAAAATGGGATTTTTTTCTCCCTGGACTTGACTAACGGTATCAGGAAAATATGATTTCTTTCACCCTGGACTTGACTCCCGGGATCAAAAAAATCGGATTTTTTTCACCCTGGACTTGACTCACGGAATCAGAAAAATCGGATTTTTTTCACCCTGGACTTGACTCATGGGATCAGAAAAATCTGATTTTTTTCACCCTGGACTTGACTCATGGGATCAAAAAAATCGGATTTTTTTCACCCTGGACTTGACTCATGGTATCAGGAAAATCTGATTTTTTTTTCACCCTGGACTTTATTCATGGTATCAGGAAAAAGGGATTTTTTGACCCTGGACTTGACTCACGGGATCAGAAAAATCGGATTTTTTCACCCTGCACTTGTCTCACGGTATCAGGAAAATTTTATTTTTTTCATCCTGGACTTTACTCATGGTATTAGGAAAATCTGATTTTTTTCACCCTTGACTTGACTCACGGTATCAGAAAAATCAGATTTTTTTCACCCTGGACTTGACTCACGGCATCAGGAAAATGGGTTTTTTTTTTCACACTGGATTTGACTCACGGGATTAAAAAAATTTGATTTTTTTTCAACCTGGACTTGACTCACGGTATCAGAAAAATCGGATTTTTTCAACCTGGACTCGTCTCACGGTTTCAGGAAAATCTGATTTTTTTCATCCTGGACTTGACTCACGGCATCAGAAAAATCTGATTTTTTTTACACTGGATTTGACTCACGGGATTAAAAAAATCGGATTTTTTTCACCCTGGAGTTGACTCATGGTATCAGGAAAATCGGATTTTTTTCACCCTGGACTTGACTCACGGTATCAGGAAAATCTGATTTTTTTCACCTTGGACTTTACTCACTGTATCAGGAAAATGGGATTTTTTTCACCCTGGACTTGACTCACGGTATCAGAAAAATCGGATTTTTTTCACCCTGGACTTGACTCATGGTATCAGAAAAATAGGATTTTTTTCACCCTGGACTTGACTCACGGCATCAGAAAAATCGGATTTTTTTCACACTGGATTTGACTCACCGGATTAAAAAAATCGGATTTTTTTCACCCTGGACTTGACTCACGGTATCAGAAAAATCGGAATTTTTTTCACCCTGGACTTGACTCACGGCATCAGAAAAATCGGATTTTTTTCACCCTGGACTTGACTCACGGTATCAGAAAAATCGGATTTTTTTCACCCTGGACTTGACTCACGGCATCAGAAAAATCGGATTTTTTTCACCCTGGACTTGACTCACGGTATCAGAAAAATCGGATTTTTTTCACCCTGGACTTGACTCACGGCATCAGAAAAATCTGATTTTTTTCACACTGGATTTGACTCACGGGATTAAAAAAATCGGATTTTTTTCACCCTGGACTTGATGCCCGGGATCAAAAAAATCGGATTTTTTCACCCTGGACTTGACTCACGGTATCAGGAAAATCTGATTTTTTTCATCCTGGACTTTACTCATGGTATCAGGAAAATCGGATTTTTTTTCACCCTGGACTTGACTCACGGTATCAGAAAAATCGGATTTTTTTCACCCTGGACTTGACTCACGGCATCAGTCAAATCGGGTTTTTTTCACACTGGATTTGACTCACCGGATTAAAAAAATCGGATTTTTTTCACCCTGGACTTGACTCACCATATCAGGAAAATCTGATTTTTTTCACCCTGGACTTTACTCACTGTATCAGGAAAATGGGATTTTTTTCTCCCTGGACTTGACTCACGGTATCAGGAAAATATGATTTCTTTCACCCTGGACTTGACTCCCGGGATCAAAAAAATCGGATTTTTTTCACCCTGGACTTGACTCATGGTATCAGGAAAATCTGATTTTTTTCACCCTGGACTTGACTCCCGGGATAAAAAAAATCGAATTTTTTTCACCCTGGACTTTACTCACGGTATCAGGAAAATCTGATTTTTTTCACCCTGGACTTGACTCCCGGGATCAAAAATATAGGATTTTTTTCACCCTAGACTTGACTCACGGTATCAGAAAAATCGGATTTTTTCACCCTGGACTTGACTCACAGGATCAAAAAAATCGGATTTTTTTCAGCCTGGAATTGACTCACGGTATCAGGAAAATCTGATTTTTTCATCCTGGACTTTACTCACGGTATTAGGAAAATGGGATTTTTTTCACCCTGGACTTCACTCACGGTATCAGAAATATCTGATTTTTTTCACTCTGGACTTGACTACCGGGATCAAAAAAATTGGATTTTTTTCACCCTGGACTTGACTCACGGTATCAGAAAAATCTCATTTTTTTCACCCTGGACTTTACTCACGGTATCAGAAAAATCTGATTTTTTTCACCCTGGACTTGACTCCCGGGATAAAAAAATCGGATTTTTTTCACCCTGGACTTTACTCACGGTATCAGGAAAATGGGATTTTTTTCACCCTGGACTTGACTCACGGTATCAGGAAAATCTGATTTTTTTCACCCGGGACTTTACTCCCGGGATGAAAAAAATCGGATTTTTTTCACCCTGGACTTGACTCACGGTATCAGGAAAATCTGATTTTTTTTCACCCTGGTCTTGACTCACGGTATCAGGAAAATGGGATTTTTTTCACCCTGGATTTGACTCACGGGATTAAAAAAATCTGATTTTTTTCACCCTGAACTTTACTCCCAGGATCAAAAAAATCTGATTTTTTTCACCCTGGACTTTACTCACGGTATCAGGAAAATGGGATTTTTTTCACCCTGGACTTGACTCACGGTATCAGGAAAATCTGATTTTTTTCACCCTGGACTTTACTCATGGTATCAGGAAAATGGGATTTTTTTCACCCTGGACTTGACTCATGGTATCAGGAAAATCTGATTTTTTTCACCCTGGACTTGACTCCCGGGATCAAAAAAATCTGCTTTTTTTCACCCTGGACTTTACTCCCGGGATGAAAAAAATCCGATTTTTTTCACCCTGAACTTTACTCACGGTATCAGAAAAATCGGATTTTTTCACCCTGGACTTGACTCCCGGGATCAAACAAATCGGATTTTTTTCACCCTGGACTTGACTCACCGTATCAGGAAAATCTGATTTTTTTCACCCTGAACTTTACTCACAGTATCAGTCAAATCGGGTTTTTTTCACACTGGATTTGACTCACCGGATTAAAAAAATCGGATTTTTTTCACCCTGGACTTGACTCCCGGGATCAAACAAATCGGATTTTTTTCACCCTGGACTTGACTCACGGCATCAGTCAAATCGGGTTTTTTTCACACTGGATTTGACTCACCGGATTAAAAAAATCGGATTTTTTTCACCCTGGACTTGACTCCCGGGATCAAACAAATCGGATTTTTTTCACCCTGGACTTGACTCACCGTATCAGGAAAATCTGATTTTTTTCACCCCGAACTTTGCTCACGGTATCAGAAAAATCGGATTTTTTTCACCCTGGACTTGACTCACGGCATCAGAAAAATCTGATTTTTTTCACACTGGATATGACTCACGGGATTTAAAAAATCGGATTTTTTTCACCCTGGACTTGACTCCCGGGATCAAAAAAATCGGATTTTTTTCACCCTGGACTTGACTCACGGTATCAGGAAAATCTGATTTTTTTCATCCTGGACTTTACTCATGGTATCAGGAAAATCGGATTTTTTTTCACCCTGGACTTGACTCACGGTATCAGAAAAATCGGATTTTTTTCACCCTGGACTTGACTCACGGCATCAGTCAAATCGGGTTTTATTCACACTGGATTTGACTCACCGGATTAAAAAAATCGGATTTTTTTCACCCTGGACTTGACTCACCGTATCAGGAAAATCTGATTTTTTTCACCCTGGACTTTACTCACGGTATCAGGAAAATGGGATTTTTTTCTCCCTGGACTTGACTCACGGTATCAGGAAAATATGATTTCTTTCACCCTGGACTTGACTCCCGGGATCAAAAAAACCGGATTTTTTTCACCCTGGACTTTACTCACGGTATCAGGAAAATCTGATTTTTTTCACCCTGGACTTGACTCCCGGGATCAAAAAAATAGGATTTTTTTCACCCTAGACTTGACTCACGGTATCAGAAAAATCGGATTTTTTCACCCTGGACTTGACTCCCGGGATCAAAAAAATCGGATTTTTTTCAGCCTGGAATTGACTCACGGTATCAGGAAAATCTGATTTTTTTCATCCTGGACTTTACTCACGGTATTAGGAAAATGGGATTTTTTTCACCCTGGACTTGACTCACGGTATCAGAAATATCTGATTTTTTTCACTCTGGACTTGACTACCGGGATCAAAAAAATTGGATTTTTTTCACCCTGGACTTGACTCACGGTATCAGAAAAATCTCATTTTTTTCACCCTGGACTTTACTCATGGTATCAGGAAAATGGGATTTTTTTCACCCTGGACTTGACTCACGGTATCAGAAAAATCTGATTTTTTTCACCCTGGACTTGACTCCCGGGATAAAAAAATCGGATTTTTTTCACCCTGGACTTTACTCACGGTATCAGGAAAATGGGATTTTTTTCACCCTGGACTTGACTCACGGTATCAGGAAAATCTGATTTTTTCACCCTGGACTTGATTCCCGGGATGAAAAAAATCGGACATTTTTCACCCTGGACTTGACTCACGGTATCAGGAAAATCTGATTTTTTTCACCCTGGACTTGACTCACGGTATCAGGAAAATGGGATTTTTTTCACCCTGGATTTGACTCACGGTATTAAAAAAATCTGATTTTTTTCACCCTGAACTTGACTCCCAGGATCAAAAAAATCTGATTTTTTTCACCCTGGACTTTACTCACGGTATCAGGAAAATGGGATTTTTTTCACCCTGGACTTGACTCACGGTATCAGGAAAATCTGATTTTTTTCACCCTGGACTTTACTCACGGTATCAGGAAAATGGGATTTTTTTCACCCTGGACTTGACTCACGGTATCAGAAAAATCGGATTTTTTTCACCCTGGACTTGACTCACGGCATCAGTCAAATCGGGTTTTTTTCACACTGGATTTGACTCACCGGATTAAAAAAATCGGATTTTTTTCACCCTGGACTTGACTCACCGTATCAGGAAAATCTGATTTTTTTCACCCTGGACTTTACTCACGGTATCAGGAAAATGGGATTTTTTTCTCCCTGGACTTGACTCACGGTATCAGGAAAATATGATTTCTTTCACCCTGGACTTGACTCCCGGGATCAAAAAAATCGGATTTTTTTCACCCTGGACTTGACTCATGGTATCAGGAAAATCTGATTTTTTTCACCCTGGACTTGACTCCCGGGATCAAAAAAATCGGATTTTTTTCAGCCTGGAATTGACTCACGTTATCAGGAAAATCTGATTTTTTTCATCCTGGACTTTACTCACGGTATTAGGAAAATGGGATTTTTTTCACCCTGCACTTGACTCACGGTATCAGAAATATCTGATTTTTTTCACTCTGGACTTGACTACCGGGATCAAAAAAATTGGATTTTTTTCACCCTGGACTTGACTCACGGTATCAGAAAAATCTCATTTTTTTCACCCTGGACTTTACTCATGGTATCAGGAAAATGGGATTTTTTTCACCCTGGACTTGACTCACGGTATCAGAAAAATCTGATTTTTTTCACCCTGGACTTGATTCCCGGGATCAAAAAAATCGGATTTTTTTCACCCTGGACTTGACTCACGGTATCAGGAAAATCTGATTTTTTTCACCCTGGACTTTACTCCCGGGATGAAAAAAATCGGATTTTTTTCACCCTGGACTTGACTCACGGTATCAGGAAAATCTGATTTTTTTCACCCTGGACTTGACTCACGGTATCAGGAAAATGGGATTTTTTTCACCCTGGATTTGACTCACGGGATTAAAAAAATCTGATTTTTTTCACCCTGAACTTGGCTCCCAGGATCAAAAAAATCTGATTTTTTTCACCCTGGACTTTACTCACGGTATCAGGAAAATGGGATTTTTTTCACCCTGGACTTGACTCACGGTATCAGGAAAATCTGATTTTTTTCACCCTGGACTTTACTCACGGTATCAGGAAAATGGGATTTTTTTCACCCTGGACTTGACTCACGGTATCAGGAAAATCTGATTTTTTTCACCCTGGACTTGACTCCCGGGATCAAAAAAATCTGCTTTTTTTCACCCTGGACTTTACTCCCGGGATGAAAAAAATCCGATTTTTTTCACCCTGAACTTTACTCACGGTATCAGAAAAATCGGATTTTTTCACCCTGGACTTGACTCCCGGGATCAAACAAATCGGATTTTTTTCACCCTGGACTTGACTCACCGTATCAGGAAAATCTGATTTTTTTCACCCTGAACTTTACTCACGGTATCAGAAAAATCGGATTTTTTCACCCTGGACTTGACTCACGGCATCAGAAAAATCTGATTTTTTTCACACTGGATTTGACTCACGGGATTAAAAAAATCGGATTTTTTTCACCCTGGACTTGACTCCCGGGATCAAAAAAATCGGATTTTTTTCACCCTGGACTTGACTCACGGTATCAGGAAAATCTGATTTTTTTCATCCTGGACTTTACTCATGGTATCAGGAAAATCGGAATTTTTTTCACCCTGGACTTGACTCACGGTATCAGAAAAATCGGATTTTTTTCACCCTGGACTTGACTCACGGCATCAGTCAAATCGGGTTTTTTTCACACTGGATTTGACTCACCGGATTAAAAAAATCGGATTTTTTTCACCCTGGACTTGACTCACCGTATCAGGAAAATCTGATTTTTTTCACCCTTGACTTTACTCACGGTATCAGGAAAATGGGATTTTTTTCTCCCTGGACTTGACTCACGGTATCAGGAAAATATGATTTCTTTCACCCTGGACTTGACTCCCGGGATCAAAAAAATCGGATTTTTTTCACCCTGGACTTGACTCATGGTATCAGGAAAATCTGATTTTTTTCACCCTGGACTTGACTCCCGGGATCAAAAAAATCGAATTTTTTTCACCCTGGACTTTACTCACGGTATCAGGAAAATCTGATTTTTTTCACCCTGGACTTGACTCTCGGGATCAAAAAAATAGGATTTTTTTCACCCTAGACTTGACTCACGGTATCAGAAAAATCGGATTTTTTCACCCTGGACTTGACTCCCGGGATCAAAAAAATCGGATTTTTTTCAGCCTGGAATTGACTCACGTTATCAGGAAAATCTGATTTTTTTCATCCTGGACTTTACTCACGGTATTAGGAAAATGGGATTTTTTTCACCCTGGACTTGACTCACGGTATCAGAAATATCTGATTTTTTTCACTCTGGACTTGACTACCGGGATCAAAAAAATTGGATTTTTTTCACCCTGGACTTGACTCACGGTATCAGAAAAATCTCATTTTTTTCACCCTGGACTTTACTCATGGTATCAGAAAAATCTGATTTTTTTCACCCTGGACTTGACTCCCGGGATAAAAAAATCGGATTTTTTTCACCCTGGACTTTACTCACGGTATCAGGAAAATGGGATTTTTTTCACCCTGGACTTGACTCACGGTATCAGGAAAATCTGATTTTTTTCACCCTGGACTTGATTCTCGGGATCAAAAAAATCGGATTTTTTTCACCCTGGACTTGACTCACAGTATCAGGAAAATCTGATTTTTTTCACCCTGGACTTGACTCACGGTATCAGGAAAATGGGATTTTTTTCACCCTGGATTTGACTCACGGGATTAAAAAAATCTGATTTTTTTCACCCTGAACTTGACTCCCAGGATCAAAAAAATCTGATTTTTTTCACCCTGGACTTTACTCACGGTATCAGGAAAATGGGATTTTTTTCACCCTGGACTTGACTCACGGTATCAGGAAAATCTGATTTTTTTCACCCTGGACTTTACTCACGGTATCAGGAAAATGGGATTTTTTTCACCCTGGACTTGACTCACGGTATCAGGAAAATCTGATTTTTTTCACCCTGGACTTGACTCCCGGGATCAAAAAAATCTGCTTTTTTTCACCCTGGACTTTACTCCCGGGATGAAAAAAATCCGATTTTTTTCACCCTGAACTTTACTCACGGTATCAGAAAAATCGGATTTTTTCACCCTGGACTTGACTCCCGGGATCAAACAAATCGGATTTTTTTCACCCTGGACTTGACTCACCGTATCAGGAAAATCTGCTTTTTTTCACCCTGAACTTTACTCACGGTATCAGAAAAATCGGATTTTTTCACCCTGGACTTGACTCTCGGGATCAAACAAATCGGATTTTTTTCACCCTGGACTTGACTCACCGTATCAGGAAAATCTGATTTTTTTCACCCTGGACTTTACTCACAGTATCAGGAAAATGGGATTTTTTTCACCCTGGACTTGACTCACGGTATCAGGAAAATCTGATTTTTTTTTCACCCTGGACTTGACTCCCGGGATTAAAAAAATCGGATTTTTTTCACCCTGGACTTGACTCACGGTATCAGGAAAACGGGGTTTTTCTCACCCTGGATTTGACTCACGGGATGAAAAAAATCGGATTTTTTTCACCCTGGACTAGACTCCCGGGATCAAACAAATCGGATTTTTTTCACCCTGGACTTGACTCACCGTATCAGGAAAATCTGATTTTTTTCACCCTGGACTTTACTCACGGTATAAGGAAAATGGGATTTTTTTCACCCTGGACTTGACTCACGGTATCAGGAAAATCTGATTTCTTTCACCCTGGACTTGACTCAGGGTATCAGGAAAATCTGATTTTTTTCATCCTGGACTTTACTCACGGTATTAGAAACATGGGATTTTTTTCACCCTGGCCTTGACTCACGGTATCAGAAATATCTGATTTTTTTCACTCTGGACTTGACTCCCGGGATCAAAAAAATTGGATTTTTTTCACCCTGGACTTGACTCACGGTATCAGAAAAATCTGATTTTTTTCACCCTGGACTTTACTCATGGTATCAGGAAAATGGGATTTTTTTCACCCTGGGCTTGACTCACGTTATCAGAAAAATCTGATTTTTTTCACCCTGGACTTGACTCCCGGGATAAAAAAATCAGATTTTTTTCACCCTGGACTTTACTCACGGTATCAGGAAAATGGGATTTTTTTCACCCTGGACTTTACTCATGGTATCAGGAAAATCTGATTTTTTTCACCCTGGACGACTCCCGGGATCAAAAAAATCGGATGTTTTTCACCCTGGACTTGACTCACGGTATCAGGAAAATCTGATTTTTTTCACCCTGGACTTTACTACCGGGATCAAAAAACTCGGATTTTTTTCACCCTGGACTTGACTCACGGTATCAGGAAAATCTGATTTTTTTCACCCTGGACTTTACTCACGGTATCAGGAAAATGGGATTTTTTCACCCTGGACTTGACTCACGGTATCAGGAAAATCTGATTTTTTTCACCCTGGACTTTACTCCCGGGATCAAAAAAAACGGATTTTTTTCACCCTGGACTTGACTCACGGTATCAGGAAAATCTGATTTTTTTCACCCTGGACCTTACTCCCGGGCTGAAAAAAATCGGATTTTTTTCACCCTGGACTTGACTCACGGTATCAGGAAAATCTGATTTTTTTCACCCTGGACTTTACTCACGTCATCAGGAAAATGGGATTTTTTTCACCCTGGACTTGACTCACGGTATCAGGAAAATCTGATTTTTTTCATGCTGGACTTTACTCACGGTATCAGGAAAATGGGATTTTTTTCACCCTGGATTTGACTCACGGTATCAGGAAAATCTGATTTTTTTCACCCTGGACTTTACTCCTGGGATAAAAAAACCCGGATTTTTTCACCCTGGACTTGACTCACGGTATCAGGAAAATCTGATTTTTTTCACCCTGGAGTTTACTCACGGTATCAGGAAAATGGGATTTTTTTCACCCTGGATTTGACTCAAGGGATTAAAAAAATCTGATTTTTTTCACCCTGGACTTGACTCCCAGGATCAAAAAAATCGGATTTTTTTCACCCTGGACTTGACTCACGGTATCAGGAAAATCTGATTTTTTTCACCCTGGACTTTACTCACGGTATCAGGAAAATGGGATTTTTTTCACCCTGGACTTGACTCACGGTATCAGAAATATCTGATTTTTTTCACTCTGGACTTGACTACCGGGATCAAAAAAATCGGACTTTTTTTCACCCTGGACTTGACTCACGGTATCAGAAAAATCTCATTTTTTTCACCCTGGACTTTACTCATGGTATCAGGAAAATGGGATTTTTTTCACCCTGGACTTGACTCACGGTATCAGAAAAATCTGATTTTTTTCACCCTGGACTTGACTCCCGGGATAAAAAAATCGGATTTTTTTCACCCTGGACTTTACTCACGGTATCAGGAAAATGGGATTTTTTTCACCCTGGACTTGACTCACGGTATCAGGAAAATCTGATTTTTTTCACCCTGGACTTGATTCCCGGGATCAAAAAAATCGGATTTTTTTCACCCTGGAGTTGACTCACGGTATCAGGAAAATCTGATTTTTTTTCACCCTGGACTTTACTCCCGGGATGAAAAAAATCGGATTTTTTTCACCCTGGACTTGACTCACGGTATCAGGAAAATCTGATTTTTTTCACCCTGGACTTGACTCACGGTATCAGGAAAATGGGATTTTTTTCACCCTGGATTTGACTCACGGGATTAAAAAAATCTGATTTTTTTCACCCTGAACTTGACTCCCAGGATCAAAAAAATCTGATTTTTTTCACCCTGGACTTTACTCACGGTATCAGGAAAATGGGATTTTTTTCACCCTGGACTTGACTCACGGTATCAGGAAAATCTGATTTTTTTCACCCTGGACTTTACTCACGGTATCAGGAAAATGGGATTTTTTTCACCCTGGACTTGACTCACGGTATCAGGAAAATCTGATTTTTTTCACCCTGGACTTGACTCCCGGGATCAAAAAAATCTGCTTTTTTCACCCTGGACTTTACTCCCGGGATGAAAAAAATCCGATTTTTTTCACCCTGAACTTTACTCACGGTATCAGAAAAATCGGATTTTTTCACCCTGGACTTGACTCCCGGGATCAAACAAATCGGATTTTTTTCACCCTGGACTTGACTCACCGTATCAGGAAAATCTGCTTTTTTTCACCCTGAACTTTACTCACGGTATCAGAAAAATCGGATTTTTTCACCCTGGACTTGACTCTCGGGATCAAACAAATCGGATTTTTTTCACCCTGGACTTGACTCACCGTATCAGGAAAATCTGATTTTTTTCACCCTGGACTTTACTCACAGTATCAGGAAAATGGGATTTTTTTCACCCTGGACTTGACTCACGGTATCAGGAAAATCTGATTTTTTTTTCACCCTGGACTTGACTCCCGGGATTTAAAAAATCGGATTTTTTTCACCCTGGACTTGACTCACCGTATCAGGAAAATCTGATTTTTTTCACCCTGGACTTTACTCACGGTATAAGGAAAATGGGTTTTTTTTTACCCTGGACTTGACTCACGGTATCAGGAAAATCTGATTTCTTTCACCCTGGACTTGACTCAGGGTATCAGGAAAATCTGATTTTTTTCATCCTGGACTTTACTCACGGTATTAGAAACATGGGATTTTTTTCACCCTGGCCTTGACTCACGGTATCAGAAATATCTGATTTTTTTCACTCTGGACTTGACTCCCGGGATCAAAAAAATTGGATTTTTTTCACCCTGGACTTGACTCACGGTATCAGAAAAATCTGATTTTTTTCACCCTGGACTTTACTCATGGTATCAGGAAAATGGGATTTTTTTCACCCTGGGCTTGACTCACGTTATCAGAAAAATCTGATTTTTTTCACCCTGGACTTGACTCCCGGGATAAAAAAATCAGATTTTTTTCACCCTGGACTTTACTCACGGTATCAGGAAAATGGGATTTTTTTCACCCTGGACTTTACTCATGGTATCAGGAAAATCTGATTTTTTTCACCCTGGACGACTCCCGGGATCAAAAAAATCGGATGTTTTTCACCCTGGACTTGACTCACGGTACCAGGAAAATCTGATTTTTTTCACCCTGGACTTTACTACCGGGATCAAAAAACTCGGATTTTTTTCACCCTGGACTTGACTCACGGTATCAGGAAAATCTGATTTTTTTCACCCTGGACTTTACTCACGGTATCAGGAAAATGGGATTTTTTCACCCTGGACTTGACTCACGGTATCAGGAAAATCTGACTTTTTTCACCCTGGACTTTACTCCCGGGATCAAAAAAAACGGATTTTTTTCACCCTGGACTTGACTCACGGTATCAGGAAAATCTGATTTTTTTCACCCTGGACTTTACTCACGGTATAAGGAAAATGGGATTTTTTTCACCCTGGACTTGACTCACGGTATCAGGAAAATCTGATTTCTTTCACCCTGGACTTGACTCAGGGTATCAGGAAAATCTGATTTTTTTCATCCTGGACTTTACTCACGGTATTAGAAACATGGGATTTTTTTCACCCTGGCCTTGACTCACGGTATCAGAA
The DNA here is from genome assembly GCA_035047305.1 of Bradypodion pumilum. Lineage (NCBI taxonomy): Eukaryota > Metazoa > Chordata > Lepidosauria > Squamata > Chamaeleonidae > Bradypodion > Bradypodion pumilum. Next base: position 165,589,376 of record JAWDJD010000005.1, on the reverse strand, counting down.
ATATCTGATTTTTTTCACTCTGGACTTGACTCCCGGGATCAAAAAAATTGGATTTTTTTCACCCTGGACTTGACTCACGGTATCAGAAAAATCTGATTTTTTTCACCCTGGACTTTACTCATGGTATCAGGAAAATGGGATTTTTTTCACCCTGGGCTTGACTCACGTTATCAGAAAAATCTGATTTTTTTCACCCTGGACTTGACTCCCGGGATAAAAAAATCAGATTTTTTTCACCCTGGACTTTACTCACGGTATCAGGAAAATGGGATTTTTTTCACCCTGGACTTTACTCATGGTATCAGGAAAATCTGATTTTTTTCACCCTGGACGACTCCCGGGATCAAAAAAATCGGATGTTTTTCACCCTGGACTTGACTCACGGTATCAGGAAAATCTGATTTTTTTCACCCTGGACTTTACTACCGGGATCAAAAAACTCGGATTTTTTTCACCCTGGACTTGACTCACGGTATCAGGAAAATCTGATTTTTTTCACCCTGGACTTTACTCACGGTATCAGGAAAATGGGATTTTTTCACCCTGGACTTGACTCACGGTATCAGGAAAATCTGATTTTTTTCACCCTGGACTTGACTCACGGTATCAGGAAAATCTGATTTTTTTCACCCTGGACTTTACTCACGGTATCAGGAAAATGGGATTTTTTCACCCTGGACTTGACTCACGGTATCAGGAAAATCTGATTTTTTTCACCCTGGACTTTACTCCCGGGATCAAAAAAAACGGATTTTTTTCACCCTGGACTTGACTCACGGTATCAGGAAAATCTGATTTTTTTCACCCTGGACCTTACTCCCGGGCTGAAAAAAATCGGATTTTTTTCACCCTGGACTTGACTCACGGTATCAGGAAAATCTGATTTTTTTCACCCTGGACTTTACTCACGTCATCAGGAAAATGGGATTTTTTTCACCCTGGACTTGACTCACGGTATCAGGAAAATCTGATTTTTTTCATGCTGGACTTTACTCACGGTATCAGGAAAATGGGATTTTTTTCACCCTGGATTTGACTCACGGTATCAGGAAAATCTGATTTTTTTCACCCTGGACTTTACTCCTGGGATAAAAAAAACCGGATTTTTTCACCCTGGACTTGACTCACGGTATCAGGAAAATCTGATTTTTTTCACCCTGGAGTTTACTCACGGTATCAGGAAAATGGGATTTTTTTCACCCTGGATTTGACTCAAGGGATTAAAAAAATCTGATTTTTTTCACCCTGGACTTGACTCCCAGGATCAAAAAAATCGGATTTTTTTCACCCTGGACTTGACTCACGGTATCAGGAAAATCTGATTTTTTTCACCCTGGACTTTACTCACGGTATCAGGAAAATGGGATTTTTTTCACCCTGGACTTGACTCACGGTATCAGAAATATCTGATTTTTTTCACTCTGGACTTGACTACCGGGATCAAAAAAATCGGACTTTTTTTCACCCTGGACTTGACTCACGGTATCAGAAAAATCTCATTTTTTTCACCCTGGACTTTACTCATGGTATCAGGAAAATGGGATTTTTTTCACCCTGGACTTGACTCACGGTATCAGAAAAATCTGATTTTTTTCACCCTGGACTTGACTCCCGGGATAAAAAAATCGGATTTTTTTCACCCTGGACTTTACTCACGGTATCAGGAAAATGGGATTTTTTTCACCCTGGACTTGACTCACGGTATCAGGAAAATCTGATTTTTTTCACCCTGGACTTGATTCCCGGGATCAAAAAAATCGGATTTTTTTCACCCTGGAGTTGACTCACGGTATCAGGAAAATCTGATTTTTTTTCACCCTGGACTTTACTCCCGGGATGAAAAAAATCGGATTTTTTTCACCCTGGACTTGACTCACGGTATCAGGAAAATCTGATTTTTTTCACCCTGGACTTGACTCACGGTATCAGGAAAATGGGATTTTTTTCACCCTGGATTTGACTCACGGGATTAAAAAAATCTGATTTTTTTCACCCTGAACTTGACTCCCAGGATCAAAAAAATCTGATTTTTTTCACCCTGGACTTTACTCACGGTATCAGGAAAATGGGATTTTTTTCACCCTGGACTTGACTCACGGTATCAGGAAAATCTGATTTTTTTCACCCTGGACTTTACTCACGGTATCAGGAAAATGGGATTTTTTTCACCCTGGACTTGACTCACGGTATCAGGAAAATCTGATTTTTTTCACCCTGGACTTGACTCCCGGGATCAAAAAAATCTGCTTTTTTTCACCCTGGACTTTACTCCCGGGATGAAAAAAATCCGATTTTTTTCACCCTGAACTTTACTCACGGTATCAGAAAAATCGGATTTTTTCACCCTGGACTTGACTCCCGGGATCAAACAAATCGGATTTTTTTCACCCTGGACTTGACTCACCGTATCAGGAAAATCTGCTTTTTTTCACCCTGAACTTTACTCATGGTATCAGAAAAATCGGATTTTTTCACCCTGGACTTGACTCTCGGGATCAAACAAATCGGATTTTTTTCACCCTGGACTTGACTCACCGTATCAGGAAAATCTGATTTTTTTCACCCTGGACTTTACTCACAGTATCAGGAAAATGGGATTTTTTTCACCCTGGACTTGACTCACGGTATCAGGAAAATCTGATTTTTTTTTCACCCTGGACTTGACTCCCGGGATTTAAAAAATCGGATTTTTTTCACCCTGGACTTGACTCACCGTATCAGGAAAATCTGATTTTTTTCACCCTGGACTTTACTCACGGTATAAGGAAAATGGGATTTTTTTCACCCTGGACTTGACTCACGGTATCAGGAAAATCTGATTTCTTTCACCCTGGACTTGACTCAGGGTATCAGGAAAATCTGATTTTTTTCATCCTGGACTTTACTCACGGTATTAGAAACATGGGATTTTTTTCACCCTGGCCTTGACTCACGGTATCAGAAATATCTGATTTTTTTCACTCTGGACTTGACTCCCGGGATCAAAAAAATTGGATTTTTTTCACCCTGGACTTGACTCACGGTATCAGAAAAATCTGATTTTTTTCACCCTGGACTTTACTCATGGTATCAGGAAAATGGGATTTTTTTCACCCTGGGCTTGACTCACGTTATCAGAAAAATCTGATTTTTTTCACCCTGGACTTGACTCCCGGGATAAAAAAATCAGATTTTTTTCACCCTGGACTTTACTCACGGTATCAGGAAAATGGGATTTTTTTCACCCTGGACTTTACTCATGGTATCAGGAAAATCTGATTTTTTTCACCCTGGACGACTCCCGGGATCAAAAAAATCGGATGTTTTTCACCCTGGACTTGACTCACGGTACCAGGAAAATCTGATTTTTTTCACCCTGGACTTTACTACCGGGATCAAAAAACTCGGATTTTTTTCACCCTGGACTTGACTCACGGTATCAGGAAAATCTGATTTTTTTCACCCTGGACTTTACTCACGGTATCAGGAAAATGGGATTTTTTCACCCTGGACTTGACTCACGGTATCAGGAAAATCTGACTTTTTTCACCCTGGACTTTACTCCCGGGATCAAAAAAAACGGATTTTTTTCACCCTGGACTTGACTCACGGTATCAGGAAAATCTGATTTTTTTCACCCTGGACCTTACTCCCGGGCTGAAAAAAATCGGATTTTTTTCACCCTGGACTTGACTCACGGTATCAGGAAAATCTGATTTTTTTCACCCTGGACTTTACTCACGTCATCAGGAAAATGGGATTTTTTTCACCCTGGACTTGACTCACGGTATCAGGAAAATCTGATTTTTTTCATGCTGGACTTTACTCACGGTATCAGGAAAATGGGATTTTTTTCACCCTGGATTTGACTCACGGTATCAGGAAAATCTGATTTTTTTCACCCTGGACTTTACTCCTGGGATAAAAAAAACCGGATTTTTTCACCCTGGACTTGACTCACGGTATCAGGAAAATCTGATTTTTTTCACCCTGGAGTTTACTCACGGTATCAGGAAAATGGGATTTTTTTCACCCTGGATTTGACTCAAGGGATTAAAAAAATCTGATTTTTTTCACCCTGGACTTGACTCCCAGGATCAAAAAAATCGGATTTTTTTCACCCTGGACTTGACTCACGGTATCAGGAAAATCTGATTTTTTTCACCCTGGACTTTACTCACGGTATCAGGAAAATGGGATTTTTTTCACCCTGGACTTGACTCACGGTATCAGGAAAATCTGATTTTTTTCACCCTGGACTTGACTCCCGGGATCAAAAAAATCGGACTTTTTTTCACCCTGGACTTGACTCACGGTATCAGGAAAATCTGATTTTTTTCACCCTGGAGTTTACTCACGGTATCAGGAAAATGGGATTTTTTTCACCCTGGATTTGACTCACGGTATCAGGAAAATCTGATTTTTTTCACCCTGGACTTGACTCCCGGGATCAAAAAAATCTGCTTTTTTTCACCCTGGACTTTACTCCCGGGATGAAAAAAATCCGATTTTTTTCACCCTGAACTTTACTCACGGTATCAGAAAAATCGGATTTTTTCACCCTGGACTTGACTCCCGGGATCAAACAAATCGGATTTTTTTCACCCTGGACTTGACTCACCGTATCAGGAAAATCTGCTTTTTTTCACCCTGAACTTTACTCACGGTATCAGAAAAATCGGATTTTTTCACCCTGGACTTGACTCTCGGGATCAAACAAATCGGATTTTTTTCACCCTGGACTTGACTCACCGTATCAGGAAAATCTGATTTTTTTCACCCTGGACTTTACTCACAGTATCAGGAAAATGGGATTTTTTTCACCCTGGACTTGACTCACGGTATCAGGAAAATCTGATTTTTTTTTCACCCTGGACTTGACTCCCGGGATTTAAAAAATCGGATTTTTTTCACCCTGGACTTGACTCACCGTATCAGGAAAATCTGATTTTTTTCACCCTGGACTTTACTCACGGTATAAGGAAAATGGGATTTTTTTCACCCTGGACTTGACTCACGGTATCAGGAAAATCTGATTTCTTTCACCCTGGACTTGACTCAGGGTATCAGGAAAATCTGATTTTTTTCATCCTGGACTTTACTCACGGTATTAGAAACATGGGATTTTTTTCACCCTGGCCTTGACTCACGGTATCAGAAATATCTGATTTTTTTCACTCTGGACTTGACTCCCGGGATCAAAAAAATTGGATTTTTTTCACCCTGGACTTGACTCACGGTATCAGAAAAATCTGATTTTTTTCACCCTGGACTTTACTCATGGTATCAGGAAAATGGGATTTTTTTCACCCTGGGCTTGACTCACGTTATCAGAAAAATCTGATTTTTTTCACCCTGGACTTGACTCCCGGGATAAAAAAATCAGATTTTTTTCACCCTGGACTTTACTCACGGTATCAGGAAAATGGGATTTTTTTCACCCTGGACTTTACTCATGGTATCAGGAAAATCTGATTTTTTTCACCCTGGACGACTCCCGGGATCAAAAAAATCGGATGTTTTTCACCCTGGACTTGACTCACGGTACCAGGAAAATCTGATTTTTTTCACCCTGGACTTTACTACCGGGATCAAAAAACTCGGATTTTTTTCACCCTGGACTTGACTCACGGTATCAGGAAAATCTGATTTTTTTCACCCTGGACTTTACTCACGGTATCAGGAAAATGGGATTTTTTCACCCTGGACTTGACTCACGGTATCAGGAAAATCTGACTTTTTTCACCCTGGACTTTACTCCCGGGATCAAAAAAAACGGATTTTTTTCACCCTGGACTTGACTCACGGTATCAGGAAAATCTGATTTTTTTCACCCTGGACCTTACTCCCGGGCTGAAAAAAATCGGATTTTTTTCACCCTGGACTTGACTCACGGTATCAGGAAAATCTGATTTTTTTCACCCTGGACTTTACTCACGTCATCAGGAAAATGGGATTTTTTTCACCCTGGACTTGACTCACGGTATCAGGAAAATCTGATTTTTTTCATGCTGGACTTTACTCACGGTATCAGGAAAATGGGATTTTTTTCACCCTGGATTTGACTCACGGTATCAGGAAAATCTGATTTTTTTCACCCTGGACTTTACTCCTGGGATAAAAAAAACCGGATTTTTTCACCCTGGACTTGACTCACGGTATCAGGAAAATCTGATTTTTTTCACCCTGGAGTTTACTCACGGTATCAGGAAAATGGGATTTTTTTCACCCTGGATTTGACTCAAGGGATTAAAAAAATCTGATTTTTTTCACCCTGGACTTGACTCCCAGGATCAAAAAAATCGGATTTTTTTCACCCTGGACTTGACTCACGGTATCAGGAAAATCTGATTTTTTTCACCCTGGACTTTACTCACGGTATCAGGAAAATGGGATTTTTTTCACCCTGGACTTGACTCACGGTATCAGGAAAATCTGATTTTTTTCACCCTGGACTTGACTCCCGGGATCAAAAAAATCGGACTTTTTTTCACCCTGGACTTGACTCACGGTATCAGGAAAATCTGATTTTTTTCACCCTGGAGTTTACTCACGGTATCAGGAAAATGGGATTTTTTTCACCCTGGATTTGACTCAAGGGATTAAAAAAATCTGATTTTTTTCACCCTGGACTTGATTCACGGGATCAAAAAAATTGGGTTTTTTCACCCTGGACTTTACTCACGGTATCAGGAAAATGGGATTTTTTTCACCCTGGACTTGACTCACGTTATCAGAAAAATCTGATTTTTTTCACCCTGGACTTGACTCACGGTATCAGAAAAATCTGATTTTTTTCACCCTGGACTTTACTCATGGTATCAGGAAAATGGGATTTTTTTCACCCTGGACTTGACTCACGTTATCAGAAAAATCTGATTTTTTTCACCCTGGACTTGACTCCCGGGATAAAAAATCAGATTTTTTTCACCCTGGACTTTACTCACGGTATCAGGAAAATGGGATTTTTTTCACCCTGGACTTTACTCATGGTATCAGGAAAATCTGATTTTTTTCACCCTGGACTTTACTACCGGGATCAAAAAACTCGGATTTTTTTCACCCTGGACTTGACTCACGGTATCAGGAAAATCTGATTTTTTTCACCCTGGACTTTACTCACGGTATCAGGAAAATGGGATTTTTTCACCCTGGACTTGACTCACGGTATCAGGAAAATCTGATTTTTTTCACCCTGGACTTTACTCCCGGGATCAAAAAAAACGGATTTTTTTCACCCTGGACTTGACTCACGGTATCAGGAAAATCTGATTTTTTTCACCCTGGACTTTACTCCCGGGCTGAAAAAAATCGGATTTTTTTCACCCTGGACTTGACTCACGGTATCAGGAAAATCTGATTTTTTTCACCCTGGACTTTACTCACGTCATCAGGAAAATGGGATTTTTTTCACCCTGGACTTGACTCACGGTATCAGGAAAATCTGATTTTTTTCATGCTGGACTTTATTCACGGTATCAGGGAAATGGGATTTTTTTCACCCTGGATTTGACTCACGGTATCAGGAAAATCTGATTTTTTTCACCCTGGACTTTACTCCTGGGATAAAAAAAACCGGATTTTTTCACCCTGGACTTGACTCACGGTATAAGGAAAATCTGATTTTTTTCACCCTGGAGTTTACTCACGGTATCAGGAAAATGGGATTTTTTCACCCTGGATTTGACTCAAGGGATTAAAAAAATCTGATTTTTTTCACCCTGGACTTGACTCCCAGGATCAAAAAAATCGGATTTTTTTCACCCTGGACTTTACTCACGGTATCAGGAAAATGGGATTTTTTTCTCCCTGGACTTGACTCACGGTATCAGGAAAATCTGATTTTTTTCACCCTGGACTTTACTTACGGTATCAGGAAAATGGGATTTTTTTCACCCTGGACTTGACTCACGGTATCAGGAAAATCTGATTTTTTTCACCCTGGACTTGACTCCCGGGATCAAAAAAATCGGACTTTTTTTCACCCTGGACTTGACTCACGGTATCAGGAAAATCTGCTTTTTTTCACCCTGGACTTTACTCCCGGGATGAAAAAAATCGGATTTTTTTCACCCTGAACTTTACTCACGGTATCAGAAAAATCGGATTTTTTCACCCTGGACTTGACTCCCGGGATCAAAAAAATCTGATTTTTTTCACCCTGGACTTGATTCACGGGATCAAAAAAATTGGGTTTTTTTCACCCTGGACTTTACTCACGGTATCAGGAAAATGGGATTTTTTTCACCCTGGACTTGACTCACGGTATCAGGAAAATCTGATTTTTTTCACCCTGGACTTTACTCACGGTATCAGGAAAATGGGATTTTTTTCACCCTGGACTTGACTCACGGTATCAGGAAAATCTGATTTTTTTCACCCTGGACTTTACTCACGGTATCAGGAAAATGGGATTTTTTTCACCCTGGACTTGACTCACGGTATCAGGAAAATCTGATTTTTTTCACCCTGGACTTTACTCCCGGGATCAAAAACAACGGATTTTTTTCACCCTGGACTTGACTCACGGTATCAGGAAAATCTGATTTTTTTCACCCTGGACTTTACTCCCGGGCTGAAAAAAATCGGATTTTTTTCACCCTGGACTTGACTCACGGTATCAGGAAAATCTGATTTTTTTCACCCTGGACTTTACTCACGTCATCAGGAAAATGGGATTTTTTTCACCCTGGACTTGACTCACGGTATCAGGAAAATCTGATTTTTTTCACCCTGGACTTTACTCCCGGGCTGAAAAAAATCGGATTTTTTTCACCCTGGGCTTGACTCACGTTATCAGAAAAATCTGATTTTTTTCACCCTGGACTTGACTCCCGGGATAAAAAAATCAGATTTTTTTCACCCTGGACTTTACTCACGGTATCAGGAAAATGGGATTTTTTTCACCCTGGACTTTACTCATGGTATCAGGAAAATCTGATTTTTTTCACCCTGGACGACTCCCGGGATCAAAAAAATCGGATGTTTTTCACCCTGGACTTGACTCACGGTATCAGGAAAATCTGATTTTTTTCACCCTGGACTTTACTACCGGGATCAAAAAACTCGGATTTTTTTCACCCTGGACTTGACTCACGGTATCAGGAAAATCTGATTTTTTTCACCCTGGACTTTACTCCCGGGATCAAAAAAAACGGATTTTTTTCACCCTGGACTTGACTCACGGTATCAGGAAAATCTGATTTTTTTCACCCTGGACCTTACTCCCGGGCTGAAAAAAATCGGATTTTTTTCACCCTGGACTTGACTCACGGTATCTGGAAAATCTGATTTTTTTCACCCTGGACTTTACTCACGTCATCAGGAAAATGGGATTTTTTTCACCCTGGACTTGACTCCCGGGATAAAAAAATCGGATTTTTTTCACCCTGGACTTTACTCATGGTATCAGGAAAATGGGATTTTTTTCACCCTGGACTTGACTCACGGTATCAGAAAAATCTGATTTTTTTCACCCTGGACTTGACTCCCGGGATAAAAAATCGGATTTTTTTCACCCTGGACTTTACTCACGGTATCAGGAAAATGGGATTTTTTTCACCCTGGACTTGACTCACGGTATCAGGAAAATCTGATTTTTTTCACCCTGGACTTGATTCCCGGGATCAAAAAAATCGGATTTTTTTCACCCTGGACTTGACTCACGGTATCAGGAAAATCTGATTTTTTTCACCCTGGACTTTACTCCCGGGATGAAAAAAATCGGATTTTTTTCACCCTGGACTTGACTCACGGTATCAGGAAAATCTGATTTTTTTCACCCTGGACTTTACTCACGTCATCAGGAAAATGGGATTTTTTTCACCCTGGACTTGACTCACGGTATCAGGAAAATCTGATTTTTTTCATGCTGGACTTTATTCACGGTATCAGGAAAATGGGATTTTTTTCACCCTGGATTTGACTCACGGTATCAGGAAAATCTGATTTTTTTCACCCTGGACTTTACTCCTGGGATAAAAAAAACCGGATTTTTTCACCCTGGACTTGACTCACGGTATCAGGAAAATCTGATTTTTTTCACCCTGGAGTTTACTCACGGTATCAGGAAAATGGGATTTTTTCACCCTGGATTTGACTCAAGGGATTAAAAAAATCTGATTTTTTTCACCCTGGACTTGACTCCCAGGATCAAAAAAATCGGATTTTTTTCACCCTGGACTTTACTCACGGTATCAGGAAAATGGGATTTTTTTCTCCCTGGACTTGACTCACGGTATCAGGAAAATCTGATTTTTTTCACCCTGGACTTTACTTACGGTATCAGGAAAATGGGATTTTTTTCACCCTGGACTTGACTCACGGTATCAGGAAAATCTGATTTTTTTCACCCTGGACTTGACTCCCGGGATCAAAAAAATCGGACTTTTTTTCACCCTGGACTTGACTCACGGTATCAGGAAAATCTGCTTTTTTTCACCCTGGACTTTACTCCCGGGATGAAAAAAATCGGATTTTTTTCACCCTGAACTTTACTCACGGTATCAGAAAAATCGGATTTTTTCACCCTGGACTTGACTCCCGGGATCAAAAAAATCTGATTTTTTTCACCCTGGACTTGATTCACGGGATCAAAAAAATTGGGTTTTTTTCACCCTGGACTTTACTCACGGTATCAGGAAAATGGGATTTTTTTCACCCTGGACTTGACTCACGGTATCAGGAAAATCTGATTTTTTTCACCCTGGACTTTACTCACGGTATCAGGAAAATGGGATTTTTTTCACCCTGGACTTGACTCACGGTATCAGGAAAATCTGATTTTTTTCACCCTGGACTTTACTCACGGTATCAGGAAAATGGGATTTTTTTCACCCTGGACTTGACTCACGGTATCAGGAAAATCTGATTTTTTTCACCCTGGACTTTACTCCCGGGATCAAAAACAACGGATTTTTTTCACCCTGGACTTGACTCACGGTATCAGGAAAATCTGATTTTTTTCACCCTGGACTTTACTCCCGGGCTGAAAAAAATCGGATTTTTTTCACCCTGGACTTGACTCACGGTATCAGGAAAATCTGATTTTTTTCACCCTGGACTTTACTCACGTCATCAGGAAAATGGGATTTTTTTCACCCTGGACTTGACTCACGGTATCAGGAAAATCTGATTTTTTTCACCCTGGACTTTACTCCCGGGCTGAAAAAAATCGGATTTTTTTCACCCTGGGCTTGACTCACGTTATCAGAAAAATCTGATTTTTTTCACCCTGGACTTGACTCCCGGGATAAAAAAATCAGATTTTTTTCACCCTGGACTTTACTCACGGTATCAGGAAAATGGGATTTTTTTCACCCTGGACTTTACTCATGGTATCAGGAAAATCTGATTTTTTTCACCCTGGACGACTCCCGGGATCAAAAAAATCGGATGTTTTTCACCCTGGACTTGACTCACGGTATCAGGAAAATCTGATTTTTTTCACCCTGGACTTTACTACCGGGATCAAAAAACTCGGATTTTTTTCACCCTGGACTTGACTCATGGTATCAGGAAAATCTGATTTTTTTCACCCTGGACTTTACTCCCGGGATCAAAAAAAACGGATTTTTTTCACCCTGGACTTGACTCACGGTATCAGGAAAATCTGATTTTTTTCACCCTGGACCTTACTCCCGGGCTGAAAAAAATCGGATTTTTTTCACCCTGGACTTGACTCACGGTATCTGGAAAATCTGATTTTTTTCACCCTGGACTTTACTCACGTCATCAGGAAAATGGGATTTTTTTCACCCTGGACTTGACTCCCGGGATAAAAAAATCGGATTTTTTTCACCCTGGACTTTACTCATGGTATCAGGAAAATGGGATTTTTTTCACCCTGGACTTGACTCACGGTATCAGAAAAATCTGATTTTTTTCACCCTGGACTTGACTCCCGGGATAAAAAATCGGATTTTTTTCACCCTGGACTTTACTCACGGTATCAGGAAAATGGGATTTTTTTCACCCTGGACTTGACTCACGGTATCAGGAAAATCTGATTTTTTTCACCCTGGACTTGATTCCCGGGATCAAAAAAATCGGATTTTTTTCACCCTGGACTTGACTCACGGTATCAGGAAAATCTGATTTTTTTCACCCTGGACTTTACTCCCGGGATGAAAAAAATCGGATTTTTTTCACCCTGGACTTGACTCACGGTATCAGGAAAATCTGATTTTTTTCACCCTGGACTTGACTCACGGTATCAGGAAAATGGGATTTTTTTCACCCTGGATTTGACTCACGGGATTAAAAAAATCTGATTTTTTTCACCCTGAACTTGACTCCCAGGATCAAAAAAATCTGATTTTTTTCACCCTGGACTTTACTCACGGTATCAGGATAATGGGATTTTTTTCACCCTGGACTTGACTCACGGTATCAGGAAAATCTGATTTTTTTCACCCTGGACTTTACTCACGGTATCAGGAAAATGGGATTTTTTTCACCCTGGACTTGACTCACGGTATCAGGAAAATCTGATTTTTTTCACCCTGGACTTGACTCCCGGGATCAAAAAAATCTGCTTTTTTTCACCCTGGACTTTACTCCCGGGATGAAAAAAATCCGATTTTTTTCACCCTGAACTTTACTCACGGTATCAGAAAAATCGGATTTTTTCACCCTGGACTTGACTCCCGGGATCAAACAAATCGGATTTTTTTCACCCTGGACTTGACTCACCGTATCAGGAAAATCTGATTTTTTTCACCCTGAACATTACTCACGGTATCAGAAAAATCGGATTTTTTCACCCTGGACTTGACTCACGGCATCAGAAAAATCTGATTTTTTTCACACTGGATTTGACTCACGGGATTAAAAAAATCGGATTTTTTTCACCCTGGACTTGACTCCCGGGATCAGAAAAATCTGATTTTTTTCACCCTGGACTTGACTCCCGGGATAAAAAAATCAGATTTTTTTCACCCTGGACTTTACTCACGGTATCAGGAAAATGGGATTTTTTTCACCCTGGACTTTACTCATGGTATCAGGAAAATCTGATTTTTTTCACCCTGGACGACTCCCGGGATCAAAAAAATCGGATGTTTTTCACCCTGGACTTGACTCACGGTATCAGGAAAATCTGATTTTTTTCACCCTGGACTTTACTACCGGGATCAAAAAACTCGGATTTTTTTCACCCTGGACTTGACTCACGGTATCAGGAAAATCTGATTTTTTTCACCCTGGACTTTACTCCCGGGATCAAAAAAAACGGATTTTTTTCACCCTGGACTTGACTCACGGTATCAGGAAAATCTGATTTTTTTCACCCTGGACCTTACTCCCGGGCTGAAAAAAATCGGATTTTTTTCACCCTGGACTTGACTCACGGTATCTGGAAAATCTGCTTTTTTTCACCCTGGACTTTACTCCCGGGATGAAAAAAATCGGATTTTTTTCACCCTGAACTTTACTCACGGTATCAGAAAAATCGGATTTTTTCACCCTGGACTTGACTCCCGGGATCAAAAAAATCTGATTTTTTTCACCCTGGACTTGATTCACGGGATCAAAAAAATTGGTTTTTTTTCACCCTGGACTTTACTCACGGTATCAGGAAAATGGGATTTTTTTCACCCTGGACTTGACTCACGGTATCAGGAAAATCTGATTTTTTTCACCCTGGACTTTACTCACGGTATCAGGAAAATGGGATTTTTTTCACCCTGGACTTGACTCACGGTATCAGGAAAATCTGATTTTTTTCACCCTGGACTTTACTCACGGTATCAGGAAAATGGGATTTTTTTCACCCTGGACTTGACTCACGGTATCAGGAAAATCTGATTTTTTTCACCCTGGACTTTACTCCCGGGATCAAAAACAACGGATTTTTTTCACCCTGGACTTGACTCACGGTATCGGGAAAATCTGATTTTTTTCACCCTGGACTTTACTCCCGGGCTGAAAAAAATCGGATTTTTTTCACCCTGGACTTGACTCACGGTATCAGGAAAATCTGATTTTTTTCACCCTGGACTTTACTCACGTCATCAGGAAAATGGGATTTTTTTCACCCTGGACTTGACTCACGGTATCAGGAAAATCTGATTTTTTTCACCCTGGACTTTACTCCCGGGCTGAAAAAAATCGGATTTTTTTCACCCTGGGCTTGACTCACGTTATCAGAAAAATCTGATTTTTTTCACCCTGGACTTGACTCCCGGGATAAAAAAATCATATTTTTTTCACCCTGGACTTTACTCACGGTATCAGGAAAATGGGATTTTTTTCACCCTGGACTTTACTCATGGTATCAGGAAAATCTGATTTTTTTCACCCTGGACGACTCCCGGGATCAAAAAAATCGGATGTTTTTCACCCTGGACTTGACTCACGGTATCAGGAAAATCTGATTTTTTTCACCCTGGACTTTACTACCGGGATCAAAAAACTCGGATTTTTTTCACCCTGGACTTGACTCACGGTATCAGGAAAATCTGATTTTTTTCACCCTGGACTTTACTCCCGGGATCAAAAAAAACGGATTTTTTTCACCCTGGACTTGACTCACGGTATCAGGAAAATCTGATTTTTTTCACCCTGGACCTTACTCCCGGGCTGAAAAAAATCGGATTTTTTTCACCCTGGACTTGACTCACGGTATCTGGAAAATCTGATTTTTTTCACCCTGGACTTTACTCACGTCATCAGGAAAATGGGATTTTTTTCACCCTGGACTTGACTCCCGGGATAAAAAAATCGGATTTTTTTCACCCTGGACTTTACTCATGGTATCAGGAAAATGGGATTTTTTTCACCCTGGACTTGACTCACGGTATCAGAAAAATCTGATTTTTTTCACCCTGGACTTGACTCCCGGGATAAAAAATCGGATTTTTTTCACCCTGGACTTTACTCACGGTATCAGGAAAATGGGATTTTTTTCACCCTGGACTTGACTCACGGTATCAGGAAAATCTGATTTTTTTCACCCTGGACTTGATTCCCGGGATCAAAAAAATCGGATTTTTTTCACCCTGGACTTGACTCACGGTATCAGGAAAATCTGATTTTTTTCACCCTGGACTTTACTCCCGGGATGAAAAAAATCGGATTTTTTTCACCCTGGACTTGACTCACGGTATCAGGAAAATCTGATTTTTTTCACCCTGGACTTGACTCACGGTATCAGGAAAATGGGATTTTTTTCACCCTGGATTTGACTCACGGGATTAAAAAAATCTGATTTTTTTCACCCTGAACTTGACTCCCAGGATCAAAAAAATCTGATTTTTTTCACCCTGGACTTTACTCACGGTATCAGGATAATGGGATTTTTTTCACCCTGGACTTGACTCACGGTATCAGGAAAATCTGATTTTTTTCACCCTGGACTTTACTCACGGTATCAGGAAAATGGGATTTTTTTCACCCTGGACTTGACTCACGGTATCAGGAAAATCTGATTTTTTTCACCCTGGACTTGACTCCCGGGATCAAAAAAATCTGCTTTTTTTCACCCTGGACTTTACTCCCGGGATGAAAAAAATCCGATTTTTTTCACCCTGAACTTTACTCACGGTATCAGAAAAATCGGATTTTTTCACCCTGGACTTGACTCCCGGGATCAAACAAATCGGATTTTTTTCACCCTGGACTTGACTCACCGTATCAGGAAAATCTGATTTTTTTCACCCTGAACTTTACTCACGGTATCAGAAAAATCGGATTTTTTCACCCTGGACTTGACTCACGGCATCAGAAAAATCTGATTTTTTTCACACTGGATTTGACTCACGGGATTAAAAAAATCGGATTTTTTTCACCCTGGACTTGACTCCCGGGATCAGAAAAATCTGATTTTTTTCACCCTGGACTTGACTCCCGGGATAAAAAAATCAGATTTTTTTCACCCTGGACTTTACTCACGGTATCAGGAAAATGGGATTTTTTTCACCCTGGACTTTACTCATGGTATCAGGAAAATCTGATTTTTTTCACCCTGGACGACTCCCGGGATCAAAAAAATCGGATGTTTTTCACCCTGGACTTGACTCACGGTATCAGGAAAATCTGATTTTTTTCACCCTGGACTTTACTACCGGGATCAAAAAACTCGGATTTTTTTCACCCTGGACTTGACTCACGGTATCAGGAAAATCTGATTTTTTTCACCCTGGACTTTACTCCCGGGATCAAAAAAAACGGATTTTTTTCACCCTGGACTTGACTCACGGTATCAGGAAAATCTGATTTTTTTCACCCTGAACTTTACTCACGGTATCAGAAAAATCGGATTTTTTCACCCTGGACTTGACTCACGGCATCAGAAAAATCTGATTTTTTTCACACTGGATTTGACTCACGGGATTAAAAAAATCGGATTTTTTTCACCCTGGACTTGACTCCCGGGATCAGAAAAATCTGATTTTTTTCACCCTGGACTTGACTCCCGGGATAAAAAAATCAGATTTTTTTCACCCTGGACTTTACTCACGGTATCAGGAAAATGGGATTTTTTTCACCCTGGACTTTACTCATGGTATCAGGAAAATCTGATTTTTTTCACCCTGGACGACTCCCGGGATCAAAAAAATCGGATGTTTTTCACCCTGGACTTGACTCACGGTATCAGGAAAATCTGATTTTTTTCACCCTGGACTTTACTACCGGGATCAAAAAACTCGGATTTTTTTCACCCTGGACTTGACTCACGGTATCAGGAAAATCTGATTTTTTTCACCCTGGACTTTACTCCCGGGATCAAAAAAAACGGATTTTTTTCACCCTGGACTTGACTCACGGTATCAGGAAAATCTGATTTTTTTCACCCTGGACCTTACTCCCGGGCTGAAAAAAATCGGATTTTTTTCACCCTGGACTTGACTCACGGTATCTGGAAAATCTTATTTTTTTCGCCCTGGACTTTACTCACGTCATCAGGAAAATGGGATTTTTTTCACCCTGGACTTGACTCCCGGGATAAAAAAATCGGATTTTTTTCACCCTGGACTTTACTCATGGTATCAGGAAAATGGGATTTTTTTCACCCTGGACTTGACTCACGGTATCAGAAAAATCTGATTTTTTTCACCCTGGACTTGACTCCCGGGATAAAAAATCGGATTTTTTTCACCCTGGACTTTACTCACGGTATCAGGAAAATGGGATTTTTTTCACCCTGGACTTGACTCACGGTATCAGGAAAATCTGATTTTTTTCACCCTGGACTTGATTCCCGGGATCAAAAAAATCGGATTTTTTTCACCCTGGACTTGACTCACGGTATCAGGAAAATCTGATTTTTTTCACCCTGGACTTTACTCCCGGGATGAAAAAAATCGGATTTTTTTCACCCTGGACTTGACTCACGGTATCAGGAAAATCTGATTTTTTTCACCCTGGACTTTACTCCCGGGATCAAAAAAATCGGATGTTTTTCACCCTGGACTTGACTCACGGTATCAGGAAAATCTGATTTTTTTCACCCTGGACTTTACTACCGGGATCAAAAAACTCGGATTTTTTTCACCCTGGACTTGACTCACGGTATCAGGAAAATCTGATTTTTTTCACCCTGGACTTTACTCCCGGGATCAAAAAAAACGGATTTTTTTCACCCTGGACTTGACTCACGGTATCAGGAAAATCTGATTTTTTTCACCCTGGACCTTACTCCCGGGCTGAAAAAAATCGGATTTTTTTCACCCTGGACTTGACTCACGGTATCTGGAAAATCTTATTTTTTTCGCCCTGGACTTTACTCACGTCATCAGGAAAATGGGATTTTTTTCACCCTGGACTTGACTCCCGGGATAAAAAAATCGGATTTTTTTCACCCTGGACTTTACTCATGGTATCAGGAAAATGGGATTTTTTTCACCCTGGACTTGACTCACGGTATCAGAAAAATCTGATTTTTTTCACCCTGGACTTGACTCCCGGGATAAAAAATCGGATTTTTTTCACCCTGGACTTTACTCACGGTATCAGGAAAATGGGATTTTTTTCACCCTGGACTTGACTCACGGTATCAGGAAAATCTGATTTTTTTCACCCTGGACTTGATTCCCGGGATCAAAAAAATCGGATTTTTTTCACCCTGGACTTGACTCACGGTATCAGGAAAATCTGATTTTTTTCACCCTGGACTTTACTCCCGGGATGAAAAAAATCGGATTTTTTTCACCCTGGACTTGACTCACGGTATCAGGAAAATCTGATTTTTTTCACCCTGGACTTGACTCACGGTATCAGGAAAATGGGATTTTTTTCACCCTGGATTTGACTCACGGGATTAAAAAAATCTGATTTTTTTCACCCTGAACTTGACTCCCAGGATCAAAAAAATCTGATTTTTTTCACCCTGGACTTTACTCACGGTATCAGGATAATGGGATTTTTTTCACCCTGGACTTGACTCACGGTATCAGGAAAATCTGATTTTTTTCACCCTGGACTTTACTCACGGTATCAGGAAAATGGGATTTTTTTCACCCTGGACTTGACTCACGGTATCAGGAAAATCTGATTTTTTTCACCCTGGACTTGACTCCCGGGATCAAAAAAATCTGCTTTTTTTCACCCTGGACTTTACTCCCGGGATGAAAAAAATCCGATTTTTTTCACCCTGAACTTTACTCACGGTATCAGAAAAATCGGATTTTTTCACCCTGGACTTGACTCCCGGGATCAAACAAATCGGATTTTTTTCACCCTGGACTTGACTCACCGTATCAGGAAAATCTGATTTTTTTCACCCTGAACTTTACTCACGGTATCAGAAAAATCGGATTTTTTCACCCTGGACTTGACTCACGGCATCAGAAAAATCTGATTTTTTTCACACTGGATTTGACTCACGGGATTAAAAAAATCGGATTTTTTTCACCCTGGACTTGACTCCCGGGATCAGAAAAATCTGATTTTTTTCACCCTGGACTTGACTCCCGGGATAAAAAAATCAGATTTTTTTCACCCTGGACTTTACTCACGGTATCAGGAAAATGGGATTTTTTTCACCCTGGACTTTACTCATGGTATCAGGAAAATCTGATTTTTTTCACCCTGGACGACTCCCGGGATCAAAAAAATCGGATGTTTTTCACCCTGGACTTGACTCACGGTATCAGGAAAATCTGATTTTTTTCACCCTGGACTTTACTACCGGGATCAAAAAACTCGGATTTTTTTCACCCTGGACTTGACTCACGGTATCAGGAAAATCTGATTTTTTTCACCCTGGACTTTACTCCCGGGATCAAAAAAAACGGATTTTTTTCACCCTGGACTTGACTCACGGTATCAGGAAAATCTGATTTTTTTCACCCTGGACCTTACTCCCGGGCTGAAAAAAATCGGATTTTTTTCACCCTGGACTTGACTCACGGTATCTGGAAAATCTGATTTTTTTCACCCTGGACTTTACTCACGTCATCAGGAAAATGGGATTTTTTTCACCCTGGACTTGACTCCCGGGATAAAAAAATCGGATTTTTTTCACCCTGGACTTTACTCATGGTATCAGGAAAATGGGATTTTTTTCACCCTGGACTTGACTCACGGTATCAGAAAAATCTGATTTTTTTCACCCTGGACTTGACTCCCGGGATAAAAAATCGGATTTTTTTCACCCTGGACTTTACTCACGGTATCAGGAAAATGGGATTTTTTTCACCCTGGACTTGACTCTCGGTATCAGGAAAATCTGATTTTTTTCACCCTGGACTTGATTCCCGGGATCAAAAAAATCGGATTTTTTTCACCCTGGACTTGACTCACGGTATCAGGAAAATCTGATTTTTTTCACCCTGGACTTTACTCCCGGGATGAAAAAAATCGGATTTTTTTCACCCTGGACTTGACTCACGGTATCAGGAAAATCTGATTTTTTTCACCCTGGACTTGACTCACGGTATCAGGAAAATGGGATTTTTTTCACCCTGGATTTGACTCACGGGATTAAAAAAATCTGATTTTTTTCACCCTGAACTTGACTCCCAGGATCAAAAAAATCTGATTTTTTTCACCCTGGACTTTACTCACGGTATCAGGATAATGGGATTTTTTTCACCCTGGACTTGACTCACGGTATCAGGAAAATCTGATTTTTTTCACCCTGGACTTTACTCACGGTATCAGGAAAATGGGATTTTTTTCACCCTGGACTTGACTCACGGTATCAGGAAAATCTGATTTTTTTCACCCTGGACTTGACTCCCGGGATCAAAAAAATCTGCTTTTTTTCACCCTGGACTTTACTCCCGGGATGAAAAAAATCCGATTTTTTTCACCCTGAACTTTACTCACGGTATCAGAAAAATCGGATTTTTTCACCCTGGACTTGACTCCCGGGATCAAACAAATCGGATTTTTTTCACCCTGGACTTGACTCACCGTATCAGGAAAATCTGATTTTTTTCACCCTGAACTTTACTCACGGTATCAGAAAAATCGGATTTTTTCACCCTGGACTTGACTCACGGCATCAGAAAAATCTGATTTTTTTCACACTGGATTTGACTCACGGGATTAAAAAAATCGGATTTTTTTCACCCTGGACTTGACTCCCGGGATCAAAAAAATCGGATTTTTTTCACCCTGGACTTGACTCACGGTATCAGGAAAATCTGATTTTTTTCATCCTGGACTTTACTCATGGTATCAGGAAAATCGGAATTTTTTTCACCCTGGACTTGACTCACGGTATCAGAAAAATCGGATTTTTTTCACCCTGGACTTGACTCACGGCATCAGTCAAATCGGGTTTTTTTCACACTGGATTTGACTCACCGGATTAAAAAAATCGGATTTTTTTCACCCTGGACTTGACTCACCGTATCAGGAAAATCTGATTTTTTTCACCCTGGACTTTACTCACGGTATCAGGAAAATGGGATTTTTTTCTCCCTGGACTTGACTCACGGTATCAGGAAAATATTATTTCTTTCACCCTGGACTTGACTCCAGGGATCAAAAAAATCGGATTTTTTTCACCCTGGACTTGACTCATGGTATCAGGAAAATCTGATTTTTTTCACCCTGGACTTGACTCCCGGGATCAAAAAAATCGAATTTTTTTCACCCTGGACTTTACTCACGGTATCAGGAAAATCTGATTTTTTTCACCCTGGACTTGACTCTCGGGATCAAAAAAATAGGATTTTTTTCACCCTAGACTTGACTCACGGTATCAGAAAAATCGGATTTTTTCACCCTGGACTTGACTCCCGGGATCAAAAAAATCGGATTTTTTTCAGCCTGGAATTGACTCACGTTATCAGGAAAATCTGATTTTTTTCATCCTGGACTTTACTCACGGTATTAGGAAAATGGGATTTTTTTCACCCTGGACTTGACTCACGGTATCAGAAATATCTGATTTTTTTCACTCTGGACTTGACTACCGGGATCAAAAAAATCTCATTTTTTTCACCCTGGACTTTACTCATGGTATCAGGAAAATGGGATTTTTTTCACCCTGGACTTGACTCACGGTATCAGAAAAATCTGATTTTTTTCACCCTGGACTTGACTCCCGGGATAAAAAAATCGGATTTTTTTCACCCTGGACTTTACTCACGGTATCAGGAAAATGGGATTTTTTTCACCCTGGACTTGACTCACGGTATCAGGAAAATCTGATTTTTTTCACCCTGGACTTGATTCCCGGGATCAAAAAAATCGGATTTTTTTCACCCTGGACTTGACTCACGGTATCAGGAAAATCTGATTTTTTTCACCCTGGACTTGACTCACGGTATCAGGAAAATGGGATTTTTTTCACCCTGGATTTGACTCACGGGATTAAAAAAATCTGATTTTTTTCACCCTGAACTTGACTCCCAGGATCAAAAAAATCTGATTTTTTTCACCCTGGACTTTACTCACGGTATCAGGAAAATGGGATTTTTTTCACCCTGGACTTGACTCACGGTATCAGGAAAATCTGATTTTTTTCACCCTGGACTTTACTCACGGTATCAGGAAAATGGGATTTTTTTCACCCTGGACTTTCCTCACGGTATCAGGAAAATCTGATTTTTTTCACCCTGGACTTGACTCCCGGGATCAAAAAAATCTGCTTTTTTTCACCCTGGACTTTTCTCACGGGATGAAAAAAATCCGATTTTTTTCACCCTGAACTTTACTCACGGTATCAGAAAAATCGGATTTTTTCACCCTGGACTTGACTCCCGGGATCAAACAAATCGGATTTTTTTCACCCTGGACTTGACTCACCGTATCAGGAAAATCTGCTTTTTTTCACCCTGAACTTTACTCACGGTATCAGAAAAATCGGATTTTTTCACCCTGGACTTGACTCTCGGGATCAAACAAATCGGATTTTTTTCACCCTGGACTTGACTCACCGTATCAGGAAAATCTGATTTTTTTCACCCTGGACTTTACTCACAGTATCAGGAAAATGGGATTTTTTTCACCCTGGACTTGACTCAGGGTATCAGGAAAATCTGATTTTTTTCATCCTGGACTTTACTCACGGTATTAGAAACATGGGATTTTTTTCACCCTGGCCTTGACTCACGGTATCAGAAATATCTGATTTTTTTCACTCTGGACTTGACTCCAGGGATCAAAAAAATTGGATTTTTTTCACCCTGGACTTGACTCACGGTATCAGAAAAATCTGATTTTTTTCACCCTGGACTTTACTCATGGTATCAGGAAAATGGGATTTTTTTCACCCTGGGCTTGACTCACGTTATCAGAAAAATCTGATTTTTTTCACCCTGGACTTGACTCCCGGGATAAAAAAATCAGATTTTTTTCACCCTGGACTTTACTCACGGTATCAGGAAAATGGGATTTTTTTCACCCTGGACTTTACTCATGGTATCAGGAAAATCTGATTTTTTTCACCCTGGACGACTCCCGGGATCAAAAAAATCGGATGTTTTTCACCCTGGACTTGACTCACGGTATCAGGAAAATCTGATTTTTTTCACCCTGGACTTTACTACCGGGATCAAAAAACTCGGATTTTTTTCACCCTGGACTTGACTCACGGTATCAGGAAAATCTGATTTTTTTCACCCTGGACTTTACTCACGGTATCAGGAAAATGGGATTTTTTCACCCTGGACTTGACTCACGGTATCAGGAAAATCTGATTTTTTTCACCCTGGACTTTACTCCCGGGATCAAAAAAAAAACGGATTTTTTTCACCCTGGACTTGACTCACGGTATCAGGAAAATCTGATTTTTTTCACCCTGGACCTTACTCCCGGGCTGAAAAAAATCGGATTTTTTTCACCCTGGACTTGACTCACGGTATCAGGAAAATCTGATTTTTTTCACCCTGGACTTTACTCACGTCATCAGGAAAATGGGATTTTTTTCACCCTGGACTTGACTCATGGTATCAGGAAAATCTGATTTTTTTCATGCTGGACTTTACTCACGGTATCAGGAAAATGGGATTTTTTTCACCCTGGATTTGACTCACGGTATCAGGAAAATCTGATTTTTTTCACCCTGGACTTTACTCCTGGGATAAAAAAAACCGGATTTTTTCACCCTGGACTTGACTCACGGTATCAGGAAAATCTGATGTTTTTTCACCCTGGAGTTTACTCACGGTATCAGGAAAATGGGATTTTTTTCACCCTGGATTTGACTCAAGGGATTAAAAAAATGTGATTTTTTTCACCCTGGACTTGACTCCCAGGATCAAAAAAATCGGATTTTTTTCACCCTGGACTTGACTCACGGTATCAGGAAAATCTGATTTTTTTCACCCTGGACTTTACTCACGGTATCAGGAAAATGGGATTTTTTTCACCCTGGACTTGACTCACGGTATCAGGAAAATCTGATTTTTTTCACCCTGGAGTTTACTCACGGTATCAGGAAAATGGGATTTTTTTCACCCTGGATTTGACTCAAGGGATTAAAAAAATCTGATTTTTTTCACCCTGGACTTGACTCCCAGGATCAAAAAAATCTGATTTTTTTCACCCTGGACTTTACTCACGGTATCAGGAAAATGGGATTTTTTTCTCCCTGGACTTGACTCACGGTATCAGGAAAATCTGATTTTTTTCACCCTGGACTTTACTCACGGTATCAGGAAAATGGGATTTTTTTCACCCTGGACTTGACTCACGGTATCAGGAAAATCTGATTTTTTTCACCCTGGACTTGACTCCCGGGATCAAAAAAATCGGACTTTTTTTCACCCTGGACTTGACTCACGGTATCAGGAAAATCTGCTTTTTTTCACCCTGGACTTTACTCCCGGGATGAAAAAAATCGGATTTTTTTCACCCTGAACTTTACTCACGGTATCAGAAAAATCGGATTTTTTCACCCTGGACTTGACTCCCGGGATCAAAAAAATCTGATTTTTTCACCCTGGACTTGATTCACGGGATCAAAAAAATTGGGTTTTTTTCACCCTGGACTTTACTCACGGTATCAGGAAAATGGGATTTTTTTCACCCTGGACTTGACTCACGTTATCAGAAAAATCTGATTTTTTTCACCCTGGACTTGACTCCCGGGATAAAAAATCAGATTTTTTTCACCCTGGACTTTACTCACGGTATCAGGAAAATGGGATTTTTTTCACACTGGACTTTACTCATGGTATCAGGAAAATCTGATTTTTTTCACCCTGGACGACTCCCGGGATCAAAAAAATCGGATGTTTTTCACCCTGGACTTGACTCACGGTATCAGGAAAATCTGATTTTTTTCACCCTGGACTTTACTACCGGGATCAAAAAACTCGGATTTTTTTCACCCTGGACTTGACTCACGGTATCAGGAAAATCTGATTTTTTTCACCCTGGACTTTACTCACGGTATCAGGAAAATGGGATTTTTTCACCCTGGACTTGACTCACGGTATCAGGAAAATCTGATTTTTTTCACCCTGGACTTTACTCCCGGGATCAAAAAAAACGGATTTTTTTCACCCTGGACTTGACTCACGGTATCAGGAAAATCTGATTTTTTTCACCCTGGACTTGACTCCCAGGATCAAAAAAATCGGATTTTTTTCACCCTGGACTTTACTCACGGTATCAGGAAAATGGGATTTTTTTCTCCCTGGACTTGACTCACGGTATCAGGAAAATCTGATTTTTTTCACCCTGGACTTTACTCACGGTATCAGGAAAATGGGATTTTTTTCACCCTGGACTTGACTCACGGTATCAGGAAAATCTGTTTTTTTTCACCCTGGACTTGACTCCCGGGATCAAAAAAATCGGACTTTTTTTCACCCTGGACTTGACTCACGGTATCAGGAAAATCTGCTTTTTTTCACCCTGGACTTTACTCCCGGGATGAAAAAAATCGGATTTTTTTCACCCTGAACTTTACTCACGGTATCAGAAAAATCGGATTTTTTCACCCTGGACTTGACTCCCGGGATCAAAAAAATCTGATTTTTTTCACCCTGGACTTGATTCACGGGATCAAAAAAATTGGGTTTTTTTCACCCTGGACTTTACTCACGGTATCAGGAAAATGGGATTTTTTTCACCCTGGACTTGACTCACGGTATCAGGAAAATCTGATTTTTTTCACCCTGGACTTTACTCACGGTATCAGGAAAATGGGATTTTTTTCACCCTGGACTTGACTCACGGTATCAGGAAAATCTGATTTTTTTCACCCTGGACTTTACTCACGGTATCAGGAAAATGGGATTTTTTTCACCCTGGACTTGACTCACGGTATCAGGAAAATCTGATTTTTTTTCACCCTGGACTTTACTCCCGGGATCAAAAACAACGGATTTTTTTCACCCTGGACTTGACTCACGGTATCAGGAAAATCTGATTTTTTTCACCCTGGACTTTACTCCCGGGCTGAAAAAAATCGGATTTTTTTCACCCTAGACTTTACTCCCGGGCTGAAAAAAATCGGATTTTTTTCACCCTGGACTTGACTCACGGTATCAGGAAAATCTGATTTTTTTCACCCTGGACTTTACTCACGTCATCAGGAAAATGGGATTTTTTTCACCCTGGACTTGACTCACGGTATCAGGAAAATCTGATTTTTTTCACCCTGGACATTACTCCTGGGATAAAAAAAACCGGATTTTTTCACCCTGGACTTGACTCACGGTATCAGGAAAATCTGATTTTTTTCACCCTGGAGTTTACTCACGGTATCAGGAAAATCTGATTTTTTCACCCTGGATTTGACTCAAGGGATTAAAAAAATCTGATTTTTTTCACCCTGGACTTGACTCCCAGGATCAAAAAAATCGGATTTTTTTCACCCTGGATTTTACTCACGGTATCAGGAAAATGGGATTTTTTTCTCCCTGGACTTGACTCACGGTATCAGGAAAATCTGATTTTTTTCACCCTGGACTTTACTCACGGTATCAGGAAAATGGGATTTTTTTCACCCTGGACTTGACTCACGGTATCAGGAAAATCTGATTTTTTTCACCCTGGACTTGACTCCCGGGATCAAAAAAATCGGACTTTTTTTCACCCTGGACTTGACTCACCGTATCAGGAAAATCTGCTTTTTTTCACCCTGGACTTTACTCCCGGGATGAAAAAAATCGGATTTTTTTCACCCTGAACTTTACTCACGGTATCAGAAAAATCGGATTTTTTCACCCTGGACTTGACTCCCGGGATCAAAAAAATCTGATTTTTTTCACCCTGGACTTGATTCACGGGATCAAAAAAATTGGATTTTTTTCACCCTGGACTTGACTCACGGTATCAGAAAAATCTGATTTTTTTTCACCCTGGACTTGACTCACGTTATCAGAAAAATCTGATTTTTTTTCACCCAGGACTTGACTCGGGATCAAAAAATCTGATTTTTTTCACCCTGGACTTGACTCATGGTATCAGGAACATCTGATTTTTTTCATCCTGGACGTTACTCACGGTATCTGGAAAATCTGATTTTTTTCACCCAGGACTTGACTCATGGTATCAGAAAAATCTGATTTTTTTCACCCTGGACTTGACTCACAGTATCAGGAAAATCTGATTTTTTTCACCCTGGACTTTACTCACGGTATCAGGAAAATGGGATTTTTTCACCCTGGACTTGACTCACGGCATCAGAAAAATCTGATTTTTTTCACCGTGGACTTTACTCACGGTATTAGAAACATGGGA
The DNA here is from genome assembly GCA_035047305.1 of Bradypodion pumilum. NCBI lineage: Eukaryota > Metazoa > Chordata > Lepidosauria > Squamata > Chamaeleonidae > Bradypodion > Bradypodion pumilum. Next base: position 165,562,304 of record JAWDJD010000005.1, on the reverse strand, counting down.
TTTTTTTCACCCTGGCCTTGACTCACGGTATCAGAAATATCTGATTTTTTTCACTCTGGACTTGACTCCAGGGATCAAAAAAATTGGATTTTTTTCACCCTGGACTTGACTCACGGTATCAGAAAAATCTGATTTTTTTCACCCTGGACTTTACTCATGGTATCAGGAAAATGGGATTTTTTTCACCCTGGGCTTGACTCACGTTATCAGAAAAATCTGATTTTTTTCACCCTGGACTTGACTCCCGGGATAAAAAAATCAGATTTTTTTCACCCTGGACTTTACTCACGGTATCAGGAAAATGGGATTTTTTTCACCCTGGACTTTACTCATGGTATCAGGAAAATCTGATTTTTTTCACCCTGGACGACTCCCGGGATCAAAAAAATCGGATGTTTTTCACCCTGGACTTGACTCACGGTATCAGGAAAATCTGATTTTTTTCACCCTGGACTTTACTACCGGGATCAAAAAACTCGGATTTTTTTCACCCTGGACTTGACTCACGGTATCAGGAAAATCTGATTTTTTTCACCCTGGACTTTACTCACGGTATCAGGAAAATGGGATTTTTTCACCCTGGACTTGACTCACGGTATCAGGAAAATCTGATTTTTTTCACCCTGGACTTTACTCCCGGGATCAAAAAAAAAACGGATTTTTTTCACCCTGGACTTGACTCACGGTATCAGGAAAATCTGATTTTTTTCACCCTGGACCTTACTCCCGGGCTGAAAAAAATCGGATTTTTTTCACCCTGGACTTGACTCACGGTATCAGGAAAATCTGATTTTTTTCACCCTGGACTTTACTCACGTCATCAGGAAAATGGGATTTTTTTCACCCTGGACTTGACTCACGGTATCAGGAAAATCTGATTTTTTTCATGCTGGACTTTACTCACGGTATCAGGAAAATGGGATTTTTTTCACCCTGGATTTGACTCACGGTATCAGGAAAATCTGATTTTTTTCACCCTGGACTTTACTCCTGGGATAAAAAAAACCGGATTTTTTCACCCTGGACTTGACTCACGGTATCAGGAAAATCTGATGTTTTTTCACCCTGGAGTTTACTCACGGTATCAGGAAAATGGGATTTTTTTCACCCTGGATTTGACTCAAGGGATTAAAAAAATGTGATTTTTTTCACCCTGGACTTGACTCCCAGGATCAAAAAAATCGGATTTTTTTCACCCTGGACTTGACTCACGGTATCAGGAAAATCTGATTTTTTTCACCCTGGACTTTACTCACGGTATCAGGAAAATGGGATTTTTTTCACCCTGGACTTGACTCACGGTATCAGGAAAATCTGATTTTTTTCACCCTGGAGTTTACTCACGGTATCAGGAAAATGGGATTTTTTTCACCCTGGATTTGACTCAAGGGATTAAAAAAATCTGATTTTTTTCACCCTGGACTTGACTCCCAGGATCAAAAAAATCGGATTTTTTTCACCCTGGACTTGACTCACGGTATCAGGAAAATCTGATTTTTTTCACCCTGGACTTTACTCACGGTATCAGGAAAATGGGATTTTTTTCTCCCTGGACTTGACTCACGGTATCAGGAAAATCTGATTTTTTTCACCCTGGACTTTACTCACGGTATCAGGAAAATGGGATTTTTTTCACCCTGGACTTGACTCACGGTATCAGGAAAATCTGATTTTTTTCACCCTGGACTTGACTCCCGGGATCAAAAAAATCGGACTTTTTTTCACCCTGGACTTGACTCACGGTATCAGGAAAATCTGCTTTTTTTCACCCTGGACTTTACTCCCGGGATGAAAAAAATCGGATTTTTTTCACCCTGAACTTTACTCACGGTATCAGAAAAATCGGATTTTTTCACCCTGGACTTGACTCCCGGGATCAAAAAAATCTGATTTTTTCACCCTGGACTTGATTCACGGGATCAAAAAAATTGGGTTTTTTTCACCCTGGACTTTACTCACGGTATCAGGAAAATGGGATTTTTTTCACCCTGGACTTGACTCACGTTATCAGAAAAATCTGATTTTTTTCACCCTGGACTTGACTCCCGGGATAAAAAATCAGATTTTTTTCACCCTGGACTTTACTCACGGTATCAGGAAAATGGGATTTTTTTCACACTGGACTTTACTCATGGTATCAGGAAAATCTGATTTTTTTCACCCTGGACGACTCCCGGGATCAAAAAAATCGGATGTTTTTCACCCTGGACTTGACTCACGGTATCAGGAAAATCTGATTTTTTTCACCCTGGACTTTACTACCGGGATCAAAAAACTCGGATTTTTTTCACCCTGGACTTGACTCACGGTATCAGGAAAATCTGATTTTTTTCACCCTGGACTTTACTCACGGTATCAGGAAAATGGGATTTTTTCACCCTGGACTTGACTCACGGTATCAGGAAAATCTGATTTTTTTCACCCTGGACTTTACTCCCGGGATCAAAAAAAACGGATTTTTTTCACCCTGGACTTGACTCACGGTATCAGGAAAATCTGATTTTTTTCACCCTGGACTTGACTCCCAGGATCAAAAAAATCGGATTTTTTTCACCCTGGACTTTACTCACGGTATCAGGAAAATGGGATTTTTTTCTCCCTGGACTTGACTCACGGTATCAGGAAAATCTGATTTTTTTCACCCTGGACTTTACTCACGGTATCAGGAAAATGGGATTTTTTTCACCCTGGACTTGACTCACGGTATCAGGAAAATCTGTTTTTTTTCACCCTGGACTTGACTCCCGGGATCAAAAAAATCGGACTTTTTTTCACCCTGGACTTGACTCACGGTATCAGGAAAATCTGCTTTTTTTCACCCTGGACTTTACTCCCGGGATGAAAAAAATCGGATTTTTTTCACCCTGAACTTTACTCACGGTATCAGAAAAATCGGATTTTTTCACCCTGGACTTGACTCCCGGGATCAAAAAAATCTGATTTTTTTCACCCTGGACTTGATTCACGGGATCAAAAAAATTGGGTTTTTTTCACCCTGGACTTTACTCACGGTATCAGGAAAATGGGATTTTTTTCACCCTGGACTTGACTCACGGTATCAGGAAAATCTGATTTTTTTCACCCTGGACTTTACTCACGGTATCAGGAAAATGGGATTTTTTTCACCCTGGACTTGACTCACGGTATCAGGAAAATCTGATTTTTTTCACCCTGGACTTTACTCACGGTATCAGGAAAATGGGATTTTTTTCACCCTGGACTTGACTCACGGTATCAGGAAAATCTGATTTTTTTTCACCCTGGACTTTACTCCCGGGATCAAAAACAACGGATTTTTTTCACCCTGGACTTGACTCACGGTATCAGGAAAATCTGATTTTTTTCACCCTGGACTTTACTCCCGGGCTGAAAAAAATCGGATTTTTTTCACCCTAGACTTTACTCCCGGGCTGAAAAAAATCGGATTTTTTTCACCCTGGACTTGACTCACGGTATCAGGAAAATCTGATTTTTTTCACCCTGGACTTTACTCACGTCATCAGGAAAATGGGATTTTTTTCACCCTGGACTTGACTCACGGTATCAGGAAAATCTGATTTTTTTCACCCTGGACATTACTCCTGGGATAAAAAAAACCGGATTTTTTCACCCTGGACTTGACTCACGGTATCAGGAAAATCTGATTTTTTTCACCCTGGAGTTTACTCACGGTATCAGGAAAATCTGATTTTTTCACCCTGGATTTGACTCAAGGGATTAAAAAAATCTGATTTTTTTCACCCTGGACTTGACTCCCAGGATCAAAAAAATCGGATTTTTTTCACCCTGGATTTTACTCACGGTATCAGGAAAATGGGATTTTTTTCTCCCTGGACTTGACTCACGGTATCAGGAAAATCTGATTTTTTTCACCCTGGACTTTACTCACGGTATCAGGAAAATGGGATTTTTTTCACCCTGGACTTGACTCACGGTATCAGGAAAATCTGATTTTTTTCACCCTGGACTTGACTCCCGGGATCAAAAAAATCGGACTTTTTTTCACCCTGGACTTGACTCACCGTATCAGGAAAATCTGCTTTTTTTCACCCTGGACTTTACTCCCGGGATGAAAAAAATCGGATTTTTTTCACCCTGAACTTTACTCACGGTATCAGAAAAATCGGATTTTTTCACCCTGGACTTGACTCCCGGGATCAAAAAAATCTGATTTTTTTCACCCTGGACTTGATTCATGGGATCAAAAAAATTGGGTTTTTTTCACCCTGGACTTTACTCACGGTATCAGGAAAATGGGATTTTTTTCACCCTGGACTTGACTCACGGTATCAGGAAAATCTGATTTTTTTCACCCTGGACTTTACTCACGGTATCAGGAAAATGGGATTTTTTTCACCCTGGACTTGACTCACGGTATCAGGAAAATCTGATTTTTTTCACCCTGGACTTGACTCCCGGGATCAAAAAAATCGGACTTTTTTTCACCCTGGACTTGACTCACGGTATCAGGAAAATCTGCTTTTTTTCACCCTGGACTTTACTCCCGGGATGAAAAAAATCGGATTTTTTTCACCCTGGACTTGACTCACGGTATCAGAAAAATCGGATTTTTTTCACCCTGGACTTGACTCCCGGGATCAAAAAAATCTGATTTTTTTCACCCTGGACTTGATTCACGGGATCAAAAAAATTGGGTTTTTTTCACCCTGGACTTTACTCACGGTATCAGGAAAATGGGATTTTTTTCACCCTGGAGTTTACTCACAGTATCAGGAAAATGGGATTTTTTTCACCCTGCATTTGACTCACGGGATTAAAAAAATCTGATTTTTTTCACCCTGGACTTGACTCCCAGGATCAAAAAAATCGGATTTTTTTCACCCTGGACTTTACTCACGGTATCAGGAAAATGGGATTTTTTTCACCCTGGACTTGACTCACGGTATCAGGAAAATCTGATTTTTTTCACCCTGGACTTTACTCACGGTATCAGGAAAATGGGATTTTTTTCACCCTGGACTTGACTCACGGTATCAGGAAAATCTGATTTTTTTCACCCTGGACTTGACTCCCGGGATCAAAAAAATCGGACTTTTTTTCACCCTGGACTTGACTCAAGGTATCAGGAAAATCTGCTTTTTTTCACCCTGGACTTTACTCCCGGGATGAAAAAAATCGGATTTTTTTCACCCTGAACTTTACTCACGGTATCAGAAAAATCGGATTTTTTCACCCTGGACTTGACTCCCGGGATCAAAAAAATCTGATTTTTTTCACCCTGGACTTGATTCACGGGATCAAAAAAATTGGATTTTTTTCACCCTGGACTTGACTCACGGTATCAGAAAAATCTGATTTTTTTTCACCCTGGACTTGACTCACGTTATCAGAAAAATCTGATTTTTTTTCACCCAGGACTTGACTCGGGATCAAAAAATCTGATTTTTTTCACCCTGGACTTGACTCACGGTATCAGGAACATCTGATTTTTTTCATCCTGGACGTTACTCACGGTATCTGGAAAATCTGATTTTTTTCACCCAGGACTTGACTCATGGTATCAGAAAAATCTGATTTTTTTCACCCTGGACTTGACTCACAGTATCAGGAAAATCTGATTTTTTTCACCCTGGACTTTACTCACGGTATCAGGAAAATGGGATTTTTTCACCCTGGACTTGACTCACGGCATCAGAAAAATCTGATTTTTTTCACCGTGGACTTGTCTCACGGGATCAAAAAATCTGATTTTTTTCACCCTGGATTTGACCCAATGTATTAAGAACATCTGATTTTTTTCATCCTGGACTTTACTCACGGTATCTGGAAAATCTGATTTTTTTCACCCTGGACTTGACTCACGGTATCAGGAAAATCAGATTTTTTTCATCCTGGACTTTACTCACGGTATCAGGAAAATCTGATTTTTTTTCACCCTGGACTTGACTCACGGTATCAGGAAAATCTGATTTTTTTCATCCTGGACTTTACTCACGGTATCAGGAAAATGGGATTTTTTTCACCCTGGACTTGCCTCACGGGATCAGAAAAATCTGATCTTTTTCACCCTGGACTTGACTCACGGGATCAAAAAAATCTGATTTTTTTCACCCTGGACTTGCCTCACGGGATCAGAAAAATCTGATCTTTTTCACCCTGGACTTGACTCACGGTATCAGGAAAATCTGATTTTTTTCACCCTGGACTTGACTCACGGGATCAAAAAAATCTGATTTTTTTCACCCTGGACTTGACTCACGGTATCAGGAAAATCTGATTTTTTTCATTCTGGACTTTACTCACGGTATCAGGAAAATCTGATTTTTTTTCACCCTGGACTTGACTCATGGTATCAGGAAAATCTGATTTTTTTCACCCTGGACTGTACTCACGGTATGAGGAAATTTGATTCTTTTCACCATGGACTTGACTCACGGTATCAGAAAAATCAGATTTTTTTCACCCTGGACTTGACTCACGGCATCAGAAAAATCTGATTTTTTTCACCCAGCACTTGACTCACGGTATCAGAAAAATCTGATTTTTTTCACCCAGCACTTGACTCACGGTATCAGGAAAATCTGATTTTTTTCACCCTGGACTTTACTCACGGTATCAGGAAAATCTGATTTTTTTCACCCTGGACTTGTCTCACGGGATCAAAAAATCTGATTTTTTTCCCCCTGGATTTGACTCAAGGTATCAGGAACATCTGATTTTTTTCATCCTGGACTTCACTCACGGTATCTGGAAAATCTGATTTTTTTCATCCTGGACTTTACTCACGGTATCAGGAAAATCTGATTTTTTTCATCCTGGACATGACTCACGGCATCAGAAAAATCTGATTTTTTTTCACCCAGGACTTGACTCGGGATCAAAAAATCAGATTTTTTTCACCCTGGACTTGACTCACGGTATCAGGAACATCTGATTTTTTTCATCCTGGACGTTACTCACGGTATCTGGAAAATCTGATTTTTTTCACCCAGGACTTGACTCATGGTATCAGAAAAATCTGATTTTTTTCACCATGGACTTGACTCACAGTATCAGGAAAATCTGATTTTTTTCACCCTGGACTTTACTCACGGTATCAGGAAAATGGGATTTTTTCACCCTGGACTTGACTCACGGCATCAGAAAAATCTGATTTTTTTCAAGGTGGACTTGTCTCACGGGATCAAAAAATCTGATTTTTTTCACCCTGGATTTGACTCAATGTATTAGGAACATCTGATTTTTTTCATCCTGGACTTTACTCACGGTATCTGGAAAATCTGATTTTTTTCACCCTGGACTTGACTCACGGTATCAGGAAAATCTGATTTTTTTCATCCTGGACTTTACTCATGGTATCAGGAACATCTGATTTTTTTCACCCTGGACTTGACTCACGGTATCAGGAAAATCTGCTTTTTTTCACCCTGGACTTTACTCCCGGGATGAAAAAAATCGGATTTTTTTTCACCCTGAACTTTACTCACGGTATCAGAAAAATCTGATTTTTTCACCCTGGACTTGCCTCACGGGATCAGAAAAATCTGATCTTTTTCACCCTGGACTTGACTCACGGGATCAAAAAAATCTGATTTTTTTCACCCTGGACTTGCCTCACGGGATCAGAAAAATCTGATCTTTTTCACCCTGGACTTAACTCACGGTATCAGGAAAATCTGATTTTTTTTCACCCTGGACTTGACTCACGGGATCAAAAAAATCGGATTTTTTTCACCCTGGACTTGACTCACGGTATCAGGAAAATCTGATTTTTTTCATTCTGGACTTTACTCACGGTATCAGGAAAATCTGATTTTTTTTCACCCTGGACTTGACTCATGGTATCAGGAAAATCTGATTTTTTTCACCCTGGACTGTACTCACGGTATGAGGAAATTTGATTCTTTTCACCATGGACTTGACTCACGGTATCAGAAAAATCAGATTTTTTTCACCCTGGACTTGACTCACGGCATCAGAAAAATCTGATTTTTTTCACCCAGCACTTGACTCACGGTATCAGAAAAATCTGATTTTTTTCACCCTGGACTTGACTCCCGGGATCAAAAAAATCTGATTTTTTTCACCCTGGACTTGATTCACGGGATCAAAAAAATTGGGTTTTTTTCACCCTGGACTTTACTCACGGTATCAGGAAAATGGGATTTTTTTCACCCTGGACTTGACTCACGGTATCAGGAAAATCTGATTTTTTTCACCCTGGACTTGACTCCCGGGATCAAAAAAATCGGACTTTTTTTCACCCTGGACTTGACTCACGGTATCAGGAAAATCTGCTTTTTTTCACCCTGGACTTTACTCCCGGGATGAAAAAAATCGGATTTTTTTCACCCTGAACTTTACTCACGGTATCAGAAAAATCGGATTTTTTCACCCTGGACTTGACTCCCGGGATCAAAAAAATCTGATTTTTTTCACCCTGGATTTGATTCACGGGATCAAAAAAATTGCTTTTTTTTCACCCTGGACTTTACTCACGGTATCAGGAAAATGGGATTTTTTTCACCCTGGAGTTTACTCACAGTATCAGGAAAATGGGATTTTTTTCACCCTGCATTTGACTCACGGGATTAAAAAAATCTGATTTTTTTCACCCTGGACTTGACTCCCAGGATCAAAAAAATCGGGTTTTTTTCACCCTGGACTTTACTCACGGTATCAGGAAAATGGGATTTTTTTCACCCTGGACTTGACTCACGGTATCAGGAAAATCTGTTTTTTTTCACCCTGGACTTTACTCACGGTATCAGGAAAATGGGATTTTTTTCACCCTGGACTTGACTCATGGTATCAGGAAAATCTGTTTTTTTTTCACCCTGGACTTGACTCCCGGGATCAAAAAAATCGGACTTTTTTTCACCCTGGACTTGACTCACGGTATCAGGAAAATCTGCTTTTTTTCACCCTGGACTTTACTCCCGGGATGAAAAAAATCGGATTTTTTTCACCCTGAACTTTACTCACGGTATCAGAAAAATCGGATTTTTTCACCCTGGACTTGACTCCCGGGATCAAAAAAATCTGATTTTTTTCACCCTGGACTTGATTCACAGGATCAAAAAAATTGGATTTTTTTCACCCTGGACTTGACTCACGGTATCAGAAAAATCTGATTTTTTTTCACCCTGGACTTTACTCACGGTATCAGGAAAATGGGATTTTTTTCACCCTGGACTTGACTCACGTTATCAGAAAAATCTGATTTTTTTTCACCCAGGACTTGACTCGGGATCAAAAAATCTGATTTCTTTCACCCTGGACTTGACTCACGGTATCAGGAACATCTGATTTTTTTCATCCTGGACGTTACTCACGGTATCTGGAAAATCTGATTTTTTTCACCCAGGACTTGACTCATGGTATCAGAAAAATCTGATTTTTTCACCCTGGACTTGACTCACAGTATCAGGAAAATCTGATTTTTTTCACCCTGGACTTTACTCACGGTATCAGGAAAATGGGATTTTTTCACCCTGGACTTGACTCACGGCATCAGAAAAATCTGATTTTTTTCACCGTGGACTTGTCTCACGGGATCAAAAAATCTGATTTTTTTCACCCTGGATTTGACCCAATGTATTAAGAACATCTGATTTTTTTCATCCTGGACTTTACTCACGGTATCTGGAAAATCTGATTTTTTTCACCCTGGACTTGACTCACGGTATCAGGAAAATCTGATTTTTTTCATCCTGGACTTGACTCACGGTATCAGGAAAATCTGATTTTTTTTCACCCTGGACTTGACTCACGGTATCAGGAAAATCTGATTTTTTTCATCCTGGACTTTACTCACGGTATCAGGAAAATGGGATTTTTTTCACCCTGGACTTGCCTCACGGGATCAGAAAAATCTGATCTTTTTCACCCTGGACTTGACTCACGGGATCAAAAAAATCTGATTTTTTTCACCCTGGACTTGCCTCACGGGATCAGAAAAATCTGATCTTTTTCACCCTGGACTTGACTCACGGTATCAGGAAAATCTGATTTTTTTCACCCTGGACTTGACTCACAGGATCAAAAAAATCGGATTTTTTTCACCCTGGACTTGACTCACGGTATCAGGAAAATCTGATTTTTTTCATTCTGGACTTTACTCACGGTATCAGGAAAATCTGATTTTTTTTCACCCTGGACTTGACTCATGGTATCAGAAAAATCTGATTTTTTTCACCCTGGACTGTACTCACGGTATGAGGAAATTTGATTCTTTTCACCATGGACTTGACTCACGGTATCAGAAAAATCAGATTTTTTTCACCCTGGACTTGACTCACGGCATCAGAAAAATCTGATTTTTTTCACCCAGCACTTGACTCACGGTATCAGAAAAATCTGATTTTTTTCACCCTGGACTTGACTCACGGTATCAGGAAAATCTGATTTTTTTCACCCTGGACTTTACTCACGGTATCAGGAAAATGGGATTTTTTCACGCTGGACTTGACTCACGGCATCAGAAAAATTTGATTATTTTCACCCTGGACTTGTCTCACGGGATCAAAAAATCTGATTTTTTCCCCCTGGATTTGACTCAAGGTATCAGGAACATCTGATTTTTTTCATCCTGGACTTCACTCACGGTATCTGGAACATCTGATTTTTTTCATCCTGGACTTTACTCACGGTATTAGGAAAATCTGATTTTTTTCATCCTGGACTTGACTCACGGCATCAGAAAAATCTGATTTTTTTTCACCCAGGACTTGACTCGGGATCAAAAAATCAGATTTTTTTCACCCTGGACTTGACTCACGGTATCAGGAACATCTGATTTTTTTCATCCTGGACGTTACTCACGGTATCTGGAAAATCTGATTTTTTTCACCCAGGACTTGACTCATGGTATCAGAAAAATCTGATTTTTTTCACCATGGACTTGACTCACAGTATCAGGAAAATCTGATTTTTTTCACCCTGGACTTTACTCACGGTATCAGGAAAATGGGATTTTTTCACCCTGGACTTGACTCACGGCATCAGAAAAATCTGATTTTTTTCAAGGTGGACTTGTCTCACGGGATCAAAAAATCTGATTTTTTTCACCCTGGATTTGACCCAATGTATTAAGAACATCTGATTTTTTTTCATCCTGGACTTTACTCACGGTATCTGGAAAATCTGATTTTTTTCACCCTGGACTTGACTCACGGTATCAGGAAAATCAGATTTTTTTCATCCTGGACTTGACTCACGGTATCAGGAAAATCTGATTTTTTTTCACCCTGGACTTGACTCACGGTATCAGGAAAATCTGATTTTTTTCATCCTGGACTTTACTCACGGTATCAGGAAAATGGGATTTTTTTCACCCTGGACTTGCCTCACGGGATCAGAAAAATCTGATCTTTTTCACCCTGGACTTGACTCACGGGATCAAAAAAATCTGATTTTTTTCACCCTGGACTTGCCTCACGGGATCAGAAAAATCTGATCTTTTTCACCCTGGACTTGACTCACGGTATCAGGAAAATCTGATTTTTTTCACCCTGGACTTGACTCACGGGATCAAAAAAATTGGATTTTTTTCACCCTGGACTTGACTCACGGGATCAAAAAAATCGGATTTTTTTCACCCTGGACTTGACTCACGGTATCAGGAAAATCTGATTTTTTTCACCCTGCACTTGACTCACGGCATCAGAAAAATCTGATTTTTTTCACCCAGCACTTGACTCACGGTATCAGAAAAATCTGATTTTTTTCACCCTGGACTTGACTCACGGTATCAGGAAAATCTGATTTTTTTCACCCTGGACTTTACTCACGGTATCAGGAAAATGGGATTTTTTCACGCTGGACTTGACTCACGGCATCAGAAAAATTTGATTTTTTTCACCCTGGACTTGTCTCACGGGATCAAAAAATCTGATTTTTTTCCCCCTGGATTTGACTCAAGGTATCAGGAACATCTGATTTTTTTCATCCTGGACTTCACTCACGGTATCTGGAACATCTGATTTTTTTTCATCCTGGACTTTACTCACGGTATCTGGAACATCTGATTTTTTTCATCCTGGACTTTACTCACGGTATCAGGAAAATCTGATTTTTTTCATCCTGGACTTGACTCACGGCATCAGAAAAATCTGATTTTTTTTCACCCAGGACTTGACTCGGGATCAAAAAATCAGATTTTTTTCACCCTGGACTTGACTCACGGTATCAGGAACATCTGATTTTTTTCATCCTGGACGTTACTCACGGTATCTGGAAAATCTGATTTTTTTCACCCAGGACTTGACTCATGGTATCAGAAAAATCTGATTTTTTTCACCATGGACTTGACTCACAGTATCAGGAAAATCTGATTTTTTTCACCCTGGACTTTACTCACGGTATCAGGAAAATGGGATTTTTTCACCCTGGACTTGACTCACGGCATCAGAAAAATCTGATTTTTTTCAAGGTGGACTTGTCTCACGGGATCAAAAAATCTGATTTTTTTCACCCTGGATTTGACTCAATGTATTAGGAACATCTGATTTTTTTCATCCTGGACTTTACTCACGGTATCTGGAAAATCTGATTTTTTTCACCCTGGACTTGACTCACGGTATCAGGAAAATCTGATTTTTTTCATCCTGGACTTTACTCACGGTATCAGGAACATCTGATTTTTTTCACCCTGGACTTGACTCACGGTATCAGGAAAATCTGATTTTTTTCATCCTGGACTTTACTCACGGTATCAGGAAAATGGGATTTTTTTCACCCTGGACTTGCCTCACGGTATCAGGAAAATGGGATTTTTTCACCCTGGACTTGACTCACGGCATCAGAAAAATTTGATTTTTTTCACCCTGGACTTGTCTCACGGGATCAAAAAATCTGATTTTTCCCCCCTGGATTTGACTCAAGGTATCAGGAACATCTGATTTTTTTCATCCTGGACTTCACTCACGGTATCTGGAAAATCTGATTTTTTTCACCCTGGACTTGACTAATTGTATCAGGAAAATCTGATTTTTTTCATCCTGTACTTGACTCACGGTATCAGAAAAATTTGATTTTTTTCACCCTGGACTTGTCTCACAGTATCAGGAAAATCTTATTTTTTTCACCCTGGACTTTACTCACGGTATCAGGAAAATGGGATTTTTTTCACCCTGGACTGGACTCACAGGATCAGAAAAATCTGATCTTTTTCACCCTGGACTTGACTCACGGGATCCAAAAAATCAGATTTTTTTCACCCTGGACTTGCCTCACGGTATCAGAAAAATCTGATTTTTTTCACCCTGGACTTGACTCACAGCATCAAAAAAATCGAATTTTTTTCACCATGTACTTGACTCACGGCATCACAAAAATCTGATATTATTCACCCTGGACTTGACTCACGGTATCAGGAAAATCTAATTTTTTTCATCCTGGACTTTACTCACGGTATCTGGAAAATGGGATTTTTTTCACCCTGGACTTGCCTCACGGGATCAGAAAAATCTGATCTTTTTCACCCTGGACTTGACTCACGGGATCAAAAAATCTGATTTTTTTCACCCTGGACTTGCCTCACGGGATCAGAAAAATCTGATCTTTTTCACCCTGGACTTGACTCCCGGGATAAAAAAAACGGATTTTTTTCACCCTGGACTTGACTCACGGTATCAGGAAAATCTGATTTTTTTCACCCTGGACTTTACTCCCGGACTGAAAAAAATCGGATTTTTTTCGCCCTGGACTTGACTCACGGTATCAGGAAAATGGGATTTTTTCACCCTGGACTTGACTCACGGTATCAGCAAAATCTGATTTTTTTCACCCTGGACTTGACTCCCGGGATAAAAAAAACGGATTTCTTTCACCCTGGACTTGACTCACGGTATCAGGAAAATCTGATTTTTTCACCCTGGACTTGACTCCCGGGATCAAAAAAATCTGATTTTTTTCACCCTGGACTTGATTCACGGGATCAAAAAAATCTGATTTTTTTTCACCCTGGACTTTACTCACGGTATCAGGAAAATGGGATTTTTTTCACCCTGGACTTGACTCACGTTATCAGAAAAATCTGATTTTTTTTCACCCAGGACTTGACTCGGGATCAAAAAACCTGATTTTTTTCACCGTGGACTTGACTCACAGTATCAGGAAAATCTGATTTTTTTCACCCTGGACTTTACTCACGGTATCAGGAAAATGGGATTTTTTCACCCTGGACTTGACTCACGGCATCAGAAAAATCTGATTTTTTTCACCGTGGACTTGTCTCACGGGATCAAAAAATCTGATTTTTTTCACCCTGGATTTGACCCAATGTATTAAGAACATCTGATTTTTTTCATCCTGGACTTTACTCACGGTATCTGGAAAATCTGATTTTTTTCACCCTGGACTTGACTCACGGTATCAGGAAAATCTGATTTTTTTCATCCTGGACTTTACTCACGGTATCAGGAAAATCTGATTTTTTTCACCCTGGACTTGACTCACGGTATCAGGAAAATCTGATTTTTTTCATCCTGGACTTTACTCACGGTATCAGGAAAATGGGATTTTTTTCACCCTGGACTTGCCTCACGGGATCAAAAAAATCTGATCTTTTTCACCCTGGACTTGACTCACGGGATCAAAAAAATCTGATTTTTTTCACCCTGGACTTGCCTCACGTTATCAGAAAAATCTGATTTTTTTCACCCTGGACTTGCCTCACGGTATCAGAAAAATCTGATTTTTTTCACCCTGGACTTGACTCACGGCATCAGAAAAATCTGATATTTTTCACCCTGGACTTGACTCACGGTATCAGGAAAATCTAATTTTTTTCATCCTGGACTTTACTCATGGTATCAGGAAAATGGGATTTTTTCACCCTGGACTTGACTCACGGCATCAGAAAAATTTGATTTTTTTCACCCTGGACTTGTCTCACGGGATCAAAAAATCTGATTTTTCCCCCCTGGATTTGACTCAAGGTATCAGGAACATCTGATTTTTTTCATCCTGGACTTCACTCACGGTATCTGGAAAATCTGATTTTTTTCACCCTGGACTTGACTAATTGTATCAGGAAAATCTGATTTTTTTCATCCTGTACTTGACTCACGGTATCAGAAAAATTTGATTTTTTTCACCCTGGACTTGTCTCACAGTATCAGGAAAATCTTATTTTTTTCACCCTGGACTTTACTCACGGTATCAGGAAAATGGGATTTTTTTCACCCTGGACTGGACTCACAGGATCAGAAAAATCTGATCTTTTTCACCCTGGACTTGACTCACGGGATCCAAAAAATCAGATTTTTTTCACCCTGGACTTGCCTCACGGTATCAGAAAAATCTGATTTTTTTCACCCTGGACTTGACTCACAGCATCAAAAAAATCGAATTTTTTTCACCATGTACTTGACTCACGGCATCACAAAAATCTGATATTATTCACCCTGGACTTGACTCACGGTATCAGGAAAATCTAATTTTTTTCATCCTGGACTTTACTCACGGTATCTGGAAAATGGGATTTTTTTCACCCTGGACTTGCCTCACGGGATCAGAAAAATCTGATCTTTTTCACCCTGGACTTGACTCACGGGATCAAAAAATCTGATTTTTTTCACCCTGGACTTGCCTCACGGGATCAGAAAAATCTGATCTTTTTCACCCTGGACTTGACTCCCGGGATAAAAAAAACGGATTTTTTTCACCCTGGACTTGACTCACGGTATCAGGAAAATCTGATTTTTTTCACCCTGGACTTTACTCCCGGACTGAAAAAAATCGGATTTTTTTCGCCCTGGACTTGACTCACGGTATCAGGAAAATGGGATTTTTTCACCCTGGACTTGACTCACGGTATCAGCAAAATCTGATTTTTTTCACCCTGGACTTGACTCCCGGGATAAAAAAAACGGATTTTTTTCACCCTGGACTTGACTCACGGTATCAGGAAAATCTGATTTTTTCACCCTGGACTTGACTCCCGGGATCAAAAAAATCTGATTTTTTTCACCCTGGACTTGATTCACGGGATCAAAAAAATTGGATTTTTTTCACCCTGGACTTGACTCACGGTATCAGAAAAATCTGATTTTTTTTCACCCTGGACTTTACTCACGGTATCAGGAAAATGGGATTTTTTTCACCCTGGACTTGACTCACGTTATCAGAAAAATCTGATTTTTTTTCACCCAGGACTTGACTCGGGATCAAAAAACCTGATTTTTTTCACCGTGGACTTGACTCACAGTATCAGGAAAATCTGATTTTTTTCACCCTGGACTTTACTCACGGTATCAGGAAAATGGGATTTTTTCACCCTGGACTTGACTCACGGCATCAGAAAAATCTGATTTTTTTCACCGTGGACTTGTCTCACGGGATCAAAAAATCTGATTTTTTTCACCCTGGATTTGACCCAATGTATTAAGAACATCTGATTTTTTTCATCCTGGACTTTACTCACGGTATCTGGAAAATCTGATTTTTTTCACCCTGGACTTGACTCACGGTATCAGGAAAATCTGATTTTTTTCATCCTGGACTTTACTCACGGTATCAGGAAAATCTGATTTTTTTCACCCTGGACTTGACTCACGGTATCAGGAAAATCTGATTTTTTTCATCCTGGACTTTACTCACGGTATCAGGAAAATGGGATTTTTTTCACCCTGGACTTGCCTCACGGGATCAAAAAAATCTGATCTTTTTCACCCTGGACTTGACTCACGGGATCAAAAAAATCTGATTTTTTTCACCCTGGACTTGCCTCACGTTATCAGAAAAATCTGATTTTTTTCACCCTGGACTTGCCTCACGGTATCAGAAAAATCTGATTTTTTTCACCCTGGACTTGACTCACGGCATCAGAAAAATCTGATATTTTTCACCCTGGACTTGACTCACGGTATCAGGAAAATCTAATTTTTTTCATCCTGGACTTTACTCATGGTATCAGGAAAATGGGATTTTTTTCACCCTGGACTTGCCTCACGGGATAAGAAAAATCTGATCTTTTTCACCCTGGACTTGCCTCACGGTATCAGAAAAATCTGAATTTTTTCACCATGGACTTGACTCACAGCATCAAAAAAAATCTGATTTTTTTCACCCTGGACTTGCCTCACGGGATCAGAAAAATCTGATCTTTTTCACCCTGGACTTGACTCACGGTATCAGGAAAATCTGATTTTTTTCACCCTGGACTTGACTCACGGGATCAAAAAAATCGGATTTTTTTCACCCTGGACTTGACTCACGGTATCAGGAAAATCTGATTTTTTTCATTCTGGACTTTACTCACGGTATCAGGAAAATCTGATTTTTTTTCACCCTGGACTTGACTCATGGTATCAGGAAAATCTGATTTTTTTCACCCTGGACTGTACTCACGGTATGAGGAAATTTGATTTTTTTCACCATGGACTTGACTCACGGTATCAGAAAAATCAGATTTTTTTCACCCTGGACTTGACTCACGGCATCAGAAAAATCTGATTTTTTTCACCCAGCACTTGACTCACGGTATCAGAAAAATCTGATTTTTTTCACCCTGGACTTGACTCACGGTATCAGGAAAATCTGATTTTTTTCACCCTGGACTTTACTCACGGTATCAGGAAAATGGGATTTTTTCACCCTGGACTTGTCTCACGGGATCAAAAAATCTGATTTTTTTCCCCCTGGATTTGACTCAAGGTATCAGGAACATCTGATTTTTTTCATCCTGGACTTCACTCACGGTATCTGGAAAATCTGATTTTTTTCATCCTGGACTTTACTCACGGTATCAGGAAAATCTGATGTTTTTCATCCTGGACTTGACTCACGGCATCAGAAAAATCTGATTTTTTTTCACCCAGGACTTGACTCGGGATCAAAAAATCAGATTTTTTCACCCTGGACTTGACTCACGGTATCAGGAACATCTGATTTTTTTCATCCTGGACGTTACTCACGGTATCTGGAAAATCTGATTTTTTTCACCCAGGACTTGACTCATGGTATCAGAAAAGTCTGATTTTTTTCACCATGGACTTGACTCACAGTATCAGGAAAATCTGATTTTTTTCACCATGGACTTTACTCACGGTATCAGGAAAATGGGATTTTTTCACCCTGGACTTGACTCACGGCATCAGAAAAATCTGATTTTTTTCAAGGTGGACTTGTCTCACGGGATCAAAAAAATCTGATTTTTTTCACCCTGGACTTGATTCACGGGATCAAAAAAATTGGGTTTTTTTCACCCTGGACTTTACTCACGGTATCAGAAAAATCGGATTTTTTCACCCTGGACTTGACTCCCGGGATCAAAAAAATCTGATTTTTTTCACCCTGGACTTGATTCACGGGATCAAAAAAATTGGGGTTTTTTCACCCTGGACTTTACTCATGGTATCAGAAAAATCTGATTTTTTTCACCATGGACTTGACTCACAGTATCAGGAAAATCTGATTTTTTTCACCATGGACTTTACTCACGGTATCAGGAAAATGGGATTTTTTCACCCTGGACTTGACTCATGGTATCAGAAAAATCTGATTTTTTTCACCATGGACTTGACTCACAGTATCAGGAAAATCTGATTTTTTTCACCATGGACTTTACTCACGGTATCAGGAAAATGGGATTTTTTTCACCCTGAACTTTACTCACGGTATCAGAAAAATCGGATTTTTTCACCCTGGACTTGACTCCCGGGATCAAAAAAATCTGATTTTTTTCACCCTGGACTTGATTCACGGGATCAAAAAAATTGGGTTTTTTTCACCCTGGACTTTACTCACGGTATCAGGAAAATGGGATTTTTTTCACCCTGGAGTTTACTCACGGTATCAGGAAAATGGGATTTTTTTCACCCTGGATTTGACTCACGGGATTAAAAAAAATCTGATTTTTTTCACCCTGGACTTGACTCCCAGGATCAAAAAGATCGGATTTTTTTCACCCTGGACTTTACTCACGGTATCAGGAAAATGGGATTTTTTTCACCCTGGACTTGACTCACGGTATCAGGAAAATCTGATTTTTTTCACCCTGGACTTTACTCACGGTATCAGGAAAATGGGACATTTTTCACCCTGGACTTGACTCACGGTATCAGAAAAATTTGATTTTTTTCACCCTGGACTTGTCTCACAGTATCAGGAAAATCTTATTTTTTTCACCCTGGACTTTACTCACGGTATCAGGAAAATGGGATTTTTTTCACCCTGGACTGGACTCACAGGATCAGAAAAATCTGATCTTTTTCACCCTGGACTTGACTCACGGGATCCAAAAAATCAGATTTTTTTCACCCTGGACTTGCCTCACGGTATCAGAAAAATCTGATTTTTTTCACCCTGGACTTGACTCACAGCATCAAAAAAATCGAATTTTTTTCACCATGTACTTGACTCACGGCATCACAAAAATCTGATATTATTCACCCTGGACTTGACTCACGGTATCAGGAAAATCTAATTTTTTTCATCCTGGACTTTACTCACGGTATCTGGAAAATGGGATTTTTTTCACCCTGGACTTGCCTCACGGGATCAGAAAAATCTGATCTTTTTCACCCTGGACTTGACTCACGGGATCAAAAAATCTGATTTTTTTCACCCTGGACTTGCCTCACGGGATCAGAAAAATCTGATCTTTTTCACCCTGGACTTGACTCCCGGGATAAAAAAAACGGATTTTTTTCACCCTGGACTTGACTCACGGTATCAGGAAAATCTGATTTTTTTCACCCTGGACTTTACTCCCGGACTGAAAAAAATCGGATTTTTTTCGCCCTGGACTTGACTCACGGTATCAGGAAAATGGGATTTTTTCACCCTGGACTTGACTCACGGTATCAGCAAAATCTGATTTTTTTCACCCTGGACTTGACTCCCGGGATAAAAAAAACGGATTTTTTTCACCCTGGACTTGACTCACGGTATCAGGAAAATCTGATTTTTTCACCCTGGACTTGACTCCCGGGATCAAAAAAATCTGATTTTTTTCACCCTGGACTTGATTCACGGGATCAAAAAAATTGGATTTTTTTCACCCTGGACTTGACTCACGGTATCAGAAAAATCTGATTTTTTTTCACCCTGGACTTTACTCACGGTATCAGGAAAATGGGATTTTTTTCACCCTGGACTTGACTCACGTTATCAGAAAAATCTGATTTTTTTTCACCCAGGACTTGACTCGGGATCAAAAAACCTGATTTTTTTCACCCTGGACTTGACTCACGGTATCAGGAACATCTGATTTTTTTCATCCTGGACGTTACTCACGGTATCTGGAAAATCTGATTTTTTTCACCCAGGACTTGACTCATGGTATCAGAAAAATCTGATTTTTTTCACCGTGGACTTGACTCACAGTATCAGGAAAATCTGATTTTTTTCACCCTGGACTTTACTCACGGTATCAGGAAAATGGGATTTTTTCACCCTGGACTTGACTCACGGCATCAGAAAAATCTGATTTTTTTCACCGTGGACTTGATTCACGGGATCAAAAAAATTGGGTTTTTTTCACCCTGGACTTTACTCACGGTATCAGAAAAATCGGATTTTTTCACCCTGGACTTGACTCCCGGGATCAAAAAAATCTGATTTTTTTCACCCTGGACTTGATTCACGGGATCAAAAAAATTGGGTTTTTTTCACCCTGGACTTTACTCACGGTATCAGGAAAATGGGATTTTTTTCACCCTGGAGTTTACTCACGGTATCAGGAAAATGGGATTTTTTTCACCCTGGATTTGACTCACGGGATTAAAAAAAATCTGATTTTTTTCACCCTGGACTTGACTCCCAGGATCAAAAAGATCGGATTTTTTTCACCCTGGACTTTACTCACGGTATCAGGAAAATGGGATTTTTTTCACCCTGGACTTGACTCACGGTATCAGGAAAATCTGATTTTTTTCACCCTGGACTTTACTCACGGTATCAGGAAAATGGGACTTTTTTTCACCCTGGACTTGACTCACGGTATCAGAAAAATTTGATTTTTTTCACCCTGGACTTGTCTCACAGTATCAGGAAAATCTTATTTTTTTCACCCTGGACTTTACTCACGGTATCAGGAAAATGGGATTTTTTTCACCCTGGACTGGACTCACAGGATCAGAAAAATTTGATCTTTTTCACCCTGGACTTGACTCACGGGATCCAAAAAATCAGATTTTTTTCACCCTGGACTTGCCTCACGGTATCAGAAAAATCTGATTTTTTTCACCCTGGACTTGACTCACAGCATCAAAAAAATCGAATTTTTTTCACCATGTACTTGACTCACGGCATCACAAAAATCTGATATTATTCACCCTGGACTTGACTCACGGTATCAGGAAAATCTAATTTTTTTCATCCTGGACTTTACTCACGGTATCTGGAAAATGGGATTTTTTTCACCCTGGACTTGCCTCACGGGATCAGAAAAATCTGATCTTTTTCACCCTGGACTTGACTCACGGGATCAAAAAATCTGATTTTTTTCACCCTGGACTTGCCTCACGGGATCAGAAAAATCTGATCTTTTTCACCCTGGACTTGACTCCCGGGATAAAAAAAACGGATTTTTTTCACCCTGGACTTGACTCACGGTATCAGGAAAATCTGATTTTTTTCACCCTGGACTTTACTCCCGGACTGAAAAAAATCGGATTTTTTTCGCCCTGGACTTGACTCACGGTATCAGGAAAATGGGATTTTTTCACCCTGGACTTGACTCACGGTATCAGCAAAATCTGATTTTTTTCACCCTGGACTTGACTCCCGGGATAAAAAAAACGGATTTTTTTCACCCTGGACTTGACTCACGGTATCAGGAAAATCTGATTTTTTCACCCTGGACTTGACTCCCGGGATCAAAAAAATCTGATTTTTTTCACCCTGGACTTGATTCACGGGATCAAAAAAATTGGATTTTTTTCACCCTGGACTTGACTCACGGTATCAGAAAAATCTGATTTTTTTTCACCCTGGACTTTACTCACGGTATCAGGAAAATGGGATTTTTTTCACCCTGGACTTGACTCACGTTATCAGAAAAATCTGATTTTTTTTCACCCAGGACTTGACTCGGGATCAAAAAACCTGATTTTTTTCACCCTGGACTTGACTCACGGTATCAGGAACATCTGATTTTTTTCATCCTGGTCGTTACTCACGGTATCTGGAAAATCTGATTTTTTTCACCCAGGACTTGACTCATGGTATCAGAAAAATCTGATTTTTTTCACCGTGGACTTGACTCACAGTATTAGGAAAATCTGATTTTTTTCACCCTGGACTTTACTCACGGTATCAGGAAAATGGGATTTTTTCACCCTGGACTTGACTCACGGCATCAGAAAAATCTGATTTTTTTCACCGTGGACTTGTCTCACGGGATCAAAAAATCTGATTTTTTTCACCCTGGATTTGACCCAATGTATTAAGAACATCTGATTTTTTTCATCCTGGACTTTACTCACGGTATCTGGAAAATCTGATTTTTTTCACCCTGGACTTGACTCACGGTATCAGGAAAATCTGATTTTTTTCATCCTGGACTTTACTCACGGTATCAGGAAAATCTGATTTTTTTCACCCTGGACTTGACTCACGGTATCAGGAAAATCTGATTTTTTTCATCCTGGACTTTACTCACGGTATCAGGAAAATGGGATTTTTTTCACCCTGGACTTGCCTCACGGGATCAGAAAAATCTGATCTTTTTCACCCTGGACTTGACTCACGGGATCAAAAAAATCTGATTTTTTTCACCCTGGACTTGCCTCACGTTATCAGAAAAATCTGATTTTTTTCACCCTGGACTTGCCTCACGGTATCAGAAAAATCTGATTTTTTTCACCCTGGACTTGACTCACGGCATCAGAAAAATCTGATATTTTTCACCCTGGACTTGACTCACGGTATCAGGAAAATCTAATTTTTTTCATCCTGGACTTTACTCATGGTATCAGGAAAATGGGATTTTTTTCACCCTGGACTTGCCTCACGGGATAAGAAAAATCTGATCTTTTTCACCCTGGACTTGCCTCACGGTATCAGAAAAATCTGAATTTTTTCACCATGGACTTGACTCACAGCATCAAAAAAAATCTGATTTTTTTCACCCTGGACTTGCCTCACGGGATCAGAAAAATCTGATCTTTTTCACCCTGGACTTGACTCACGGTATCAGGAAAATCTGATTTTTTTCACCCTGGACTTGACTCACGGGATCAAAAAAATCGGATTTTTTTCACCCTGGACTTGACTCACGGTATCAGGAAAATCTGATTTTTTTCATTCTGGACTTTACTCACGGTATCAGGAAAATCTGATTTTTTTTCACCCTGGACTTGACTCATGGTATCAGGAAAATCTGATTTTTTTCACCCTGGACTGTACTCACGGTATGAGGAAATTTGATTTTTTTCACCATGGACTTGACTCACGGTATCAGAAAAATCAGATTTTTTTCACCCTGGACTTGACTCACGGCATCAGAAAAATCTGATTTTTTTCACCCAGCACTTGACTCACGGTATCAGAAAAATCTGATTTTTTTCACCCTGGACTTGACTCACGGTATCAGGAAAATCTGATTTTTTTCACCCTGGACTTTACTCACGGTATCAGGAAAATGGGATTTTTTCACCCTGGACTTGTCTCACGGGATCAAAAAATCTGATTTTTTTCCCCCTGGATTTGACTCAAGGTATCAGGAACATCTGATTTTTTTCATCCTGGACTTCACTCACGGTATCTGGAAAATCTGATTTTTTTCATCCTGGACTTTAATCACGGTATCAGGAAAATCTGATGTTTTTCATCCTGGACTTGACTCACGGCATCAGAAAAATCTGATTTTTTTTCACCCAGGACTTGACTCGGGATCAAAAAATCAGATTTTTTTCACCCTGGACTTGACTCACGGTATCAGGAACATCTGATTTTTTTCATCCTGGACGTTACTCACGGTATCTGGAAAATCTGATTTTTTTCACCCAGGACTTGACTCATGGTATCAGAAAAGTCTGATTTTTTTCACCATGGACTTGACTCACAGTATCAGGAAAATCTGATTTTTTTCACCATGGACTTTACTCACGGTATCAGGAAAATGGGATTTTTTCACCCTGGACTTGACTCACGGCATCAGAAAAATCTGATTTTTTTCAAGGTGGACTTGTCTCACGGGATCAAAAAAATCTGATTTTTTTCACCCTGGACTTGATTCACGGGATCAAAAAAATTGGGTTTTTTTCACCCTGGACTTTACTCACGGTATCAGAAAAATCGGATTTTTTCACCCTGGACTTGACTCCCGGGATCAAAAAAATCTGATTTTTTTCACCCTGGACTTGATTCACGGGATCAAAAAAATTGGGGTTTTTTCACCCTGGACTTTACTCATGGTATCAGAAAAATCTGATTTTTTTCACCATGGACTTGACTCACAGTATCAGGAAAATCTGATTTTTTTCACCATGGACTTTACTCACGGTATCAGGAAAATGGGATTTTTTCACCCTGGACTTGACTCATGGTATCAGAAAAATCTGATTTTTTTCACCATGGACTTGACTCACAGTATCAGGAAAATCTGATTTTTTTCACCATGGACTTTACTCACGGTATCAGGAAAATGGGATTTTTTTCACCCTGAACTTTACTCACGGTATCAGAAAAATCGGATTTTTTCACCCTGGACTTGACTCCCGGGATCAAAAAAATCTGATTTTTTTCACCCTGGACTTGATTCACGGGATCAAAAAAATTGGGTTTTTTTCACCCTGGACTTTACTCACGGTATCAGGAAAATGGGATTTTTTTCACCCTGGAGTTTACTCACGGTATCAGGAAAATGGGATTTTTTTCACCCTGGATTTGACTCACGGGATTAAAAAAAATCTGATTTTTTTCACCCTGGACTTGACTCCCAGGATCAAAAAGATCGGATTTTTTTCACCCTGGACTTTACTCACGGTATCAGGAAAATGGGATTTTTTTCACCCTGGACTTGACTCACGGTATCAGGAAAATCTGATTTTTTTCACCCTGGACTTTACTCACGGTATCAGGAAAATGGGACTTTTTTTCACCCTGGACTTGACTCACGGTATCAGGAAAATCTGATTTTTTTCATCCTGGACTTTACTCACGGTATCAGGAAAATGGGATTTTTTTCACCCTGGACTTGCCTCACGGGATCAGAAAAATCTGATCTTTTTCACCCTGGACTTGACTCATGGTATCAGGAAAATCTGATTTTTTTCACCCTGGACTGTACTCACGGTATGAGGAAATTTGATTCTTTTCACCATGGACTTGACTCACGGTATCAGAAAAATCAGATTTTTTTCACCCTGGACTTGACTCACGGCATCAGAAAAATCTGATTTTTTTCACCCAGCACTTGACTCACGGTATCAGAAAAATCTGATTTTTTTCACCCTGGACTTGACTCACGGTATCAGGAAAATCTGATTTTTTTCACCCTGGACTTTACTCACGGTATCAGGAAAATGGGATTTTTTCACGCTGGACTTGACTCACGGCATCAGAAAAATTTGATTTTTTTCACCCTGGACTTGTCTCACGGGATCAAAAAATCTGATTTTTTTCATCCTGGACGTTACTCACGGTATCTGGAAAATCTGATTTTTTTCACCCAGGACTTGACTCATGGTATCAGAAAAATCGGATTTTTTTCACCCTGGACTTGACTCACGGTATCAGGAAAATCTAATTTTTTTCATTCTGGACTTTACTCACGGTATCAGGAAAATCTGATTTTTTTTCACCCTGGACTTGACTCATGGTATCAGGAAAATCTGATTTTTTTCACCCTGGACTGTACTCACGGTATGAGGAAATTTGATTTTTTTCACCCAGCACTTGACTCACGGTATCAGAAAAATCAGATTTTTTTCACCCTGGACTTGACTCACGGTATCAGGAAAATCTGATTTTTTTCACCCTGGACTTTACTCACGGTATCAGGAAAATGGGATTTTTTCACCCTGGACTTGACTCACGGCATCAGAAAATCTGATTTTTTTCCCCCTGGATTTGACTCAAGGTATCAGGAACATCTGATTTTTTTCATCCTGGACTTCACTCACGGTATCTGGAAAATCTGATTGTTTTCATCCTGGACTTTACTCACGGTATCAGGAAAATCTGATGTTTTTCATCCTGGACTTGACTCACGGCATCAGAAAAATCTGATTTTTTTTTCACCCAGGACTTGACTCGGGATCAAAAAATCAGATTTTTTTCACCCTGGACTTGACTCACGGTATCAGGAACATCTGATTTTTTTCATCCTGGACGTTACTCACGGTATCTGGAAAATCTGTTTTTTTTCACCCAGGACTTGACTCATGGTATCAGAAAAATCTGATTTTTTTCACCATGGACTTGACTCACAGTATCAGGAAAATCTGATTTTTTTCACCATGGACTTTACTCACGGTATCAGGAAAATGGGATTTTTTCACCCTGGACTTGACTCACGGCATCAGAAAAATCTGATTTTTTTCAAGGTGGACTTGTCTCACGGGATCAAAAAAATCTGATTTTTTTCAACCTGGACTTGATTCACGGGATCAAAAAAATTGGGTTTTTTTCACCCTGGACTTTACTCACGGTATCAGAAAAATCGGATTTTTTCACCCTGGACTTGACTCCCGGGATAAAAAAAATCTGATTTTTTTCACCCTGGACTTGATTCACGGGATCAAAAAAATTGGGTTTTTTTCACCCTGGACTTTACTCATGGTATCAGAAAAATCTGATTTTTTTCACCATGGACTTGACTCACAGTATCAGGAAAATCTGATTTTTTTCACCATGGACTTTACTCACGGTATCAGGAAAATGGGATTTTTTCACCCTGGACTTGACTCATGGTATCAGAAAAATCTGATTTTTTTCACCATGGACTTGACTCACAGTATCAGGAAAATCTGATTTTTTTCACCATGGACTTTACTCACGGTATCAGGAAAATGGGATTTTTTTCACCCTGAACTTTACTCACGGTATCAGAAAAATTGGATTTTTTCACCCTGGATTTGACTCACGGGATTAAAAAAATCTGATTTTTTTCACCCTGGACTTGACTCCCAGGATCAAAAAAATCGGATTTTTTTCACCCTGGACTTTACTCACGGTATCAGGAAAATGGGATTTTTTTCACCCTGGACTTGACTCACGGTATCAGGAAAATCAGATTTTTTTCACCCTGGACTTTACTCACGGTATCAGGAAAATGGGATTTTTTTCACCCTGGACTTGACTCACGGTATCAGGAAAATCTGATTTTTTTCACCCTGGACTTGACTCCCGGGATCAAAAAAATCGGACTTTTTTTCACCCTGGACTTGACTCACGGTATCAGGAAAATCTGCTTTTTTTCACCCTGGACTTTACTCCCGGGATGAAAAAAATCGGATTTTTTTCACCCTGAACTTTACTCACGGTATCAGAAAAATCGGATTTTTTCACCCTGGACTTGACTCCCGGGATCAAAAAAATCTGATTTTTTTCACCCTGGACTTGATTCACAGGATCAAAAAAATTGGATTTTTTTCACCCTGGACTTGACTCACGGTATCAGAAAAATCTGATTTTTTTTCACCCTGGACTTTACTCACGGTATCAGGAAAATGGGATTTTTTTCACCCTGGACTTGACTCACGTTATCAGAAAAATCTGATTTTTTTTCACCCAGGACTTGACTCGGGATCAAAAAATCTGATTTTTTTCACCCTGGACTTGACTCACGGTATCAGGAACATCTGATTTTTTTCATCCTGGACGTTACTCACAGTATCTGGAAAATCTGATTTTTTTCACCCAGGACTTGACTCATGGTATCAGAAAAATCTGATTTTTTTCACCCTGGACTTGCCTCACGGGATCAGAAAAATCTGATCTTTTTCACCCTGGACTTGACTCACGGTATCAGGAAAATCTGATTTTTTTCACCCTGGACTTGACTCACGGGATCAAAAAAATCGGATTTTTTTCACCCTGGACTTGACTCACGGTATCAGGAAAATCTGATTTTTTTCATTCTGGACTTGACTCACGGTATCAGGAAAATCTGATTTTTTTCACCCTGGACTTGACTCACGGGATCAAAAAAATCGGATTTTTTTCACCCTGGACTTGACTCACGGTATCAGGAAAATCTGATTTTTTTCATTCTGGACTTTACTCACGGTATCAGGAAAATCTGATTTTTTTCACCCTGGACTTGACTCACGGCATCAAAAAAATCGGATTTTTTTCACCCTGGACTTGACTCACGGGATCAGAAAAATCTGATCTTTTTCACCCTGGACTTGCCTCACGGGATCAGAAAAATCTGATCTTTTTCACCCTGGACTTGACTCACGGGATCAAAAAAATCTGATTTTTTTCACCCTGGACTTGCCTCACGGGATCAGAAAAATCTGATCTTTTTCACCCTGGACTTGACTCACGGTATCAGGAAAATCTGATTTTTTTCACCCTGGACTTGACTCACGGGATCAAAAAAATCGGATTTTTTTCACCCTGGACTTGACTCACGGTATCAGGAAAATCTGATTTTTTTCATTCTGGACTTTACTCACGGTATCAGGAAAATCTGATTTTTTTTCACCCTGGACTTGACTCATGGTATCAGGAAAATCTGATTTTTTTCACCCTGGACTGTACTCACGGTATGAGGAAATTTGATTCTTTTCACCATGGACTTGACTCACGGTATCAGAAAAATCAGATTTTTTTCACCCTGGACTTGACTCACGGCATCAGAAAAATCTGATTTTTTTCACCCAGCACTTGACTCAAGGTATCAGAAAAATCTGATTTTTTTCACCCTGGACTTGACTCACGGTATCAGGAAAATCTGATTTTTTTCACCCTGGACTTTACTCACGGTATCAGGAAAATGGGATTTTTTCACCCTGGACTTGACTCACGGCATCAGAAAAATTTGATTTTTTTCACCCTGGACTTGTCTCACGGGATCAAAAAATCTGATTTTTTTCCCCCTGGATTTGACTCAAGGTATCAGGAACATCTGATTTTTTCATCCTGGACTTTACTCACGGTATCAGGAAAATCTGATTTTTTTCATCCTGGACTTGACTCACGGCATCAGAAAAATCTGATTTTTTTTCACCCAGGACTTGACTCGGGATCAAAAAATCAGATTTTTTTCACCCTGGACTTGACTCACGGTATCAGGAACATCTGATTTTTTTCATCCTGGACGTTACTCACGGTATCTGGAAAATCTGATTTTTTTCACCCAGGACTTGACTCATGGTATCAGAAAAATCTGATTTTTTTCACCATGGACTTGACTCACAGTATCAGGAAAATCTGATTTTTTTCACCCTGGACTTTACTCACGGTATCAGGAAAATGGGATTTTTTCACCCTGGACTTGACTCACGGCATCAGAAAAATCTGATTTTTTTCAAGGTGGACTTGTCTCACGGGATCAAAAAATCTGATTTTTTTCATCCTGGACTTTACTCATGGTATCAGGAAAATGGGATTTTTTTCACCCTGGACTTGCCTCACGGGATAAGAAAAATCTGATCTTTTTCACCCTGGACTTGCCTCACGGTATCAGAAAAATCTGAATTTTTTCACCCTGGACTTGACTCATGGTATCAGGAAAATCTGATTTTTTTCACCCTGGACTGTACTCACGGTATGAGGAAATTTGATTTTTTTCACCCAGCACTTGACTCACGGTATCAGAAAAATCAGATTTTTTTCACCCTGGACTTGACTCACGGTATCAGGAAAATCTGATTTTTTTCACCCTGGACTTGACTCACAGCATCAAAAAAATCTGATTTTTTTCACCCTGGACTTGACTCACGGTATCAGGAAAATCTGATTTTTTTCACCCTGGACTTGACTCACGGGATCAAAAAAATCGGATTTTTTTCACCCTGGACTTGACTCACGGTATCAGGAAAATCTAATTTTTTTCATTCTGGACTTTACTCACGGTATCAGGAAAATCTGATTTTTTTTCACCCTGGACTTGACTCATGGTATCAGTAAAATCTAATTTTTTTCACCCTGGACTGTACTCACGGTATGAGGAAATTTGATTTTTTTCACCCAGCACTTGACTCACGGTATCAGAAAAATCAGATTTTTTTCACCCTGGACTTGACTCACGGTATCAGGAAAATCTGATTTTTTTCACCCTGGACTTTACTCACGGTATCAGGAAAATGGGATTTTTTCACCCTGGACTTGACTCACGGCATCAGAAAAATTTGATTTTTTTCACCCTGGACTTGTCTCACGGGATCAAAAAATCTGATTTTTTTCCCCCTGGATTTGACTCAAGGTATCAGGAACATCTGATTTTTTTCATCCTGGACTTCACTCACGGTATCTGGAAAATCTGATTTTTTTCATCCTGGACTTTACTCACGGTATCAGGAAAATCTGATGTTTTTCATCCTGGACTTGACTCACGGCATCAGAAAAATCTGATTTTTTTTCACCCAGGACTTGACTCGGGATCAAAAAATCAGATTTTTTTCACCCTGGACTTGACTCACGGTATCAGGAACATCTGATTTTTTTCATCCTGGACGTTACTCACGGTATCTGGAAAATCTGATTTTTTTCACCCAGGACTTGACTCATGGTATCAGAAAAATCAGATTTTTTTCACCATGGACTTGACTCACAGTATCAGGAAAATCTGATTTTTTTCACCATGGACATTACTCACGGTATCAGGAAAATGGGATTTTTTCACCCTGGACTTGACTCACGGCATCAGAAAAATCTGATTTTTTTCAAGGTGGACTTGTCTCACGGGATCAAAAAAATCTGACTTTTTTCACCCTGGACTTGATTCACGGGATCAAAAAAATTGGGTTTTTTTCACCCTGGACTTTACTCACGGTATCAGAAAAATCGGATTTTTTCACCCTGGACTTGACTCCCGGGATCAAAAAAATCTGATTTTTTTCACCCTGGACTTGATTCACGGGATCAAAAAAATTGGGTTTTTTTCACCCTGGACTTTACTCATGGTATCAGAAAAATCTGATTTTTTTCACCATGGACTTGACTCACAGTATCAGGAAAATCTGATTTTTTTCACCATGGACTTTACTCACGGTATCAGGAAAATGGGATTTTTTCACCCTGGACTTGACTCATGGTATCAGAAAAATCTGATTTTTTTCACCATGGACTTGACTCACAGTATCAGGAAAATCTGATTTTTTTCATCCTGGACTTCACTCACGGTATCTGGAAAATCTGATTTTTTTCATCCTGGACTTTACTCACGGTATCAGGAAAATCTGATTTTTTTCATCCTGGACTTGACTCACGGCATCAGAAAAATCTGATATTTTTCACCCTGGACTTGACTCACGGTATCAGGAAAATCTAATTTTTTTCATCCTGGACTTTACTCATGGTATCAGGAAAATGGGATTTTTTTCACCCTGGACTTGCCTCACGGGATAAGAAAAATCTGATCTTTTTCACCCTGGACTTGCCTCACGGTATCAGAAAAATCTGAATTTTTTCACCCTGGACTTGACTCACAGCATCAAAAAAATCTGATTTTTTTCACCCTGGACTTGCCTCACGGGATCAGAAAAATCTGATCTTTTTCACCCTGGACTTGACTCACGGTATCAGGAAAATCTGATTGTTTTCACCCTGGACTTGACTCACGGGATCAAAAAAATCGGATTTTTTTCACCCTGGACTTGACTCACGGTATCAGGAAAATCTAATTTTTTTCATTCTGGACTTTACTCACGGTATCAGGAAAATCTGATTTTTTTTCACCCTGGACTTGACTCATGGTATCAGGAAAATCTGATTTTTTTCACCCTGGACTGTACTCACGGTATGAGGAAATTTGATTTTTTTCACCCAGCACTTGACTCACGGTATCAGAAAAATCAGATTTTTTTCACCCTGGACTTGACTCACGGTATCAGGAAAATCTGATTTTTTTCACCCTGGACTTTACTCACGGTATCAGGAAAATGGGATTTTTTCACCCTGGACTTGACTCACGGCATCAGAAAATCTGATTTTTTTCCCCCTGGATTTGACTCAAGGTATCAGGAACATCTGATTTTTTTCATCCTGGACTTCACTCACGGTATCTGGAAAATCTGATTGTTTTCATCCTGGACTTTACTCACGGTATCAGGAAAATCTGATGTTTTTCATCCTGGACTTGACTCACGGCATCAGAAAAATCTGATTTTTTTTTCACCCAGGACTTGACTCGGGATCAAAAAATCAGATTTTTTTCACCCTGGACTTGACTCACGGTATCAGGAACATCTGATTTTTTTCATCCTGGACGTTACTCACGGTATCTGGAAAATCTGATTTTTTTCACCCAGGACTTGACTCATGGTATCAGAAAAATCTGATTTTTTTCACCATGGACTTGACTCACAGTATCAGGAAAATCTGATTTTTTTCACCATGGACTTTACTCACGGTATCAGGAAAATGGGATTTTTTCACCCTGGACTTGACTCACGGCATCAGAAAAATCTGATTTTTTTCAAGGTGGACTTGTCTCACGGGATCAAAAAAATCTGATTTTTTTCAACCTGGACTTGATTCACGGGATCAAAAAAATTGGGTTTTTTTCACCCTGGACTTTACTCACGGTATCAGAAAAATCGGATTTTTTCACCCTGGACTTGACTCCCGGGATCAAAAAAATCTGATTTTTTTCACCCTGGACTTGATTCACGGGATCAAAAAAATTGGGTTTTTTTCACCCTGGACTTTACTCATGGTATCAGAAAAATCTGATTTTTTTCACCATGGACTTGACTCACAGTATCAGGAAAATCTGATTTTTTTCACCATGGACTTTACTCACGGTATCAGGAAAATGGGATTTTTTCACCCTGGACTTGACTCATGGTATCAGAAAAATCTGATTTTTTTCACCATGGACTTGACTCACAGTATCAGGAAAATCTGATTTTTTTCACCATGGACTTTACTCACGGTATCAGGAAAATGGGATTTTTTTCACCCTGAACTTTACTCACGGTATCAGAAAAATTGGATTTTTTCACCCTGGATTTGACTCACGGGATTAAAAAAATCTGATTTTTTTCACCCTGGACTTGACTCCCAGGATCAAAAAAATCGGATTTTTTTCACCCTGGACTTTACTCACGGTATCAGGAAAATGGGATTTTTTTCACCCTGGACTTGACTCACGGTATCAGGAAAATCAGATTTTTTTCACCCTGGACTTTACTCACGGTATCAGGAAAATGGGATTTTTTTCACCCTGGACTTGACTCACGGTATCAGGAAAATCTGATTTTTTTCACCCTGGACTTGACTCCCGGGATCAAAAAAATCGGACTTTTTTTCACCCTGGACTTGACTCACGGTATCAGGAAAATCTGCTTTTTTTCACCCTGGACTTTACTCCCGGGATGAAAAAAATCGGATTTTTTTCACCCTGAACTTTACTCACGGTATCAGAAAAATCGGATTTTTTCACCCTGGACTTGACTCCCGGGATCAAAAAAATCTGATTTTTTTCACCCTGGACTTGATTCACAGGATCAAAAAAATTGGATTTTTTTCACCCTGGACTTGACTCACGGTATCAGAAAAATCTGATTTTTTTTCACCCTGGACTTTACTCACGGTATCAGGAAAATGGGATTTTTTTCACCCTGGACTTGACTCACGTTATCAGAAAAATCTGATTTTTTTTCACCCAGGACTTGACTCGGGATCAAAAAATCTGATTTTTTTCACCCTGGACTTGACTCACGGTATCAGGAACATCTGATTTTTTTCATCCTGGACGTTACTCACAGTATCTGGAAAATCTGATTTTTTTCACCCTGGACTTGACTCACAGTATCAGGAAAATCTGATTTTTTTCACCCTGGACTTTACTCACGGTATCAGGAAAATGGGATTTTTTTCACCCTGGACTTGACTCACGGCATCAGAAAAATCTGATTTTTTTCACCGTGGACTTGTCTCACGGGATCAAAAAATCTGATTTTTTTCACCCTGGATTTGACCCAATGTATTAAGAACATCTGATTTTTTTCATCCTGGACTTTACTCACGGTATCTGGAAAATCTGATTTTTTTCACCCTGGACTTGACTCACGGTATCAGGAAAATCAGATTTTTTTCATCCTGGACTTTACTCACGGTATCAGGAAAATCAGATTTTTTTCACCCTGGACTTGACTCACGGTATCAGGAAAATCTGATTTTTTTCATCCTGGACTTTACTCACGGTATCAGGAAAATGGGATTTTTTTCACCCTGGACTTGCCTCACGGGATCAGAAAAATCTGATCTTTTTCACCCTGGACTTGACTCACGGGATCAAAAAAATCTGATTTTTTTCACCCTGGACTTGCCTCACGGGATCAGAAAAATCTGATCTTTTTCACCCTGGACTTGACTCACGGTATCAGGAAAATCTGATTTTTTTCACCCTGGACTTGACTCACGGGATCAAAAAAATCGGATTTTTTTCACCCTGGACTTGACTCACGGTATCAGGAAAATCTGATTTTTTTCATTCTGGACTTTACTCACGGTATCAGGAAAATCTGATTTTTTTTTCACCCTGGACTTGACTCATGGTATCAGGAAAATCTGATTTTTTTCACCCTGGACTGTACTCACGGTATGAGGAAATTTGATTCTTTTCACCATGGACTTGACTCACGGTATCAGAAAAATCAGATTTTTTTCACCCTGGACTTGACTCACGGCATCAGAAAAATCTGATTTTTTTCACCCAGCACTTGACTCAAGGTATCAGAAAAATCTGATTTTTTTCACCCTGGACTTGACTCACGGTATCAGGAAAATCTGATTTTTTTCACCCTGGACTTTACTCACGGTATCAGGAAAATGGGATTTTTTCACCCTGGACTTGACTCACGGCATCAGAAAAATTTGATTTTTTTCACCCTGGACTTGTCTCACGGGATCAAAAAATCTGATTTTTTTCCCCCTGGATTTGACTCAAGGTATCAGGAACATCTGATTTTTTCATCCTGGACTTTACTCACGGTATCAGGAAAATCTGATTTTTTTCATCCTGGACTTGACTCACGGCATCAGAAAAATCTGATTTTTTTTCACCCAGGACTTGACTCGGGATCAAAAAATCAGATTTTTTTCACCCTGGACTTGACTCACGGTATCAGGAACATCTGATTTTTTTCATCCTGGACGTTACTCACGGTATCTGGAAAATCTGATTTTTTTCACCCAGGACTTGACTCATGGTATCAGAAAAATCTGATTTTTTTCACCATGGACTTGACTCACAGTATCAGGAAAATCTGATTTTTTTCACCCTGGACTTTACTCACGGTATCAGGAAAATGGGATTTTTTCACCCTGGACTTGACTCACGGCATCAGAAAAATCTGATTTTTTTCAAGGTGGACTTGTCTCACGGGATCAAAAAATCTGATTTTTTTCACCCTGGATTTGACTCAATGTATTAGGAACATCTGATTTTTTTCATCCTGGACTTTACTCACGGTATCTGGAAAATCTGATTTTTTTTCACCCTGGACTTGACTCACGGTATCAGGAAAATCTGATTTTTTTCATCCTGGACTTGACTCATGGTATCAGGAACATCTGATTTTTTTCACCCTGGACTTGACTCACGGTATCAGGAAAATCTGATTTTTTTCATCCTGGACTTTACTCACGGTATCAGGAAAATGGGATTTTTTTCACCCTGGACTTGCCTCACGGGATCAGAAAAATCTGATCTTTTTCACAGTGGACTTGACTCACGGGATCAAAAAAATCTGATTTTTTTCACCCTGGACTTGCCTCACGGTATCAGAAAAATCAGATTTTTTTCACACTGGACTTGACTCACGGTATCAGGAAAATCTGATTATTTCACCCTGGACTTTACTCACGGTATCAGGAAAATGGGATTTTTTCACCCTGGACTTGACTCACGGCATCAGAAAAATTTGATTTTTTTCACCCTGGACTTGTCTCACGGGATCAAAAAATCTGATTTTTTTCCCCCTGGATTTGACTCAAGGTATCAGGAACATCTGATTTTTTTCATCCTGGACTTCACTCACGGTATCTGGAAAATCTGATTTTTTTCACCCTGGACTTGACTCACGGTATCAGGAAAATCTGATTTTTTTCATCCTGTACTTTACTCACGGTATCAGGAAAATCTGATTTTTTTCACCCTGGACTTGACTCACAGTATCAGGAAAATCTTATTTTTTTCACCCTGGACTTTACTCACGGTATCAGGAAAATGGGATTTTTTTCACCCTGGACTGGACTCACAGGATCAGAAAAATCTGATCTTTTTCACCCTGGACTTGACTCACGGGATCCAAAAAATCAGATTTTTTTCCCTCTGGACTTGCCTCACGGTATCAGAAAAATCTGATTTTTTTCACCCTGGACTTGACTCACAGCATCAAAAAAATCGAATTTTTTTCACCCTGTACTTGACTCACGGCATCACAAAAATCTGATATTATTCACCCTGGACTTGACTCACGGTATCAGGAAAATCTAATTTTTTTCATCCTGGACTTTACTCACGGTATCTGGAAAATGGGATTTTTTTCACCCTGGACTTGCCTCACGGGATCAGAAAAATCTGATCTTTTTCACCCTGGACTTGCCTCACGGTATCAGAAAAATCTGATTTTTTTCACCCTGGACTTGACTCACGGGATCAAAAAATCTGATTTTTTTCACCCTGGACTTGCCTCACGGGATCAGAAAAATCTGATCTTTTTCACCCTGGACTTGACTCCCGGGATAAAAAAAAACGGATTTTTTTCACCCTGGACTTGACTCACGGTATCAGGAAAATCTGATTTTTTTCACCCTGGACTTTACTCCCGGGATGAAAAAAATCGGATTTTTTTCACCCTGGACTTGACTCACGGTATCAGGAAAATGGGATTTTTTCACCCTGGACTTGACTCACGGTATCAGCAAAATCTGATTTTTTTCACCCTGGACTTGACTCCCGGGATAAAAAAAAACGGATTTTTTTCACCCTGGACTTGACTCACGGTATCAGGAAAATCTGATTTTTTTCAACCTGGACTTTACTCCCGGGATGAAAAAAATCGGATTTTTTTCACCCTGGACTTGACTCACGGTATCAGGAAAATCTGATTTTTTTCACCCTGGACTTTACTCACGTCATCAGGAAAATGGGATTTTATTCACCCTGGACTTGACTCACGGTATCAGGAAAATCTGATTTTTTTCATGCTGGACTTTACTCACGGTATCAGGAAAATGGGATTTTTTTCACCCTGGATTTGACTCACGGTATCAGGAAAATCTGATTTTTTTCACCCTGGACTTTACTCCCGGGATAAAAAAAAACGGATTTTTTCACCCTGGACTTGACTCACGGTATCAGGAAAATCTGATTTTTTTCACCCTGGAGTTTACTCACGGTATCAGGAAAATGGGATTTTTTTCACCCTGGATTTGACTCACGGGATTAAAAAAATCTGATTTTTTTCACCCTGGACTTGACTCACGGTATCAGGAAAATCTGATTTTTTTCACCCTGGACTTTACTCACGGTATCAGGAAAATGGGATTTTTTTCACCCTGGACTTGACTCACGGTATCAGGAAAATCTGATTTTTTTCACCCTGGACTTGACTCCCGGGATCAAAAAAATCGGACTTTTTTTCACCCTGGACTTGACTCACGGTATCAGGAAAATCTGCTTTTTTTCACCCTGGACTTTACTCCCGGGATGAAAAAAATCGGATTTTTTTTCACCCTGAACTTTACTCACGGTATCAGAAAAATCGGATTTTTTCACCCTGGACTTGACTCCCGGGATCAAAAAAATCTGATTTTTTTCACCCTGGACTTGATTCACGGGATCAAAAAAATTGGATTTTTTTCACCCTGGACTTGACTCACGGTATCAGAAAAATCTGATTTTTTTTCACCCTGCACTTTACTCACGGTATCAGGAAAATGGGATTTTTTTCACCCTGGACTTGACTCACGTTATCAGAAAAATCTGATTTTTTTTCACCCAGGACTTGACTCGGGATCAAAAAACCTGATTTTTTTCACCCTGGACTTGACTCACAGTATCAGGAACATCTGATTTTTTTCATCCTGGACGTTACTCACGGTATCTGGAAAATCTGATTTTTTTCACCCAGGACTTGACTCATGGTATCAGAAAAATCTGATTTTTTTCACCCTGGACTTGACGCACAGTATAAGGAAAATCTGATTTTTTTCACCCTGGACTTTACTCACGGTATCAGGAAAATGGGATTTTTTCACCCTGGACTTGACTCACGGCATCAGAAAAATCTGATTTTTTTCACCGTGGACTTGTCTCACGGGATCAAAAAATCTGATTTTTTTCACCCTGGATTTGACCCAATGTATTAAGAACATCTGATTTTTTTCATCCTGGACTTTACTCAGGGTATCTGGAAAATCTGATTTTTTTCACCCTGGACTTGACTCACGGCATCAGAAAAATCTGATTTTTTTCAAGGTGGACTTGT
The DNA here is from genome assembly GCA_035047305.1 of Bradypodion pumilum. Taxonomy (NCBI): domain Eukaryota; kingdom Metazoa; phylum Chordata; class Lepidosauria; order Squamata; family Chamaeleonidae; genus Bradypodion; species Bradypodion pumilum. Next base: position 165,523,773 of record JAWDJD010000005.1, on the reverse strand, counting down.
CTCACGGGATCAAAAAAATCTGATTTTTTTCACCCTGGACTTGATTCACGGGATCAAAAAAATTGGGTTTTTTTCACCCTGGACTTTACTCACGGTATCAGAAAAATCGGATTTTTTCACCCTGGACTTGACTCCCGGGATCAAAAAAATCTGATTTTTTTCACCCTGGACTTGATTCACGGGATCAAAAAAATTGGGTTTTTTTCACCCTGGACTTTACTCACAGTATCAGGAAAATCTGATTTTTTTCACCATGGACTTTACTCACGGTATCAGGAAAATGGGATTTTTTCACCCTGGACTTGACTCATGGTATCAGAAAAATCTGATTTTTTTCACCATGGACTTGACTCACAGTATCAGGAAAATCTGATTTTTTTCACCATGGACTTTACTCACGGTATCAGGAAAATGGGATTTTTTTCACCCTGAACTTTACTCATGGTATCAGAAAAATCGGATTTTTTCACCCTGGACTTGACTCCCGGGATCAAAAAAATCTGATTTTTTTCACCCTGGACTTGATTCACGGGATCAAAAAAATTGGGTTTTTTTCACCCTGGACTTTACTCACGGTATCAGGAAAATGGGATTTTTTTCACCCTGGAGTTTACTCACGGTATCAGGAAAATGGGATTTTTTTCACCCTGGATTTGACTCACGGGATTAAAAAAATCTGATTTTTTTCACCCTGGACTTGACTCCCAGGATCAAAAAAATCGGATTTTTTTCCCCCTGGACTTTACTCACGGTATCAGGAAAATGGGATTTTTTTCACCCTGGACTTGACTCACGGTATCAGAAAAATCTGATTTTTTTCACCCTGGACTTTACTCACGGTATCAGGAAAATGGGATTTTTTTCACCCTGGACTTGACTCACGGTATCAGGAAAATCTGCTTTTTTTCACCCTGGACTTTACTCCCGGGATGAAAAAAATCGGATTTTTTTCACCCTGAACTTTACTCACGGTATCAGAAAAATCGGATTTTTTCACCCTGGACTTGACTCCCGGGATCAAAAAAATCTGATTTTTTTCACCCTGGACTTGATTCACGGGATCAAAAAAATTGGATTTTTTTCACCCTGGACTTGACTCACGGTATCAGAAAAATCTGATTTTTTTTCACCCTGGACTTTACTCACGGTATCAGGAAAATGGGATTTTTTTCACCCTGGACTTGACTCACGTTATCAGAAAAATCTGATTTTTTTTCACCCAGGACTTGACTCGGGATCAAAAAATCTGATTTTTTTCACCCTGGACTTGACTCACGGTATCAGGAACATCTGATTTTTTTCATCCTGGATGTTACTCACGGTATCTGGAAAATCTGATTTTTTTCACCCAGGACTTGACTCATGGTATCAGAAAAATCTGATTTTTTTCACCCTGGACTTGACTCACAGTATCAGGAAAATCTGATTTTTTTCACCCTGGACTTTACTCACGGTATCAGGAAAATGGGATTTTTTCACCCTGGACTTGACTCACGGCATCAGAAAAATCTGATTTTTTTCACCGTGGACTTGTCTCACGGGATCAAAAAATCTGATTTTTTTCACCCTGGATTTGACCCAATGTATTAAGAACATCTGATTTTTTTCATCCTGGACTTTACTCACGGTATCTGGAAAATCTGATTTTTTTCACCCTGGACTTGACTCACGGTATCAGGAAAATCAGATTTTTTTCATCCTGGACTTTACTCACGGTATCAGGAAAATCAGATTTTTTTCACCCTGGACTTGACTCACGGTATCAGAAAAATCTGATCTTTTTCACCCTGGACTTGACTCACGGGATCAAAAAAATCTGATTTTTTTCACCCTGGACTTGCCTCACGGGATCAGAAAAATCTGATCTTTTTCACCCTGGACTTGACTCACGGTATCAGGAAAATCTGATTTTTTTCACCCTGGACTTGACTCACGGGATCAAAAAAATCGGATTTTTTTCACCCTGGACTTGACTCACGGTATCAGGAAAATCTGATTTTTTTCATTCTGGACTTTACTCACGGTATCAGGAAAATCTGATTTTTTTTCACCCTGGACTTGACTCATGGTATCAGGAAAATCTGATTTTTTTCACCCTGGACTGTACTCACGGTATGAGGAAATTTGATTCTTTTCACCATGGACTTGACTCACGGTATCAGAAAAATCAGATTTTTTTCACCCTGGACTTGACTCACGGCATCAGAAAAATCTGATTTTTTTCACCCAGCACTTGACTCACGGTATCAGAAAAATCTGATTTTTTTCACCCTGGACTTGACTCACGGTATCAGGAAAATCTGATTTTTTTCACCCTGGACTTTACTCACGGTATCAGGAAAATGGGATTTTTTCACCCTGGACTTGACTCACGGCATCAGAAAAATTTGATTTTTTTCACCCTGGACTTGTCTCACGGGATCAAAAAATCTGATTTTTTTTCCCCTGGATTTGACTCAAGGTATCAGGAACATCTGATTTTTTTCATCCTGGACTTCACTCACGGTATCTGGAAAATCTGATTTTTTTCATCCTGGACTTTACTCACGGTATCAGGAAAATCTGATTTTTTTCATCCTGGACTTGACTCACGGCATCAGAAAAATCTGATTTTTTTTCACCCAGGACTTGACTCGGGATCAAAAAATCAGATTTTTTTCACCCTGGACTTGACTCACGGTATCAGGAACATCTGATTTTTTTCATCCTGGACGTTACTCACGGTATCTGGAAAATCTGATTTTTTTCACCCAGGACTTGACTCATGGTATCAGAAAAATCTGATTTTTTTCACCATGGACTTGACTCACAGTATCAGGAAAATCTGATTTTTTTCACCCTGGACTTTACTCACGGTATCAGGAAAATGGGATTTTTTCACCCTGGACTTGACTCACGGCATCAGAAAAATCTGATTTTTTTCAAGGTGGACTTGTCTCACGGGATCAAAATATCTGATTTTTTTCACCCTGGATTTGACTCAATGTATTAGGAACATCTGATTTTTTTCATCCTGGACTTTACTCACGGTATCTGGAAAATCTGATTTTTTTCACCCTGGACTTGACTCACGGTATCAGGAAAATCTGATTTTTTCATCCTGGACTTTACTCACGGTATCAGGAACATCTGATTTTTTTCACCCTGGACTTGACTCACGGTATCAGGAAAATCTGATTTTTTTCATCCTGTACTTTACTCACGGTATCAGGAAAATGGGATTTTTTTCACCCTGGACTTGCCTCACGGGATCAGAAAAATCTGATCTTTTTCACCATGGACTTGACTCACAGTATCAGGAAAATCTGATTTTTTTCACCATGGACTTTACTCACGGTATCAGGAAAATGGGATTTTTTCACCCTGGACTTGACTCATGGTATCAGAAAAATCTGATTTTTTTCACCATGGACTTGACTCACAGTATCAGGAAAATCTGATTTTTTTCACCATGGACTTTACTCACGGTATCAGGAAAATGGGATTTTTTTCACCCTGAACTTTACTCATGGTATCAGAAAAATCGGATTTTTTCACCCTGGATCTGACTCCCGGGATCAAAAAAAATCTGATTTTTTTCACCCTGGACTTGATTCACGGGATCAAAAAAATTGGGTTTTTTTCACCCTGGAATTTACTCACGGTATCAGGAAAATGGGATTTTTTTCACCCTGGATTTGACTCACGGGATTAAAAAAATCTGATTTTTTTCACCCTGGTCTTGACTCCCAGGATCAAAAAAATCGGATTTTTTTCCCCCTGGACTTTACTCACGGTATCAGGAAAATGGGATTTTTTTCACCCTGGACTTGACTCACGGTATCAGAAAAATCTGATTTTTTTCACCCTGGACTTTACTCACGGTATCAGGAAAATGGGATTTTTTTCACCCTGGACTTGACTCACGGTATCAGGAAAATCTGATTTTTTTCACCCTGGACTTGACTCCCGGGATCAAAAAAATCGGACTTTTTTTCACCCTGGACTTGACTCACGGTATCAGGAAAATCTGCTTTTTTTCACCCTGGACTTTACTCCCGGGATGAAAAAAATCGGATTTTTTTCACCCTGAACTTTACTCACGGTATCAGAAAAATCGGATTTTTTCACCCTGGACTTGACTCCCGGGATCAAAAAAATCTGATTTTTTTCACCCTGGACTTGATTCACGGGATCAAAAAAATTGGATTTTTTTCACCCTGGACTTGACTCACGGTATCAGAAAAATCTGATTTTTTTTCACCCTGGACTTTACTCACGGTATCAGGAAAATGGGATTTTTTTCACCCTGGACTTGACTCACGTTATCAGAAAAATCTGATTTTTTTTCACCCAGGACTTGACTCGGGATCAAAAAATCTGATTTTTTTCACCCTGGACTTGACTCACGGTATCAGGAACATCTGATTTTTTTCATCCTGGATGTTACTCACGGTATCTGGAAAATCTGATTTTTTTCACCCAGGACTTGACTCATGGTATCAGAAAAATCTGATTTTTTTCACCCTGGACTTGACTCACAGTATCAGGAAAATCTGATTTTTTTCACCCTGGACTTTACTCACGGTATCAGGAAAATGGGATTTTTTCACCCTGGACTTGACTCACGGCATCAGAAAAATCTGATTTTTTTCACCGTGGACTTGTCTCACGGGATCAAAAAATCTGATTTTTTTCACCCTGGATTTGACCCAATGTATTAAGAACATCTGATTTTTTTCATCCTGGACTTTACTCACGGTATCTGGAAAATCTGATTTTTTTCATCCTGGACTTTACTCACGGTATCAGGAAAATCAGATTTTTTTCACCCTGGACTTGACTCACGGTATCAGAAAAATCTGATCTTTTTCACCCTGGACTTGACTCACGGGATCAAAAAAATCTGATTTTTTTCACCCTGGACTTGCCTCACGGTATCAGGAACATCTGATTTTTTTCATCCTGGACGTTACTCACGGTATCTGGAAAATCTGATTTTTTTCACCCAGGACTTGACTCATGGTATCAGAAAAATCTGATTTTTTTCACCATGGACTTGACTCACAGTATCAGGAAAATCTGATTTTTTTCACCCTGGACTTTACTCACGGTATCAGGAAAATGGGATTTTTTCACCCTGGACTTGACTCACGGCATCAGAAAAATCTGATTTTTTTCAAGGTGGACTTGTCTCACGGGATCAAAAAATCTGATTTTTTTCACCCTGGATTTGACTCAATGTATTAGGAACATCTGATTTTTTTCATCCTGGACTTTACTCACGGTATCTGGAAAATCTGATTTTTTTCACCCTGGACTTGACTCACGGTATCAGGAAAATCTGATTTTTTTCATCCTGGACTTTACTCACGGTATCAGGAACATCTGATTTTTTTCACCCTGGACTTGACTCACGGTATCAGGAAAATCTGATTTTTTTCATCCTGTACTTTACTCACGGTATCAGGAAAATGGGATTTTTTTCACCCTGGACTTGCCTCACGGGATCAGAAAAATCTGATCTTTTTCACCATGGACTTGACTCACAGTATCAGGAAAATCTGATTTTTTTCACCATGGACTTTACTCACGGTATCAGGAAAATGGGATTTTTTCACCCTGGACTTGACTCATGGTATCAGAAAAATCTGATTTTTTTCACCATGGACTTGACTCACAGTATCAGGAAAATCTGATTTTTTTCACCATGGACTTTACTCACGGTATCAGGAAAATGGGATTTTTTTCACCCTGAACTTTACTCATGGTATCAGAAAAATCGGATTTTTTCACCCTGGATCTGACTCCCGGGATCAAAAAAATCTGATTTTTTTCACCCTGGACTTGATTCACGGGATCAAAAAAATTGGGTTTTTTTCACCCTGGAATTTACTCACGGTATCAGGAAAATGGGATTTTTTTCACCCTGGAGTTTACTCACGGTATCAGGAAAATGGGATTTTTTTCACCCTGGATTTGACTCACGGGATTAAAAAAATCTGATTTTTTTCACCCTGGACTTGACTCCCAGGATCAAAAAAATCGGATTTTTTTCCCCCTGGACTTTACTCACGGTATCAGGAAAATGGGATTTTTTTCACCCTGGACTTGACTCACGGTATCAGAAAAATCTGATTTTTTTCACCCTGGACTTTACTCACGGTATCAGGAAAATGGGATTTTTTTCACCCTGGACTTGACTCACGGTATCAGGAAAATCTGATTTTTTTCACCCTGGACTTGACTCCCGGGATCAAAAAAATCGGACTTTTTTTCACCCTGGACTTGACTCACGGTATCAGGAAAATCTGCTTTTTTTCACCCTGGACTTTACTCCCGGGATGAAAAAAATCGGATTTTTTTCACCCTGAACTTTACTCACGGTATCAGAAAAATCGGATTTTTTCACCCTGGACTTGACTCCCGGGATCAAAAAAATCTGATTTTTTTCACCCTGGACTTGATTCACGGGATCAAAAAAATTGGATTTTTTTCACCCTGGACTTGACTCACGGTATCAGAAAAATCTGATTTTTTTTCACCCTGGACTTTACTCACGGTATCAGGAAAATGGGATTTTTTTCACCCTGGACTTGACTCACGTTATCAGAAAAATCTGATTTTTTTTCACCCAGGACTTGACTCGGGATCAAAAAATCTGATTTTTTTCACCCTGGACTTGACTCACGGTATCAGGAACATCTGATTTTTTTCATCCTGGATGTTACTCACGGTATCTGGAAAATCTGATTTTTTTCACCCAGGACTTGACTCATGGTATCAGAAAAATCTGATTTTTTTCACCCTGGACTTGACTCACAGTATCAGGAAAATCTGATTTTTTTCACCCTGGACTTTACTCACGGTATCAGGAAAATGGGATTTTTTCACCCTGGACTTGACTCACGGCATCAGAAAAATCTGATTTTTTTCACCGTGGACTTGTCTCACGGGATCAAAAAATCTGATTTTTTTCACCCTGGATTTGACCCAATGTATTAAGAACATCTGATTTTTTTCATCCTGGACTTTACTCACGGTATCTGGAAAATCTGATTTTTTTCATCCTGGACTTTACTCACGGTATCAGGAAAATCAGATTTTTTTCACCCTGGACTTGACTCACGGTATCAGAAAAATCTGATCTTTTTCACCCTGGACTTGACTCACGGGATCAAAAAAATCTGATTTTTTTCACCCTGGACTTGCCTCACGGTATCAGGAACATCTGATTTTTTTCATCCTGGACGTTACTCACGGTATCTGGAAAATCTGATTTTTTTCACCCAGGACTTGACTCATGGTATCAGAAAAATCTGATTTTTTTCACCATGGACTTGACTCACAGTATCAGGAAAATCTGATTTTTTTCACCCTGGACTTTACTCACGGTATCAGGAAAATGGGATTTTTTCACCCTGGACTTGACTCACGGCATCAGAAAAATCTGATTTTTTTCAAGGTGGACTTGTCTCACGGGATCAAAAAATCTGATTTTTTTCACCCTGGATTTGACTCAATGTATTAGGAACATCTGATTTTTTTCATCCTGGACTTTACTCACGGTATCTGGAAAATCTGATTTTTTTCACCCTGGACTTGACTCACGGTATCAGGAAAATCTGATTTTTTTCATCCTGGACTTTACTCACGGTATCAGGAACATCTGATTTTTTTCACCCTGGACTTGACTCACGGTATCAGGAAAATCTGATTTTTTTCATCCTGTACTTTACTCACGGTATCAGGAAAATGGGATTTTTTTCACCCTGGACTTGCCTCACGGGATCAGAAAAATCTGATCTTTTTCACCATGGACTTGACTCACAGTATCAGGAAAATCTGATTTTTTTCACCATGGACTTTACTCACGGTATCAGGAAAATGGGATTTTTTCACCCTGGACTTGACTCATGGTATCAGAAAAATCTGATTTTTTTCACCATGGACTTGACTCACAGTATCAGGAAAATCTGATTTTTTTCACCATGGACTTTACTCACGGTATCAGGAAAATGGGATTTTTTTCACCCTGAACTTTACTCATGGTATCAGAAAAATCGGATTTTTTCACCCTGGATCTGACTCCCGGGATCAAAAAAATCTGATTTTTTTCACCCTGGACTTGATTCACGGGATCAAAAAAATTGGGTTTTTTTCACCCTGGAATTTACTCACGGTATCAGGAAAATGGGATTTTTTTCACCCTGGAGTTTACTCACGGTATCAGGAAAATGGGATTTTTTTCACCCTGGATTTGACTCACGGGATTAAAAAAATCTGATTTTTTTCACCCTGGACTTGACTCCCAGGATCAAAAAAATCGGATTTTTTTCCCCCTGGACTTTACTCACGGTATCAGGAAAATGGGATTTTTTTCACCCTGGACTTGACTCACGGTATCAGAAAAATCTGATTTTTTTCACCCTGGACTTTACTCACGGTATCAGGAAAATGGGATTTTTTTCACCCTGGACTTGACTCACGGTATCAGGAAAATCTGATTTTTTTCACCCTGGACTTGACTCCCGGGATCAAAAAAATCGGACTTTTTTTCACCCTGGACTTGACTCACGGTATCAGGAAAATCTGCTTTTTTTCACCCTGGACTTTACTCCCGGGATGAAAAAAATCGGATTTTTTTCACCCTGAACTTTACTCACGGTATCAGAAAAATCGGATTTTTTCACCCTGGACTTGACTCCCGGGATCAAAAAAATCTGATTTTTTTCACCCTGGACTTGATTCACGGGATCAAAAAAATTGGATTTTTTTCACCCTGGACTTGACTCACGGTATCAGAAAAATCTGATTTTTTTTCACCCTGGACTTTACTCACGGTATCAGGAAAATGGGATTTTTTTCACCCTGGACTTGACTCACGTTATCAGAAAAATCTGATTTTTTTTCACCCAGGACTTGACTCGGGATCAAAAAATCTGATTTTTTTCACCCTGGACTTGACTCACGGTATCAGGAACATCTGATTTTTTTCATCCTGGATGTTACTCACGGTATCTGGAAAATCTGATTTTTTTCACCCAGGACTTGACTCATGGTATCAGAAAAATCTGATTTTTTTCACCCTGGACTTGACTCACAGTATCAGGAAAATCTGATTTTTTTCACCCTGGACTTTACTCACGGTATCAGGAAAATGGGATTTTTTCACCCTGGACTTGACTCACGGCATCAGAAAAATCTGATTTTTTTCACCGTGGACTTGTCTCACGGGATCAAAAAATCTGATTTTTTTCACCCTGGATTTGACCCAATGTATTAAGAACATCTGATTTTTTTCATCCTGGACTTTACTCACGGTATCTGGAAAATCTGATTTTTTTCATCCTGGACTTTACTCACGGTATCAGGAAAATCAGATTTTTTTCACCCTGGACTTGACTCACGGTATCAGAAAAATCTGATCTTTTTCACCCTGGACTTGACTCACGGGATCAAAAAAATCTGATTTTTTTCACCCTGGACTTGCCTCACGGTATCAGGAACATCTGATTTTTTTCATCCTGGACGTTACTCACGGTATCTGGAAAATCTGATTTTTTTCACCCAGGACTTGACTCATGGTATCAGAAAAATCTGATTTTTTTCACCATGGACTTGACACACAGTATCAGGAAAATCTGATTTTTTTCACCCTGGACTTTACTCACGGTATCAGGAAAATGGGATTTTTTCACCCTGGACTTGACTCACGGCATCAGAAAAATCTGATTTTTTTCAAGGTGGACTTGTCTCACGGGATCAAAAAATCTGATTTTTTTCACCCTGGATTTGACTCAATGTATTAGGAACATCTGATTTTTTTCATCCTGGACTTTACTCACGGTATCTGGAAAATCTGATTTTTTTCACCCTGGACTTGACTCACGGTATCAGGAAAATCTGATTTTTTTCATCCTGGACTTTACTCACGGTATCAGGAACATCTGATTTTTTTCACCCTGGACTTGACTCACGGTATCAGGAAAATCTGATTTTTTTCATCCTGTACTTTACTCACGGTATCAGGAAAATGGGATTTTTTCACCCTGGACTTGCCTCACGGGATCAGAAAAATCTGATCTTTTTCACCATGGACTTGACTCACAGTATCAGGAAAATCTGATTTTTTTCACCATGGACTTTACTCACGGTATCAGGAAAATGGGATTTTTTCACCCTGGACTTGACTCATGGTATCAGAAAAATCTGATTTTTTTCACCATGGACTTGACTCACAGTATCAGGAAAATCTGATTTTTTTCACCATGGACTTTACTCACGGTATCAGGAAAATGGGATTTTTTTCACCCTGAACTTTACTCATGGTATCAGAAAAATCGGATTTTTTTCACCCTGGATCTGACTCCCGGGATCAAAAAAATCTGATTTTTTTCACCCTGGACTTGATTCACGGGATCAAAAAAATTGGGTTTTTTTCACCCTGGAATTTACTCACGGTATCAGGAAAATGGGATTTTTTTCACCCTGGAGTTTACTCACGGTATCAGGAAAATGGGATTTTTTTCACCCTGGATTTGACTCACGGGATTAAAAAAATCTGATTTTTTTCACCCTGGACTTGACTCCCAGGATCAAAAAAATCGGATTTTTTTCCCCCTGGACTTTACTCACGGTATCAGGAAAATGGGATTTTTTTCACCCTGGACTTGACTCACGGTATCAGAAAAATCTGATTTTTTTCACCCTGGACTTTACTCACGGTATCAGGAAAATGGGATTTTTTTCACCCTGGACTTGACTCACGGTATCAGGAAAATCTGATTTTTTTCACCCTGGACTTGACTCCCGGGATCAAAAAAATCGGACTTTTTTTCACCCTGGACTTGACTCACGGTATCAGGAAAATCTGCTTTTTTTCACCCTGGACTTTACTCCCGGGATGAAAAAAATCGGATTTTTTTCACCCTGAACTTTACTCACGGTATCAGAAAAATCGGATTTTTTCACCCTGGACTTGACTCCCGGGATCAAAAAAATCTGATTTTTTTCACCCTGGACTTGATTCACGGGATCAAAAAAATTGGATTTTTTTCACCCTGGACTTGACTCACGGTATCAGAAAAATCTGATTTTTTTTCACCCTGGACTTTACTCACGGTATCAGGAAAATGGGATTTTTTTCACCCTGGACTTGACTCACGTTATCAGAAAAATCTGATTTTTTTTCACCCAGGACTTGACTCGGGATCAAAAAATCTGATTTTTTTCACCCTGGACTTGACTCACGGTATCAGGAAAATCTGATTTTTTTCATCCTGGACTTTACTCACGGTATCAGGAACATCTGATTTTTTTCACCCTGGACTTGACTCACGGTATCAGGAAAATCTGATTTTTTTCATCCTGTACTTTACTCACGGTATCAGGAAAATGGGATTTTTTTCACCCTGGACTTGCCTCACGGGATCAGAAAAATCTGATCTTTTTCACCATGGACTTGACTCACAGTATCAGGAAAATCTGATTTTTTTCACCATGGACTTTACTCACGGTATCAGGAAAATGGGATTTTTTCACCCTGGACTTGACTCATGGTATCAGAAAAATCTGATTTTTTTCACCATGGACTTGACTCACAGTATCAGGAAAATCTGATTTTTTTCACCATGGACTTTACTCACGGTATCAGGAAAATGGGATTTTTTTCACCCTGAACTTTACTCATGGTATCAGAAAAATCGGATTTTTTCACCCTGGATCTGACTCCCGGGATCAAAAAAATCTGATTTTTTTCACCCTGGACTTGATTCACGGGATCAAAAAAATTGGGTTTTTTTCACCCTGGAATTTACTCACGGTATCAGGAAAATGGGATTTTTTTCACCCTGGAGTTTACTCACGGTATCAGGAAAATGGGATTTTTTTCACCCTGGATTTGACTCACGGGATTAAAAAAATCTGATTTTTTTCACCCTGGACTTGACTCCCAGGATCAAAAAAATCGGATTTTTTTCCCCCTGGACTTTACTCACGGTATCAGGAAAATGGGATTTTTTTCACCCTGGACTTGACTCACGGTATCAGAAAAATCTGATTTTTTTCACCCTGGACTTTACTCACGGTATCAGGAAAATGGGATTTTTTTCACCCTGGACTTGACTCACGGTATCAGGAAAATCTGATTTTTTTCACCCTGGACTTGACTCCCGGGATCAAAAAAATCGGACTTTTTTTCACCCTGGACTTGACTCACGGTATCAGGAAAATCTGCTTTTTTTCACCCTGGACTTTACTCCCGGGATGAAAAAAATCGGATTTTTTTCACCCTGAACTTTACTCACGGTATCAGAAAAATCGGATTTTTTCACCCTGGACTTGACTCCCGGGATCAAAAAAATCTGATTTTTTTCACCCTGGACTTGATTCACGGGATCAAAAAAATTGGATTTTTTTCACCCTGGACTTGACTCACGGTATCAGAAAAATCTGATTTTTTTTCACCCTGGACTTTACTCACGGTATCAGGAAAATGGGATTTTTTTCACCCTGGACTTGACTCACGTTATCAGAAAAATCTGATTTTTTTTCACCCAGGACTTGACTCGGGATCAAAAAATCTGATTTTTTTCACCCTGGACTTGACTCACGGTATCAGGAACATCTGATTTTTTTCATCCTGGATGTTACTCACGGTATCTGGAAAATCTGATTTTTTTCACCCAGGACTTGACTCATGGTATCAGAAAAATCTGATTTTTTTCACCCTGGACTTGACTCACAGTATCAGGAAAATCTGATTTTTTTCACCCTGGACTTTACTCACGGTATCAGGAAAATGGGATTTTTTCACCCTGGACTTGACTCACGGCATCAGAAAAATCTGATTTTTTTCACCGTGGACTTGTCTCACGGGATCAAAAAATCTGATTTTTTTCACCCTGGATTTGACCCAATGTATTAAGAACATCTGATTTTTTTCATCCTGGACTTTACTCACGGTATCTGGAAAATCTGATTTTTTTCACCCTGGACTTGACTCACGGTATCAGGAAAATCTGATTTTTTTCATCCTGGACTTTACTCACGGTATCAGGAAAATCAGATTTTTTTCACCCTGGACTTGACTCACGGTATCAGAAAAATCTGATCTTTTTCACCCTGGACTTGACTCACGGGATCAAAAAAATCTGATTTTTTTCACCCTGGACTTGCCTCACGGGATCAGAAAAATCTGATCTTTTTCACCCTGGACTTGACTCACGGTATCAGGAAAATCTGATTTTTTTCACCCTGGACTTGACTCACGGGATCAAAAAAATCGGATTTTTTTCACCCTGGACTTGACTCACGGTATCAGGAAAATCTGATTTTTTTCATTCTGGACTTTACTCAGGAAAATCTGATTTTTTTTCACCCTGGACTTGACTCATGGTATCAGGAAAATCTGATTTTTTTCACCCTGGACTGTACTCACGGTATGAGGAAATTTGATTCTTTTCACCATGGACTTGACTCACGGTATCAGAAAAATCAGATTTTTTTCACCCTGGACTTGACTCACGGCATCAGAAAAATCTGATTTTTTTCACCCAGCACTTGACTCACGGTATCAGAAAAATCTGATTTTTTTCACCCTGGACTTTACTCACGGTATCAGGAAAATGGGATTTTTTCACCCTGGACTTGACTCACGGCATCAGAAAAATTTGATTTTTTTCACCCTGGACTTGTCTCACGGGATCAAAAAATCTGATTTTTTTCCCCCTGGATTTGACTCAAGGTATCAGGAACATCTGATTTTTTTCATCCTGGACTTCACTCACGGTATCTGGAAAATCTGATTTTTTTCATCCTGGACTTTACTCACGGTATCAGGAAAATCTGATTTTTTTCATCCTGGACTTGACTCACGGCATCAGAAAAATCTGATTTATTTTCACCCAGGACTTGACTCGGGATCAAAAAATCAGATTTTTTTCACCCTGGACTTGACTCACGGTATCAGGAACATCTGATTTTTTTCATCCTGGACGTTACTCACGGTATCTGGAAAATCTGATTTTTTTCACCCAGGACTTGACTCATGGTATCAGAAAAATCTGATTTTTTTCACCATGGACTTGACTCACAGTATCAGGAAAATCTGATTTTTTTCACCCTGGACTTTACTCACGGTATCAGGAAAATGGGATTTTTTCACCCTGGACTTGACTCACGGCATCAGAAAAATCTGATTTTTTTCAAGGTGGACTTGTCTCACGGGATCAAAAAATCTGATTTTTTTCACCCTGGATTTGACTCAATGTATTAGGAACATCTGATTTTTTTCATCCTGGACTTTACTCACGGTATCTGGAAAATCTGATTTTTTTCACCCTGGACTTGACTCACGGTATCAGGAAAATCTGATTTTTTTCATCCTGGACTTTACTCACGGTATCAGGAACATCTGATTTTTTTCACCCTGGACTTGACTCACGGTATCAGGAAAATCTGATTTTTTTCATCCTGTACTTTACTCACGGTATCAGGAAAATGGGATTTTTTTCACCCTGGACTTGCCTCACGGGATCAGAAAAATCTGATCTTTTTCACCCTGGACTTGACTCACGGGATCAAAAAAATCTGATTTTTTCACCCTGGACTTGCCTCACGGTATCAGAAAAATCTGATTTTTTTCACCCTGGACTTTACACACGGTATCAGGAAAATCTGATTTTTTTCACCCTGGACTTTACTCACGGTATCAGGAAAATGGGATTTTTTCACCCTGGACTTGACTCACGGCATCAGAAAAATTTGATTTTTTTCACCCTGGACTTGTCTCACGGGATCAAAAAATCTGATTTTTTCCCCCTGGATTTGACTCAAGGTATCAGGAACATCTGATTTTTTTCATCCTGGACTTCACTCACGGTATCTGGAAAATCTGATTTTTTTCACCCTGGACTTGACTCACGGTATCAGGAAAATCTGATTTTTTTCATCCTGTACTTTACTCACGGTATCAGGAAAATCTGATTTTTTTCACCCTGGACTTGACTCACAGTATCAGGAAAATCTTATTTTTTTCACCCTGGACTTTACTCACGGTATCAGGAAAATGGGATTTTTTTCACCCTGGACTGGACTCACAGGATCAGAAAAATCTGATCTTTTTCACCCTGGACTTGACTCACGGGATCCAAAAAATCAGATTTTTTTCCCTCTGGACTTGCCTCACGGTATCAGAAAAATCTGATTTTTTTCACCCTGGACTTGACTCACAGCATTAAAAAAATCGAATTTTTTTCACCCTGTACTTGACTCACGGCATCACAAAAATCTGATATTATTCACCATGGACTTGACTCACGGTATCAGGAAAATCTAATTTTTTTCATGCTGGACTTTACTCACGGTATCTGGAAAATGGGATTTTTTTCACCCTGGACTTGCCTCACGGGATCAGAAAAATCTGATGTTTTTCACCCTGGACTTGCCTCACAGTATCAGAAAAATCTGATTTTTTTCACCCTGGACTTGACTCACGGGATCAAAAAATCTGATTTTTTTCACCCTGGACTTGCCTCACGGGATCAGAAAAATCTGATCTTTTTCACCCTGGACTTGACTCCCGGGATAAAAAAAAAACGGATTTTTTTCACCCTGGACTTGACTCACGGTATCAGGAAAATCTGATTTTTTTCACCCTGGACTTGACTCACGGTATCAGGAAAATGGGATTTTTTCACCCTGGACTTGACTCACGGTATCAGCAAAATCTGATTTTTTTCACCCTGGACTTGACTCCCGGGATAAAAAAAAACGGATTTTTTTCACCCTGGACTTGACTCACGGTATCAGGAAAATCTGTTTTTTTTCACCCTGGACTTTACTCCCGGGATGAAAAAAATCGGATTTTTTTCACCCTGGACTTGACTCACGGTATCAGGAAAATCTGATTTTTTTCACCCTGGACTTTACTCACGTCATCAGGAAAATAGGATTTTTTTCACCCTGGACTTGACTCACGGTATCAGGAAAATCTGATTTTTTTCACCCTGGAGTTTACTCACGGTATCAGGAAAATGGGATTTTTTTCACCCTGGATTTGACTCACGGGATTAAAAAAATCTGATTTTTTTCACCCTGGACTTGACTCCCAGGATCAAAAAAATCGGATTTTTTTCACCCTGGACTTGACTCACAGCATAAAAAAAATCGAATTTTTTTCACCCTGTACTTGACTCACGGCATCACAAAAATCTGATATTATTCACCATGGACTTGACTCACGGTATCAGGAAAATCTAATTTTTTTCATCCTGGACTTTACTCACGGTATCTGGAAAATGGGATTTTTTTCACCCTGGACTTGCCTCACGGGATCAGAAAAATCTGATCTTTTTCACCCTGGACTTGCCTCACGGTATCAGAAAAATCTGATTTTTTTCACCCTGGACTTGACTCACGGGATCAAAAAATCTGATTTTTTTCACCCTGGACTTGCCTCACGGGATCAGAAAAATCTGATCTTTTTCACCCTGGACTTGACTCCCGGGATAAAAAAAAACGGATTTTTTTCACCCTGGACTTGACTCACGGTATCAGGAAAATCTGATTTTTTTCACCCTGGACTTGACTCACGGTATCAGGAAAATGGGATTTTTTCACCCTGGACTTGACTCACGGTATCAGCAAAATCTGATTTTTTTCACCCTGGACTTGACTCCCGGGATAAAAAAAAACGGATTTTTTTCACCCTGGACTTGACTCACGGCATCAGAAAAATCTGATTTTTTTCAAGGTGGACTTGTCTCACGGGATCAAAAAATCTGATTTTTTTCACCCTGGATTTGACTCAATGTATTAGGAACATCTGATTTTTTTCATCCTGGACTTTACTCACGGTATCTGGAAAATCTGATTTTTTTCACCCTGGACTTGACTCACGGTATCAGGAAAATCTGATTTTTTTCATCCTGGACTTTACTCACGGTATCAGGAACATCTGATTTTTTTCACCCTGGACTTGACTCACGGTATCAGGAAAATCTGATTTTTTTCATCCTGTACTTTACTCACGGTATCAGGAAAATGGGATTTTTTTCACCCTGGACTTGCCTCACGGGATCAGAAAAATCTGATCTTTTTCACCCTGGACTTGACTCACGGGATCAAAAAAATCTGATTTTTTCACCCTGGACTTGCCTCACGGTATCAGAAAAATCTGATTTTTTTCACCCTGGACTTTACACACGGTATCAGGAAAATCTGATTTTTTTCACCCTGGACTTTACTCACGGTATCAGGAAAATGGGATTTTTTCACCCTGGACTTGACTCACGGCATCAGAAAAATTTGATTTTTTTCACCCTGGACTTGTCTCACGGGATCAAAAAATCTGATTTTTTCCCCCTGGATTTGACTCAAGGTATCAGGAAAATCTGATTTTTTTCATCCTGTACTTTACTCACGGTATCAGGAAAATCTGATTTTTTTCACCCTGGACTTGACTCACAGTATCAGGAAAATCTTATTTTTTTCACCCTGGACTTTACTCACGGTATCAGGAAAATGGGATTTTTTTCACCCTGGACTGGACTCACAGGATCAGAAAAATCTGATCTTTTTCACCCTGGACTTGACTCACGGGATCCAAAAAATCAGATTTTTTTCCCTCTGGACTTGCCTCACGGTATCAGAAAAATCTGATTTTTTTCACCCTGGACTTGACTCACAGCATAAAAAAAATCGAATTTTTTTCACCCTGTACTTGACTCACGGCATCACAAAAATCTGATATTATTCACCATGGACTTGACTCACGGTATCAGGAAAATCTAATTTTTTTCATCCTGGACTTTACTCACGGTATCTGGAAAATGGGATTTTTTTCACCCTGGACTTGCCTCACGGGATCAGAAAAATCTGATTTTTTTCACCCTGGACTTGCCTCACGGGATCAGAAAAATCTGATCTTTTTCACCCTGGACTTGACTCCCGGGATAAAAAAAAAAACGGATTTTTTTCACCCTGGACTTGACTCACGGTATCAGGAAAATCTGATTTTTTTCACCCTGGACTTGACTCACGGTATCAGGAAAATGGGATTTTTTCACCCTGGACTTGACTCACGGTATCAGCAAAATCTGATTTTTTTCACCCTGGACTTGACTCCCGGGATGAAAAAAATCGGATTTTTTTCACCCTGGACTTGACTCACGGTATCAGGAAAATCTGATTTTTTTCACCCTGGACTTTACTCACGTCATCAGGAAAATAGGATTTTTTTCACCCTGGACTTGACTCACGGTATCAGGAAAATCTGATTTTTTTCATGCTGGACTTTACTCACGGTATCAGGAAAATGGGATTTTTTTCACCCTGGATTTGACTCACGGTATCAGGAAAATCTGATTTTTTTCACCCTGGACTTTACTCCCGGGATAAAAAAAAACGGATTTTTTCACCCTGGACTTGACTCACGGTATCAGGAAAATCTGATTTTTTTCACCCTGGAGTTTACTCACGGTATCAGGAAAATGGGATTTTTTTCACCCTGGATTTGACTCCCAGGATCAAAAAAATCGGATTTTTTTCACCCTGGACTTTACTCATGGTATCAGGAAAATGGGATTTTTTTCACCCTGGACTTGACTCACGGTATCAGGAAAATCTGATTTTTTTCACCCTGGACTTTACTCACGGTATCAGGAAAATGGGATTTTTTTCACCCTGGACTTGACTCACGGTATCAGGAAAATCTGATTTTTTTCACCCTGGACTTGACTCCCGGGATCAAAAAAATCGGACTTTTTTTCACCCTGGACTTGACTCACGGTATCAGGAAAATCTGCTTTTTTTCACCCTGGACTTTACTCCCGGGATGAAAAAAATCGGATTTTTTTCACCCTGAACTTTACTCACGGTATCAGAAAAATCGGATTTTTTCACCCTGGACCTGACTCCCGGGATCAAAAAAATTGGATTTTTTTCACCCTGGACTTGACTCACGGTATCAGAAAAATCTGATTTTTTTCATCCTGTACTTTACTCACGGTATCAGAAAAATCTGATTTTTTTCACCCTGGACTTGACTCACAGCATCAAAAAAATCGAATTTTTTTCACCCTGTACTTGACTCACGGCATCACAAAAATCTGATATTATTCACCATGGACTTGACTCACGGTATCAGGAAAATCTAATTTTTTTCATCCTGGACTTTACTCACGGTATCTGGAAAATGGGATTTTTTTCACCCTGGACTTGCCTCACGGGATCAGAAAAATCTGATCTTTTTCACCCTGGACTTGCCTCACGGTATCAGAAAAATCTGATTTTTTTCACCCTGGACTTGACTCACGGGATCAAAAAATCTGATTTTTTTCACCCTGGACTTGCCTCACGGGATCAGAAAAATCTGATCTTTTTCACCCTGGACTTGACTCCCGGGATAAAAAAAAACGGATTTTTTTCACCCTGGACTTGACTCACGGTATCAGGAAAATCTGATTTTTTTCACCCTGGACTTGACTCACGGTATCAGGAAAATGGGATTTTTTCACCCTGGACTTGACTCACGGTATCAGCAAAATCTGATTTTTTTCACCCTGGACTTGACTCCCGGGATAAAAAAAAACGGATTTTTTTCACCCTGGACTTGACTCACGGTATCAGGAAAATCTGTTTTTTTTCACCCTGGACTTTACTCCCGGGATGAAAAAAATCGGATTTTTTTTCACCCTGGACTTGACTCACGGTATCAGGAAAATCTGATTTTTTTCACCCTGGACTTTACTCACGTCATCAGGAAAATAGGATTTTTTTCACCCTGGACTTGACTCACGGTATCAGGAAAATCTGATTTTTTTCATGCTGGACTTTACTCACGGTATCAGGAAAATGGGATTTTTTTCACCCTGGATTTGACTCACGGTATCAGGAAAATCTGATTTTTTTCACCCTGGACTTTACTCCCGGGATAAAAAAAAAACGGATTTTTTCACCCTGGACTTGACTCACGGTATCAGGAAAATCTGATTTTTTTCACCCTGGAGTTTACTCACGGTATCAGGAAAATGGGATTTTTTTCACCCTGGATTTGACTCACGGGATTAAAAAAATCTGATTTTTTTCACCCTGGACTTGACTCCCAGGATCAAAAAAATCGGATTTTTTTCACCCTGGACTTTACTCATGGTATCAGGAAAATGGGATTTTTTTCACCCTGGACTTGACTCACGGTATCAGGAAAATCTGATTTTTTTCACCCTGGACTTTACTCACGGTATCAGGAAAATTGGATTTTTTTCACCCTGGACTTGACTCACGGTATCAGGAAAATCTGATTTTTTTCACCCTGGACTTGACTCCCGGGATCAAAAAAATCGGACTTTTTTTCACCCTGGACTTGACTCACGGTATCAGGAAAATCTGCTTTTTTTCACCCTGGACTTTACTCCCGGGATGAAAAAAATCGGATTTTTTTCACCCTGAACTTTACTCACGGTATCAGAAAAATCGGATTTTTTCACCCTGGACCTGACTCCCGGGATCAAAAAAATCTGATTTTTTTCACCCTGGACTTGATTCACGGGATCAAAAAAATTGGATTTTTTTCACCCTGGACTTGACTCACGGTATCAGAAAAATCTGATTTTTTTCATCCTGTACTTTACTCACGGTATCAGGAAAATCTGATTTTTTTCACCCTGGACTTGACTCACAGTATCAGGAAAATCTTATTTTTTTCACCCTGGACTTTACTCACGGTATCAGGAAAATGGGATTTTTTTCACCCTGGACTGGACTCACAGGATCAGAAAAATCTGATCTTTTTCACCCTGGACTTGACTCACGGGATCCAAAAAATCAGATTTTTTTCCCTCTGGACTTGCCTCACGGTATCAGAAAAATCTGATTTTTTTTACCCTGGACTTGACTCACAGCATCAAAAAAATCGAATTTTTTTCACCCTGTACTTGACTCACGGCATCACAAAAATCTGATATTATTCACCATGGACTTGACTCACGGTATCAGGAAAATCTAATTTTTTTCATCCTGGACTTTACTCACGGTATCTGGAAAATGGGATTTTTTTCACCCTGGACTTGCCTCACGGGATCAGAAAAATCTGATCTTTTTCACCCTGGACTTTTGCCTCACGGTATCAGAAAAATCTGATTTTTTTCACCCTGGACTTGACTCACGGGATCAAAAAATCTGATTTTTTTCACCCTGGACTTGCCTCACGGGATCAGAAAAATCTGATCTTTTTCACCCTGGACTTGACTCCCGGGATAAAAAAAACGGATTTTTTTCACCCTGGACTTGACTCACGGTATCAGGAAAATCTGATTTTTTTCACCCTGGACTTGACTCACGGTATCAGGAAAATGGGATTTTTTCACCCTGGACTTGACTCACGGTATCAGCAAAATCTGATTTTTTTCACCCTGGACTTGACTCCCGGGATAAAAAAAAACGGATTTTTTTCACCCTGGACTTGACTCACGGTATCAGGAAAATCTGTTTTTTTTCACCCTGGACTTTACTCCCGGGATGAAAAAAATCGGATTTTTTTTCACCCTGGACTTGACTCACGGTATCAGGAAAATCTGATTTTTTTCACCCTGGACTTTACTCACGTCATCAGGAAAATAGGATTTTTTTCACCCTGGACTTGACTCACGGTATCAGGAAAATCTGATTTTTTTCATGCTGGACTTTACTCACGGTATCAGGAAAATGGGATTTTTTTCACCCTGGATTTGACTCACGGTATCAGGAAAATCTGATTTTTTTCACCCTGGACTTTACTCCCGGGATAAAAAAAACGGATTTTTTCACCCTGGACTTGACTCACGGTATCAGAAAAATCTGATTTTTTTCACCCTGGAGTTTACTCACGGTATCAGGAAAATGGGATTTTTTTCACCCTGGATTTGACTCACGGGATTAAAAAAATCTGATTTTTTTCACCCTGGACTTGACTCCCAGGATCAAAAAAATCGGATTTTTTTCACCCTGGACTTTACTCATGGTATCAGGAAAATGGGATTTTTTTCACCCTGGACTTGACTCACGGTATCAGGAAAATCTGATTTTTTTCACCCTGGACTTTACTCACGGTATCAGGAAAATGGGATTTTTTTCACCCTGGACTTGACTCACGGTATCAGGAAAATCTGATTTTTTTGACCCTGGACTTGACTCCCGGGATCAAAAAAATCGGACTTTTTTTCACCCTGGACTTGACTCACGGTATCAGGAAAATCTGCTTTTTTTCACCCTGGACTTTACTCCCGGGATGAAAAAAATCGGATTTTTTTCACCCTGAACTTTACTCACGGTATCAGAAAAATCTGATTTTTTTTCACCCTGGACTTTACTCACGGTATCAGGAAAATGGGACTTTTTTCACCCTGGACTTGACTCACGTTATCAGAAAAATCTGATTTTTTTTCACCCAGGACTTGACTCGGGATCAAAAAACCTGATTTTTTCACCCTGGACTTGACTCACGGTATCAGGAACATCTGATTTTTTTCATCCTGGACGTTACTCACGGTATCTGGAAAATCTGATTTTTTTCACCCAGGACTTGACTCATGGTATCAGAAAAATCTGATTTTTTTCACCCTGGACTTGACTCACATTATCAGGAAAATCTGATTTTTTTCACCCTGGACTTTACTCACGGTATCAGGAAAATGGGATTTTTTCACCCTGGACTTGACTCACGGCATCAGAAAAATCTGATTTTTTTCACCGTGGACTTGTCTCACGGGATCAAAAAATCTGATTTTTTTCACCCTGGATTTGACCCAATGTATTAAGAACATCTGATTTTTTTCATCCTGGACTTTACTCACGGTATCTGGAAAATCTGATTTTTTTCACCCTGGACTTGACTCACGGTATCAGGAACATCTGATTTTTTTCATCCAGGACTTCACTCACGGTATCTGGAAAATCTGATTTTTTTCACCCTGGACTTGACTCACGGTATCAGGAAAATCTGATTTTTTTCATCCTGTACTTTACTCACGGTATCAGGAAAATATGATTTTTTTCACCCTGGACTTGACTCACAGTATCAGGAAAATCTTATTTTTTTCACCCTGGACTTTACTCACGGTATCAGGAAAATGGGATTTTTTTCACCCTGGACTGGACTCACAGGATCAGAAAAATCTGATCTTTTTCACCCTGGACTTGACTCACGGGATCCAAAAAATCAGATTTTTTTCCCTCTGGACTTGCCTCACGGTATCAGAAAAATCTGATTTTTTTCACCCTGGACTTGACTCACAGCATCAAAAAAATCGAATTTTTTTCACCCTGTACTTGACTCACGGCATCACAAAAATCTGATATTATTCACCCTGGACTTGACTCACGGTATCAGGAAAATCTAATTTTTTTCATCCTGGACTTTACTCACGGTATCTGGAAAATGGGATTTTTTTCACCCTGGACTTGCCTCACGGGATCAGAAAAATCTGATCTTTTTCACCCTGGACTTGCCTCACGGTATCAGAAAAATCTGATTTTTTTCACCCTGGACTTGACTCACGGGATCAAAAAATCTGATTTTTTTCACCCTGGACTTGCCTCACGGGATCAGAAAAATCTGATCTTTTTCACCCTGGACTTGACTCCCGGGATAAAAAAAAACGGATTTTTTTCACCCTGGACTTGACTCACGGTATCAGGAAAATCTGATTTTTTTCACCCTGGACTTTACTCCCGGGATGAAAAAAATCGGATTTTTTTCACCCTGGACTTGACTCACGGTATCAGGAAAATGGGATTTTTTTCACCCTGGACTTGACTCACGGTATCAGCAAAATCTGATTTTTTTCAGGCTGGACTTGACTCACGGTATCAGGAAAATCTGATTTTTTTCACCCTGGACTTTACTCACGTCATCAGGAAAATGGGATTTTTTTCACCCTGGACTTGACTCACGGTATCAGGAAAATCTGATTTTTTTCATGCTGGACTTTACTCACGGTATCAGGAAAATGGGATTTTTTTCACCCTGGATTTGACTCACGGTATCAGGAAAATCTGATTTTTTTCACCCTGGACTTTACTCCCGGGATAAAAAAAACGGATTTTTTCACCATGGACTTGACTCACGGTATCAGGAAAATCTGATTTTTTTCACCCTGGACTTTACTCACGGTATCAGGAAAATGGGATTTTTTTCACCCTGGACTTTACTCACGGTTTCAGGAAAATGGGATTTTTTTCACCCTGGACTTGACTCACGGTATCAGGAAAATCTGATTTTTTTCACCCTGGACTTTACACACGGTATCAGGAAAATGGGATTTTTTTCACCCTGGACTTGACTCACGGTATCAGGAAAATCTGATTTTTTGCACCCTGGACTTGACTCCCGGGATCAAAAAAATCGGACTTTTTTTCACCCTGGACTTGACTCACGGTATCAGGAAAATCTGCTTTTTTTCACCCTGGACTTTACTCCTGGGTTGAAAAAAATCGGATTTTTTTCACCCTGAACTTTACTCACGGTATCAGAAAAATCGGATTTTTTCACCCCGGACTTGACTCCCGGGATCAAAAAAATCTGATTTTTTTCACCCTGGACTTGATTCACGGGATCAAAAAAATTGGATTTTTTTCACCCTGGACTTGACTCACGGTATCAGAAAAATCTGATTTTTTTTCACCCTGGACTTTACTCACGGTATCAGGAAAATGGGATTTTTTTCACCCTGGACTTGACTCACGTTATCAGAAAAATCTGATTTTTTTTCACCGTGGACTTGTCTCACGGGATCAAAAAATCTGATTTTTTTCACCCTGGATTTGACCCAATGTATTAAGAACATCTGATTTTTTTCATCCTGGACTTTACTCACGGTATCTGGAAAATCTGATTTTTTTCACCCTGGACTTGACTCACGGTATCAGGAACATCTGATTTTTTTCATCCTGGACTTCACTCACGGTATCTGGAAAATCTGATTTTTTTCACCCTGGACTTGACTCACGGTATCAGGAAAATCTGATTTTTTTCATCCTGTACTTTACTCACGGTATCAGGAAAATCTGATTTTTTTCACCCTGGACTTGACTCACAGTATCAGGAAAATCTTATTTTTTTCACCCTGGACTTTACTCACGGTATCAGGAAAATGGGATTTTTTTCACCCTGGACTGGACTCACAGGATCAGAAAAATCTGATCTTTTTCACCCTGGACTTGACTCACGGGATCCAAAAAATCAGATTTTTTTCCCTCTGGACTTGCCTCACGGTATCAGAAAAATCTGATTTTTTTCACCCTGGACTTGACTCACAGCATCAAAAAAATCGAATTTTTTTCACCCTGTACTTGACTCACGGCATCACAAAAATCTGATATTATTCACCCTGGACTTGACTCACGGTATCAGGAAAATCTAATTTTTTTCATCCTGGACTTTACTCACGGTATCTGGAAAATGGGATTTTTTTCACCCTGGACTTGCCTCACGGTATCAGAAAAATCTGATTTTTTTCACCCTGGACTTGACTCACGGGATCAAAAAATCTGATTTTTTTCACCCTGGACTTGCCACACGGGATCAGAAAAATCTGATCTTTTTCACCCTGGACTTGACTCCCGGGATAAAAAAAACGGATCTTTTTCACCCTGGACTTGCCTCACGGTATCAGAAAAATCTGATTTTTTTCACCCTGGACTTGACTCACGGGATCAAAAAATCTGATTTTTTTCACCCTGGACTTGCCTCACGGGATCAGAAAAATCTGATCTTTTTCACCCTGGACTTGACTCCCGGGATAAAAAAAAAACGGATTTTTTTCACCCTGGACTTGACTCACGGTATCAGGAAAATCTGATTTTTTTCACCCTGGACTTGACTCACGGTATCAGGAAAATGGGATTTTTTCACCCTGGACTTGACTCACGGTATCAGCAAAATCTGATTTTTATCACCCTGGACTTGACTCCCGGGATAAAAAAAAACGGATTTTTTTCACCCTGGACTTGACTCACGGTATCAGGAAAATCTGTTTTTTTTCACCCTGGACTTTACTCCCGGGATGAAAAAAATCGGATTTTTTTCACCCTGGACTTGACTCACGGTATCAGGAAAATCTGATTTTTTTTCACCCTGGACTTTACTCACCTCATCAGGAAAATAGGATTTTTTTCACCCTGGACTTGACTCACGGTATCAGGAAAATCTGATTTTTTTCATGCTGGACTTTACTCACGGTATCAGGAAAATGGGATTTTTTTCACCCTGGATTTGACTCACGGTATCAGGAAAATCTGATTTTTTTCACCCTGGACTTTACTCCCGGGATAAAAAAAAACGGATTTTTTCACCCTGGACTTGACTCACGGTATCAGGAAAATCTGATTTTTTTCACCCTGGAGTTTACTCACGGTATCAGGAAAATGGGATTTTTTTCACCCTGGATTTGACTCACGGGATTAAAAAAATCTGATTTTTTTCACCCTGGACTTGACTCCCAGGATCAAAAAAATCGGATTTTTTTCACCCTGGACTTTACTCATGGTATCAGGAAAATGGGATTTTTTTCACCCTGGACTTGACTCACGGTATCAGGAAAATCTGATTTTTTTCACCCTGGACTTTACTCACGGTATCAGGAAAATGGGATTTTTTTCACCCTGGACTTGACTCACGGTATCAGGAAAATCTGATTTTTTTCACCCTGGACTTGACTCCCGGGATCAAAAAAATCGGACTTTTTTTCACCCTGGACTTGACTCACGGTATCAGGAAAATCTGCTTTTTTTCACCCTGGACTTTACTCCCGGGATGAAAAAAATCGGATTTTTTTCACCCTGAACTTTACTCACGGTATCAGAAAAATCGGATTTTTTCACCCTGGACCTGACTCCCGGGATCAAAAAAATCTGATTTTTTTCACCCTGGACTTGATTCACGGGATCAAAAAAATTGGATTTTTTTCACCCTGGACTTGACTCACGGTATCAGAAAAATCTGATTTTTTTCATCCTGTACTTTACTCATGGTATCAGGAAAATCTGATTTTTTTCACCCTGGACTTGACTCACAGTATCAGGAAAATCTTATTTTTTTCACCCTGGACTTTACTCACGGTATCAGGAAAATGGGATTTTTTTCACCCTGGACTGGACTCACAGGATCAGAAAAATCTGATCTTTTTCACCCTGGACTTGACTCACGGGATCCAAAAAATCAGATTTTTTTCCCTCTGGACTTGCCTCACGGTATCAGAAAAATCTGATTTTTTTCACCCTGGACATGACTCACAGCATCAAAAAAATCGAATTTTTTTCACCCTGTACTTGACTCACGGCATCACAAAAATCTGATATTATTCACCATGGACTTGACTCACGGTATCAGGAAAATCTAATTTTTTTCATCCTGGACTTTACTCACAGTATCTGGAAAATGGGATTTTTTTCACCCTGGACTTGCCTCACGGGATCAGAAAAATCTGATCTTTTTCACCCTGGACTTGCCTCACGGTATCAGAAAAATCTGATTTTTTTCACCCTGGACTTGACTCACGGGATCAAAAAATCTGATTTTTTTCACCCTGGACTTGCCTCACGGGATCAGAAAAATCTGATCTTTTTCACCCTGGACTTGACTCCCGGGATAAAAAAAAACGGATTTTTTTCACCCTGGACTTGACTCACGGTATGAGGAAAATCTGATTTTTTTCACCCTGGACTTGACTCACGGTATCAGGAAAATGGGATTTTTTCACCCTGGACTTGACTCACGGTATCAGCAAAATCTGATTTTTTTCACCCTGGACTTGACTCCCGGGATAAAAAAAAACGGATTTTTTTCACCCTGGACTTGACTCACGGTATCAGGAAAATCTGTTTTTTTTCACCCTGGACTTTACTCCCGGGATGAAAAAAATCGGATTTTTTTTTCACCCTGGACTTGACTCACGGTATCAGGAAAATCTGATTTTTTTCACCCTGGACTTTACTCACGTCATCAGGAAAATAGGATTTTTTTCACCCTGGACTTGACTCACGGTATCAGGAAAATCTGATTTTTTTCATGCTGGACTTTACTCACGGTATCAGGAAAATGGGATTTTTTTCACCCTGGATTTGACTCACGGTATCAGGAAAATCTGATTTTTTTCACCCTGGACTTTACTCCCGGGATAAAAAAAACGGATTTTTTTCACCCTGGACTTGACTCACGGTATCAGGAAAATCTGATTTTTTTCACCCTGGACTTGACTCCCAGGATCAAAAAAATCGGATTTTTTTCACCCTGGACTTTACTCATGGTATCAGGAAAATGGGATTTTTTTCACCCTGGACTTGACTCACGGTATCAGGAAAATCTGATTTTTTTCACCCTGGACTTTACTCACGGTATCAGGAAAATGGGATTTTTTTCACCCTGGACTTGACTCACGGTATCAGGAAAATCTGATTTTTTTCACCCTGGACTTGACTCCCGGGATCAAAAAAATCGGACTTTTTTTCACCCTGGACTTGACTCACGGTATCAGGAAAATCTGCTTTTTTTCACCCTGGACTTTACTCCCGGGATGAAAAAAATCGGATTTTTTTCACCCTGAACTTTACTCACGGTATCAGAAAAATCGGATTTTTTCACCCTGGACCTGACTCCCGGGATCAAAAAAATCTGATTTTTTTCACCCTGGACTTGATTCACGGGATCAAAAAAATTGGATTTTTTTCACCCTGGACTTGACTCACGGTATCAGAAAAATCTGATTTTTTTCATCCTGTACTTTACTCATGGTATCAGGAAAATCTGATTTTTTTCACCCTGGACTTGACTCACAGTATCAGGAAAATCTTATTTTTTTCACCCTGGACTTTACTCACGGTATCAGGAAAATGGGATTTTTTTCACCCTGGACTGGACTCACAGGATCAGAAAAATCTGATCTTTTTCACCCTGGACTTGACTCACGGGATCCAAAAAATCAGATTTTTTTCCCTCTGGACTTGCCTCACGGTATCAGAAAAATCTGATTTTTTTCACCCTGGACATGACTCACAGCATCAAAAAAATCGAATTTTTTTCACCCTGTACTTGACTCACGGCATCACAAAAATCTGATATTATTCACCATGGACTTGACTCACGGTATCAGGAAAATCTAATTTTTTTCATCCTGGACTTTACTCACAGTATCTGGAAAATGGGATTTTTTTCACCCTGGACTTGCCTCACGGGATCAGAAAAATCTGATCTTTTTCACCCTGGACTTGCCTCACGGTATCAGAAAAATCTGATTTTTTTCACCCTGGACTTGACTCACGGGATCAAAAAATCTGATTTTTTTCACCCTGGACTTGCCTCACGGGATCAGAAAAATCTGATCTTTTTCACCCTGGACTTGACTCCCGGGATAAAAAAAAACGGATTTTTTTCACCCTGGACTTGACTCACGGTATCAGGAAAATCTGATTTTTTTCACCCTGGACTTGACTCACGGTATCAGGAAAATGGGATTTTTTCACCCTGGACTTGACTCACGGTATCAGCAAAATCTGATTTTTTTCACCCTGGACTTGACTCCCGGGATTAAAAAAAACGGATTTTTTTCACCCTGGACTTGACTCACGGTATCAGGAAAATCTGTTTTTTTTCACCCTGGACTTTACTCCCGGGATGAAAAAAATCGGATTTTTTTTCACCCTGGACTTGACTCACGGTATCAGGAAAATCTGATTTTTTTCACCCTGGACTTTACTCACGTCATCAGGAAAATAGGATTTTTTTCACCCTGGACTTGACTCACGGTATCAGGAAAATCTGATTTTTTTCATGCTGGACTTTACTCACGGTATCAGGAAAATGGGATTTTTTTCACCCTGGATTTGACTCACGGTATCAGGAAAATCTGATTTTTTTCACCCTGGACTTTACTCCCGGGATAAAAAAAAACGGATTTTTTCACCCTGGACTTGACTCACGGTATCAGGAAAATCTGATTTTTTTCACCCTGGAGTTTACTCACGGTATCAGGAAAATGGGATTTTTTTCACCCTGGATTTGACTCACGGGATTAAAAAAATCTGATTTTTTTCACCCTGGACTTGACTCCCAGGATCAAAAAAATCGGATTTTTTTCACCCTGGACTTTACTCATGGTATCAGGAAAATGGGATTTTTTTCACCCTGGACTTGACTCACGGTATCAGGAAAATCTGATTTTTTTCACCCTGGACTTTACTCACGGTATCAGGAAAATGGGATTTTTTTCACCCTGGACTTGACTCACGGTATCAGGAAAATCTGATTTTTTTCACCCTGGACTTGACTCCCGGGATCAAAAAAATCGGACTTTTTTTCACCCTGGACTTGACTCACGGTATCAGGAAAATCTGCTTTTTTTCACCCTGGACTTTACTCCCGGGATGAAAAAAATCGGATTTTTTTCACCCTGAACTTTACTCACGGTATCAGAAAAATCTGATTTTTTTTCACCCTGGACTTTACTCACGGTATCAGGAAAATGGGACTTTTTTCACCCTGGACTTGACTCACGTTATCAGAAAAATCTGATTTTTTTTCACCCAGGACTTGACTCGGGATCAAAAAACCTGATTTTTTTCACCCTGGACTTGACTCACGGTATCAGGAACATCTGATTTTTTTCATCCTGGACGTTACTCACGGTATCTGGAAAATCTGATTTTTTTCACCCAGGACTTGACTCATGGTATCAGAAAAATCTGATTTTTTTCACCCTGGACTTGACTCACATTATCAGGAAAATCTGATTTTTTTCACCCTGGACTTTACTCACGGTATCAGGAAAATGGGATTTTTTCACCCTGGACTTGACTCACGGCATCAGAAAAATCTGATTTTTTTCACCGTGGACTTGTCTCACGGGATCAAAAAATCTGATTTTTTTCACCCTGGATTTGACCCAATGTATTAAGAACATCTGATTTTTTTCATCCTGGACTTTACTCACGGTATCTGGAAAATCTGATTTTTTTCACCCTGGACTTGACTCACGGTATCAGGAACATCTGATTTTTTTCATCCAGGACTTCACTCACGGTATCTGGAAAATCTGATTTTTTTCACCCTGGACTTGACTCACGGTATCAGGAAAATCTGATTTTTTTCATCCTGTACTTTACTCACGGTATCAGGAAAATATGATTTTTTTCACCCTGGACTTGACTCACAGTATCAGGAAAATCTTATTTTTTTCACCCTGGACTTTACTCACGGTATCAGGATAATGGGATTTTTTTCACCCTGGACTGGACTCACAGGATCAGAAAAATCTGATCTTTTTCACCCTGGACTTGACTCACGGGATCCAAAAAATCAGATTTTTTTCCCTCTGGACTTGCCTCACGGTATCAGAAAAATCTGATTTTTTTCACCCTGGACTTGACTCACAGCATCAAAAAAATCGAATTTTTTTCACCCTGGACTTGACTCACGGTATCAGGAAAATCTGTTTTTTTTTCACCCTGGACTTTACTCCCGGGATGAAAAAAATCGGATTTTTTTTCACCCTGGACTTGACTCACGGTATCAGGAAAATCTGATTTTTTTCACCCTGGACTTTACTCACGTCATCAGGAAAATAGGATTTTTTTCACCCTGGACTTGACTCACGGTATCAGGAAAATCTGATTTTTTTCATGCTGGACTTTACTCACGGTATCAGGAAAATGGGATTTTTTTCACCCTGGATTTGACTCACGGTATCAGGAAAATCTGATTTTTTTCACCCTGGACTTTACTCCCGGGATAAAAAAAAACGGATTTTTTCACCCTGGACTTGACTCACGGTATCAGGAAAATCTGATTTTTTTCACCCTGGAGTTTACTCACGGTATCAGGAAAATGGGATTTTTTTCACCCTGGATTTGACTCACGGGATTAAAAAAATCTGATTTTTTTCACCCTGGACTTGACTCCCAGGATCAAAAAAATCGGATTTTTTTCACCCTGGACTTTACTCATGGTATCAGGAAAATGGGATTTTTTTCACCCTGGACTTGACTCACGGTATCAGGAAAATCTGATTTTTTTCACCCTGGACTTTACTCACGGTATCAGGAAAATGGGATTTTTTTCACCCTGGACTTGACTCACGGTATCAGGAAAATCTGATTTTTTTCACCCTGGACTTGACTCCCGGGATCAAAAAAATCGGACTTTTTTTCACCCTGGACTTGACTCACGGTATCAGGAAAATCTGCTTTTTTTCACCCTGGACTTTACTCCCGGGATGAAAAAAATCGGATTTTTTTCACCCTGAACTTTACTCACGGTATCAGAAAAATCTGATTTTTTTTCACCCTGGACTTTACTCACGGTATCAGGAAAATGGGACTTTTTTCACCCTGGACTTGACTCACGTTATCAGAAAAATCTGATTTTTTTTCACCCAGGACTTGACTCGGGATCAAAAAACCTGATTTTTTTCACCCTGGACTTGACTCACGGTATCAGGAACATCTGATTTTTTTCATCCTGGACGTTACTCACGGTATCTGGAAAATCTGATTTTTTTCACCCAGGACTTGACTCATGGTATCAGAAAAATCTGATTTTTTTCACCCTGGACTTGACTCACATTATCAGGAAAATCTGATTTTTTTCACCCTGGACTTTACTCACGGTATCAGGAAAATGGGATTTTTTCACCCTGGACTTGACTCACGGCATCAGAAAAATCTGATTTTTTTCACCGTGGACTTGTCTCACGGGATCAAAAAATCTGATTTTTTTCACCCTGGATTTGACCCAATGTATTAAGAACATCTGATTTTTTTCATCCTGGACTTTACTCACGGTATCTGGAAAATCTGATTTTTTTCACCCTGGACTTGACTCACGGTATCAGGAACATCTGATTTTTTTCATCCAGGACTTCACTCACGGTATCTGGAAAATCTGATTTTTTTCACCCTGGACTTGACTCACGGTATCAGGAAAATCTGATTTTTTTCATCCTGTACTTTACTCACGG
This sequence comes from Bradypodion pumilum, assembly GCA_035047305.1. NCBI lineage: Eukaryota > Metazoa > Chordata > Lepidosauria > Squamata > Chamaeleonidae > Bradypodion > Bradypodion pumilum. The sequence continues at coordinate 165,490,807 of JAWDJD010000005.1, read as the reverse complement.
TATCAGGAAAATATGATTTTTTTCACCCTGGACTTGACTCACAGTATCAGGAAAATCTTATTTTTTTCACCCTGGACTTTACTCACGGTATCAGGAAAATGGGATTTTTTTCACCCTGGACTGGACTCACAGGATCAGAAAAATCTGATCTTTTTCACCCTGGACTTGACTCACGGGATCCAAAAAATCAGATTTTTTTCCCTCTGGACTTGCCTCACGGTATCAGAAAAATCTGATTTTTTTCACCCTGGACTTGACTCACAGCATCAAAAAAATCGAATTTTTTTCACCCTGTACTTGACTCACGGCATCACAAAAATCTGATATTATTCACCCTGGACTTGACTCACGGTATCAGGAAAATCTAATTTTTTTCATCCTGGACTTTACTCACGGTATCTGGAAAATGGGATTTTTTTCACCCTGGACTTGCCTCACGGGATCAGAAAAATCTGATCTTTTTCACCCTGGACTTGCCTCACGGTATCAGAAAAATCTGATTTTTTTCACCCTGGACTTGACTCACGGGATCAAAAAATCTGATTTTTTTCACCCTGGACTTGCCTCACGGGATCAGAAAAATCTGATCTTTTTCACCCTGGACTTGACTCCCGGGATAAAAAAAAAACGGATTTTTTTCACCCTGGACTTGACTCACGGTATCAGGAAAATCTGATTTTTTTCACCCTGGACTTTACTCCCGGGATGAAAAAAATCGGATTTTTTTCACCCTGGACTTGACTCACGGTATCAGGAAAATGGGATTTTTTCACCCTGGACTTGACTCACGGTATCAGCAAAATCTGATTTTTTTCACCTGGACTTGACTCCCGGGATAAAAAAAATCGGATTTTTTTCACGCTGGACTTGACTCACGGTATCAGGAAAATCTGATTTTTTTCACCCTGGACTTTACTCACGTCATCAGGAAAATGGGATTTTTTTCACCCTGGACTTGACTCACGGTATCAGGAAAATCTGATTTTTTTCATGCTGGACTTTACTCACGGTATCAGGAAAATGGGATTTTTTTCACCCTGGATTTGACTCACGGTATCAGGAAAATCTGATTTTTTTCACCCTGGACTTTACTCCCGGGATAAAAAAAAACGGATTTTTTCACCATGGACTTGACTCACGGTATCAGGAAAATCTGATTTTTTTCACCCTGGACTTTACTCACGGTATCAGGAAAATGGGATTTTTTTCACCCTGGACTTTACTCACGGTATCAGGAAAATGGGATTTTTTTCACCCTGGACTTGACTCACGGTATCAGGAAAATCTGATTTTTTTCACCCTGGACTTTACTCACGGTATCAGGAAAATGGGATTTTTTTCACCCTGGACTTGACTCACGGTATCAGGAAAATCTGATTTTTTGCACCCTGGACTTGACTCCCGGGATCAAAAAAAATCGGACTTTTTTTCACCCTGGACTTGACTCACGGTATCAGGAAAATCTGCTTTTTTTCACCCTGGACTTTACTCCCGGGTTGAAAAAAATCGGATTTTTTTCACCCTGAACTTTACTCACGGTATCAGAAAAATCGGATTTTTTCACCCTGGACTTGACTCCCGGGATCAAAAAAATCTGATTTTTTTCACCCTGGACTTGATTCACGGGATCAAAAAAATTGGATTTTTTTCACCCTGGACTTGACTCACGGTATCAGAAAAATCTGATTTTTTTTCACCCTGGACTTTACTCACGGTATCAGGAAAATGGGTTTTTTTCACCCTGGACTTGACTCACGTTATCAGAAAAATCTGATTTTTTTTCACCCAGGACTTGACTCGGGATCAAAAAACCTGATTTTTTTCACCCTGGACTTGACTCACGGTATCAGGAACATCTGATTTTTTTCATCCTGGACGTTACTCACGGTATCTGGAAAATCTGATTTTTTTCACCCAGGACTTGACTCATGGTATCAGAAAAATCTGATTTTTTTCACCCTGGACTTGACTCACAGTATCAGGAAAATCTGATTTTTTTCACCCTGGACTTTACTCACGGTATCAGGAAAATGGGATTTTTTCACCCTGGACTTGACTCACGGCATCAGAAAAATCTGATTTTTTTCACCGTGGACTTGTCTCACGGGATCAAAAAATCTGATTTTTTTCACCCTGGATTTGACCCAATGTATTAAGAACATCTGATTTTTTTCATCCTGGACTTTACTCACGGTATCTGGAAAATCTGATTTTTTTCACCCTGGACTTGACTCACGGTATCAGGAACATCTGATTTTTTTCATCCTGGACTTCACTCACGGTATCTGGAAAATCTGATTTTTTTCACCCTGGACTTGACTCACGGTATCAGGAAAATCTGATTTTTTTCATCCTGTACTTTACTCACGGTATCAGGAAAATCTGATTTTTTTCACCCTGGACTTGACTCACAGTATCAGGAAAATCTTATTTTTTTCACCCTGGACTTTACTCACGGTATCAGGAAAATGGGATTTTTTTCACCCTGGACTGGACTCACAGGATCAGAAAAATCTGATCTTTTTCACCCTGGACTTGACTCACGGGATCCAAAAAATCAGATTTTTTTCCCTCTGGACTTGCCTCACGGTATCAGAAAAATCTGATTTTTTTCACCCTGGACTTGACTCACAGCATCAAAAAAATCGAATTTTTTTCACCCTGTACTTGACTCACGGCATCACAAAAATCTGATATTATTCACCCTGGACTTGACTCACGGTATCAGGAAAATCTAATTTTTTTCATCCTGGACTTTACTCACGGTATCTGGAAAATGGGATTTTTTTCACCCTGGACTTGCCTCACGGGATCAGAAAAATCTGATCTTTTTCACCCTGGACTTGCCTCACGGTATCAGAAAAATCTGATTTTTTTCACCCTGGACTTGACTCACGGGATCAAAAAATCTGATTTTTTTCACCCTGGACTTGCCACACGGGATCAGAAAAATCTGATCTTTTTCACCCTGGACTTGACTCCCGGGATAAAAAAAAACGGATTTTTTTCACCCTGGACTTTACTCACGGTATCAGGAAAATGGGATTTTTTTCACCCTGGACTTGACTCACGGTATCAGGAAAATCTGATTTTTTTCACCCTGGACTTTACTCACGGTATCAGGAAAATGGGATTTTTTTCACCCTGGACTTGACTCACGGTATCAGGAAAATCTGATTTTTTGCACCCTGGACTTGACTCCCGGGATCAAAAAAAATCGGACTTTTTTTCACCCTGGACTTGACTCACGGTATCAGGAAAATCTGCTTTTTTTCACCCTGGACTTTACTCCCGGGTTGAAAAAAATCGGATTTTTTTCACCCTGAACTTTACTCACGGTATCAGAAAAATCGGATTTTTTCACCCTGGACTTGACTCCCGGGATCAAAAAAATCTGATTTTTTTCACCCTGGACTTGATTCACGGGATCAAAAAAATTGGATTTTTTTCACCCTGGACTTGACTCACGGTATCAGAAAAATCTGATTTTTTTTTCACCCTGGACTTTACTCACGGTATCAGGAAAATGGGTTTTTTTCACCCTGGACTTGACTCACGTTATCAGAAAAATCTGATTTTTTTTCACCCAGGACTTGACTCGGGATCAAAAAACCTGATTTTTTTCACCCTGGACTTGACTCACGGTATCAGGAACATCTGATTTTTTTCATCCTGGACGTTACTCACGGTATCTGGAAAATCTGATTTTTTTCACCCAGGACTTGACTCATGGTATCAGAAAAATCTGATTTTTTTCACCCTGGACTTGACTCACAGTATCAGGAAAATCTGATTTTTTTCACCCTGGACTTTACTCACGGTATCAGGAAAATGGGATTTTTTCACCCTGGACTTGACTCACGGCATCAGAAAAATCTGATTTTTTTCACCGTGGACTTGTCTCACGGGATCAAAAAATCTGATTTTTTTCACCCTGGATTTGACCCAATGTATTAAGAACATCTGATTTTTTTCATCCTGGACTTTACTCACGGTATCTGGAAAATCTGATTTTTTTCACCCTGGACTTGACTCACGGTATCAGGAACATCTGATTTTTTTCATCCTGGACTTCACTCACGGTATCTGGAAAATCTGATTTTTTTCACCCTGGACTTGACTCACGGTATCAGGAAAATCTGATTTTTTTCATCCTGTACTTTACTCACGGTATCAGGAAAATCTGATTTTTTTCACCCTGGACTTGACTCACAGTATCAGGAAAATCTTATTTTTTTCACCCTGGACTTTACTCACGGTATCAGGAAAATGGGATTTTTTTCACCCTGGACTGGACTCACAGGATCAGAAAAATCTGATCTTTTTCACCCTGGACTTGACTCACGGGATCCAAAAAATCAGATTTTTTTCCCTCTGGACTTGCCTCACGGTATCAGAAAAATCTGATTTTTTTCACCCTGGACTTGACTCACAGCATCAAAAAAATCGAATTTTTTTCACCCTGTACTTGACTCACGGCATCACAAAAATCTGATATTATTCACCCTGGACTTGACTCACGGTATCAGGAAAATCTAATTTTTTTCATCCTGGACTTTACTCACGGTATCTGGAAAATGGGATTTTTTTCACCCTGGACTTGCCTCACGGGATCAGAAAAATCTGATCTTTTTCACCCTGGACTTGCCTCACGGTATCAGAAAAATCTGATTTTTTTCACCCTGGACTTGACTCACGGGATCAAAAAATCTGATTTTTTTCACCCTGGACTTGCCACACGGGATCAGAAAAATCTGATCTTTTTCACCCTGGACTTGACTCCCGGGATAAAAAAAAACGGATTTTTTTCACCCTGGACTTGACTCACGGTATCAGCAAAATCTGATTTTTTTCACCCTGGACTTGACTCCCGGGATAAAAAAAATCGGATTTTTTTCACCCTGGACTTGACTCACGGTATCAGGAAAATCTGATTTTTTTCACCCTGGACTTTACTCACGTCATCAGGAAAATGGGATTTTTTTCACCCTGGACTTGACTCACGGTATCAGGAAAATCTGATTTTTTTCATGCTGGACTTTACTCACGGTATCAGGAAAATGGGATTTTTTTCACCCTGGATTTGACTCACGGTATCAGGAAAATCTGATTTTTTTCACCCTGGACTTTACTCCCGGGATAAAAAAAAAACGGATTTTTTCACCCTGGACTTGACTCACGGTATCAGGAAAATCTGATTTTTTTCACCCTGGAGTTTACTCACGGTATCAGGAAAATGGGATTTTTTTCACCCTGGATTTGACTCACGGGATTAAAAAAATCTGATTTTTTCACCCTGGACTTGACTCCCAGGATCAAAAAAATCGGATTTTTTTCACCCTGGACTTTACTCACGGTATCAGGAAAATGGGATTTTTTTCACCCTGGACTTGACTCACAGTATCAGGAAAATCTGATTTTCTTCACCCTGGACTTTACTCACGGTATCAGGAAAATGGGATTTTTTTCACCCTGGACTTGACTCACGGTATCAGGAAAATCTGATTTTTTTCACCCTGGACTTGACTCCCGGGATCAAAAAAATCGGACTTTTTTTCACCCTGGACTTGACTCACGGTATCAGGAAAATCTGCTTTTTTTCACCCTGGACTTTACTCCCGGGATGAAAAAAATCGGATTTTTTTCACCCTGAACTTTACTCACGGTATCAGAAAAATCGGATTTTTTCACCCTGGACTTGACTCCCGGGATCAAAGAAATCTGATTTTTTTCACCCTGGACTTGATTCACGGGATCAAAAAAATTGGATTTTTTTCACCCTGGACTTGACTCACGGTATCAGAAAAAAATCTGATTTTTTTTTCACCCTGGACTTTACTCACGGTATCAGGAAAATGGGATTTTTTTCACCCTGGACTTGACTCACGTTATCAGAAAAATCTGATTTTTTTTCACCCTGGACTTTACTCACGGTATCAGGAAAATGGGATTTTTTCACCCTGGACTTGACTCACGGCATCAGAAAAATCTGATTTTTTTCACCGTGGACTTGTCTCACGGGATCAAAAAATCTGATTTTTTTCACCCTGGATTTGACCCAATGTATTAAGAACATCTGATTTTTTTCATCCTGGACTTTACTCACGGTATCTGGAAAATCTGATTTTTTTCACCCTGGACTTGACTCACGGTATCAGGAACATCTGATTTTTTTCATCCTGGACTTCACTCACGGTATCTGGAAAATCTGATTTTTTTCACCCTGGACTTGACTCACGGTATCAGGAAAATCTGATTTTTTTCATCCTGTACTTTACTCACGGTATCAGGAAAATCTGATTTTTTTCACCCTGGACTTGACTCACAGTATCAGGAAAATCTTATTTTTTTCACCCTGGACTTTACTCACGGTATCAGGAAAATGGGATTTTTTTCACCCTGGACTGGACTCACAGGATCAGAAAAATCTGATCTTTTTCACCCTGGACTTGACTCACGGGATCCAAAAAATCAGATTTTTTTCCCTCTGGACTTGCCTCACGGTATCAGAAAAATCTGATTTTTTTCACCCTGGACTTGACTCACAGCATCAAAAAAATCGAATTTTTTTCACCCTGTACTTGACTCACGGCATCACAAAAATCTGATATTATTCACCCTGGACTTGACTCACGGTATCAGGAAAATCTAATTTTTTTCATCCTGGACTTTACTCACGGTATCTGGAAAATGGGATTTTTTTCACCCTGGACTTGCCTCACGGGATCAGAAAAATCTGATCTTTTTCACCCTGGACTTGCCTCACGGTATCAGAAAAATCTGATTTTTTTCACCCTGGACTTGACTCACGGGATCAAAAAATCTGATTTTTTTCACCCTGGACTTGCCACACGGGATCAGAAAAATCTGATCTTTTTCACCCTGGACTTGACTCCCGGGATAAAAAAAAACGGATTTTTTTCACCCTGGACTTGACTCACGGTATCAGGAAAATCTGATTTTTTTCACCCTGGACTTTACTCCCGGGATGAAAAAAATCGGATTTTTTTCACCCTGGACTTGACTCACGGTATCAGGAAAATGGGATTTTTCACCCTGGACTTGACTCACGGTATCAGCAAAATCTGATTTTTTTCACCCTGGACTTGACTCCCGGGATAAAAAAAATCGGATTTTTTTCACCCTGGACTTGACTCACGGTATCAGGAAAATCTGATTTTTTTCACCCTGGACTTTACTCACGTCATCAGGAAAATGGGATTTTTTTCACCCTGGACTTGACTCACGGTATCAGGAAAATCTGATTTTTTTCATGCTGGACTTTACTCACGGTATCAGGAAAATGGGATTTTTTTCACCCTGGATTTGACTCACGGTATCAGGAAAATCTGATTTTTTTCACCCTGGACTTTACTCCCGGGATAAAAAAAAAACGGATTTTTTCACCCTGGACTTGACTCACGGTATCAGGAAAATCTGATTTTTTTCACCCTGGAGTTTACTCACGGTATCAGGAAAATGGGATTTTTTTCACCCTGGATTTGACTCACGGGATTAAAAAAATCTGATTTTTTTCACCCTGGACTTGACTCCCAGGATCAAAAAAATCGGATTTTTTTCACCCTGGACTTTACTCACGGTATCAGGAAAATGGGATTTTTTTCACCCTGGACTTGACTCACAGTATCAGGAAAATCTGATTTTCTTCACCCTGGACTTTACTCACGGTATCAGGAAAATGGGATTTTTTTCACCCTGGACTTGACTCACGGTATCAGGAAAATCTGATTTTTTTCACCCTGGACTTGACTCCCGGGATCAAAAAAATCGGACTTTTTTTCACCCTGGACTTGACTCACGGTATCAGGAAAATCTGCTTTTTTTCACCCTGGACTTGACTCACAGCATCAAAAAAATCAGATTTTTTTCACCCTGGACTTGCCTCACGGGATCAGAAAAATCTGATCTTTTTCACCATGGACTTGACTCACGGGATCAAAAAATATGATTTTTTTCACCCTGGACTTGCCTCACGGGATCAGAAAAATCTGATCTTTTTCACCCTGGACTTGACTCACGGGATCAAAGAAATCTGATCTTTTTCACCCTGGACTTGACTCACGGTATCAGCAAAATCTGATTTTTTTCACCCTGGACTTGACTCCCGGGATAAAAAAAATCGGATTTTTTTCACCCTGGACTTGACTCACGGTATCAGGAAAATCTGATTTTTTTCACCCTGGACTTTACTCACGTCATCAGGAAAATGGGATTTTTTTCACCCTGGACTTGACTCACGGTATCAGGAAAATCTGATTTTTTTCATGCTGGACTTTACTCACGGTATCAGGAAAATGGGATTTTTTTCACCCTGGATTTGACTCACGGTATCAGGAAAATCTGATTTTTTTCACCCTGGACTTTACTCCCGGGATAAAAAAAAAAACGGATTTTTTCACCCTGGACTTGACTCACGGTATCAGGAAAATCTGATTTTTTTCACCCTGGAGTTTACTCACGGTATCAGGAAAATGGGATTTTTTTCACCCTGGATTTGACTCACGGGATTAAAAAAATCTGATTTTTTCACCCTGGACTTGACTCCCAGGATCAAAAAAATCGGATTTTTTTCACCCTGGACTTTACTCACGGTATCAGGAAAATGGGATTTTTTTCACCCTGGACTTGACTCACAGTATCAGGAAAATCTGATTTTCTTCACCCTGGACTTTACTCACGGTATCAGGAAAATGGGATTTTTTTCACCCTGGACTTGACTCACGGTATCAGGAAAATCTGATTTTTTTCACCCTGGACTTGACTCCCGGGATCAAAAAAATCGGACTTTTTTTCACCCTGGACTTGACTCACGGTATCAGGAAAATCTGCTTTTTTTCACCCTGGACTTTACTCCCGGGATGAAAAAAATCGGATTTTTTTCACCCTGAACTTTACTCACGGTATCAGAAAAATCGGATTTTTTCACCCTGGACTTGACTCCCGGGATCAAAGAAATCTGATTTTTTTCACCCTGGACTTGATTCACGGGATCAAAAAAATTGGATTTTTTTCACCCTGGACTTGACTCACGGTATCAGAAAAAAATCTGATTTTTTTTTCACCCTGGACTTTACTCACGGTATCAGGAAAATGGGATTTTTTTCACCCTGGACTTGACTCACGTTATCAGAAAAATCTGATTTTTTTTCACCCTGGACTTTACTCACGGTATCAGGAAAATGGGATTTTTTCACCCTGGACTTGACTCACGGCATCAGAAAAATCTGATTTTTTTCACCGTGGACTTGTCTCACGGGATCAAAAAATCTGATTTTTTTCACCCTGGATTTGACCCAATGTATTAAGAACATCTGATTTTTTTCATCCTGGACTTTACTCACGGTATCTGGAAAATCTGATTTTTTTCACCCTGGACTTGACTCACGGTATCAGGAACATCTGATTTTTTTCATCCTGGACTTCACTCACGGTATCTGGAAAATCTGATTTTTTTCACCCTGGACTTGACTCACGGTATCAGGAAAATCTGATTTTTTTCATCCTGTACTTTACTCACGGTATCAGGAAAATCTGATTTTTTTCACCCTGGACTTGACTCACAGTATCAGGAAAATCTTATTTTTTTCACCCTGGACTTTACTCACGGTATCAGGAAAATGGGATTTTTTTCACCCTGGACTGGACTCACAGGATCAGAAAAATCTGATCTTTTTCACCCTGGACTTGACTCACGGGATCCAAAAAATCAGATTTTTTTCCCTCTGGACTTGCCTCACGGTATCAGAAAAATCTGATTTTTTTCACCCTGGACTTGACTCACAGCATCAAAAAAATCGAATTTTTTTCACCCTGTACTTGACTCACGGCATCACAAAAATCTGATATTATTCACCCTGGACTTGACTCACGGTATCAGGAAAATCTAATTTTTTTCATCCTGGACTTTACTCACGGTATCTGGAAAATGGGATTTTTTTCACCCTGGACTTGCCTCACGGGATCAGAAAAATCTGATCTTTTTCACCCTGGACTTGCCTCACGGTATCAGAAAAATCTGATTTTTTTCACCCTGGACTTGACTCACGGGATCAAAAAATCTGATTTTTTTCACCCTGGACTTGCCACACGGGATCAGAAAAATCTGATCTTTTTCACCCTGGACTTGACTCCCGGGATAAAAAAAAACGGATTTTTTTCACCCTGGACTTGACTCACGGTATCAGGAAAATCTGATTTTTTTCACCCTGGACTTTACTCCCGGGATGAAAAAAATCGGATTTTTTTCACCCTGGACTTGACTCACGGTATCAGGAAAATGGGATTTTTCACCCTGGACTTGACTCACGGTATCAGCAAAATCTGATTTTTTTCACCCTGGACTTGACTCCCGGGATAAAAAAAATCGGATTTTTTTCACCCTGGACTTGACTCACGGTATCAGGAAAATCTGATTTTTTTCACCCTGGACTTTACTCACGTCATCAGGAAAATGGGATTTTTTTCACCCTGGACTTGACTCACGGTATCAGGAAAATCTGATTTTTTTCATGCTGGACTTTACTCACGGTATCAGGAAAATGGGATTTTTTTCACCCTGGATTTGACTCACGGTATCAGGAAAATCTGATTTTTTTCACCCTGGACTTTACTCCCGGGATAAAAAAAAAACGGATTTTTTCACCCTGGACTTGACTCACGGTATCAGGAAAATCTGATTTTTTTCACCCTGGAGTTTACTCACGGTATCAGGAAAATGGGATTTTTTTCACCCTGGATTTGACTCACGGGATTAAAAAAATCTGATTTTTTTCACCCTGGACTTGACTCCCAGGATCAAAAAAATCGGATTTTTTTCACCCTGGACTTTACTCACGGTATCAGGAAAATGGGATTTTTTTCACCCTGGACTTGACTCACAGTATCAGGAAAATCTGATTTTCTTCACCCTGGACTTTACTCACGGTATCAGGAAAATGGGATTTTTTTCACCCTGGACTTGACTCACGGTATCAGGAAAATCTGATTTTTTTCACCCTGGACTTGACTCCCGGGATCAAAAAAATCGGACTTTTTTTCACCCTGGACTTGACTCACGGTATCAGGAAAATCTGCTTTTTTTCACCCTGGACTTGACTCACAGCATCAAAAAAATCAGATTTTTTTCACCCTGGACTTGCCTCACGGGATCAGAAAAATCTGATCTTTTTCACCATGGACTTGACTCACGGGATCAAAAAATATGATTTTTTTCACCCTGGACTTGCCTCACGGGATCAGAAAAATCTGATCTTTTTCACCCTGGACTTGACTCACGGGATCAAAGAAATCTGATCTTTTTCACCCTGGACTTGACTCACGGTATCAGGAAAATCTTATTTATTTCACCCTGGACTTTACTCACGGTATCAGGAAAATGGGATTTTTTTCACCCTGGACTGGACTCACGGGATCAGAAAAATCTGATCTTTTTCACCCCGGACTTGACTCATGGGATCCCAAAAATCTGATTTTTTTCACCCTGGACTTGCCTCACGGTATCAGAAAAATCTGATTTTTTCACCCTGGACTTGACTCACAGCATCAAAAAAATCGGATTTTTTTCACCCTGGACTTAACTCACGGTATCAGAAAAATCTGATTTTTTTTACCCTGGACTTGACTCACGGTATCAGAAAAATCTGATTTTTTTCACCCTGGACTTGACTCACGGTTTCAAAAAAATCTGATTTTTTCCCCCTGGACTTGACTCACGGTATCAGGAAAATCTGATTTTTTTCATCCTGGACTTTACTCACGGTATCAGGAAAATCTGATTTTTTTCACCCTGGACTTGACTCACGGTATCAAGAAAATCTGATATTTTTCATCCTGGACTTTACTCACGGTATCAGGAAAATGGGATTTTTTTCACCCTGGACTTGCCTCACGGAATCAGAAAAATCTGATCTTTTTCACCCTGGACTTGACTCACGGTATCAAAAAAATATGAATTTTTTCATCCTGGATTTGCCTCACGGTATCAGAAAAATCTGATTTTTTTCACCCTGGACTTGACTCACAGCATGAAAAATCGGATTTTTTTCACCCTGGACTTTACTCACGGTATCAGGAAAATCTGATTTTTTTTCACCCTGGACTTGACTCACGGGATCAAAAAAATGGGGTTTTTTTCACCCTAGACTTGACTCACGGTATCAGGAAAATCTGATTTTTTTCACCCTGGACTTGACTCACGGTTTCAAAAAAATCTGATTTTTTCCCCCTGGACTTGACTCACGGTATCAGGAAAATCTGATTTTTTTCATCCTGGACTTTACTCACGGTATCAGGAAAATCTGATTTTTTTCACCCTGGACTTGACTCACGGTATCAGGAAAATCTGATTTTTTCATCCTGGACTTTACTCACGGTATCAGGAAAATGGGATTTTTTTCACCCTGGACTTGCCTCACGGGATCAGAAAAATCTGATCTTTTTCACCCTGGACTTGACTCACGGTATCAAAAAAATCTGAATTTTTTCACCCTGGACTTGCCTCTCGGTATCAGAAAAATCTGATTTTTTTCACCCTGGACTTGACTCACGGGATCAAAAAAATCGGATTTTCTTCACCCTGGACTTGACTCACGGTATCAGGAAAACCTGATTTTTTTCATTCTGGACTTTACTCACGGTATCAGGAAAATCTGATTTTTTTTCACCCTGGACTTGACTCATGGTATCAGGAAAATCTGATTTTTTTCACCCTGGACTGTACTCACGGTATGAGGAAATTTGATTTTTTTCACCATGGACTTGACTCACGGTATCAGAAAAATCAGATTTTTTTCACCCTGGACTTGACTCATGGCATCAGAAAAATCTGATTTTTTTCACCCTGGACTTGACTGGTGATCAAAAAAATGTGATTTTTTCACCCAGCACTTGACTCACGGTATCAGAAAAATCTGATTTTTTTCACCCTGGACTTGACTCACGGTATCAGGAAAATCTGATTTTTTTTCACCCTGGACTTTACTCACGGTATCAGGAAAATGGGATTTTTTCACCCTGGACTTGACTCACGGCATCAGAAAAATTTGATTTTTTTCACCCTGGACTTGTCTCACGGGATCAAAAAATCTGATTTTTTTTCCCCCTGGATTTGACTCAAGGTATCAGGAACATCTGATTTTTTTCATCCTGGACTTTACTCACGGTATCTGGAAAATCTGATGTTTTTCACCCTGGACTTGACTCACGGTATCAGGAAAATCTGATTTTTTTCATCCTGTACTTTACTCACGGTATCAGGAAAATCTGATTTTTTTCACCCTGGACTTGACTCACGGTATCAGGAAAATCTGATTTTTTTTCACCCTGGACTTTACTCACGGTATCAGGAAAATGGGATTTTTTCACCCTGGACTTGACTCACGGCATCAGAAAAATTTGATTTTTTTCACCCAGGACTTGACTCACGGTATCAAAAAAATCTGAATTTTTTCACCCTGGACTTGACTCACAGCATCAAAAAAATCGGATTTTTTTCACCCTGGACTTGACTCATGGTATCAGGAAAATCTGATTTTTTTCACCCTGGACTTGACTCACGGGATCAAAAAAATTGGATTTTCTTCACCCTGGACTTGACTCACGGTATCAGGAAAACCTGATTTTTTTCATTCTGGACTTTACTCACGGTATCAGGAAAATCTGATTTTTTTTTCACCCTGGACTTGACTCATGGTATCAGGAAAATCTGATTTTTTTTCACCCTGGACTGTACTCACGGTATGAGGAAATTTGATTTTTTTCACCATGGACTTGACTCACGGTATCAGAAAAATCAGATTTTTTTCACCCTGGACTTGACTGGTGATCAAAAAAATGTGATTTTTTCACCCAGCACTTGACTCACGGTATCAGAAAAATCTGATTTTTTTCACCCTGGACTTGACTCACGGTATCAGGAAAATCTGATTTTTTTTCACCCTGGACTTTACTCACGGTATCAGGAAAATGGGATTTTTTCACCCTGGACTTGACTCACGGCATCAGAAAAATTTGATTTTTTTCACCCTGGACTTGTCTCACGGGATCAAAAAATCTGATTTTTTTTCCCCTGGATTTGACTCAAGGTATCAGGAACATCTGATTTTTTTCATCCTGGACTTTACTCACGGTATCTGGAAAATCTGATGTTTTTCACCCTGGACTCTACTCACGGTATCAGGAAAATCTGATTTTTTTCATCCTGTACTTTACTCACGGTATCAGGAAAATCTGATTTTTTTCACCCTGGACTTGACTCACAGTATCAGGAAAATCTTATTTTTTTCACCCTGGACTTGAATCACGGTATCAGGAAAATGGGATTTTTTTCACCCTGGACTGGACTCACGGGATCAGAAAAATCTGATCTTTTTCACCCTGGACTTGACTCACGGGATCCAAAAAATCTGATTTTTTTCACCCTGGACTTGCCTCACGGTATCAGAAAAATCTGATTTTTTTCACCCTGGACTTGACTCACAGCATCAAAAAAATCGGATTTTTTTCACCCTGGACTTGACTCACGGCATCAGAAAAATCTGATATTTTTCACCCTGGACTTGACTCACGGTATCAGGAAAATCTAATTTTTTTCATCCTGGACTTTACTCACGGTATCTGGAAAATGGGATTTTTTTCACCCTGGACTTGCCTCACGGGATCCGAAAAATCTGATCTTTTTCACCCTGGACTTGCCTCACGGTATCAGAAAAATCTGATTTTTTTCACCCTGGACTTGCCTCACGGGATCAGAAAAATCTGATCTTTTTCACCATGGACTTGACTCACGGGATCAAAAAATCTGATTTTTTTCACCCTGGACTTGCCTCACGGAATCAGAAAAATCTGATCTTTTTCACCCTGGACTTGACTCACGGTATCAAAAAAATATGAATTTTTTCATCCTGGACTTGCCTCACGGTATCAGAAAAATCTGATTTTTTTCACCCTGGACTTGACTCACAGCATCAAAAAAATCGGATTTTTTTCACCCTGGACTTTACTCATGGTATCAGGAAAATCTGATTTTTTTTCACCCTGGACTTGACTCACGGGATCAAAAAAATGGGATTTTTTTCACCCTGGACTTGACTCACGGTATCAGGAAAATCTGATTTTTTTTCACCCTGGACTTGACTCACGGTTTCAAAAAAATCTGATTTTTTCCCCCTGGACTTGACTCACGGTATCAGGAAAATCTGATTTTTTTCACCCTGGACTTTACTCACGGTATCAGGAAAATCTGATTTTTTTCACCCTGGACTTGACTCACGGTATCAGGAAAATCTGATTTTTTCATCCTGGACTTTACTCACGGTATCAGGAAAATGGGATTTTTTTCACCCTGGACTTGCCTCACGGGATCAGAAAAATCTGATCTTTTTCACCCTGGACTTGACTCACGGTATCAAAAAAATCTGAATTTTTTCACCCTGGACTTGCCTCACGGTATCAGAAAAATCTGATTTTTTTCACCCTGGACTTGACTCACGGGATCAAAAAAATCGGATTTTCTTCACCCTGGACTTGACTCACGGTATCAGGAAAACCTGATTTTTTTCATTCTGGACTTTACTCACGGTATCAGGAAAATCTGATTTTTTTTCACCCTGGACTTGACTCATGGTATCAGGAAAATCTGATTTTTTTCACCCTGGACTGTACTCACGGTATGAGGAAATTTGATTTTTTTCACCATGGACTTGACTCACGGTATCAGAAAAATCAGATTTTTTTCACCCTGGACTTGACTGGTGATCAAAAAAATGTGATTTTTTCACCCAGCACTTGACTCACGGTATCAGAAAAATCTGATTTTTTTCACCCTGGACTTGACTCACGGTATCAGGAAAATCTGATTTTTTTTCACCCTGGACTTTACTCACGGTATCAGGAAAATGGGATTTTTTCACCCTGGACTTGTCTCACGGGATCAAAAAATCTGATTTTTCCCCCCTGGATTTGACTCAAGGTATCAGGAACATCTGATTTTTTTCATCCTGGACTTTACTCACGGTATCTGGAAAATCTGATGTTTTTCACCCTGGACTTGACTCACGGTATCAGGAAAATCTGATTTTTTTCATCCTGTACTTTACTCACGGTATCAGGAAAATCTGATTTTTTTCACCCTGGACTTGACTCACAGTATCAGGAAAATCTTATTTTTTTCACCCTGGACTTGAATCACGGTATCAGGAAAATGGGATTTTTTTCACCCTGGACTGGACTCACGGGATCAGAAAAATCTGATCTTTTTCACCCTGGACTTGACTCACGGGATCCAAAAAATCTGATTTTTTTCACCCTGGACTTGCCTCACGGTATCAGAAAAATCTGATTTTTTTCACCCTGGACTTGACTCACAGCATCAAAAAAATCGGATTTTTTTCACCCTGGACTTGACTCACGGGATCAGAAAAATCTGATCTTTTTCATCCTGGACTTGCCTCACGGTATCAGAAAAATCTGATTTTTTTCACCCTGGACTTGACTCACAGCATCAAAAAAATCAGATTTTTTTCACCCTGGACTTGCCTCACGGGATCAGAAAAATCTGATCTTTTTCACCATGGACTTGACTCACGGGATCAAAAAATCTGATTTTTTTCACCCTGGACTTGCCTCACGGGATCAGAAAAATCTGATCTTTTTCACCCTGGACTTGACTCACGGGATCAAAGAAATCTGATCTTTTTCACCCTGGACTTGACTCACGGTATCAGGAAAATCTTATTTATTTCACCCTGGACTTTACTCACGGTATCAGGAAAATGGGATTTTTTTCACCCTGGACTGGACTCACGGGATCAGAAAAATCTGATCTTTTTCACCCCGGACTTGACTCATGGGATCCCAAAAATCTGATTTTTTTCACCCTGGACTTGCCTCACGGTATCAGAAAAATCTGATTTTTTCACCCTGGACTTGACTCACAGCATCAAAAAAATCGGATTTTTTTCACCCTGGACTTAACTCACGGTATCAGAAAAATCTGATTTTTTTTACCCTGGACTTGACTCACGGTATCAGAAAAATCTTATTTTTTTCACCCTGGACTTGACTCACGGTTTCAAAAAAATCTGATTTTTTCCCCCTGGACTTGACTCACGGTATCAGGAAAATCTGATTTTTTTCATCCTGGACTTTACTCACGGTATCAGGAAAATCTGATTTTTTTCACCCTGGACCTGACTCACGGTATCAGGAAAATCTGATATTTTTCATCCTGGACTTTACTCACGGTATCAGGAAAATGGGATTTTTTTCACCCTGGACTTGCCTCACGGAATCAGAAAAATCTGATCTTTTTCACCCTGGACTTGACTCACGGTATCAAAAAAATATGAATTTTTTCATCCTGGACTTGCCTCACGGTATCAGAAAAATCTGATTTTTTTCACCCTGGACTTGACTCACGGGATCAAAAAAATCGGATTTTCTTCACCCTGGACTTGACTCACGGTATCAGGAAAACCTGATTTTTTTCATTCTGGACTTTACTCACGGTATCAGGAAAATCTGATTTTTTTTCACCCTGGACTTGACTCATGGTATCAGGAAAATCTGATTTTTTTCACCCTGGACTGTACTCACGGTATGAGGAAATTTGATTTTTTTCACCATGGACTTGACTCACGGTATCAGAAAAATCAGATTTTTTTCACCCTGGACTTGACTGGTGATCAAAAAAATGTGATTTTTTCACCCAGCACTTGACTCACGGTATCAGAAAAATCTGATTTTTTTCACCCTGGACTTGACTCACGGTATCAGGAAAATCTGATTTTTTTTCACCCTGGACTTTACTCACGGTATCAGGAAAATGGGATTTTTTCACCCTGGACTTGTCTCACGGGATCAAAAAATCTGATTTTTCCCCCCTGGATTTGACTCAAGGTATCAGGAACATCTGATTTTTTTCATCCTGGACTTTACTCACGGTATCTGGAAAATCTGATGTTTTTCACCCTGGACTTGACTCACGGTATCAGGAAAATCTGATTTTTTTCATCCTGTACTTTACTCACGGTATCAGGAAAATCTGATTTTTTTCACCCTGGACTTGACTCACAGTATCAGGAAAATCTTATTTTTTTCACCCTGGACTTGAATCACGGTATCAGGAAAATGGGATTTTTTTCACCCTGGACTGGACTCACGGGATCAGAAAAATCTGATCTTTTTCACCCTGGACTTGACTCACGGGATCCAAAAAATCTGATTTTTTTCACCCTGGACTTGCCTCACGGTATCAGAAAAATCTGATTTTTTTCACCCTGGACTTGACTCACAGCATCAAAAAAATCGGATTTTTTTCACCCTGGACTTGACTCACGGGATCAGAAAAATCTGATCTTTTTCACCCTGGACTTGCCTCACGGTATCAGAAAAATCTGATTTTTTTCACCCTGGACTTGACTCACAGCATCAAAAAAATCAGATTTTTTTCACCCTGGACTTGCCTCACGGGATCAGAAAAATCTGATCTTTTTCACCATGGACTTGACTCACGGGATCAAAAAATCTGATTTTTTTCACCCTGGACTTGCCTCACGGGATCAGAAAAATCTGATCTTTTTCACCCTGGACTTGACTCACGGGATCAAAGAAATCTGATCTTTTTCACCCTGGACTTGACTCACGGTATCAGGAAAATCTTATTTATTTCACCCTGGACTTTACTCACGGTATCAGGAAAATGGGATTTTTTTCACCCTGGACTGGACTCACGGGATCAGAAAAATCTGATCTTTTTCACCCCGGACTTGACTCATGGGATCCCAAAAATCTGATTTTTTTCACCCTGGACTTGCCTCACGGTATCAGAAAAATCTGATTTTTTCACCCTGGACTTGACTCACAGCATCAAAAAAATCGGATTTTTTTCACCCTGGACTTAACTCACGGTATCAGAAAAATCTGATTTTTTTTACCCTGGACTTGACTCACGGTATCAGAAAAATCTTATTTTTTTCACCCTGGACTTGACTCACGGTTTCAAAAAAATCTGATTTTTTCCCCCTGGACTTGACTCACGGTATCAGGAAAATCTGATTTTTTTCATCCTGGACTTTACTCACGGTATCAGGAAAATCTGATTTTTTTCACCCTGGACTTGACTCACGGTATCAGGAAAATCTGATATTTTTCATCCTGGACTTTACTCACGGTATCAGGAAAATGGGATTTTTTTCACCCTGGACTTGCCTCACGGAATCAGAAAAATCTGATCTTTTTCACCCTGGACTTGACTCACGGTATCAAAAAAATATGAATTTTTTCATCCTGGACTTGCCTCACGGTATCAGAAAAATCTGATTTTTTTCACCCTGGACTTGACTCACAGCATCAAAAAAATCGGATTTTTTTCACCCTGGACTTTACTCACGGTATCAGGAAAATCTGATTTTTTTTCACCCTGGACTTGACTCACGGGATCAAAAAAATGGGATTTTTTTCACCCTGGACTTGACTCACGGTATCAGGAAAATCTGATTTTTTTCACCCTGGACTTGACTCACGGTTTCAAAAAAATCTGATTTTTTCCCCCTGGACTTGACTCACGGTATCAGGAAAATCTGATTTTTTTCATCCTGGACTTTACTCACGGTATCAGGAAAATCTGATTTTTTTCACCCTGGACTTGACTCACGGTATCAGGAAAATCTGATTTTTTCATCCTGGACTTTACTCACGGTATCAGGAAAATGGGATTTTTTTCACCCTGGACTTGCCTCACGGGATCAGAAAAATCTGATCTTTTTCACCCTGGACTTGACTCACGGTATCAAAAAAATCTGAATTTTTTCACCCTGGACTTGCCTCACGGTATCAGAAAAATCTGATTTTTTTCACCCTGGACTTGACTCACGGGATCAAAAAAATCGGATTTTCTTCACCCTGGACTTGACTCACGGTATCAGGAAAACCTGATTTTTTTCATTCTGGACTTTACTCACGGTATCAGGAAAATCTGATTTTTTTTCACCCTGGACTTGACTCATGGTATCAGGAAAATCTGATTTTTTTCACCCTGGACTGTACTCACGGTATGAGGAAATTTGATTTTTTTTCACCATGGACTTGACTCACGGTATCAGAAAAATCAGATTTTTTTCACCCTGGACTTGACTCATGGCATCAGAAAAATCTGATTTTTTTCACCCTGGACTTGACTGGTGATCAAAAAAATGTGATTTTTTCACCCAGCACTTGACTCACGGTATCAGAAAAATCTGATTTTTTTCACCCTGGACTTGACTCACGGTATCAGGAAAATCTGATTCTTTTTTCACCCTGGACTTTACTCACGGTATCAGGAAAATGGGATTTTTTCACCCTGGACTTGACTCACGGCATCAGAAAAATTTGATTTTTTTCACCCTGGACTTGTCTCATGGGATCAAAAAATCTGATTTTTTTCCCCCCTGGATTTGACTCAAGGTATCAGGAACATCTGATTTTTTTCATCCTGGACTTTACTCACGGTATCTGGAAAATCTG
The DNA here is from genome assembly GCA_035047305.1 of Bradypodion pumilum. NCBI lineage: Eukaryota > Metazoa > Chordata > Lepidosauria > Squamata > Chamaeleonidae > Bradypodion > Bradypodion pumilum. Next base: position 165,470,284 of record JAWDJD010000005.1, on the reverse strand, counting down.
ATGTTTTTCACCCTGGACTTGACTCACGGTATCAGGAAAATCTGATTTTTTTCATCCTGTACTTTACTCACGGTATCAGGAAAATCTGATTTTTTTCACCCTGGACTTGACTCACAGTATCAGGAAAATCTTATTTTTTTCACCCTGGACTTGAATCACGGTATCAGGAAAATGGGATTTTTTTCACCCTGGACTGGACTCACGGGATCAGAAAAATCTGATCTTTTTCACCCTGGACTTGACTCACGGGATCCAAAAAATCTGATTTTTTTCACCCTGGACTTGCCTCACGGTATCAGAAAAATCTGATTTTTTTCACCCTGGACTTGACTCACAGCATCAAAAAAATCGGATTTTTTTCACCCTGGACTTGACTCACGGGATCAGAAAAATCTGATCTTTTTCACCCTGGACTTGCCTCACGGTATCAGAAAAATCTGATTTTTTTCACCCTGGACTTGACTCACAGCATCAAAAAAATCAGATTTTTTTCACCCTGGACTTGCCTCACGGGATCAGAAAAATCTGATCTTTTTCACCATGGACTTGACTCACGGGATCAAAAAATCTGATTTTTTTCACCCTGGACTTGCCTCACGGGATCAGAAAAATCTGATCTTTTTCACCCTGGACTTGACTCACGGGATCAAAGAAATCTGATCTTTTTCACCCTGGACTTGACTCACGGTATCAGGAAAATCTTATTTATTTCACCCTGGACTTTACTCACGGTATCAGGAAAATGGGATTTTTTTCACCCTGGACTGGACTCACGGGATCAGAAAAATCTGATCTTTTTCACCCCGGACTTGACTCATGGGATCCCAAAAATCTGATTTTTTTCACCCTGGACTTGCCTCACGGTATCAGAAAAATCTGATTTTTTCACCCTGGACTTGACTCACAGCATCAAAAAAATCGGATTTTTTTCACCCTGGACTTAACTCACGGTATCAGAAAAATCTGATTTTTTTTACCCTGGACTTGACTCACGGTATCAGAAAAATCTTATTTTTTTCACCCTGGACTTGACTCACGGTTTCAAAAAAATCTGATTTTTTCCCCCTGGACTTGACTCACGGTATCAGGAAAATCTGATTTTTTTCATCCTGGACTTTACTCACGGTATCAGGAAAATCTGATTTTTTTCACCCTGGACTTGACTCACGGTATCAGGAAAATCTGATATTTTTCATCCTGGACTTTACTCACGGTATCAGGAAAATGGGATTTTTTTCACCCTGGACTTGCCTCACGGAATCAGAAAAATCTGATCTTTTTCACCCTGGACTTGACTCACGGTATCAAAAAAATATGAATTTTTTCATCCTGGACTTGCCTCACGGTATCAGAAAAATCTGATTTTTTTCACCCTGCACTTGACTCACAGCATCAAAAAAATCGGATTTTTTTCACCCTGGACTTTACTCACGGTATCAGGAAAATCTGATTTTTTTTCACCCTGGACTTGACTCACGGGATCAAAAAAATGGGATTTTTTTCACCCTGGACTTGACTCACGGTATCAGGAAAATCTGATTTTTTTCACCCTGGACTTGACTCACGGTTTCAAAAAAATCTGATTTTTTCCCCCTGGACTTGACTCACGGTATCAGGAAAATCTGATTTTTTTCATCCTGGACTTTACTCACGGTATCAGGAAAATCTGATTTTTTTCACCCTGGACTTGACTCACGGTATCAGGAAAATCTGATTTTTTCATCCTGGACTTTACTCACGGTATCAGGAAAATGGGATTTTTTTCACCCTGGACTTGCCTCACGGGATCAGAAAAATCTGATCTTTTTCACCCTGGACTTGACTCACGGTATCAAAAAAATCTGAATTTTTTCACCCTGGACTTGCCTCACGGTATCAGAAAAATCTGATTTTTTTCACCCTGGACTTGACTCACGGGATCAAAAAAATCGGATTTTCTTCACCCTGGACTTGACTCACGGTATCAGGAAAACCTGATTTTTTTCATTCTGGACTTTACTCACGGTATCAGGAAAATCTGATTTTTTTTCACCCTGGACTTTACTCACGGTATCAGGAAAATGGGATTTTTTCACCCTGGACTTGTCTCACGGGATCAAAAAATCTGATTTTTCCCCCCTGGATTTGACTCAAGGTATCAGGAACATCTGATTTTTTTCATCCTGGACTTTACTCACGGTATCTGGAAAATCTGATGTTTTTCACCCTGGACTTGACTCACGGTATCAGGAAAATCTGATTTTTTTCATCCTGTACTTTACTCACGGTATCAGGAAAATCTGATTTTTTTCACCCTGGACTTGACTCACAGTATCAGGAAAATCTTATTTTTTTCACCCTGGACTTGAATCACGGTATCAGGAAAATGGGATTTTTTTCACCCTGGACTGGACTCACGGGATCAGAAAAATCTGATCTTTTTCACCCTGGACTTGACTCACGGGATCCAAAAAATCTGATTTTTTTCACCCTGGACTTGCCTCACGGTATCAGAAAAATCTGATTTTTTTCACCCTGGACTTGACTCACAGCATCAAAAAAATCGGATTTTTTTCACCCTGGACTTGACTCACGGGATCAGAAAAATCTGATCTTTTTCACCCTGGACTTGCCTCACGGTATCAGAAAAATCTGATTTTTTTCACCCTGGACTTGACTCACAGCATCAAAAAAATCAGATTTTTTTCACCCTGGACTTGCCTCACGGGATCAGAAAAATCTGATCTTTTTCACCATGGACTTGACTCACGGGATCAAAAAATCTGATTTTTTTCACCCTGGACTTGCCTCACGGGATCAGAAAAATCTGATCTTTTTCACCCTGGACTTGACTCACGGGATCAAAGAAATCTGATCTTTTTCACCCTGGACTTGACTCACGGTATCAGGAAAATCTTATTTATTTCACCCTGGACTTTACTCACGGTATCAGGAAAATGGGATTTTTTTCACCCTGGACTGGACTCACGGGATCAGAAAAATCTGATCTTTTTCACCCCGGACTTGACTCATGGGATCCCAAAAATCTGATTTTTTTCACCCTGGACTTGCCTCACGGTATCAGAAAAATCTGATTTTTTCACCCTGGACTTGACTCACAGCATCAAAAAAATCGGATTTTTTTCACCCTGGACTTAACTCACGGTATCAGAAAAATCTGATTTTTTTTACCCTGGACTTGACTCACGGTATCAGAAAAATCTTATTTTTTTCACCCTGGACTTGACTCACGGTTTCAAAAAAATCTGATTTTTTCCCCCTGGACTTGACTCACGGTATCAGGAAAATCTGATTTTTTTCATCCTGGACTTTACTCACGGTATCAGGAAAATCTGATTTTTTTCACCCTGGACTTGACTCACGGTATCAGGAAAATCTGATATTTTTCATCCTGGACTTTACTCACGGTATCAGGAAAATGGGATTTTTTTCACCCTGGACTTGCCTCACGGAATCAGAAAAATCTGATCTTTTTCACCCTGGACTTGACTCACGGTATCAAAAAAATATGAATTTTTTCATCCTGGACTTGCCTCACGGTATCAGAAAAATCTGATTTTTTTCACCCTGGACTTGACTCACAGCATCAAAAAAATCGGATTTTTTTCACCCTGGACTTTACTCACGGTATCAGGAAAATCTGATTTTTTTTCACCCTGGACTTGACTCACGGGATCAAAAAAATGGGATTTTTTTCACCCTGGACTTGACTCACGGTATCAGGAAAATCTGATTTTTTTCACCCTGGACTTGACTCACGGTTTCAAAAAAATCTGATTTTTTCCCCCTGGACTTGACTCACGGTATCAGGAAAATCTGATTTTTTTCATCCTGGACTTTACTCACGGTATCAGGAAAATCTGATTTTTTTCACCCTGGACTTGACTCACGGTATCAGGAAAATCTGATTTTTTCATCCTGGACTTTACTCACGGTATCAGGAAAATGGGATTTTTTTCACCCTGGACTTGCCTCACGGGATCAGAAAAATCTGATCTTTTTCACCCTGGACTTGACTCACGGTATCAAAAAAATCTGAATTTTTTCACCCTGGACTTGCCTCACGGTATCAGAAAAATCTGATTTTTTTCACCCTGGACTTGACTCACGGGATCAAAAAAATCGGATTTTCTTCACCCTGGACTTGACTCACGGTATCAGGAAAACCTGATTTTTTTCATTCTGGACTTTACTCACGGTATCAGGAAAATCTGATTTTTTTTCACCCTGGACTTGACTCATGGTATCAGGAAAATCTGATTTTTTTCACCCTGGACTGTACTCACGGTATGAGGAAATTTGATTTTTTTTCACCATGGACTTGACTCACGGTATCAGAAAAATCAGATTTTTTTCACCCTGGACTTGACTCATGGCATCAGAAAAATCTGATTTTTTTCACCCTGGACTTGACTGGTGATCAAAAAAATGTGATTTTTTCACCCAGCACTTGACTCACGGTATCAGAAAAATCTGATTTTTTTCACCCTGGACTTGACTCACGGTATCAGGAAAATCTGATTCTTTTTTCACCCTGGACTTTACTCACGGTATCAGGAAAATGGGATTTTTTCACCCTGGACTTGACTCACGGCATCAGAAAAATTTGATTTTTTTCACCCTGGACTTGTCTCATGGGATCAAAAAATCTGATTTTTTTCCCCCCTGGATTTGACTCAAGGTATCAGGAACATCTGATTTTTTTCATCCTGGACTTTACTCACGGTATCTGGAAAATCTGATGTTTTTCACCCTGGACTTGACTCACGGTATCAGGAAAATCTGATTTTTTTCATCCTGTACTTTACTCACGGTATCAGGAAAATCTGATTTTTTTCACCCTGGACTTGACTCACAGTATCAGGAAAATCTTATTTTTTTCACCCTGGACTTGACTCACGGTATCAGGAAAATGGGATTTTTTTCACCCTGGACTGGACTCACGGGATCAGAAAAATCTGATCTTTTTCACCCTGGACTTGACTCACGGGATCCAAAAAATCTGATTTTTTTCACCCTGGACTTGCCTCACGGTATCAGAAAAATCTGATTTTTTTCACCCTGGACTTGACTCACAGCATCAAAAAAATCGGATTTTTTTCACCGTGGACTTGACTCACGGCATCAGAAAAATCTGATATTTTTCACCCTGGACTTGACTCACGGTATCAGGAAAATCTAATTTTTTTCATCCTGGACTTTACTCACGGTATCTGGAAAATGGGATTTTTTTCACCCTGGACTTGCCTCACGGGATCAGAAAAATCTGATCTTTTTCACCCTGGACTTGCCTCACGGTATCAGAAAAATCTGATATTTTTCACCCTGGACTTGCCTCACGGGATCAGAAAAATCTGATCTTTTTCACCCTGGACTTGACTCACGGGATCAAAATATCTGATTTTTTTCACCCTGGACTTGCCTCACGGGATCAGAAAAATCTGATCTTTTTCACCCTGGACTTGACTCACGGGATCAAAGAAATCTGATCTTTTTCACCCTGGACTTGACTCACGGTATCAGGAAAATCTTATTTATTTCACCCTGGACTTTACTCACGGTATCAGGAAAATGGGATTTTTTTCACCCTGGACTGGACTCACGGGATCAGAAAAATATGATCTTTTTCACCCCGGACTTGACTCACGGGATCCAAAAAATCTGATTTTTTTCACCCTGGACTTGCCTCACGGTATCAGAAAAATCTGATTTTTTCACCCTGGACTTGACTCACAGCATCAAAAAAATCGGATTTTTTTCACCCTGGACTTAACTCACGGTATCAGAAAAATCTGATTTTTTTTACCCTGGACTTGACTCACGGTATCAGAAAAATCTGATTTTTTTCACCCTGGACTTGACTCACGGTTTCAAAAAAATCTGATTTTTCCCCCTGGACTTGACTCACGGTATCAGGAAAATCTGATTTTTTTCATCCTGGACTTTACTCACGGTATCAGGAAAATCTGATTTTTTTCACCCTGGACTTTACTCACGGTATCAGGAAAATGGGATATTTTTCACCCTGGACTTGACTCACGGTATCAAAAAAATATGAATTTTTTCATCCTGGACTTGCCTCACGGTATCAGAAAAATCTGATTTTTTTCACCCTGGACTTGACCCACAGCATCAAAAAAATCGGATTTTTTTCACCCTGGACTTTACTCACGGTATCAGGAAAATCTGATTTTTTTCACCCTGGACTTGACTCACGGGATCAAAAAAATGGGATTTTTTTCACCCTGGACTTGACTCACGGTATCAGGAAAATCTGATTTTTTTCATTCTGGACTTTACTCACGGTATCAGGAAAATGGGATTTTTTCACCCTGGACTTGACTCACGGCATCAGAAAAATCTGATTTTTTTCATCCTGTACTTTACTCACGGTATCAGGAAAATCTGATTTTTTTCACCCTGGACTTGTCTCACGGGATCAAAAAATCTGATTTTTTTCCCCTGGATTTGACTCAAGGTATCAGGAACATCTGATTTTTTTCATCCTGGACTTTACTCATGGTATCTGGAAAATCTGATTTTTTTCACCCTGGACTTGACTCACGGTATCAGGAAAATCTGATTTTTTTCATCCTGTACTTTACTCACGGTATCAGGAAAATCTGATTTTTTTCACCCTGGACTTGACTCACAGTATAAGGAAAATCTTATTTTTTTCACCCTGGACTTGACTCACGGTATCAGGAAAATGGGATTTTTTTCACCCTGGACTGGACTCACGGGATCAGAAAAATCTGATCTTTTTCACCCTGGACTTGACTCACGGGATCCAAAAAATCTGATTTTTTTCACCCTGGACTTGCCTCATGGTATCAGAAAAATCTGATTTTTTTCACCCTGGACTTGACTCACAGCATCAAAAAAATCAGATTTTTTTCACCCTGGACTTGCCTCACGGGATCAGAAAAATCTGATCTTTTTCACCCTGGACTTGACTCACGGGATCAAAAAATCTGATTTTTTTCACCCTGGACTTGCCTCACCGGATCAGAAAAATCTGATCTTTTTCACCCTGGACTTGACTCACGGTATCAGGAAAATCTTATTTATTTCACCCTGGACTTTACTCACGGTATCAGGAAAATGGGATTTTTTTCACCCTGGACTGGACTCACGGGATCAGAAAAATCTGATCTTTTTCACCCCGGACTTGACTCACGGGATCCAAAAAATCTGATTTTTTTTCACCCTGGACTTGCCTCACGGTATCAGAAAAATCTGTTTTTTTCACCCTGGACTTGACTCACAGCATCAAAAAAATCTGATCTTTTTCACCCTGGACTTGACTCACGGGATCAAAATATCTGATTTTTTTCACCCTGGACTTGCCTCACGGGATCAGAAAAATCTGATCTTTTTCACCCTGGACTTGACTCACGGGATCAAAGAAATCTGATCTTTTTCACCCTGGACTTGACTCACGGTATCAGGAAAATCTTATTTATTTCACCCTGGACTTTACTCACGGTATCAGGAAAATGGGATTTTTTTCACCCTGGACTGGACTCACGGGATCAGAAAAATATGATCTTTTTCACCCCGGACTTGACTCACGGGATCCAAAAAATCTGATTTTTTTCACCCTGGACTTGCCTCACGGTATCAGAAAAATCTGATTTTTTCACCCTGGACTTGACTCACAGCATCAAAAAAATCGGATTTTTTTCACCCTGGACTTAACTCACGGTATCAGAAAAATCTGATTTTTTTTACCCTGGACTTGACTCACGGTATCAGAAAAATCTGATTTTTTTCACCCTGGACTTGACTCACGGTTTCAAAAAAATCTGATTTTTCCCCCTGGACTTGACTCACGGTATCAGGAAAATCTGATTTTTTTCATCCTGGACTTTACTCACGGTATCAGGAAAATCTGATTTTTTTCACCCTGGACTTTACTCACGGTATCAGGAAAATGGGATATTTTTCACCCTGGACTTGACTCACGGTATCAAAAAAATATGAATTTTTTCATCCTGGACTTGCCTCACGGTATCAGAAAAATCTGATTTTTTTCACCCTGGACTTGACCCACAGCATCAAAAAAATCGGATTTTTTTCACCCTGGACTTTACTCACGGTATCAGGAAAATCTGATTTTTTTCACCCTGGACTTGACTCACGGGATCAAAAAAATGGGATTTTTTTCACCCTGGACTTGACTCACGGTATCAGGAAAATCTGATTTTTTTCATTCTGGACTTTACTCACGGTATCAGGAAAATGGGATTTTTTCACCCTGGACTTGACTCACGGCATCAGAAAAATCTGATTTTTTTCATCCTGTACTTTACTCACGGTATCAGGAAAATCTGATTTTTTTCACCCTGGACTTGTCTCACGGGATCAAAAAATCTGATTTTTTTCCCCTGGATTTGACTCAAGGTATCAGGAACATCTGATTTTTTTCATCCTGGACTTTACTCATGGTATCTGGAAAATCTGATTTTTTTCACCCTGGACTTGACTCACGGTATCAGGAAAATCTGATTTTTTTCATCCTGTACTTTACTCACGGTATCAGGAAAATCTGATTTTTTTCACCCTGGACTTGACTCACAGTATAAGGAAAATCTTATTTTTTTCACCCTGGACTTGACTCACGGTATCAGGAAAATGGGATTTTTTTCACCCTGGACTGGACTCACGGGATCAGAAAAATCTGATCTTTTTCACCCTGGACTTGACTCACGGGATCCAAAAAATCTGATTTTTTTCACCCTGGACTTGCCTCATGGTATCAGAAAAATCTGATTTTTTTCACCCTGGACTTGACTCACAGCATCAAAAAAATCAGATTTTTTTCACCCTGGACTTGCCTCACGGGATCAGAAAAATCTGATCTTTTTCACCCTGGACTTGACTCACGGGATCAAAAAATCTGATTTTTTTCACCCTGGACTTGCCTCACCGGATCAGAAAAATCTGATCTTTTTCACCCTGGACTTGACTCACGGTATCAGGAAAATCTTATTTATTTCACCCTGGACTTTACTCACGGTATCAGGAAAATGGGATTTTTTTCACCCTGGACTGGACTCACGGGATCAGAAAAATCTGATCTTTTTCACCCCGGACTTGACTCACGGGATCCAAAAAATCTGATTTTTTTTCACCCTGGACTTGCCTCACGGTATCAGAAAAATCTGTTTTTTTCACCCTGGACTTGACTCACAGCATCAAAAAAATCGGATTTTTTTCACCCTGGACTTGACTCACGGTATCAGAAAAATCTGATTCTTTTTTACCCTGGACTTGACTCACGGTATCAGAAAAATCTGATTTTTTTCACCCTGGACTTGACTCACGGTTTCAAAAAAATCTGATTTTTTCCCCCTGGACTTGACTCACGGTATCAGGAAAATCTGATTTTTTTCATCCTGGACTTTACTCACGGTATCAGGAAAATCTGATTTTTTTCACCCTGGACTTGACTCACGGTATCAGGAAAATCTGATATTTTTCATCCTGGACTTTACTCACGGTATCAGGAAAATGGGATTTTTTTCACCCTGGACTTGCCTCACGGGATCAGAAAAATCTGACCTTTTTCACCCTGGACTTGACTCACGGTATCAAAAAAATATGAATTTTTTCATCCTGGACTTGCCTCACGGTATCAGAAAAATCTGATTTTTTTCACTCTAGACTTGACTCACAGCATCAAAAAAATCGGATTTTTTTCACCCTGGACTTGACTGACAGTATCAGGAAAATCTTATTTTTTTCACCCTGGACTTGACTCACGGTATCAGGAAAATGGGATTTTTTTCACCCTGGACTGGACTCATGGGATCAGAAAAATCTGATCTTTTTCACCCTGGACTTGACTCACGGGATCCAAAAAATCTGTTTTTTTTCACCCTGGACTTGCCTCATGGTATCAGAAAAATCTGATTTTTTTCACCCTGGACTTGACTCACAGCATCAAAAAAATCGGATTTTTTTCACCCTGGACTTGACTCACGGCATCAGAAACATCTGATATTTTTCACCCTGGACTTGACTCACGGTATCAGGAAAATCTAATTTTTTTCATCCTGGACTTTACTCACGGTATCTGGAAAATGGGATTTTTTTCACCCTGGACTTGCCTCACGGGATCAGAAAAATCTGATCTTTTTCACCCTGGACTTGCCTCACGGGATCAGAAAAATCTGATCTTTTTCACCCTGGACTTGACACACAGCATCAAAAAAATCAGATTTTTTTCACCCTGGACTTGACTCACGGGATCAGAAAAATCTGATCTTTTTCACCCTGGACTTGACTCACGGGATCAAAAAATCTGATTTTTTTCACCCTGGACTTGCCTCACGGGATCAGAAAAATCTGATCTTTTTCACCCTGGACTTGACTCACGGGATCAAAGAAATCTGATCTTTTTCACCCTGGACTTTACTCACGGTATCAGGAAAATCTTATTTATTTCACCCTGGACTTTACTCACGGTATCAGGAAAATGGGATTTTTTTCACCCGGGACTGGACTCACGGGATCAGAAAAATCTGATCTTTTTCACCCTGGACTTGACTCACGGTTTCAAAAAAATCTGATTTTTTCCCCCTGGACTTTACTCACGGTATCAGGAAAATCTGATTTTTTTCATCCTGGACTTTACTCACGGTATCAGGAAAATCTGATTTTTTTCACCCTGGACTTGACTCACGGTATCAGAAAAATCTGATTTTTTTCACTCTAGACTTGACTCACAGCATCAAAAAAATCGGATTTTTTTCACCCTGGACTTTACTCACGGTATCAGGAAAATCTGATTTTTTTCACCCTGGACGTGACTCAAGGGATCAAAAAAATGGGATTTTTTTCGCCCTGGACTTGACTCACGGTATCAGGAAAATCTGATTTTTTTCATTCTGGACTTTACTCACGGTATCAGGAAAATCTGATTTTTTTCACCCTGGACTTGACTCATGGTATCAGGAAAATCTGATTTTTTTCACCCTGGACTGTACTCACGGTATGAGGAAATTTGATTTTTTTCACCATGGACTTGACTCACGGTATCAGAAAAATCAGATTTTTTTCACCCTGGACTTGACTCATGGCGTCAGAAAAATCTGATTTTTTTCACCCTGGACTTGACTGGTGATCAAAAACATCTGATTTTTTTCACCCAGCACTTTACTCACGGTATCAGAAAAATCTGATTTTTTTCACCCTGGACATGACTCACGGTATCAGGAAAATGGGATTTTTTTCACCCTGGACTGGACTCATGGGATCAGAAAAATCTGATCTTTTTCACCCTGGACTTGACTCACGGGATCCAAAAAATCAGATTTTTTTCACCCTGGACTTGCCTCACGGTATCAGAAAAATCTGATTTTTTTCACCCTGGACTTGACTCACAGCATCAAAAAAATCGGATTTTTTTCACCCTGGACTTGACTCACGGCATCAGAAAAATCTGATATTTTTCACCCAGGACTTGACTCACGGTATCAGGAAAATCTAATTTTTTTCATCCTGGACTTTACTCATGGTATCTGGAAAATCAGATTTTTTTCACCCTGGACTTGACTCACGGTATCAGGAAAATCTGGTTTTTTTCATCCTGGACTTTACTCATGGTATCAGGACAATCTGATTTTTTTCACCCTGGAGTTGACTCACGGTATCAGGAAAATCTGATTTTTTTCATCCTGGACTTTACTCACGGTATCAGGAAAATGGGATTTTTTTCACCCGGGACTTGCCTCACGGTATCAGAAAAATCTGATTTTGTTCACCCTGATCTTGACTCACAGCATCAAAAAAATCAGATTTTTTTCACCCTGGACTTGACTCACGGTATCAGGAAAATCTGATTTTTTCCCCCTGGACTTGACTCACAGCATCAGAAAAATCTGATTTTTTTTCACCCTGGACTTGACTCGTGATCAAAAAAATCGGATTTTTTTCACCCTGGACTTGACTCACGGGATCAGAAAAATCTGATTTTTTTCACCCTGGACTTGACTCACGGTATCAGAAAAATCTGATTTTTTTTCTCCCTGGACTTGACTGGTGATCAAAAACATCTGATTTTTTTCACCCAGCACTTTACTCACGGTATCAGAAAAATCTGATTTTTTTCACCCTGGACATGACTCACGGTATCAGGAAAATGGGATTTTTTTCACCCTGGACTGGACTCATGGGATCAGAAAAATCTGATCTTTTTCACCCTGGACTTGACTCACGGGATCCAAAAAATCAGATTTTTTTCACCCTGGACTTGCCTCACGGTATCAGAAAAATCTGATTTTTTTCACCCTGGACTTGACTCACAGCATCAAAAAAATCGGATTTTTTTCACCCTGGACTTGACTCACGGCATCAGAAAAATCTGATATTTTTCACCCAGGACTTGACTCACGGTATCAGGAAAATCTAATTTTTTTCATCCTGGACTTTACTCATGGTATCTGGAAAATCAGATTTTTTTCACCCTGGACTTGACTCACGGTATCAGGAAAATCTGGTTTTTTTCATCCTGGACTTTACTCATGGTATCAGGACAATCTGATTTTTTTCACCCTGGAGTTGACTCACGGTATCAGGAAAATCTGATTTTTTTCATCCTGGACTTTACTCACGGTATCAGGAAAATGGGATTTTTTTCACCCGGGACTTGCCTCACGGTATCAGAAAAATCTGATTTTGTTCACCCTGATCTTGACTCACAGCATCAAAAAAATCAGATTTTTTTCACCCTGGACTTGACTCACGGTATCAGGAAAATCTGATTTTTTCCCCCTGGACTTGACTCACAGCATCAGAAAAATCTGATTTTTTTTCACCCTGGACTTGACTCGTGATCAAAAAAATCGGATTTTTTTCACCCTGGACTTGACTCACGGGATCAGAAAAATCTGATTTTTTTCACCCTGGACTTGACTCACGGTATCAGAAAAATCTGATTTTTTTTCTCCCTGGACTTGACTCACGGCATCACAAAAACTGATTTTTTTCACCCTAGACTTGACTCACGGTATCAGGAAAATCTAATTTTTTTCATCCTGGACTTTACTCATGGTATCTGGAAAATCAGATTTTTTTCACCCTGGACTTGACTCACGGTATCAGGAAAATCTGGTTTTTTTCATCCTGGACTTTACTCATGGTATCAGGACAATCTGATTTTTTTCACCCTGGAGTTGACTCACGGTATCAGGAAAATCTGATTTTTTTCATCCTGGACTTTACTCACGGTATCAGGAAAATGGGATTTTTTTCACCCTGGACTTGCCTCACGGTATCAGAAAAATCTGATTTTTTTCACCCTGGACTTGACTCATGGTATCAGGAAAATCTGATTTTTTCCCCCTGGACTTGACTCACGGCATCAGAAAAATCTGATTTTTTTCACCCTGGACTTGACTCGTGATCAAAAAAATCGGATTTTTTTCACCCTGGACTTGACTCACGGGATCAAAAAAATCTGATCTTTTTCACCCTGGACTTGACTCACGGTATCAGAAAAATCTGATTTTTTTTCTCCCTGGACTTGACTCACGGCATCACAAAAACTGATTTTTTTCACCCTAGACTTGACTCACGGTATCAGGAAAATCTAATTTTTTTCATCCTGGACTTTACTCATGGTATCTGGAAAATCAGATTTTTTTCACCCTGGACTTGACTCACGGTATCAGGAAAATCTGGTTTTTTTCATCCTGGACTTTACTCATGGTATCAGGACAATCTGATTTTTTTCACCCTGGAGTTGACTCACGGTATCAGGAAAATCTGATTTTTTTCATCCTGGACTTTACTCACGGTATCAGGAAAATGGGATTTTTTTCACCCTGGACTTGCCTCACGGTATCAGAAAAATCTGATTTTTTTCACCCTGGACTTGACTCATGGTATCAGGAAAATCTGATTTTTTCCCCCTGGACTTGACTCACGGCATCAGAAAAATCTGATTTTTTTCACCCTGGACTTGACTCGTGATCAAAAAAATCGGATTTTTTTCACCCTGGACTTGACTCACGGGATCAAAAAAATCTGATCTTTTTCACCCTGGACTTGACTCACGGAATCAGGAAAATCTTATTTTTTTCACCCTGGACTTTACTCACGGTATCAGGAAAATGGGATTTTTTTCACCCTGGACTGGACTCACGGGATCAGAAAAATCTGATCATTTTCACCCTGGACTTGACTCACGGGATCCAAAAAATCTGATTTATTTCACCCTGGACTTGCCTCACGGTATCAGAAAAATCTGATTTTTTCACCCTGGACTTGACTCACAGCATCAAAAAAATCGGATTTTATTCACCCTGGACTTGACTCATGTTATCAGGAAAATGGGATTTTTTTTCAAACTGGACTGGACTCACGGTATCAGAAAAATCTGAATTTTTTTCACCCTGGACTTGACTCACGGCATCAGGAAAATCTGATTTTTTTCATCCTGGACTTTACTCACGGTATCAGGAAAATCTGATTTTTTTCACCCTGGACTTGACTCACGGTATCAGGAAAATCTGATTTTTTTCATCCTGGACTTTACTCTCGGTATCATGAAAATGGGATTTTTTTCACCCTGGACTTGCCTCACGGGATCAGAAAAATCTGATTTTTTTTCACCCTGGACTTGACTCACAGGATCACAAAAATGGGATTTTTTCACCCTTGACTTGACTCACGGTATCAGGAAAATCTGTTTTTTTTTTCACCCTGGACTTGCCTCACGGTATCAGAAAAATCTGATTTTTTTCATCCTGGACTTGACTCACAGCATCAAAAAAATCGGATTTTTTTCACCCTGGACTTGACTCACGGTATCAGAAAAATCTGATTTTTTTTCACCCTGGACTTGACTCACGGTATCAGAAAAATCTGATTTTTTTCACCCTGGACTTGACTCACGGTATCAAAAAAATCGGATTTTTTTCACCCTGGACTTTACTCACGGTATCAGGAAAATCTGATTTTTTTCACACAGGACTTGACTCGGGATCAAAAAATCTGATTTTTTTCACCCTGGACTTGACTCACGGTATCAGAAAAATGGGATTTTTTTCACCCTGGACTTGACTCACGGTATCAGAAAAATCAGATTTTTTTCACCCTGGACTTGACTCACGGTATCAGGAAAATCTGATTTTTTTCATCCTGGACTTTACTCATGGTATCCGAAAAATCTGATTTTTTTTCACCCTGGACTTGACTCACAGGATCACAAAAATGGGATTTTTTCACCCTTGACTTGACTCACGGTATCAGGAAAATCTGTTTTTTTTCACCCTGGACTTGCCTCACGGTATCAGAAAAATCTGATTTTTTTCATCCTGGACTTGACTCACAGCATCAAAAAAATCGGATTTTTTTCACCCTGGACTTGACTCACGGTATCAGAAAAATCTGATTTTTTTCACCCTGGACTTGACTCACGGTATCAAAAAAATCGGATTTTTTTCACCCTGGACTTTACTCACGGTATCAGGAAAATCTGATTTTTTTTCATCCTGCACTTTACTCACGGAATCAGGAAAATCTGATTTTTTTCATCCTGGACTTGACTCACGGCATCAGAAAAATCTGATTTTTTTCACCCTGGACTTGACTCGGGATCAAAAAATATGATTTTTTTCACCCTGGACTTGACTCACGGTATCAGAAAAATGGGATTTTTTTCACCCTGGACTTGCCTCACGGTATCAGAAAAATCTGATTTTTTTCATCCTGGACTCTACTCACAGCATCAAAAAAATCGGATTTTTTTCACCCTGGACTTGACTCACGGTATCAGAAAAATCTGATTTTTTCCCCCTGGACTTGACTCACGGCATCAGAAAAATCTGATTTTTTTCACCCTGGACTTGACTCGTGATCAAAAAAATCAGATTTTTTTCACCCTGGACTTGACTCACGGGATCAAAAAAATCTGATCTTTTTCACCCTGGACTTGACTCACGGAATCAGGAAAATCTTATTTTTTTTACCCTGGACTTTACTCACGGTATCAGGAAAATGGGATTTTTTTCACCCTGTACTGGACTCACGGGATCAGAAAAATCTGATCATTTTCACCCTGGACTTGACTCACGGGATCCAAAAAACCTGATTTTTTTCACCCTGGACTTGCCTCACGGTATCAGAAAAATCTGATTTTTTTCACCCTGGACTTGACTCACAGCATCAAAAAAATCGGATTTTATTCACCCTGGACTTGACTCATGTTATCAGGAAAATCTGATTTTTTTCACCCTGGACTTTACTCACGGTATCCGGAAAATGGGATTTTTTTTCAAACTGGACTGGACTCACGGTATCAGAAAAATCTGAATTTTTTTCACCCTGGACTTGACTCACGGCATCAGGAAAATCTGATTTTTTTTCATCCTGGACTTTACTCACGGTATCAGCAAAATCTGATTTTTTTCATCCTGGACTTTACTCACGGTATCAGGAAAATCTGATTTTTTTCACCCTGGACTTGACTCACGGTATCAGGAAAATCTGATTTTTTTCATCCTGGACTTTACTCACGGTATCATGAAAATGGGATTTTTTTCACCCTGGACTTGCCTCACGGGATCAGAAAAATCTGATCTTTTTCACCCTGGACTTGACTCACGGTATCAGAAAAATCTGATTTTTTTCACCCTGGACTTGACTCACAGCATCAAAAAAATCGGATTTTTTTCACCCTGGACTTGAATCACAGCATCAAAAAAATCGGATTTTTTTCACCCTGGACTTTACTCACGGTATCAGGAAAATCTGATTTTTTTCACCCTGGACTTGACTCATGGTATCAGGAAAATCTGATTATTTTCACCCTGGACTGTACTCACGGTATGAGGAAAATTCATTTTTTTCACCATGGACTTGACTCACGGCATCAAAAAAATCGGATTTTTTTCACCCTGGACTTTACTCACGGTATCAGGAAAATCTGATTTTTTTCACCCTGGACTTGACTCACGGTATCAGGAAAATCTGTTTTTTTTTCACCCTGGATTTGCCTCACGGTATCAGAAAAATCTGATTTTTTTCATCCTGGACTTGACTCACAGCATCAAAAAAATCGGATTTTTTTCACCCTGGACTTGACTCACGGTATCAGAAAAATCTGATTTTTTTCACCCTGGACTTGACTCACGGTATCAAAAAAATCGGATTTTTTTCACCCTGGACTTTACTCACGGTATCAGGAAAATCTGATTTTTTTTCATCCTGGACTTTACTCACGGAATCAGGAAAATCTGATTTTTTTCATCCTGGACTTGACTCACGGCATCAGAAAAATCTGATTTTTTTCACCCAGGACTTGACTCGGGATCAAAAAATCTGATTTTTTTCACCCTGGACTTGACTCACGGTATCAGAAAAATGGGATTTTTTTCACCCTGGACTTTACTCACGGCATCAGAAAAATCTGATTTTTTTCGCCCTGGACTTGACTCATGGGATCAAAAAAATCGGATTTTTTTCATCCTGGACTTGTCTCACGGTATCAGGAAAATCTGATTTTTTTCACCCTGGACTTGACTCATGGTATCAGAAAAATCTGATTTTTTTCACCCTGGACTTGACTCACGGGATCAGGAAAATCTGATTTTTTCACCCTGGACTTTACTCATGGTATCTGGAAAATCAGATTTTTTTCACCCTGGACTTGACTCACGGCATCACAAAAAACTGATTTTTTTCACCCTGGACTTGACTCACGGTATCAGGAAAATCTAATTTTTTTCAACCTGGACTTTACTCATGGTATCTGGAAAATCAGATTTTTTTCACCCTGGACTTGACTCACGGCATCAGAAAAATCTGATATTTTTCACCCAGGACTTGACTCACGGTATCAGGAAAATCTAATTTTTTTCATCCTGGACTTTACTCATGGTATCTGGAAAATCAGATTTTTTTCACCCTGGACTTGACTCACGGTATCAGGAAAATCTGGTTTTTTTCATCCTGGACTTTACTCATGGTATCAGGACAATCTGATTTTTTTCACCCTGGAGTTGACTCACGGTATCAGGAAAATCTGATTTTTTTCATCCTGGACTTTACTCACGGTATCAGGAAAATGGGATTTTTTTCACCCGGGACTTGCCTCACGGTATCAGAAAAATCTGATTTTGTTCACCCTGATCTTGACTCACAGCATCAAAAAAATCAGATTTTTTTCACCCTGGACTTGACTCACGGTATCAGGAAAATCTGATTTTTTCCCCCTGGACTTGACTCACAGCATCAGAAAAATCTGATTTTTTTTCACCCTGGACTTGACTCGTGATCAAAAAAATCGGATTTTTTTCACCCTGGACTTGACTCACGGGATCAGAAAAATCTGATTTTTTTCACCCTGGACTTGACTCACGGTATCAGAAAAATCTGATTTTTTTTCTCCCTGGACTTGACTCACGGCATCACAAAAACTGATTTTTTTCACCCTAGACTTGACTCACGGTATCAGGAAAATCTAATTTTTTTCATCCTGGACTTTACTCATGGTATCTGGAAAATCAGATTTTTTTCACCCTGGACTTGACTCACGGTATCAGGAAAATCTGGTTTTTTTCATCCTGGACTTTACTCATGGTATCAGGACAATCTGATTTTTTTCACCCTGGAGTTGACTCACGGTATCAGGAAAATCTGATTTTTTTCATCCTGGACTTTACTCACGGTATCAGGAAAATGGGATTTTTTTCACCCTGGACTTGCCTCACGGTATCAGAAAAATCTGATTTTTTTCACCCTGGACTTGACTCATGGTATCAGGAAAATCTGATTTTTTCCCCCTGGACTTGACTCACGGCATCAGAAAAATCTGATTTTTTTCACCCTGGACTTGACTCGTGATCAAAAAAATCGGATTTTTTTCACCCTGGACTTGACTCACGGGATCAAAAAAATCTGATCTTTTTCACCCTGGACTTGACTCACGGAATCAGGAAAATCTTATTTTTTTCACCCTGGACTTTACTCACGGTATCAGGAAAATGGGATTTTTTTCACCCTGGACTGGACTCACGGGATCAGAAAAATCTGATCATTTTCACCCTGGACTTGACTCACGGGATCCAAAAAATCTGATTTTTTTCACCCTGGACTTGCCTCACGGTATCAGAAAAATCTGATTTTTTCACCCTGGACTTGACTCACAGCATCAAAAAAATCGGATTTTATTCACCCTGGACTTGACTCATGTTATCAGGAAAATGGGATTTTTTTTCAAACTGGACTGGACTCACGGTATCAGAAAAATCTGAATTTTTTTTCAAACTGGACTGGACTCACGGTATCAGAAAAATCTGAATTTTTTTCACCCTGGACTTGACTCACGGCATCAGGAAAATCTGATTTTTTTCATCCTGGACTTTACTCACGGTATCAGGAAAATCTGATTTTTTTCACCCTGGACTTGACTCACGGTATCAGGAAAATCTGATTTTTTTCATCCTGGACTTTACTCTCGGTATCATGAAAATGGGATTTTTTTCACCCTGGACTTGCCTCACGGGATCAGAAAAATCTGATTTTTTTTCACCCTGGACTTGACTCACAGGATCACAAAAATGGGATTTTTTCACCCTTGACTTGACTCACGGTATCAGGAAAATCTGTTTTTTTTTTCACCCTGGACTTGCCTCACGGTATCAGAAAAATCTGATTTTTTTCATCCTGGACTTGACTCACAGCATCAAAAAAATCGGATTTTTTTCACCCTGGACTTGACTCACGGTATCAGAAAAATCTGATTTTTTTTCACCCTGGACTTGACTCACGGTATCAGAAAAATCTGATTTTTTTCACCCTGGACTTGACTCACGGTATCAAAAAAATCGGATTTTTTTCACCCTGGACTTTACTCACGGTATCAGGAAAATCTGATTTTTTTCACACAGGACTTGACTCGGGATCAAAAAATCTGTTTTTTTTCACCCTGGACTTGACTCACGGTATCAGAAAAATGGGATTTTTTTCACCCTGGACTTGACTCACGGTATCAGAAAAATCAGATTTTTTTCACCCTGGACTTGACTCACGGTATCAGGAAAATCTGATTTTTTTCATCCTGGACTTTACTCATGGTATCCGAAAAATCTGATTTTTTTTCACCCTGGACTTGACTCACAGGATCACAAAAATGGGATTTTTTCACCCTTGACTTGACTCACGGTATCAGGAAAATCTGTTTTTTTTCACCCTGGACTTGCCTCACGGTATCAGAAAAATCTGATTTTTTTCATCCTGGACTTGACTCACAGCATCAAAAAAATCGGATTTTTTTCACCCTGGACTTGACTCACGGTATCAGAAAAATCTGATTTTTTTCACCCTGGACTTGACTCACGGTATCAAAAAAATCGGATTTTTTTCACCCTGGACTTTACTCACGGTATCAGGAAAATCTGATTTTTTTCATCCTGGACTTTACTCACGGAATCAGGAAAATCTGATTTTTTTCATCCTGGACTTGACTCACGGCATCAGAAAAATCTGATTTTTTTCACCCTGGACTTGACTCGGGATCAAAAAATATGATTTTTTTCACCCTGGACTTGACTCACGGTATCAGAAAAATGGGATTTTTTTCACCCTGGACTTGCCTCACGGTATCAGAAAAATCTGATTTTTTTCATCCTGGACTTGACTCACAGCATCAAAAAAATCGGATTTTTTTCACCCTGGACTTGACTCACGGTATCAGAAAAATCTGATTTTTTCCCCCTGGACTTGACTCACGGCATCAGAAAAATCTGATTTTTTTCACCCTGGACTTGACTCGTGATCAAAAAAATCGGATTTTTTTCACCCTGGACTTGACTCACGGGATCAAAAAAATCTGATCTTTTTCACCCTGGACTTGACTCACGGAATCAGGAAAATCTTATTTTTTTCACCCTGGACTTTACTCACGGTATCAGGAAAATGGGATTTTTTTCACCCTGTACTGGACTCACGGGATCAGAAAAATCTGATCATTTTCACCCTGGACTTGACTCACGGGATCCAAAAAACCTGATTTTTTTCACCCTGGACTTGCCTCACGGTATCAGAAAAATCTGATTTTTTCACCCTGGACTTGACTCACAGCATCAAAAAAATCGGATTTTATTCACCCTGGACTTGACTCATGTTATCAGGAAAATCTGATTTTTTTCACCCTGGACTTTACTCACGGTATCCGGAAAATGGGATTTTTTTTCAAACTGGACTGGACTCACGGTATCAGAAAAATCTGAATTTTTTTCACCCTGGACTTGACTCACGGCATCAGGAAAATCTGATTTTTTTCATCCTGGACTTTACTCACGGTATCAGGAAAATCTGATTTTTTTCACCCTGGACTTGACTCACGGTATCAGGAAAATCTGATTTTTTTCATCCTGGACTTTACTCACGGTATCATGAAAATGGGATTTTTTTCACCCTGGACTTGCCTCACGGGATCAGAAAAATCTGATCTTTTTCACCCTGGACTTGACTCACGGTATCAGAAAAATCTGATTTTTTTCACCCTGGACTTGACTCACAGCATCAAAAAAAATCGGATTTTTTTCACCCTGGACTTGAATCACAGCATCAAAAAAATCGGATTTTTTTCACCCTGGACTTTACTCACGGTATCAGGAAAATCTGATTTTTTTCACCCTGGACTTGACTCATGGTATCAGGAAAATCTGATTATTTTCACCCTGGACTGTACTCACGGTATGAGGAAATTTCATTTTTTTCACCATGGACTTGACTCACGGCATCAAAAAAATCGGATTTTTTTCACCCTGGACTTTACTCACGGTATCAGGAAAATCTGATTTTTTTCACCCTGGACTTGACTCACGGTATCAGGAAAATCTGTTTTTTTTTTCACCCTGGATTTGCCTCACGGTATCAGAAAAATCTGATTTTTTTCATCCTGGACTTGACTCACAGCATCAAAAAAATCGGATTTTTTTCACCCTGGACTTGACTCACGGTATCAGAAAAATCTGATTTTTTTCACCCTGGACTTGACTCACGGTATCAAAAAAATCGGATTTTTTTCACCCTGGACTTTACTCACGGTATCAGGAAAATCTGAATTTTTTTCATCCTGGACTTTACTCACGGAATCAGGAAAATCTGATTTTTTTCATCCTGGACTTGACTCACGGCATCAGAAAAATCTGATTTTTTTCACCCAGGACTTGACTCGGGATCAAAAAATCTGATTTTTTTCACCCTGGACTTGACTCACGGTATCAGAAAAATGGGATTTTTTTCACCCTGGACTTGCCTCACGGTATCAGAAAAATTTGATTTTTTTCATCCTGGACTTGACTCACAGCATCAAAAAAATCGGATTTTTTTCACTCTGGACTTGACTCACGGTATCAGAAAAATCTGATTTTTTTCACCCTGGACTTGACTCACGGTATCAGAAAAATCTGATTTTTTTCACCCTGGACTTGACTCACGGTATCAAAAAAATCTGATTTTTTTCACCCTGGACTTTACTCACGGCATCAGAAAAATCTGATTTTTTTCACCCTGGACTTGACTCATGGGATCAAAAAAATCGGATTTTTTTCATCCTGGACTTGTCTCACGGTATCAGGAAAATCTGATTTTTTTCACCCTGGACTTGACTCATGGTATCAGAAAAATCTGATTTTTTTCACCCTGGACTTGACTCACGGGATCAGGAAAATCTGATTTTTTCACCCTGGACTTTACTCATGGTATCTGGAAAATCAGATTTTTTTCACCCTGGACTTGACTCACGGCATCACAAAAAACTGATTTTTTTCACCCTGGACTTGACTCACGGTATCAGGAAAATCTAATTTTTTTCAACCTGGACTTTACTCATGGTATCTGGAAAATCAGATTTTTTTCACCCTGGACTTGACTCACGGTATCAGGAAAATCTGGTTTTTTTCATCCTGGACTTTACTCATGGTATCAGGACAATCTGATTTTTTTCACCCTAGAGTTGACTCACGGTATCAGGAAAATCTGATTTTTTTCATCCTGGACTTTACTCACGGTATCAGGAAAATCTGATTTTTTTCATCCTGGACTTTACTCACGGTATCAGGAAAATGGGATTTTTTTCACCCTGGACTTGACACACAGTATCAGGAAAATCTGATTTTTTTCACCCTGGACTTGACTCACGGTATCAGGAAAATCTGATTTTTTTCATCCGGGACTTTACTCATGGTATCCGAAAAATCTGATTTTTTTTCACCCTGGACTTGACTCACAGGATCACAAAAATGGGATTTTTTCACCCTTGACTTGACTCATGGTATCAGGAAAATCTGTTTTTTTTTTCACCCTGGACTTGCCTCACGGTATCAGAAAAATCTGATTTTTTTCATCCTGGACTTGACTCACAGCATCAAAAAAATCGGATTTTTTTCACCCTGGACTTGACTCACGGTATCAGAAAAATCTGATTTTTTTCACCCTGGACTTGACTCACGGTATCAAAAAAATCGAATTTTTTTCACCCTGGACTTTACTCACGGTATCAGGAAAATCTGATTTTTTTCACCCTGGACTTGACTCATGGTATCAGGAAAATCTGATTATTTTCACCCTGGACTGTACTCACGGTATGAGGAAATTTCATTTTTTTCACCATGGACTTGACTCACGGCATCAAAAAAATCGGATTTTTTTCACCCTGGACTTTACTCACGGTATCAGGAAAATCTGATTTTTTTCACCCTGGACTTGACTCACGGTATCAGGAAAATCTGTTTTTTTTTCACCCTGGATTTGCCTCACGGTATCAGAAAAATCTGATTTTTTTCATCCTGGACTTGACTCACAGCATCAAAAAAATCGGATTTTTTTCACCCTGGACTTGACTCACGGTATCAGAAAAATCTGATTTTTTTCACCCTGGACTTGACTCACGGTATCAAAAAAATCGGATTTTTTTCACCCTGGACTTTACTCACGGTATCAGGAAAATCTGATTTTTTTTCATCCTGGACTTTACTCACGGAATCAGGAAAATCTGATTTTTTTCATCCTGGACTTGACTCACGGCATCAGAAAAATCTGATTTTTTTCACCCAGGACTTGACTCGGGATCAAAAAATCTGATTTTTTTCACCCTGGACTTGACTCACGGTATCAGAAAAATGGGATTTTTTTCACCCTGGACTTGCCTCACGGTATCAGAAAAATTTGATTTTTTTCATCCTGGACTTGACTCACAGCATCAAAAAAATCGGATTTTTTTCACTCTGGACTTGACTCACGGTATCAGAAAAATCTGATTTTTTTCACCCTGGACTTGACTCACGGTATCAGAAAAATCTGATTTTTTTCACCCTGGACTTGACTCACGGTATCAAAAAAATCTGATTTTTTTCACCCTGGACTTTACTCACCGCATCAGAAAAATCTGATTTTTTTCGCCCTGGACTTGACTCATGGGATCAAAAAAATCGGATTTTTTTCATCCTGGACTTGTCTCACGGTATCAGGAAAATCTGATTTTTTTCACCCTGGACTTGACTCATGGTATCAGAAAAATCTGATTTTTTTCACCCTGGACTTGACTCACGGGATCAGGAAAATCTGATTTTTTCACCCTG
Source organism: Bradypodion pumilum (assembly GCA_035047305.1). Classification (NCBI taxonomy): domain Eukaryota; kingdom Metazoa; phylum Chordata; class Lepidosauria; order Squamata; family Chamaeleonidae; genus Bradypodion; species Bradypodion pumilum. Next base: position 165,445,685 of record JAWDJD010000005.1, on the reverse strand, counting down.
GACTTTACTCATGGTATCTGGAAAATCAGATTTTTTTCACCCTGGACTTGACTCACGGCATCACAAAAAACTGATTTTTTTCACCCTGGACTTGACTCACGGTATCAGGAAAATCTAATTTTTTTCAACCTGGACTTTACTCATGGTATCTGGAAAATCAGATTTTTTTCACCCTGGACTTGACTCACGGTATCAGGAAAATCTGGTTTTTTTCATCCTGGACTTTACTCATGGTATCAGGACAATCTGATTTTTTTCACCCTAGAGTTGACTCACGGTATCAGGAAAATCTGATTTTTTTCATCCTGGACTTTACTCACGGTATCAGGAAAATCTGATTTTTTTCATCCTGGACTTTACTCACGGTATCAGGAAAATGGGATTTTTTTCACCCTGGACTTGACACACAGTATCAGGAAAATCTGATTTTTTTCACCCTGGACTTGACTCACGGTATCAGGAAAATCTGATTTTTTTCATCCGGGACTTTACTCATGGTATCCGAAAAATCTGATTTTTTTTCACCCTGGACTTGACTCACAGGATCACAAAAATGGGATTTTTTCACCCTTGACTTGACTCATGGTATCAGGAAAATCTGTTTTTTTTTCACCCTGGACTTGCCTCACGGTATCAGAAAAATCTGATTTTTTTCACCCTGGACTTGACTCACGGTATCAAAAAAATCGGATTTTTTTTCACCCTGGACTTTACTCACGGTATCAGGAAAATCTGATTTTTTTCATCCTGGACTTTACTCACGGAATCAGGAAAATCTGATTTTTTTCATCCTGGACTTGACTCACGGCATCAGAAAAATCTGATTTTTTTCACCCAGGACTTGACTCGGGATCAAAAAATCTGATTTTTTTCACCCTGGACTTGACTCACGGTATCAGAAAAATGGGATTTTTTTCACCCTGGACTTGCCTCACGGTATCAGAAAAATTTGATTTTTTTCATCCTGGACTTGACTCACAGCATCAAAAAAATCGGATTTTTTTCACCCAGCACTTGACTCACGGTATCAGAAAAATCTGATTTTTTTCTCCCTGGACTTGACACACAGTATCAGGAAAATCTGATTTTTTTCACCCTGGACTTGACTCACGGTATCAGGAAAATCTGATTTTTTTCATCCTGGACTTTACTCACGGTATCAGGAAAATCTGATTTTTTTCATCCTGGACTTTACTCACGGTATCAGGAAAATGGGATTTTTTTCACCCTGGACTTGACACACAGTATCAGGAAAATCTGATTTTTTTCACCCTGGACTTGACTCACGGTATCAGGAAAATCTGATTTTTTTCATCCGGGACTTTACTCATGGTATCCGAAAAATCTGATTTTTTTTCACCCTGGACTTGACTCACAGGATCACAAAAATGGGATTTTTTCACCCTTGACTTGACTCATGGTATCAGGAAAATCTGTTTTTTTTTCACCCTGGACTTGCCTCACGGTATCAGAAAAATCTGATTTTTTTCACCCTGGACTTGACTCACGGTATCAAAAAAATCGGATTTTTTTTCACCCTGGACTTTACTCACGGTATCAGGAAAATCTGATTTTTTTCATCCTGGACTTTACTCACGGAATCAGGAAAATCTGATTTTTTTCATCCTGGACTTGACTCACGGCATCAGAAAAATCTGATTTTTTTCACCCAGGACTTGACTCGGGATCAAAAAATCTGATTTTTTTCACCCTGGACTTGACTCACGGTATCAGAAAAATGGGATTTTTTTCACCCTGGACTTGCCTCACGGTATCAGAAAAATTTGATTTTTTTCATCCTGGACTTGACTCACAGCATCAAAAAAATCGGATTTTTTTCACCCAGCACTTGACTCACGGTATCAGAAAAATCTGATTTTTTTCTCCCTGGACTTGACACACAGTATCAGGAAAATCTGATTTTTTTCACCCTGGACTTGACTCACGGTATCAGGAAAATCTGATTTTTTTCAGCCTGGACTTTACTCATGGTATCCGAAAAATCTGATTTTTTTTCACCCTGGACTTGACTCACAGGATCACAAAAATGGGATTTTTTCACCCTTGACTTGACTCACGGTATCAGGAAAATCTGTTTTTTTTTTCACCCTGGACTTGCCTCACGGTATCAGAAAAATCTGATTTTTTTCATCCTGGACTTGACTCACAGCATCAAAAAAATCGGATTTTTTTCACCCTGGACTTGACTCACGGTATCAGAAAAATCTGATTTTTTTCACCCTGGACTTGACTCACGGTATCAGAAAAATCTGATTTTTTTCACCCTGGACTTGACTCACGGTATCAAAAAAATCGGATTTTTTTCACCCTGGACTTTACTCACGGTATCAGGAAAATCTGATTTTTTTCATCCTGGACTTTACTCACGGAATCAGGAAAATCTGATTTTTTTCATCCTGGACTTGACTCACGGCATCAGAAAAATCTGATTTTTTTCACCCAGGACTTGACTCGGGATCAAAAAATCTGATTTTTTTCACCCTGGACTTGACTCACGGTATCAGAAAAATGGGATTTTTTTCACCCTGGACGTGACTCACGGTATCAGAAAAATCAGATTTTTTTCACCCTGGACTTGACTCACGGCATCAGAAAAATCTGATTTTTTTCGCCCTGGACTTGACTCATGGGATCAAAACAATTGGATTTTTTTCATCCTGGACTTGTCTCACGGTATCAGGAAAATCTGATTTTTTTCACCCTGGACTTGACTCACGGTATCAGAAAAATCTGATTTTTTTCACCCTGGACTTGACTCACGGGATCAGGAAAATCTGATTTTTTCACCCTGGACTTTACTCATGGTATCTGGAAAATCTGCTTTTTTTCTCCCTGGACTTGACTCACGGCATCACAAAAAACTGATTTTTTTCACCCTTGACTTGACTCACGGTATCAGGAAAATCTAATTTTTTTCATCCTGGACTTTACTCATGGTATCTGGAAAATCAGATTTTTTTCACCCTGGACTTGACTCACGGTATCAGGAAAATCTGGTTTTTTTCATCCTGGACTTTACTCATGGTATCAGGACAATCTGATTTTTTTCACCCTGGAGTTGACTCACGGTATCACGAAAATCTGATTTTTTTCACCCTGGACTTTACTCACGGTATCAGGAAAATGGGATTTTTTTCACCCTGGACTTGCCTCACGGTATCAGAAAAATCTGATTTTTTTCACCCTGGACTTGACTCACGGTATCAGAAAAATCTGATTTTTTTCGCCCTGGACTTGACTCATGGGATCAAAACAATCGGATTTTTTTCATCCTGGACTTGTCTCACGGTATCAGTTAAATCTGATTTTTTTCACCCTGGACTTGACTCACGGTATCAGAAAAATCTGATTTTTTTCACCCTAGACTTGACTCATGGTATCAGGAAAATCTGATTTTTTCCCCCTGGACTTGACTCACGGCATCAGAAAAATCTGATTTTTTTCACCCGGGACTTGACTCGTGATCAAAAAAAATCGGATTTTTTTCACCCTGGACTTGACTCACGGGATCAAAAAAATCTGATCTTTTTCACCCTGGACTTGACTCACGGGATCAAAAAAATCTGATCTTTTTCACCCTGGACTTGACTCACGGAATCAGGAAAATCTTATTTTTTTCACCCTGGACTTTACTCACGGTATCAGGAAAATGGGATTTTTTTCACCCTGGACTGGACTCACGGGATCAGAAAAATCTGATTTTTTCACCCTGGACTTGACTCACGGGATCCAAAAAATCGGATTTTATTCACCCTGGACTTGACTCATGTTATCAGGAAAATCTGATTTTTTTCACCCTGGACTTTACTCACGGTATCCGGAAAATGGGATTTTTTTTCAAACTGGACTGGACTCACGGTATCAGAAAAATCTGAATTTTTTTCACCCTGGACTTGACTCACGGCATCAGGAAAATCTGATTTTTTTTCATCCTGGACTTTACTCACGGTATCAGCAAAATCTGATTTTTTTCATCCTGGACTTTACTCACGGTATCAGGAAAATCTGATTTTTTTCACCCTGGACTTGACTCACGGTATCAGGAAAATGGGATTTTTTTCACCCTGGACTTGCCTCACGGGATCAGAAAAATCTGATCTTTTTCACCCTGGACTTGACTCACGGTATCAGAAAAATCTGATTTTTTTCACCCTGGACTTGACTCACAGCATCAAAAAAATTGGATTTTTTTCACCCTGGACTTGAATCACAGCATCAAAAAAATCGGATTTTTTTCACCCTGGACTTGACTCACGGTATCAAAAAAATCGGATTTTTTTCACCCTGGACTTTACTCACGGTATCAGGAAAATCTGATTTTTTTCATCCTGGACTTTACTCACGGAATCAGGAAAATCTGATTTTTTTCATCCTGGACTTGACTCACGGCATCAGAAAAATCTGATTTTTTTCACCCAGGACTTGACTCGGGATCAAAAAATCTGATTTTTTTCACCCTGGACTTGACTCACGGTATCAGAAAAATGGGATTTTTTTCACCCTGGACTTGACTCACGGTATCAGAAAAATCAGATTTTTTTCACCCTGGACTTGACTCACGGCATCAGAAAAATCTGATTTTTTTCGCCCTGGACGTGACTCATGGGATCAAAAAAATCGGATTTTTTTTCATCCTGGACTTGTCTCACGGTATCAGGAAAATCTGATTTTTTTCACCCTGGACTTGACTCACGGTATCAGAAAAATCTGATTTTTTTCACCCTGGACTTGACTCACGGGATCACGAAAATCTGATTTTTTCACCCTGGACTTTACTCATGGTATCTGGAAAATCAGATTTTTTTCACCCTGGACTTGACTCACGGTATCAGGAAAATCTGGTTTTTTTCATCCTGGACTTTACTCATGGTATCAGGACAATCTGATTTTTTTCACCCTGGAGTTGACTCACGGTATCAGGAAAATCTGATTTTTTTCATCCTGGACTTTACTCACGGTATCAGGAAAATGGGATTTTTTTCACCCTGGACTTGCCTCACGGTATCAGAAAAATCTGATTTTTTTCACCCTGGACTTGACTCATGGTATCAGGAAAATCTGATTTTTTCCCCCTGGACTTGACTCACGGCATCAGAAAAATCTGATTTTTTTCACCCTGGACTTGACTCGTGATCAAAAAAATCGGATTTTTTTCACCCTGGACTTGACTCACGGGATCAAAAAAATCTGATCTTTTTCACCCTGGACTTGACTCACGGGATCAAAAAAATCTGATCTTTTTCACCCTGGACTTTACTCACGGTATCAGGAAAATGGGATTTTTTTCACCCTGGACTGGACTCACGGGATCAGAAAAATCTGATCATTTTCACCCTGGACTTGACTCACGGGATCCAAAAAATCTGATTTTTTTCACCCTGGACTTTCCTCACGGTATCAGAAAAATCTGATTTTTTTCACCCTGGACTTGACTCACAGCATCAAAAAAATCGGATTTTATTCACCCTGGACTTGACTCATGTTATCAGGAAAATCAGATTTTTTTCACCCTGGACTTTACTCACGGTATCCGGAAAATGGGATTTTTTTTCAAACTGGACTGGACTCACGGTATCAGAAAAATCTGAATTTTTTTCACCCTGGACTTGACTCACGGCATCAGGAAAATCTGATTTTTTTTCATCCTGGACTTTACTCACGGTATCAGCAAAATCTGATTTTTTTCATCCTGGACTTTACTCACGGTATCAGTAAAATCTGATTTTTTTCACCCTGGACTTGACTCACGGTATCAGGAAAATCTGATTTTTTTCATCCTGGACTTTACTCACGGTATCAGGAAAATGGGATTTTTTTCACCCTGGACTTGCCTCACGGGATCAGAAAAATCTGATCTTTTTCACCCTGGACTTGACTCACGGTATCAGAAAAATCTGATTTTTTTCACCCTGGACTTGACTCACAGCATCAAAAAAATCGGATATTTTCCCCCTGGACTTGAATCACAGCATCAAAAAAATCGGATTTTTTTCACCCTGGACTTTACTCACGGTATCAGGAAAATCTGATTTTTTTCACCCTGGACTTGACTCATGGTATCAGGAAAATCTGATTATTTTCACCCTGGACTGTACTCACGGTATGAGGAAATTTGATTTTTTTCACCATGGACTTGACTCACGGTATCAGAAAAATCAGATTTTTTTCACCCTGGACTTGACTCACGGCATCAGAAAAATCTGATTTTTTTCACCCTGGACTTGACTCACGGTATCAGAAAAATCTGATTTTTTTCACCCTAGACTTGACACACAGTATCAGGAAAATCTGATTTTTTTCACCCTGGACTTGACTCACGTTATCAGGAAAATCTGATTTTTTTCATCCTGGACTTTACTCATGGTATCCGAAAAATCTGATTTTTTTTCACCCTGGACTTGACTCACAGGATCACAAAAATGGGATTTTTTCACCCTTGACTTGACTCACGGTATCAGGAAAATCTGATTTTTTTCACCCTGGACTTGCCTCACGGTATCAGAAAAATCTGATTTTTTTCATCCTGGACTTGACTCACAGCATCAAAAAAATCGGATTTTTTTCACCCTGGACTTGACTCACGGTATCAGAAAAATCTGATTTTTGTCACCCTGGACTTTACTCATGGTATCAGGACAATCTGATTTTTTTCACCCTGGAGTTGACTCACGGTATCAGGAAAATCTGATTTTTTTCATCCTGGACTTTACTCACGGTATCAGGAAAATGGGATTTTTTTCACCCTGGACTTGCCTCACGGTATCAGAAAAATCTGATTTTTTTTCACCCTGGACTTCACTCATGGTATCAGGAAAATCTGATTTTTTTCCCCCTGGACTTGACTCACGGCATCAGAAAAATCTGATTTTTTTCACCCTGGACTTGACTCGTGATCAAAAAAATCTGATTTTTTTCACCCTGGACTTGACTCACGGGATCAGGAAAATCTGATTTTTTCACCCTGGACTTTACTCATGGTATCTGGAAAATCAGATTTTTTTCACCCTGGACTTGACTCACGGTATCAGGAAAATCTGGTTTTTTTCATCCTGGACTTTACTCATGGTATCTGGACAATCTGATTTTTTTCACCCTGGAGTTGACTCACGGTATCAGGAAAATCTGATTTTTTCCCCCTGGACTTGACTCACGGCATCAGAAAAATCTGATTTTTTTCACCCTGGACTTGACTCGTGATCAAAAAAATCGGATTTTTTTCACCCTGGACTTGACTCACGGGATCAAAAAAATCTGATCTTTTTCACCCTGGACTTGACTCACGGGATCAAAAAAATCTGATCTTTTTCACCCTGGACTTGACTCACGGAATCAGGAAAATCTTATTTTTTTCACCCTGGACTTTACTCACGGTATCAGGAAAATGGGATTTTTTTCACCCTGGACTGGACTCACGGGATCAGAAAAATCTGATCATTTTCACCCTGGACTTGACTCACGGGATCCAAAAAATCTGATTTTTTTCACCCTGGACTTTCCTCACGGTATCAGAAAAATCTGATTTTTTCACCCTGGACTTGACTCACAGCATCAAAAAAATCGGATTTTATTCACCCTGGACTTGACTCATCTTATCAGGAAAATCTGATTTTTTTCACCCTGGACTTTACTCACGGTATCCGGAAAATGGGATTTTTTTTCAAACTGGACTGGACTCACGGTATCAGAAAAATCTGAATTTTTTTCACCCTGGACTTGACTCACGGCATCAGGAAAATCTGATTTTTTTTCATCCTGGACTTTACTCACGGTATCAGCAAAATCTGATTTTTTTCATCCTGGACTTTACTCACGGTGTCAGTAAAATCTGATTTTTTTCACCCTGGACTTGACTCACGGTATCAGGAAAATCTGATTTTTTTTCATCCTGGACTTTACTCACGGTATCAGGAAAATGGGATTTTTTTCACCCTGGACTTGCCTCACGGGATCAGAAAAATCTGATCTTTTTCACCCTGGACTTGACTCATGGTATCAGAAAAATCTGATTTTTTTCACCCTGGACTTGACTAACAGCATCAAAAAAATCGGATTTTTTTCACCCTGGACTTGAATCACAGCATCAAAAAAATCGGATTTTTTTCACCCTGGACTTTACTCACGGTATCAGGAAAATCTGATTTTTTTCACCCTGGACTTGACTCATGGTATCAGGAAAATCTGATTATTTTCACCCTGGACTTGACTCACGGTATGAGGAAATTTGATTTTTTTCACCATGGACTTGACTCACGGTATCAGAAAAATCAGATTTTTTTCACCCTGGACTTGACTCACGGCATCAGAAAAATCTGATTTTTTTCACCCTGGACTTGACTGGTGATCAAAAAAATCTGATTTTTTTCACCCAGCACTTGACTCACGGTATCAGAAAAATCTGATTTTTTTCACCCTGGACTTGACACACAGTATCAGGAAAATCTGATTTTTTTCACCCTGGACTTGACTCACGGTATCAGGAAAATCTGATTTTTTTCATCCTGGACTTTACTCATGGTATCCGAAAAATCTGATTTTTTTTCACCCTGGACTTGACTCACAGGATCACAAAAATGGGATTTTTTCACCCTTGACTTGACTCACGGGATCAGGAAAATCTGATTTTTTCACCCTGGACTTTACTCATGGTATCTGGAAAATCTGATTTTTTTCACCCTGGACTTGACTCACGGTATCAGGAAAATCTGATTTTTTTCATCCTGGACTTTACTCATGGTATCCGAAAAATCTGATTTTTTTTCACCCTGGACTTGACTCACAGGATCACAAAAATGGGATTTTTTCACCCTTGACTTGACTCACGGGATCAGGAAAATCTGATTTTTTCACCCTGGACTTTACTCATGGTATCTGGAAAATCTGATTTTTTTCACCCTGGACTTTACTCATGGGATCACAAAAATGGGATTTTATCACCCTTGACTTGACTCACAGTATCAAGAAAATCTGATTTTTTTCATCCTGGACATGACTCACGGTATCAGAAAAATCTGATTTTTTTCACCCTGGACTTGACTCACGGCATCAGAAAAATCTGATTTTTTTTTCACCCTGGACTTTACTCACGGGATCACAAAAATGGGATTTTATCACCCTTGACTTGACTCACAGTATCAGGAAAATGGGATTTTTTTTCACCCTGGACTTGACTTACGGCATCAGAAAAATCTGATTTTTTTCACCCTGGACTTGACACACAGTATCAGGAAAATCTGATTTTTTTCACCCTGGACTTGACTCATGGGATCAAAAAAATCGGATTTTTTTCATCCTGGACTTGTCTCACGGTATCAGGAAAATCTGATTTTTTTCACCCTGGACTTGACTCACGGTATCAAAAAAATCGGAATTTTTTCACCCTGGACTTGACTCACGGTATCAGAAAAATCTGATTTTTTTCACCCTGGACTTGACTCACGGTATCAGAAAAATCTGATTTTTTTCACCCTGGACTTGACTCACGGTATCAAAAAAATCTGATTTTTTTCACCCTGGACTTTACTCACGGTATCAGGAAAATCTGATTTTTTTCATCCTGGACTTTACTCACGGAATCAGGAAAATCTGATTTTTTTCATCCTGGACTTGACTCACGGCATCAGAAAAATCTGTTTTTTTTTCACCCAGGACTTGACTCGGGATCAAAAAATCTGATTTTTTTCACCCTGGACTTGACTCACAGTATCAGAAAAATGGGATTTTTTTCACCCTGGACTTGACTCACGGTATCAGAAAAATCAGATTTTTTTCACCCTGGACTTGACTCACGGCATCAGAAAAATCTGATTTTTTTCGCCCTGGACTTGACTCATGGGATCAAAAAAATCGGATTTTTTTCATCCTGGACTTGTCTCATGGTATCAGGAAAATCTGATTTTTTTCACCCTGGACTTGACTCACGGTATCAAAAAAATCTGATTTTTTTCACCCTGGACTTGACTCACGGGATCAGGAAAATCTGATTTTTTCACCCTGGACTTTACTCATGGTATCTGGAAAATCAGATTTTTTTCACCCTGGACTTGACTCACGGTATCAGGAAAATCTGGTTTTTTTCATCCTGGACTTTACTCATGGTATCCGAAAAATCTGATTTTTTTTCACCCTGGACTTGACTCACAGGATCACAAAAATGGGATTTTTTCACCCTTGACTTGACTCACGGGATCAGGAAAATCTGATTTTTTCACCCTGGACTTTACTCATGGTATCTGGAAAATCTGATTTTTTTCACCCTGGAGTTGACTCACGGTATCAGGAAAATCTGATTTTTTTCATCCTGGACTTTACTCACGGTATCAGGAAAATGGGATTTTTTTCACCCTGGACTTGCCTCACGGTATCAGAAAAATCTGATTTTTTTTCACCCTGGACTTCACTCATGGTATCAGGAAAATCTGATTTTTTTCCCCCTGGACTTGACTCACGGCATCAGAAAAATCTGATTTTTTTCACCCTGGACTTGACTCGTGATCAAAAAAATCTGATTTTTTTCACCCTGGACTTGACTCACGGGATCAGGAAAATCTGATTTTTTCACCCTGGACTTTACTCATGGTATCTGGAAAATCAGATTTTTTTCACCCTGGACTTGACTCACGGTATCAGGAAAATCTGGTTTTTTTCACCCTGGACTTGCCTCACGGTATCAGAAAAATCTGATTTTTTTTCACCCTGGACTTCACTCATGGTATCAGGAAAATCTGATTTTTTTCCCCCTGGACTTGACTCACGGCATCAGAAAAATCTGATTTTTTTCACCCTGGACTTGACTCGTGATCAAAAAAATCTGATTTTTTTCACCCTGGACTTGACTCACGGGATCAGGAAAATCTGATTTTTTCACCCTGGACTTTACTCATGGTATCTGGAAAATCAGATTTTTTTCACCCTGGACTTGACTCACGGTATCAGGAAAATCTGGTTTTTTTCATCCTGGACTTTACTCATGGTATCTGGACAATCTGATTTTTTTCACCCTGGAGTTGACTCACGGTATCAGGAAAATCTGATTTTTTCCCCCTGGACTTGACTCACGGCATCAGAAAAATCTGATTTTTTTCACCCTGGACTTGACTCGTGATCAAAAAAATCGGATTTTTTTCACCCTGGACTTGACTCACGGGATCAAAAAAATCTGATCTTTTTCACCCTGGACTTGACTCACGGGATCAAAAAAATCTGATCTTTTTCACCCTGGACTTGACTCACGGAATCAGGAAAATCTTATTTTTTTCACCCTGGACTTTACTCACGGTATCAGGAAAATGGGATTTTTTTCACCCTGGACTGGACTCACGGGATCAGAAAAATCTGATCATTTTCACCCTGGACTTGACTCACGGGATCCAAAAAATCTGATTTTTTTCACCCTGGACTTTCCTCACGGTATCAGAAAAATCTGATTTTTTCACCCTGGACTTGACTCACAGCATCAAAAAAATCGGATTTTATTCACCCTGGACTTGACTCATCTTATCAGGAAAATCTGATTTTTTTCACCCTGGACTTTACTCACGGTATCCGGAAAATGGGATTTTTTTTCAAACTGGACTGGACTCACGGTATCAGAAAAATCTGAATTTTTTTCACCCTGGACTTGACTCACGGCATCAGGAAAATCTGATTTTTTTTCATCCTGGACTTTACTCACGGTATCAGCAAAATCTGATTTTTTTCATCCTGGACTTTACTCACGGTGTCAGTAAAATCTGATTTTTTTCACCCTGGACTTGACTCACGGTATCAGGAAAATCTGATTTTTTTCATCCTGGACTTTACTCACGGTATCAGGAAAATGGGATTTTTTTCACCCTGGACTTGCCTCACGGGATCAGAAAAATCTGATCTTTTTCACCCTGGACTTGACTCATGGTATCAGAAAAATCTGATTTTTTTCACCCTGGACTTGACACACAGCATCAAAAAAATCGGATTTTTTTCACCCTGGACTTGAATCACAGCATCAAAAAAATCGGATTTTTTTCACCCTGGACTTTACTCACGGTATCAGGAAAATCTGATTTTTTTCACCCTGGACTTGACTCATGGTATCAGGAAAATCTGATTATTTTCACCCTGGACTTGACTCACGGTATGAGGAAATTTGATTTTTTTCACCATGGACTTGACTCACGGTATCAGAAAAATCAGATTTTTTTCACCCTGGACTTGACTCACGGCATCAGAAAAATCTGATTTTTTTCACCCTGGACTTGACTGGTGATCAAAAAAATCTGATTTTTTTCACCCAGCACTTGACTCACGGTATCAGAAAAATCTGATTTTTTTCACCCTGGACTTGACACACAGTATCAGGAAAATCTGATTTTTTTCACCCTGGACTTGACTCACGGTATCAGGAAAATCTGATTTTTTTCATCCTGGACTTTACTCATGGTATCCGAAAAATCTGATTTTTTTTCACCCTGGACTTGACTCACAGGATCACAAAAATGGGATTTTTTCACCCTTGACTTGACTCACGGGATCAGGAAAATCTGATTTTTTCACCCTGGACTTTACTCATGGTATCTGGAAAATCTGATTTTTGTCACCCTGGACTTGACTCACGGTATCAGGAAAATCTGATTTTTTTCATCCTGGACTTTACTCATGGTATCCGAAAAATCTGATTTTTTTTCACCCTGGACTTGACTCACAGGATCACAAAAATGGGATTTTTTCACCCTTGACTTGACTCACGGGATCAGGAAAATCTGATTTTTTCACCCTGGACTTTACTCATGGTATCTGGAAAATCTGATTTTTTTCACCCTGGACTTTACTCATGGGATCACAAAAATGGGATTTTATCACCCTTGACTTGACTCACAGTATCAAGAAAATCTGATTTTTTTCATCCTGGACATGACTCACGGTATCAGAAAAATCTGATTTTTTTCACCCTGGACTTGACTCACGGCATCAGAAAAATCTGATTTTTTTTCACCCTGGACTTTACTCACGGGATCACAAAAATGGGATTTTATCACCCTTGACTTGACTCACAGTATCAGGAAAATGGGATTTTTTTTCACCCTGGACTTGACTTACGGCATCAGAAAAATCTGATTTTTTTCACCCTGGACTTGACACACAGTATCAGGAAAATCTGATTTTTTTCACCCTGGACTTGACTCATGGGATCAAAAAAATCGGATTTTTTTCATCCTGGACTTGTCTCACGGTATCAGGAAAATCTGATTTTTTTCACCCTGGACTTGACTCACGGTATCAAAAAAATCGGAATTTTTTCACCCTGGACTTGACTCACGGTATCAGAAAAATCTGATTTTTTTCACCCTGGACTTGACTCACGGTATCAGAAAAATCTGATTTTTTTCACCCTGGACTTGACTCACGGTATCAAAAAAATCTGATTTTTTTCACCCTGGACTTTACTCACGGTATCAGGAAAATCTGATTTTTTTCATCCTGGACTTTACTCACGGAATCAGGAAAATCTGATTTTTTTCATCCTGGACTTGACTCACGGCATCAGAAAAATCTGTTTTTTTTTCACCCAGGACTTGACTCGGGATCAAAAAATCTGATTTTTTTCACCCTGGACTTGACTCACAGTATCAGAAAAATGGGATTTTTTTCACCCTGGACTTGACTCACGGTATCAGAAAAATCAGATTTTTTTCACCCTGGACTTGACTCACGGCATCAGAAAAATCTGATTTTTTTCGCCCTGGACTTGACTCATGGGATCAAAAAAATCGGATTTTTTTCATCCTGGACTTGTCTCATGGTATCAGGAAAATCTGATTTTTTTCACCCTGGACTTGACTCACGGTATCAGAAAAATCTGATTTTTTTCACCCTGGACTTGACTCACGGGATCAGGAAAATCTGATTTTTTCACCCTGGACTTTACTCATGGTATCTGGAAAATCAGATTTTTTTCACCCTGGACTTGACTCACGGTATCAGGAAAATCTGGTTTTTTTCATCCTGGACTTTACTCATGGTATCCGAAAAATCTGATTTTTTTTCACCCTGGACTTGACTCACAGGATCACAAAAATGGGATTTTTTCACCCTTGACTTGACTCACGGGATCAGGAAAATCTGATTTTTTCACCCTGGACTTTACTCATGGTATCTGGAAAATCTGATTTTTTTCACCCTGGACTTGACTCACGGTATCAGGAAAATCTGATTTTTTTCATCCTGGACTTTACTCATGGTATCCGAAAAATCTGATTTTTTTTCACCCTGGACTTGACTCACAGGATCACAAAAATGGGATTTTTTCACCCTTGACTTGACTCACCGGATCAGGAAAATCTGATTTTTTCACCCTGGACTTTACTCATGGTATCTGGAAAATCTGATTTTTTTCACCCTGGACTTTACTCATGGGATCACAAAAATGGGATTTTATCACCTTTGACTTGACTCACAGTATCAAGAAAATCTGATTTTTTTCATCCTGGACATGACTCACGGTATCAGAAAAATCTGATTTTTTTCACCCTGGACTTGACTCACGGCATCAGAAAAATCTGATTTTTTTTCACCCTGGACTTTACTCACGGGATCACAAAAATGGGATTTTATCACCCTTGACTTGACTCACAGTATCAGGAAAATGGGATTTTTTTTCACCCTGGACTTGACTTACGGCATCAGAAAAATCTGATTTTTTTCACCCTGGACTTGACACACAGTATCAGGAAAATCTGATTTTTTTCACCCTGGACTTGACTCACGGTATCAGGAAAATCTGATTTTTTTCATCCTGGACTTTACTCATGGTATCCGAAAAATCTGATTTTTTTTCACCCTGGACTTGACTCACAGGATCACAAAAATGGGATTTTTTCACCCTTGACTTGACTCACGGTATCAGGAAAATCTGATTTTTTTCACCCTGGACTTGCCTCACGGTATCAGAAAAATCTGATTTCTTTCATCCTGGACTTGACTCACAGCATCAAAAAAATCGGATTTTTTTCACCATGGATTTGACTCACGGTATCAGAAAAATCTGATTTTTTTTCACCCTGGACTTGACTCACGGTATCAGAAAAATCAGATTTTTTTCACCCTGGACTTGACTCACGGCATCAGAAAAATCTGATTTTTTTCGCCCTGGACTTGACTCATGGGATCAAAAAAATCGGATTTTTTTCATCCTGGACTTGTCTCACGGTATCAGGAAAATCTGATTTTTTTCACCCTGGACTTGACTCACGGTATCAAAAAAATCGGAATTTTTTCACCCTGGACTTGACTCACGGTATCAGAAAAATCTGATTTTTTTCACCCTGGACTTGACTCACGGTATCAGAAAAATCTGATTTTTTTCACCCTGGACTTGACTCACGGTATCAAAAAAATCTGATTTTTTTCACCCTGGACTTTACTCACAGTATCAGGAAAATCTGATTTTTTTCATCCTGGACTTTACTCACGGAATCAGGAAAATCTGATTTTTTTCATCCTGGACTTGACTCACGGCATCAGAAAAATCTGTTTTTTTTCACCCAGGACTTGACTCGGGATCAAAAAATCTGATTTTTTTCACCCTGGACTTGACTCACAGTATCAGAAAAATGGGATTTTTTTCACCCTGGACTTGACTCACGGTATCAGAAAAATCAGATTTTTTTCACCCTGGACTTGACTCACGGCATCAGAAAAATCTGATTTTTTTCGCCCTGGACTTGACTCATGGGATCAAAAAAATCGGATTTTTTTCATCCTGGACTTGTCTCACGGTATCAGGAAAATCTGATTTTTTTCACCCTGGACTTGACTCACGGTATCAGAAAAATCTGATTTTTTTCACCCTGGACTTGACTCACGGGATCAGGAAAATCTGATTTTTTCACCCTGGACTTTACTCATGGTATCTGGAAAATCAGATTTTTTTCACCCTGGACTTGACTCACGGTATCAGGAAAATCTGGTTTTTTTCATCCTGGACTTTACTCATGGTATCAGGACAATCTGATTTTTTTCACCCTGGAGTTGACTCACGGTATCAGGAAAATCTGATTTTTTTCATCCTGGACTTTACTCACGGTATCAGGAAAATGGGATTTTTTTCACCCTGGACTTGCCTCACGGTATCAGAAAAATCTGATTTTTTTCACCCTGGACTTGACTCATGGTATCAGGAAAATCTGATTTTTTCCCCCTGGACTTGACTCACGGCATCAGAAAAATCTGATTTTTTTCACCCTGGACTTGACTCGTGATCAAAAAAATCGGATTTTTTTCACCCTGGACTTGACTCACGGGATCAAAAAAATCTGATCTTTTTCACCCTGTACTTGACTCACGGGATCAAAAAAATCTGATCTTTTTCACCCTGGACTTGACTCACGGAATCAGGAAAATCTTATTTTTTTCACCCTGGACTTTACTCACGGTATCAGGAAAATGGGATTTTTTTCACCCTGGACTGGACTCACGGGATCAGAAAAATCTGATCATTTTCACCCTGGACTTGACTCACGGGATCCAAAAAATCTGATTTTTTTCACCCTGGACTTTCCTCACGGTATCAGAAAAATCTGATTTTTTCACCCTGGACTTGACTCACAGCATCAAAAAAATCGGATTTTATTCACCCTGGACTTGACTCATGTTATCAGGAAAATCTGATTTTTTTCACCCTGGACTTTACTCACGGTATCCGGAAAATGGGATTTTTTTTCAAACTGGACTGGACTCACGGTATCAAAAAAATCTGATCTTTTTCACCCTGGACTTGACTCACGGGATCAAAAAAATCTGATCTTTTTCACCCTGGACTTGACTCACGGAATCAGGAAAATCTTATTTTTTTCACCCTGGACTTTACTCACGGTATCAGGAAAATCTGATTTTTTTCACCCTGGACTTGACTCATGGTATCAGGAAAATCTGATTATTTTCACCCTGGACTGTACTCACGGTATGAGGAAATTTGATTTTTTTCACCATGGACTTGACTCACGGTATCAGAAAAATCAGATTTTTTTCACCCTGGACTTGACTCACGGCATCAGAAAAATCTGATTTTTTTCACCCTGGACTTGACTGGTGATCAAAAAAATCTGATTTTTTTCACCCAGCACTTGACTCACGGTATCAGAAAAATCTGATTTTTTTCACCCTGGACTTGACACACAGTATCAGGAAAATCTGATTTTTTTCACCCTGGACTTGACTCACGGTATCAGGAAAATCTGATTTTTTTCATCCTGGACTTTACTCATGGTATCCGAAAAATCTGATTTTTTTTCACCCTGGACTTGACTCACAGGATCACAAAAATGGGATTTTTTCACCCTGGACTTGCCTCACGGTATCAGAAAAATCTGATTTTTTTCATCCTGGACTTGACTCACAGCATCAAAAAAATCAGATTTTTTTCACCCTGGACTTGACTCACGGTATCAGAAAAATCTGATTTTTTTCACCCTGGACTTTACTCATGGTATCAGGACAATCTGATTTTTTTCACCCTGGAGTTGACTCACGGTATCAGGAAAATCTGATTTTTTTCATCCTGGACTTTACTCACGGTATCAGGAAAATGGGATTTTTTTCACCCTGGACTTGCCTCACGGTATCAGAAAAATCTGATTTTTTTCACCCTGGACTTGACTCATGGTATCAGGAAAATCTGATTTTTTCCCCCTGGACTTGACTCACGGCATCAGAAAAATCTGATTTTTTTCACCCTGGACGTGACTCGTGATCAAAAAAATCGGATTTTTTTCACCCTGGACTTGACTCACGGTATCAGAAAAATCTGATTTTTTTCACCCTGGACTTGACTCACGGGATCAGGAAAATCTGATTTTTTCACCCTGGACTTTACTCATGGTATCTGGAAAATCAGATTTTTTTCACCCTGGACTTGACTCACGGTATCAGGAAAATCTGGTTTTTTTCATCCTGGACTTTACTCATGGTATCAGGACAATCTGATTTTTTTCACCCTGGAGTTGACTCACGGTATCAGGAAAATCTGATTTTTTTCATCCTGGACTTTACTCACGGTATCAGGAAAATGGGATTTTTTTCACCCTGGACTTGCCTCACAGTATCAGAAAAATCTGATTTTTTTCACCCTGGACTTGACTCATGGTATCAGGAAAATCTGATTTTTTCCCCCTGGACTTGACTCACGGCATCAGGAAAATCTGATTTTTTTCACCCTGGACGTGACTCGTGATCAAAAAAATCGGATTTTTTTCACCCTGGACTTGACTCACGGGATCAAAAAAATCTGATCTTTTTCACCCTGGACTTGACTCACGGGATCAAAAAAATCTGATCTTTTTCACCCTGGACTTGACTCACGGAATCAGGAAAATCTTATTTTTTTCACCCTGGACTTTACTCACGGTATCAGGAAAATGGGATTTTTTTCACCCTGGACTGGACTCACGGGATCAGAAAAATCTGATCATTTTCACCCTGGACTTGAGTCACGGGATCCAAAAAATCTGATTTTTTTCACCCTGGACTTTCCTCACGGTATCAGAAAAATCTGATTTTTTCACCCTGGACTTGACTCACAGCATCAAAAAAATCGGATTTTATTCACCCTGGACTTGACTCATCTTATCAGGAAAATCTGATTTTTTTCACCCTGGACTTTACTCACGGTATCCGGAAAATGGGATTTTTTTTCAAACTGGACTGGACTCACGGTATCAGAAAAATCTGAATTTTTTTCACCCTGGACTTGACTCACGGCATCAGGAAAATCTGATTTTTTTTCATCCTGGACTTTACTCACGGTATCAGCAAAATCTGATTTTTTTCATCCTGGACTTTACTCACGGTATCAGTAAAATCTGATTTTTTTCACCCTGGACTTGACTCACGGTATCAGGAAAATCTGATTTTTTTCATCCTGGACTTTACTCACGGTATCAGGAAAATGGGATTTTTTTCACCCTGGACTTGCCTCACGGGATCAGAAAAATCTGATCTTTTTCACCGTGGACTTGACTCACGGTATCAGAAAAATCTGATTTTTTTCACCCTGGACTTGACTCACAGCATCAAAAAAATCGGATTTTTTTCACCCTGGACTTGAATCACAGCATCAAAAAAATCGGATTTTTTTCACCCTGGACTTTACTCACGGTATCAGGAAAATCTGATTTTTTTCACCCTGGACTTGACTCATGGTATCAGGAAAATCTGATTATTTTCACCCTGGACTTGACTCACGGTATGAGGAAATTTGATTTTTTTCACCATGGACTTGACTCACGGTATCAGAAAAATCAGATTTTTTTCACCCTGGACTTGACTCACGGCATCAGAAAAATCTGATTTTTTTCACCCTGGACTTGACTGGTGATCAAAAAAATCTGATTTTTTTCACCCAGCACTTGACTCACGGTATCAGAAAAATCTGATTTTTTTCACCCTGGACTTGACACACAGTATCAGGAAAATCTGATTTTTTTCACCCTGGACTTGACTCACAGTATCAGGAAAATCTGATTTTTTTCATCCTGGACTTTACTCATGGTATCCGAAAAATCTGATTTTTTTTCACCCTGGACTTGACTCACAGGATCACAAAAATGGGATTTTTTCACCCTTGACTTGACTCACGGGATCAGGAAAATCTGATTTTTTCACCCTGGACTTTACTCATGGTATCTGGAAAATCTGATTTTTTTCACCCTGGACTTGACTCACGGTATCAGGAAAATCTGATTTTTTTCATCCTGGACTTTACTCATGGTATCCGAAAAATCTGATTTTTTTTCACCCTGGACTTGACTCACAGGATCACAAAAATGGGATTTTTTCACCCTTGACTTGACTCACGGGATCAGGAAAATCTGATTTTTTCACCCTGGACTTTACTCATGGTATCTGGAAAATCTGATTTTTTTCACCCTGGACTTTACTCATGGGATCACAAAAATGGGATTTTATCACCCTTGACTTGACTCACAGTATCAAGAAAATCTGATTTTTTTCATCCTGGACATGACTCACGGTATCAGAAAAATCTGATTTTTTTCACCCTGGACTTGACTCACGGCATCAGAAAAATCTGATTTTTTTTCACCCTGGACTTTACTCACGGGATCACAAAAATGGGATTTTATCACCCTTGACTTGACTCACAGTATCAGGAAAATGGGATTTTTTTTCACCCTGGACTTGACTTACGGCATCAGAAAAATCTGATTTTTTTCACCCTGGACTTGACACACAGTATCAGGAAAATCTGATTTTTTTCACCCTGGACTTGACTCACGGTATCAGGAAAATCTGATTTTTTTCATCCTGGACTTTACTCATGGTATCCGAAAAATCTGATTTTTTTTCACCCTGGACTTGACTCACAGGATCACAAAAATGGGATTTTTTCACCCTTGACTTGACTCACGGTATCAGGAAAATCTGATTTTTTTCACCCTGGACTTGCCTCACGGTATCAGAAAAATCTGATTTTTTTCATCCTGGACTTGACTCACAGCATCAAAAAAATCGGATTTTTTTCACCATGGATTTGACTCACGGTATCAGAAAAATCTGATTTTTTTTCACCCTGGACTTGACTCACGGTATCAGAAAAATCAGATTTTTTTCACCCTGGACTTGACTCACGGCATCAGAAAAATCTGATTTTTTTCGCCCTGGACTTGACTCATGGGATCAAAAAAATCGGATTTTTTTCATCCTGGACTTGTCTCACGGTATCAGGAAAATCTGATTTTTTTCACCCTGGACTTGACTCACGGTATCAGAAAAATCTGATTTTTTTCACCCTGGACTTGACTCACGGTATCAAAAAAATCTGATTTTTTTCACCCTGGACTTTACTCACGGTATCAGGAAAATCTGATTTTTTTCATCCTGGACTTTACTCACGGAATCAGGAAAATCTGATTTTTTTCATCCTGGACTTGACTCACGGCATCAGAAAAATCTGTTTTTTTTTTCACCCAGGACTTGACTCGGGATCAAAAAATCTGATTTTTTTCACCCTGGACTTGACTCACAGTATCAGAAAAATGGGATTTTTTTCACCCTGGACTTGACTCACGGTATCAGAAAAATCAGATTTTTTTCACCCTGGACTTGACTCACGGCATCAGAAAAATCTGATTTTTTTTCGCCCTGGACTTGACTCATGGGATCAAAAAAATCGGATTTTTTTCATCCTGGACTTGTCTCACGGTATCAGAAAAATCTGATTTTTTTCACCCTGGACTTGACTCACGGTATCAGAAAAATCTGATTTTTTTCACCCTAGACTTGACTCACGGGATCAGGAAAATCTGATTTTTTCACCCTGGACTTTACTCATGGTATCTGGAAAATCAGATTTTTTTCACCCTGGACTTGACTCACGGTATCAGGAAAATCTGGTTTTTTTCATCCTGGACTTTACTCATGGTATCAGGACAATCTGATTTTTTTCACCCTGGAGTTGACTCACGGTATCAGGAAAATCTGATTTTTTTCATCCTGGACTTTACTCACGGTATCAGGAAAATGGGATTTTTTTCACCCTGGACTTGCCTCACGGTATCAGAAAAATCTGATTTTTTTCACCCTGGACTTGACTCATGGTATCAGGAAAATCTGATTTTTTCCCCCTGGACTTGACTCACGGCATCAGAAAAATCTGATTTTTTTCACCCTGGACTTGACTCGTGATCAAAAAAATCGGATTTTTTTCACCCTGGACTTGACTCACGGGATCAAAAAAATCTGATCTTTTTCACCCTGTACTTGACTCACGGGATCAAAAAAATCTGATCTTTTTCACCCTGGACTTGACTCACGGAATCAGGAAAATCTTATTTTTTTCACCCTGGACTTTACTCACGGTATCAGGAAAATGGGATTTTTTTCACCCTGGACTGGACTCACGGGATCAGAAAAATCTGATCATTTTCACCCTGGACTTGACTCACGGGATCCAAAAAATCTGATTTTTTTCACCCTGGACTTTCCTCACGGTATCAGAAAAATCTGATTTTTTCACCCTGGACTTGACTCACAGCATCAAAAAAATCGGATTTTATTCACCCTGGACTTGACTCATGTTATCAGGAAAATCTGATTTTTTTCACCCTGGACTTTACTCACGGTATCCGGAAAATGGGATTTTTTTTCAAACTGGACTGGACTCACGGTATCAGAAAAATCTGAATTTTTTTCACCCTGGACTTGACTCACGGCATCAGGAAAATCTGATTTTTTTTCATCCTGGACTTTACTCACGGTATCAGCAAAATCTGATTTTTTTCATCCTGGACTTTACTCACGGTATCAGTAAAATCTGATTTTTTTCACCCTGGACTTGACTCACGGTATCAGGAAAATCTGATTTTTTTCATCCTAGACTTTACTCACGGTATCAGGAAAATGGGATTTTTTTCACCCTGGACTTGCCATACGGGATCAGAAAAATCTGATCTTTTTCACACTGGACTTGACTCACGGTATCAGAAAAATCTGATTTTTTTCACCCTGGACTTGACTCACAGCATCAAAAAAATCGGATTTTTTTCACCCTGGACTTGAATCACAGCATCAAAAAAATCGGATTTTTTTCACCCTGGACTTTACTCACGGTATCAGGAAAATCTGATTTTTTTCACCCTGGACTTGACTCATGGTATCAGGAAAATCTGATTATTTTCACCCTGGACTGTACTCACGGTATGAGGAAATTTGATTTTTTTCACCATGGACTTGACTCACGGTATCAGAAAAATCAGATTTTTTTCACCCTGGACTTGACTCACGGCATCAGAAAAATCTGATTTTTTTCACCCTGGACTTGACTGGTGATCAAAAAAATCTGATTTTTTTCACCCTGGACTTGACTCACGGTATCAGGAAAATCTGATTTTTTTCATCCTGGACTTTACTCATGGTATCCGAAAAATCTGATTTTTTTTCACCCTGGACTTGACTCACAGGATCACAAAAATGGGATTTTTTCACCCTTGACTTGACTCACGGTATCAGGAAAATCTGATTTTTTTCACCCTGGACTTGACTCATGGTATCAAAAAAATCGGATTTTTTTCATCCTGGACTTGACTCACAGCATCAAAAAAATCGGATTTTTTTCACCCTGGACTTGACTCACGGTACCAGAAAAATCTGATTTTTTTCACCCTGGACTTTACTCATGGTATCAGGACAATCTGATTTTTTTCACCCTGGAGTTGACTCACGGTATCAGGAAAATCTGATTTTTTTCATCCTGGACTTTACTCACGGTATCAGGAAAATGGGATTTTTTTCACCCTGGACTTGCCTCACGGTATCAGAAAAATCTGATTTTTTTCACCCTGGACTTGACTCATGGTATCAGGAAAATCTGATTTTTTCCCCCTGGACTTGACTCACGGCATCAGAAAAATCTGATTTTTTTCACCCTGGACTTGACTCGTGATCAAAAAAATCGGATTTTTTTCACCCTGGACTTGACTCACGGTATCAGAAAAATCTGATTTTTTTCACCCTGGACTTGACTCACGGGATCAGGAAAATCTGATTTTTTCACCCTGGACTTTACTCATGGTATCTGGAAAATCAGATTTTTTTCACCCTGGACTTGACTCACGGGATCAGGAAAATCTGGTTTTTTTCATCCTGGACTTTACTCATGGTATCAGGACAATCTGATTTTTTTCACCCTGGAGTTGACTCACGGTATCAGGAAAATCTGATTTTTTTCATCCTGGACTTTACTCACGGTATCAGGAAAATGGGATTTTTTTCACCCTGGACTTGCCTCACGGTATCAGAAAAATCTGATTTTTTTCACCCTGGACTTGACTCATGGTATCAGGAAAATCTGATTTTTTCCCCCTGGACTTGACTCACGGCATCAGAAAAATCTGATTTTTTTCACCCTGGACTTGACTCGTGATCAAAAAAATCGGATTTTTTTCACCCTGGACTTGACTCACGGGATCAAAAAAATCTGATCTTTTTCACCCTGGACTTGACTCACGGGATCAAAAAAATCTGATCTTTTTCACCCTGAACTTGACTCACGGAATCAGGAAAATCTTATTTTTTTCACCCTGGACTTTACTCACGGTATCAGGAAAATGGGATTTTTTTCACCCTGGACTGGACTCACGGGATCAGAAAAATCTGATCATTTTCACCCTGGACTTGACTCACGGGATCCAAAAAATCTGATTTTTTTCACCCTGGACTTTCCTCACGGTATCAGAAAAATCTGATTTTTTCACCCTGGACTTGACTCACAGCATCAAAAAAATCGGATTTTATTCACCCTGGACTTGACTCATGTTATCAGGAAAATCTGATTTTTTTCACCCTGGACTTTACTCACGGTATCCGGAAAATGGGATTTTTTTTCAAACTGGACTGGACTCACGGTATCAGAAAAATCTGAATTTTTTTCACCCTGGACTTGACTCACGGCATCAGGAAAATCTGATTTTTTTTCATCCTGGACTTTACTCACGGTATCAGCAAAATCTGATTTTTTTTATCCTGGACTTTACTCACGGTATCAGTAAAATCTGATTTTTTTCACCCTGGACTTGACTCACGGTATCAGGAAAATCTGATTTTTTTCATCCTGGACTTTACTCACGGTATCAGGAAAATGGGATTTTTTTCACCCTGGACTTGCGTCACGGGATCAGAAAAATCTGATCTTTTTCACCCTGGACTTGACTCACGGTATCAGAAAAATCTGATTTTTTTTCACCCTGGACTTGACTCACAGCATCAAAAAAATCGAATTTTTTTCACCCTGGACTTGAATCACAGCATCAAAAAAATCGGATTTTTTTCACCCTGGACTTTACTCACGGTATCAGGAAAATCTGATTTTTTTCACCCTGGACTTGACTCATGGTATCAGGAAAATCTGATTATTTTCACCCTGGACTTGACTCACGGTATGAGGAAATTTGATTTTTTTCACCATGGACTTGACTCACGGTATCCGAAAAATCAGATTTTTTTCACCCTGGACTTGACTCACGGCATCAGAAAAATCTGATTTTTTTCACCCTGGACTTGACTGGTGATCAAAAAAATCTGATTTTTTTCACCCAGCACTTGACTCACGGTATCAGAAAAATCTGATTTTTTTCACCCTGGACTTGACACACAGTATCAGGAAAATCTGATTTTTTTCACCCTGGACTTGACTCACGGTATCAGGAAAATCTGATTTTTTTCATCCTGGACTTTACTCACGGTATCAGGAAAATGGGATTTTTTTTCACCCTGGACTTGACTCACGGTATGAGGAAATTTGATTTTTTTCACCATGGACTTGACTCACGGTATCCGAAAAATCAGATTTTTTTCACCCTGGACTTGACTCACGGCATCAGAAAAATCTGATTTTTTTCACCCT
This sequence comes from Bradypodion pumilum, assembly GCA_035047305.1. Lineage (NCBI taxonomy): Eukaryota > Metazoa > Chordata > Lepidosauria > Squamata > Chamaeleonidae > Bradypodion > Bradypodion pumilum. The sequence goes on along the minus strand of JAWDJD010000005.1, from coordinate 165,420,274 downwards.
GGACTTGACTGGTGATCAAAAAAATCTGATTTTTTTCACCCAGCACTTGACTCACGGTATCAGAAAAATCTGATTTTTTTCACCCTGGACTTGACACACAGTATCAGGAAAATCTGATTTTTTTCACCCTGGACTTGACTCACGGTATCAGGAAAATCTGATTTTTTTCATCCTGGACTTTACTCATGGTATCCGAAAAATCTGATTTTTTTTCACCCTGGACTTGACTCACAGGATCACAAAAATGGGATTTTTTCACCCTTGACTTGACTCACGGTATCAGGAAAATCGGATTTTTTTCATCCTGGACTTGACTCACAGCATCAAAAAAATCGGATTTTTTTCACCCTGGACTTGACTCACGGTACCAGAAAAATCTGATTTTTTTCACCCTGGACTTTACTCATGGTATCAGGACAATCTGATTTTTTTCACCCTGGAGTTGACTCACGGTATCAGGAAAATCTGATTTTTTTCATCCTGGACTTTACTCACGGTATCAGGAAAATGGGATTTTTTTCACCCTGGACTTGCCTCACGGTATCAGAAAAATCTGATTTTTTTCACCCTGGACTTGACTCATGGTATCAGGAAAATCTGATTTTTTCCCCCTGGACTTGACTCACGGCATCAGAAAAATCTGATTTTTTTCACCCTGGACTTGACTCGTGATCAAAAAAATCGGATTTTTTTCACCCTGGACTTGACTCACGGTATCAGAAAAATCTGATTTTTTTCACCCTGGACTTGACTCACGGGATCAGGAAAATCTGATTTTTTCACCCTGGACTTTACTCATGGTATCTGGAAAATCAGATTTTTTTCACCCTGGACTTGACTCACGGGATCAGGAAAATCTGGTTTTTTTCATCCTGGACTTTACTCATGGTATCAGGACAATCTGATTTTTTTCACCCTGGAGTTGACTCACGGTATCAGGAAAATCTGATTTTTTTCATCCTGGACTTTACTCACGGTATCAGGAAAATGGGATTTTTTTCACCCTGGACTTGCCTCACGGTATCAGAAAAATCTGATTTTTTTCACCCTGGACTTGACTCATGGTATCAGGAAAATCTGATTTTTTCCCCCTGGACTTGACTCACGGCATCAGAAAAATCTGATTTTTTTCACCCTGGACTTGACTCGTGATCAAAAAAATCGGATTTTTTTCACCCTGGACTTGACTCACGGGATCAAAAAAATCTGATCTTTTTCACCCTGGACTTGACTCACGGGATCAAAAAAATCTGATCTTTTTCACCCTGAACTTGACTCACGGAATCAGGAAAATCTTATTTTTTTCACCCTGGACTTTACTCACGGTATCAGGGAAATGGGATTTTTTTCACCCTGGACTGGACTCACGGGATCAGAAAAATCTGATCATTTTCACCCTGGACTTGACTCACGGGATCCAAAAAATCTGATTTTTTTCACCCTGGACTTTCCTCACGGTATCAGAAAAATCTGATTTTTTCACCCTGGACTTGACTCACAGCATCAAAAAAATCGGATTTTATTCACCCTGGACTTGACTCATGTTATCAGGAAAATCTGATTTTTTTCACCCTGGACTTTACTCACGGTATCCGGAAAATGGGATTTTTTTTCAAACTGGACTGGACTCACGGTATCAGAAAAATCTGAATTTTTTTCACCCTGGACTTGACTCACGGCATCAGGAAAATCTGATTTTTTTTCATCCTGGACTTTACTCACGGTATCAGCAAAATCTGATTTTTTTTATCCTGGACTTTACTCACGGTATCAGTAAAATCTGATTTTTTTCACCCTGGACTTGACTCACGGTATCAGGAAAATCTGATTTTTTTCATCCTGGACTTTACTCACGGTATCAGGAAAATGGGATTTTTTTCACCCTGGACTTGCGTCACGGGATCAGAAAAATCTGATCTTTTTCACCCTGGACTTGACTCACGGTATCAGAAAAATCTGATTTTTTTTCACCCTGGACTTGACTCACAGCATCAAAAAAATCGGATTTTTTTCACCCTGGACTTGAATCACAGCATCAAAAAAATCGGATTTTTTTCACCCTGGACTTTACTCACGGTATCAGGAAAATCTGATTTTTTTCACCCTGGACTTGACTCATGGTATCAGGAAAATCTGATTATTTTCACCCTGGACTTGACTCACGGTATGAGGAAATTTGATTTTTTTCACCATGGACTTGACTCACGGTATCCGAAAAATCAGATTTTTTTCACCCTGGACTTGACTCACGGCATCAGAAAAATCTGATTTTTTTCACCCTGGACTTGACTGGTGATCAAAAAAATCTGATTTTTTTCACCCAGCACTTGACTCACGGTATCAGAAAAATCTGATTTTTTTCACCCTGGACTTGACACACAGTATCAGGAAAATCTGATTTTTTTCACCCTGGACTTGACTCACGGTATCAGGAAAATCTGATTTTTTTCATCCTGGACTTTACTCACGGTATCAGGAAAATGGGATTTTTTTTCACCCTGGACTTGACTCACGGTATGAGGAAATTTGATTTTTTTCACCATGGACTTGACTCACGGTATCCGAAAAATCAGATTTTTTTCACCCTGGACTTGACTCACGGCATCAGAAAAATCTGATTTTTTTCACCCTGGACTTGACTGGTGATCAAAAAAATCTGATTTTTTTCACCCAGCACTTGACTCACGGTATCAGAAAAATCTGATTTTTTTCACCCTGGACTTGACACACAGTATCAGGAAAATCTGATTTTTTTCACCCTGGACTTGACTCACGGTATCAGGAAAATCTGATTTTTTTCATCCTGGACTTTACTCACGGTATCAGGAAAATGGGATTTTTTTCACCCTGGACTTGCGTCACGGGATCAGAAAAATCTGATCTTTTTCACCCTGGACTTGACTCACGGTATCAGAAAAATCTGATTTTTTTCACCCTGGACTTGACTCACAGCATCAAAAAAATCGGATTTTTTTCACCCTGGACTTGAATCACAGCATCAAAAAAATCGGATTTTTTTCACCCTGGATTTTACTCACGGTATCAGGAAAATCTGATTTTTTTCACCCTGGACTTGACTCATGGTATCAGGAAAATCTGATTATTTTCACCCTGGACTTGACTCACGGTATGAGGAAATTTGATTTTTTTCACCATGGACTTGACTCACGGTATCAGAAAAATCAGATTTTTTTCACCCTGGACTTGACTCACGGCATCAGAAAAATCTGATTTTTTTCACCCTGGACTTGACTGGTGATCAAAAAAATCTGATTTTTTTCACCCAGCACTTGACTCACGGTATCAGAAAAATCTGATTTTTTTCACCCTGGACTTGACTCACAGCATCAAAAAAATCGGATTTTATTCACCCTGGACTTGACTCATGTTATCAGGAAAATCTGATTTTTTTCACCCTGGACTTTACTCACGGTATCCGGAAAATGGGATTTTTTTTCAAACTGGACTGGACTCACGGTATCAGAAAAATCTGAATTTTTTTCACCCTGGACTTGACTCACGGCATCAGGAAAATCTGATTTTTTTTCATCCTGGACTTTACTCACGGTATCAGCAAAATCTGATTTTTTTCATCCTGGACTTTACTCACGGTATCAGGAAAATCTGATTTTTTTCACCCTGGACTTGACTCACGGTATCAGGAAAATCTGATTTTTTTCATCCTGGACTTTACTCACGGTATCAGGAAAATGGGATTTTTTTCACCCTGGACTTGCCTCATGGGATCAGAAAAATCTGATCTTTTTCACCCTGGACTTGACTCACGGTATCAGAAAAATCTGATTTTTTTCACCCTGGACTTGACTCACAGCATCAAAAAAATCGGATTTTTTTCACCCTGGACTTGAATCACAGCATCAAAAAAATCGGATTTTTTTCACCCTGGACTTTACTCACGGTATCAGGAAAATCTGATTTTTTTCACCCTAGACTTGACTCATGGTATCAGGAAAATCTGATTATTTTCACCCTGCACTGTACTCACGGTATGAGGAAATTTGATTTTTTTCACCATGGACTTGACTCACGGTATCAGAAAAATCAGATTTTTTTCACCCTGGACTTGACTCACGGCATCAGAAAAATCTGATTTTTTTCACCCTGGACTTGACTGGTGATCAAAAAAATCTGATTTTTTTCACCCAGCACTTGACTCACGGTATCAGAAAAATCTGATTTTTTTCTCCCTGGACTTGACACACAGTATCAGGAAAATCTGATTTTTTTCACCCTGGACTTGACTCACGGTATCAGGAAAATCTGATTTTTTTCAGCCTGGACTTTACTCATGGTATCCGAAAAATCTGATTTTTTTTCACCCTGGACTTGACTCACAGGATCACAAAAATGGGATTTTTTCACCCTTGACTTGACTCATGGTATCAGGAAAATCTGTTTTTTTTTCCACCCTGGACTTGCCTCACGGTATCAGAAAAATCTGATTTTTTTCATCCTGGACTTGACTCACAGCATCAAAAAAATCGGATTTTTTTCACCCTGGACTTGACTCACGGTATCAGAAAAATCTGATTTTTTTCACCCTGGACTTGACTCACGGTATCAGAAAAATCTGATTTTTTTCACCCTGGACTTGACTCACGGTATCAAAAAAATCGGATTTTTTTCACCCTGGACTTTACTCACGGTATCAGGAAAATCTGATTTTTTTCATCCTGGACTTTACTCACGGAATCAGGAAAATCTGATTTTTTTCATCCTGGACTTGACTCACGGCATCAGAAAAATCTGATTTTTTTCACCCAGGACTTGACTCGGGATCAAAAAATCTGATTTTTTTCACCCTGGACTTGACTCACGGTATCAGAAAAATGGGATTTTTTTCACCCTGGACGTGACTCACGGTATCAGAAAAATCAGATTTTTTTCACCCTGGACTTGACTCACGGCATCAGAAAAATCTGATTTTTTTCGCCCTGGACTTGACTCATGGGATCAAAACAATCGGATTTTTTTCATCCTGGACTTGTCTCACGGTATCAGGAAAATCTGATTTTTTTCACCCTGGACTTGACTCACGGCATCAGGAAAATCTGATTTTTTTTCATCCTGGACTTTACTCACGGTATCAGCAAAATCTGATTTTTTTCATCCTGGACTTTACTCACGGTATCAGGAAAATCTGATTTTTTTCACCCTGGACTTGACTCACGGTATCAGGAAAATCTGATTTTTTTCATCCTGGACTTTACTCACGGTATCAGGAAAATGGGATTTTTTTCACCCTGGACTTGCCTCATGGGATCAGAAAAATCTGATCTTTTTCACCCTGGACTTGACTCACGGTATCAGAAAAATCTGATTTTTTTCACCCTGGACTTGACTCACAGCATCAAAAAAATCGGATTTTTTTCACCCTGGACTTGAATCACAGCATCAAAAAAATCGGATTTTTTTCACCCTGGACTTTACTCACGGTATCAGGAAAATCTGATTTTTTTCACCCTAGACTTGACTCATGGTATCAGGAAAATCTGATTATTTTCACCCTGCACTGTACTCACGGTATGAGGAAATTTGATTTTTTTCACCATGGACTTGACTCACGGTATCAGAAAAATCAGATTTTTTTCACCCTGGACTTGACTCACGGCATCAGAAAAATCTGATTTTTTTCACCCTGGACTTGACTGGTGATCAAAAAAATCTGATTTTTTTCACCCAGCACTTGACTCACGGTATCAGAAAAATCTGATTTTTTTCTCCCTGGACTTGACACACAGTATCAGGAAAATCTGATTTTTTTCACCCTGGACTTGACTCACGGTATCAGGAAAATCTGATTTTTTTCAGCCTGGACTTTACTCATGGTATCCGAAAAATCTGATTTTTTTTCACCCTGGACTTGACTCACAGGATCACAAAAATGGGATTTTTTCACCCTTGACTTGACTCACGGTATCAGGAAAATCTGATTTTTTTCATCCTGGACTTGACTCACAGCATCAAAAAAATCGGATTTTTTTCACCCTGGACTTGACTCACGGTATCAGAAAAATCTGATTTTTTTCACCCTGGACTTGACTCACGGTATCAGAAAAATCTGATTTTTTTCACCCTGGACTTGACTCACGGTATCAAAAAAATCGGATTTTTTTCACCCTGGACTTTACTCACGGTATCAGGAAAATCTGATTTTTTTCATCCTGGACTTTACTCACGGAATCAGGAAAATCTGATTTTTTTCATCCTGGACTTGACTCACGGCATCAGAAAAATCTGATTTTTTTCACCCAGGACTTGACTCGGGATCAAAAAATCTGATTTTTTTCACCCTGGACTTGACTCACGGTATCAGAAAAATGGGATTTTTTTCACCCTGGATGTGACTCACGGTATCAGAAAAATCAGATTTTTTTCACCCTGGACTTGACTCACGGCATCAGAAAAATCTGATTTTTTTCGCCCTGGACTTGACTCATGGGATCAAAACAATCGGATTTTTTTCATCCTGGACTTGTCTCACGGTATCAGGAAAATCTGATTTTTTTCACCCTGGACTTGACTCACGGTATCAGAAAAATCTGATTTTTTTCACCCTGGACTTGACTCACGGGATCAGGAAAATCTGATTTTTTCACCCTGGACTTTACTCATGGTATCTGGAAAATCTGCTTTTTTTCTCCCTGGACTTGACTCACGGCATCACAAAAAACTGATTTTTTTCACCCTGGACTTGACTCACGGTATCAGGAAAATCTAATTTTTTTCATCCTGGACTTTACTCATGGTATCTGGAAAATCAGATTTTTTTCACCCTGGACTTGACTCACGGTATCAGGAAAATCTGGTTTTTTTCATCCTGGACTTTACTCATGGTATCAGGACAATCTGATTTTTTTCACCCTGGAGTTGACTCACGGTATCAGGAAAATCTGATTTTTTTCACCCTGGACTTTACTCACGGTATCAGGAAAATGGGATTTTTTTCACCCTGGACTTGCCTCACGGTATCAGAAAAATCTGATTTTTTTCACCCTGGACTTGACTCACGGTATCAGGAAAATGGGATTTTTTTCACCCTGGACTTGCCTCACGGGATCAGAAAAATCTGATCTTTTTCACCCTGGACTTGACTCACGGGATCAGAAAAATCTGATTTTTTCACCCTGGACTTGACTCACGGGATCCAAAAAATCGGATTTTATTCACCCTGGACTTGACTCATGTTATCAGGAAAATCTGATTTTTTTCACCCTGGACTTTACTCACGGTATCCGGAAAATGGGATTTTTTTTCAAACTGGACTGGACTCACGGTATCAGAAAAATCTGAATTTTTTTCACCCTGGACTTGACTCACGGCATCAGGAAAATCTGATTTTTTTTCATCCTGGACTTTACTCACGGTATCAGCAAAATCTGATTTTTTTCATCCTGGACTTTACTCACGGTATCAGGAAAATCTGATTTTTTTCACCCTGGACTTGACTCACGGTATCAGGAAAATGGGATTTTTTTCACCCTGGACTTGCCTCACGGGATCAGAAAAATCTGATCTTTTTCACCCTGGACTTGACTCACGGTATCAGAAAAATCTGATTTTTTTCACCCTGGACTTGACTCACAGCATCAAAAAAATCGGATTTTTTTCACCCTGGACTTGAATCACAGCATCAAAAAAATCGGATTTTTTTCACCCTGGACTTTACTCACGGTATCAGGAAAATCTGATTTTTTTCACCCTAGACTTCACTCATGGTATCAGGAAAATCTGATTATTTTCACCCTGCACTGTACTCACGGTATGAGGAAATTTGATTTTTTTCACCATGGACTTGACTCACGGTATCAGAAAAATCAGATTTTTTTCACCCTGGACTTGACTCACGGCATCAGAAAAATCTGATTTTTTTCACCCTGGACTTGACTCACGGTATCAGAAAAATCTGATTTTTTTCACCCTGGACTTGACACACAGTATCAGGAAAATCTGATTTTTTTAACCCTGGACTTGACTCACGGTATCAGGAAAATCCGATTTTTTTCAGCCTGGACTTTACTCATGGTATCCGAAAAATCTGATTTTTTTTCACCCTGGACTTGACTCACAGGATCACAAAAATGGGATTTTTTCACCCTTGACTTGACTCACGGTATCAGAAAAATCTGATTTTTTTCATCCTGGACTTGACTCACAGCATCAAAAAAATCGGATTTTTTTCACCCTGGACTTGACTCACGGTATCAGAAAAATCTGATTTTTTTCACCCTGGACTTGACTCACAGCATCAAAAAAATCGGATTTTTTTCACCCTGGACTTGAATCACAGCATCAAAAAAATCGGATTTTTTTCACCCTGGACTTGACTCACGGTATCAGAAAAATCTGATTTTTTTCACCCTGGACTTGACTCACGGTATCAGAAAAATCTGATTTTTTTCACCCTGGACTTGACTCACGGTATCAAAAAAATCGGATTTTTTTCACCCTGGACTTTACTCACGGTATCAGGAAAATCTGATTTTTTTCATCCTGGACTTTACTCACGGAATCAGGAAAATCTGATTTTTTTCATCCTGGACTTGACTCACGGCATCAGAAAAATCTGATTTTTTTCACCCAGGACTTGACTCGGGATCAAAAAATCTGATTTTTTTCACCCTGGACTTGACTCACGGTATCAGAAAAATGGGATTTTTTTCACCCTGGACGTGACTCACGGTATCAGAAAAATCAGATTTTTTTCACCCTGGACTTGACTCACGGCATCAGAAAAATCTGATTTTTTTCGCCCTGGACTTGACTCATGGGATCAAAACAATCGGATTTTTTTCATCCTGGACTTGTCTCACGGTATCAGGAAAATCTGATTTTTTTCACCCTGGACTTGACTCACGGCATCAGGAAAATCTGATTTTTTTTCATCCTGGACTTTACTCACGGTATCAGCAAAATCTGATTTTTTTCATCCTGGACTTTACTCACGGTATCAGGAAAATCTGATTTTTTTCACCCTGGACTTGACTCACGGTATCAGGAAAATCTGATTTTTTTTCATCCTGGACTTTACTCACGGTATCAGGAAAATGGGATTTTTTTCACCCTGGACTTGCCTCATGGGATCAGAAAAATCTGATCTTTTTCACCCTGGACTTGACTCACGGTATCAGAAAAATCTGATTTTTTTCACCCTGGACTTGACTCACAGCATCAAAAAAATCGGATTTTTTTCACCCTGGACTTGAATCACAGCATCAAAAAAATCGGATTTTTTTCACCCTGGACTTTACTCACGGTATCAGGAAAATCTGATTTTTTTCACCCTAGACTTGACTCATGGTATCAGGAAAATCTGATTATTTTCACCCTGCACTGTACTCACGGTATGAGGAAATTTGATTTTTTTCACCATGGACTTGACTCACGGTATCAGAAAAATCAGATTTTTTTCACCCTGGACTTGACTCACGGCATCAGAAAAATCTGATTTTTTTCACCCTGGACTTGACTGGTGATCAAAAAAATCTGATTTTTTTCACCCAGCACTTGACTCACGGTATCAGAAAAATCTGATTTTTTTCTCCCTGGACTTGACACACAGTATCAGGAAAATCTGATTTTTTTCACCCTGGACTTGACTCACGGTATCAGGAAAATCTGATTTTTTTCAGCCTGGACTTTACTCATGGTATCCGAAAAATCTGATTTTTTTTCACCCTGGACTTGACTCACAGGATCACAAAAATGGGATTTTTTCACCCTTGACTTGACTCACGGTATCAGGAAAATCTGATTTTTTTCATCCTGGACTTGACTCACAGCATCAAAAAAATCGGATTTTTTTCACCCTGGACTTGACTCACGGTATCAGAAAAATCTGATTTTTTTCACCCTGGACTTGACTCACGGTATCAGAAAAATCTGATTTTTTTTCACCCTGGACTTGACTCACGGTATCAAAAAAATCGGATTTTTTTCACCCTGGACTTTACTCACGGTATCAGGAAAATCTGATTTTTTTCATCCTGGACTTTACTCACGGAATCAGGAAAATCTGATTTTTTTCATCCTGGACTTGACTCACGGCATCAGAAAAATCTGATTTTTTTCACCCAGGACTTGACTCGGGATCAAAAAATCTGATTTTTTTCACCCTGGACTTGACTCACGGTATCAGAAAAATGGGATTTTTTTCACCCTGGATGTGACTCACGGTATCAGAAAAATCAGATTTTTTTCACCCTGGACTTGACTCACGGCATCAGAAAAATCTGATTTTTTTCGCCCTGGACTTGACTCATGGGATCAAAACAATCGGATTTTTTTCATCCTGGACTTGTCTCACGGTATCAGGAAAATCTGATTTTTTTCACCCTGGACTTGACTCACGGTATCAGAAAAATCTGATTTTTTTCACCCTGGACTTGACTCACGGGATCAGGAAAATCTGATTTTTTCACCCTGGACTTTACTCACGGTATCAGGAAAATGGGATTTTTTTCACCCTGGACTGGACTCACGGGATCAGAAAAATCTGATTTTTTCACCCTGGACTTGACTCACGGGATCCAAAAAATCGGATTTTATTCACCCTGGACTTGACTCATGTTATCAGGAAAATCTGATTTTTTTCACCCTGGACTTTACTCACGGTATCCGGAAAATGGGATTTTTTTTCAAACTGGACTGGACTCACGGTATCAGAAAAATCTGAATTTTTTTCACCCTGGACTTGACTCACGGCATCAGGAAAATCTGATTTTTTTTCATCCTGGACTTTACTCACGGTATCAGCAAAATCTGATTTTTTTCATCCTGGACTTTACTCACGGTATCAGGAAAATCTGATTTTTTTCACCCTGGACTTGACTCACGGTATCAGGAAAATGGGATTTTTTTCACCCTGGACTTGCCTCACGGGATCAGAAAAATCTGATCTTTTTCACCCTGGACTTGACTCACGGTATCAGAAAAATCTGATTTTTTTCACCCTGGACTTGACTCACAGCATCAAAAAAATCGGATTTTTTTCACCCTGGACTTGAATCACAGCATCAAAAAAATCGGATTTTTTTCACCCTGGACTTTACTCACGGTATCAGGAAAATCTGATTTTTTTCACCCTAGACTTCACTCATGGTATCAGGAAAATCTGATTATTTTCACCCTGCACTGTACTCACGGTATGAGGAAATTTGATTTTTTTCACCATGGACTTGACTCACGGTATCAGAAAAATCAGATTTTTTTCACCCTGGACTTGACTCACGGCATCAGAAAAATCTGATTTTTTTCACCCTGGACTTGACTCACGGTATCAGAAAAATCTGATTTTTTTCACCCTGGACTTGACACACAGTATCAGGAAAATCTGATTTTTTTAACCCTGGACTTGACTCACGGTATCAGGAAAATCCGATTTTTTTCAGCCTGGACTTTACTCATGGTATCCGAAAAATCTGATTTTTTTTCACCCTGGACTTGACTCACAGGATCACAAAAATGGGATTTTTTCACCCTTGACTTGACTCACGGTATCAGAAAAATCTGATTTTTTTCATCCTGGACTTGACTCACAGCATCAAAAAAATCGGATTTTTTTCACCCTGGACTTGACTCACGGTATCAGAAAAATCTGATTTTTTTCACCCTGGACTTGACTCACAGCATCAAAAAAATCGGATTTTTTTCACCCTGGACTTGAATCACAGCATCAAAAAAATCGGATTTTTTTCACCCTGGACTTGACTCACGGTATCAGAAAAATCTGATTTTTTTCACCCTGGACTTGACTCACGGTATCAGAAAAATCTGATTTTTTTCACCCTGGACTTGACTCACGGTATCAAAAAAATCGGATTTTTTTCACCCTGGACTTTACTCACGGTATCAGGAAAATCTGATTTTTTTCATCCTGGACTTTACTCACGGAATCAGGAAAATCTGATTTTTTTCATCCTGGACTTGACTCACGGCATCAGAAAAATCTGATTTTTTTCACCCAGGACTTGACTCGGGATCAAAAAATCTGATTTTTTTCACCCTGGACTTGACTCACGGTATCAGAAAAATGGGATTTTTTTCACCCTGGACGTGACTCACGGTATCAGAAAAATCAGATTTTTTTCACCCTGGACTTGACTCACGGCATCAGAAAAATCTGATTTTTTTCGCCCTGGACTTGACTCATGGGATCAAAACAATCGGATTTTTTTCATCCTGGACTTGTCTCACGGTATCAGGAAAATCTGATTTTTTTCACCCTGGACTTGACTCACGGCATCAGGAAAATCTGATTTTTTTTCATCCTGGACTTTACTCACGGTATCAGCAAAATCTGATTTTTTTCATCCTGGACTTTACTCACGGTATCAGGAAAATCTGATTTTTTTCACCCTGGACTTGACTCACGGTATCAGGAAAATCTGATTTTTTTCATCCTGGACTTTACTCACGGTATCAGGAAAATGGGATTTTTTTCACCCTGGACTTGCCTCATGGGATCAGAAAAATCTGATCTTTTTCACCCTGGACTTGACTCACGGTATCAGAAAAATCTGATTTTTTTCACCCTGGACTTGACTCACAGCATCAAAAAAATCGGATTTTTTTCACCCTGGACTTGAATCACAGCATCAAAAAAATCGGATTTTTTTCACCCTGGACTTTACTCACGGTATCAGGAAAATCTGATTTTTTTCACCCTAGACTTGACTCATGCTATCAGGAAAATCTGATTATTTTCACCCTGCACTGTACTCACGGTATGAGGAAATTTGATTTTTTTCACCATGGACTTGACTCACGGTATCAGAAAAATCAGATTTTTTTCACCCTGGACTTGACTCACGGCATCAGAAAAATCTGATTTTTTTCACCCTGGACTTGACTGGTGATCAAAAAAATCTGATTTTTTTCACCCAGCACTTGACTCACGGCATCAGAAAAATCTGATTTTTTTCTCCCTGGACTTGACACACAGTATCAGGAAAATCTGATTTTTTTCACCCTGGACTTGACTCACGGTATCAGGAAAATCTGATTTTTTTCAGCCTGGACTTTACTCATGGTATCCGAAAAATCTGATTTTTTTTCACCCTGGACTTGACTCACAGGATCACAAAAATGGGATTTTTTCACCCTTGACTTGACTCACGGTATCAGGAAAATCTGATTTTTTTCATCCTGGACTTGACTCACAGCATCAAAAAAATCGGATTTTTTTCACCCTGGACTTGACTCACGGTATCAGAAAAATCTGATTTTTTTCACCCTGGACTTGACTCACGGTATCAGAAAAATCTGATTTTTTTCACCCTGGACTTGACTCACGGTATCAAAAAAATCGGATTTTTTTCACCCTGGACTTTACTCACGGTATCAGGAAAATCTGATTTTTTTCATCCTGGACTTTACTCACGGAATCAGGAAAATCTGATTTTTTTCATCCTGGACTTGACTCACGGCATCAGAAAAATCTGATTTTTTTCACCCAGGACTTGACTCGGGATCAAAAAATCTGATTTTTTTCACCCTGGACTTGACTCACGGTATCAGAAAAATGGGATTTTTTTCACCCTGGATGTGACTCACGGTATCAGAAAAATCAGATTTTTTTCACCCTGGACTTGACTCACGGCATCAGAAAAATCTGATTTTTTTCGCCCTGGACTTGACTCATGGGATCAAAACAATCGGATTTTTTTCATCCTGGACTTGTCTCACGGTATCAGGAAAATCTGATTTTTTTCACCCTGGACTTGACTCACGGTATCAGAAAAATCTGATTTTTTTCACCCTGGACTTGACTCACGGGATCAGGAAAATCTGATTTTTTCACCCTGGACTTTACTCATGGTATCTGGAAAATCTGCTTTTTTTCTCCCTGGACTTGACTCACGGCATCACAAAAAACTGATTTTTTTCACCCTGGACTTGACTCACGGTATCAGGAAAATCTAATTTTTTTCATCCTGGACTTTACTCATGGTATCTGGAAAATCAGATTTTTTTCACCCTGGACTTGACTCACGGTATCAGGAAAATCTGGTTTTTTTCATCCTGGACTTTACTCATGGTATCAGGACAATCTGATTTTTTTCACCCTGGAGTTGACTCACGGTATCAGGAAAATCTGATTTTTTTCACCCTGGACTTTACTCACGGTATCAGGAAAATGGGATTTTTTTCACCCTGGACTTGCCTCACGGTATCAGAAAAATCTGATTTTTTTCACCCTGGACTTGACTCACGGTATCAGAAAAATCTGATTTTTTTCACCCTGGACTTGACTCACAGCATCAAAAAAATCGGATTTTTTTCACCCTGGACTTGAATCACAGCATCAAAAAAATCGGATTTTTTTCACCCTGGACTTGACTCACGGTATCAGAAAAATCTGATTTTTTTCACCCTGGACTTGACTCACGGTATCAGAAAAATCTGATTTTTTTCACCCTGGACTTGACTCACGGTATCAAAAAAATCGGATTTTTTTCACCCTGGACTTTACTCACGGTATCAGGAAAATCTGATTTTTTTCATCCTGGACTTTACTCACGGAATCAGGAAAATCTGATTTTTTTCATCCTGGACTTGACTCACGGCATCAGAAAAATCTGATTTTTTTCACCCAGGACTTGACTCGGGATCAAAAAATCTGATTTTTTTCACCCTGGACTTGACTCACGGTATCAGAAAAATGGGATTTTTTTCACCCTGGACGTGACTCACGGTATCAGAAAAATCAGATTTTTTTCACCCTGGACTTGACTCACGGCATCAGAAAAATCTGATTTTTTTCGCCCTGGACTTGACTCATGGGATCAAAACAATCGGATTTTTTTCATCCTGGACTTGTCTCACGGTATCAGGAAAATCTGATTTTTTTCACCCTGGACTTGACTCACGGCATCAGGAAAATCTGATTTTTTTTCATCCTGGACTTTACTCACGGTATCAGCAAAATCTGATTTTTTTCATCCTGGACTTTACTCACGGTATCAGGAAAATCTGATTTTTTTCACCCTGGACTTGACTCACGGTATCAGGAAAATCTGATTTTTTTCATCCTGGACTTTACTCACGGTATCAGGAAAATGGGATTTTTTTCACCCTGGACTTGCCTCATGGGATCAGAAAAATCTGATCTTTTTCACCCTGGACTTGACTCACGGTATCAGAAAAATCTGATTTTTTTCACCCTGGACTTGACTCACAGCATCAAAAAAATCGGATTTTTTTCACCCTGGACTTGAATCACAGCATCAAAAAAATCGGATTTTTTTCACCCTGGACTTTACTCACGGTATCAGGAAAATCTGATTTTTTTCACCCTGCACTGTACTCACGGTATGAGGAAATTTGATTTTTTTCACCATGGACTTGACTCACGGTATCAGAAAAATCAGATTTTTTTCACCCTGGACTTGACTCACGGCATCAGAAAAATCTGATTTTTTTCACCCTGGACTTGACTGGTGATCAAAAAAATCTGATTTTTTTCACCCAGCACTTGACTCACGGTATCAGAAAAATCTGATTTTTTTCTCCCTGGACTTGACACACAGTATCAGGAAAATCTGATTTTTTTCACCCTGGACTTGACTCACGGTATCAGGAAAATCTGATTTTTTTCAGCCTGGACTTTACTCATGGTATCCGAAAAATCTGATTTTTTTTCACCCTGGACTTGACTCACAGGATCACAAAAATGGGATTTTTTCACCCTTGACTTGACTCACGGTATCAGGAAAATCTGATTTTTTTCATCCTGGACTTGACTCACAGCATCAAAAAAATCGGATTTTTTTCACCCTGGACTTGACTCACGGTATCAGAAAAATCTGATTTTTTTCACCCTGGACTTGACTCACGGTATCAGAAAAATCTGATTTTTTTCACCCTGGACTTGACTCACGGTATCAAAAAAATCGGATTTTTTTCACCCTGGACTTTACTCACGGTATCAGGAAAATCTGATTTTTTTCATCCTGGACTTTACTCACGGAATCAGGAAAATCTGATTTTTTTCATCCTGGACTTGACTCACGGCATCAGAAAAATCTGATTTTTTTCACCCAGGACTTGACTCGGGATCAAAAAATCTGATTTTTTTCACCCTGGACTTGACTCACGGTATCAGAAAAATGGGATTTTTTTCACCCTGGATGTGACTCACGGTATCAGAAAAATCAGATTTTTTTCACCCTGGACTTGACTCACGGCATCAGAAAAATCTGATTTTTTTCGCCCTGGACTTGACTCATGGGATCAAAACAATCGGATTTTTTTCATCCTGGACTTGTCTCACGGTATCAGGAAAATCTGATTTTTTTCACCCTGGACTTGACTCACGGTATCAGGAAAATCTGGTTTTTTTCATCCTGGACTTTACTCATGGTATCAGGACAATCTGATTTTTTTCACCCTGGAGTTGACTCACGGTATCAGGAAAATCTGATTTTTTTCACCCTGGACTTTACTCACGGTATCAGGAAAATGGGATTTTTTTCACCCTGGACTTGCCTCACGGTATCAGAAAAATCTGATTTTTTTCACCCTGGACTTGACTCACGGTATCAGAAAAATCTGATTTTTTTCGCCCTGGACTTGACTCATGGGATCAAAACAATCGGATTTTTTTCATCCTGGACTTGTCTCACGGTATCAGTTAAATCTGATTTTTTTCACCCTGGACTTGACTCACGGTATCAGAAAAATCTGATTTTTTTCACCCTAGACTTGACTCATGGTATCAGGAAAATCTGATTTTTTCCCCCTGGACTTGACTCACGGCATCAGAAAAATCTGATTTTTTTCACCCGGGACTTGACTCGTGATCAAAAAAAATCGGATTTTTTTCACCCTGGACTTGACTCACAGGATCAAAAAAATCTGATCTTTTTCACCCTGGACTTGACTCACGGGATCAAAAAAATCTGATCTTTTTCACCCTGGACTTGACTCACGGAATCAGGAAAATCTTATTTTTTTCACCCTGGACTTTACTCACGGTATCAGGAAAATGGGATTTTTTTCACCCTGGACTGGACTCACGGGATCAGAAAAATCTGATTTTTTCACCCTGGACTTGACTCACGGGATCCAAAAAATCGGATTTTATTCACCCTGGACTTGACTCATGTTATCAGGAAAATCTGATTTTTTTCACCCTGGACTTTACTCACGGTATCCGGAAAATGGGATTTTTTTTTCAAACTGGACTGGACTCACGGTATCAGAAAAATCTGAATTTTTTTCACCCTGGACTTGACTCACGGCATCAGGAAAATCTGATTTTTTTTCATCCTGGACTTTACTCACGGTATCAGCAAAATCTGATTTTTTTCATCCTGGACTTTACTCACGGTATCAGGAAAATCTGATTTTTTTCACCCTGGACTTGACTCACGGTATCAGGAAAATGGGATTTTTTTCACCCTGGACTTGCCTCACGGGATCAGAAAAATCTGATCTTTTTCACCCTGGACTTGACTCACGGTATCAGAAAAATCTGATTTTTTTCACCCTGGACTTGACTCACAGCATCAAAAAAATCGGATTTTTTTCACCCTGGACTTGAATCACAGCATCAAAAAAATCGGATTTTTTTCACCCTGGACTTTACTCACGGTATCAGGAAAATCTGATTTTTTTCACCCTAGACTTCACTCATGGTATCAGGAAAATCTGATTATTTTCACCCTGCACTGTACTCACGGTATGAGGAAATTTGATTTTTTTCACCATGGACTTGACTCACGGTATCAGAAAAATCAGATTTTTTTCACCCTGGACTTGACTCACGGCATCAGAAAAATCTGATTTTTTTCACCCTGGACTTGACTCACGGTATCAGAAAAATCTGATTTTTTTCACCCTGGACTTGACACACAGTATCAGGAAAATCTGATTTTTTTAACCCTGGACTTGACTCACGGTATCAGGAAAATCCGATTTTTTTCAGCCTGGACTTTACTCATGGTATCCGAAAAATCTGATTTTTTTTTCACCCTGGACTTGACTCACAGGATCACAAAAATGGGATTTTTTCACCCTTGACTTGACTCACGGTATCAGAAAAATCTGATTTTTTTCATCCTGGACTTGACTCACAGCATCAAAAAAATCGGATTTTTTTCACCCTGGACTTGACTCACGGTATCAGAAAAATCTGATTTTTTTCACCCTGGACTTGACTCACGGTATCAGAAAAATCTGATTTTTTTCACCCTGGACTTAACTCACGGTATCAAAAAAATCGGATTTTTTTCACCCTGGACTTTACTCACGGTATCAGGAAAATCTGATTTTTTTCATCCTGGACTTTACTCACGGAATCAGGAAAATCTGATTTTTTTCATCCTGGACTTGACTCACGGCATCAGAAAAATCTGATTTTTTTCACCCAGGACTTGACTCGGGATCAAAAAATCTGATTTTTTTCACCCTGGACTTGACTCACGGTATCAGAAAAATGGGATTTTTTTCACCCTGGACTTGACTCACGGTATCAGAAAAATCAGATTTTTTTCACCCTGGACTTGACTCACGGCATCAGAAAAATCTGATTTTTTTCGCCCTGGCCTTGACTCATGGGATCAAAACAATCGGATTTTTTTCATCCTGGACTTGTCTCACGGTATCAGGAAAATCTGATTTTTTTCACCCTGGACTTGACTCACGGTATCAGAAAAATCTGATTTTTTTCACCCTGGACTTGACTCACGGGATCACGAAAATCTGATTTTTTCACCCTGGACTTTACTCATGGTATCTGGAAAATCTGATTTTTTTTCTCCCTGGACTTGACTCACAGCATCACAAAAAACTGATTTTTTTCACCCTGGACTTGACTCACGGTATCAGGAAAATCTAATTTTTTTCATCCTGGACTTTACTCATGGTATCTGGAAAATCAGATTTTTTTCACCCTGGACTTGACTCACGGTATCAGGAAAATCTGGTTTTTTTCATCCTGGACTTTACTCATGGTATCAGGACAATCTGATTTTTTTCACCCTGGAGTTGACTCACGGTATCAGGAAAATCTGATTTTTTTCATCCTGGACTTTACTCACGGTATCAGGAAAATGGGATTTTTTTCACCCTGGACTGGACTCACGGGATCAGAAAAATCTGATTTTTTCACCCTGGACTTGACTCACGGGATCCAAAAAATCGGATTTTATTCACCCTGGACTTGACTCATGTTATCAGGAAAATCTGATTTTTTTCACCCTGGACTTTACTCACGGTATCCGGAAAATGGGATTTTTTTTCAAACTGTACTGGACTCACGGTATCAGAAAAATCTGAATTTTTTTCACCCTGGACTTGACTCACGGCATCAGGAAAATCTGATTTTTTTTTCATCCTGGACTTTACTCACGGTATCAGCAAAATCTGATTTTTTTCATCCTGGACTTTACTCACGGTATCAGGAAAATCTGATTTTTTTCACCCTGGACTTGACTCACGGTATCAGGAAAATGGGATTTTTTTCACCCTGGACTTGCCTCACGGGATCAGAAAAATCTGATCTTTTTCACCCTGGACTTGACTCACGGTATCAGAAAAATCTGATTTTTTTCACCCTGGACTTGACTCACAGCATCAAAAAAATCGGATTTTTTTCACCCTGGACTTGAATCACAGCATCAAAAAAATCGGATATTTTTCACCCTGGACTTTACTCATGGTATCAGGAAAATCTGATTTTTTTCACCCTAGACTTCACTCATGGTATCAGGAAAATCTGATTATTTTCACCCTGCACTGTACTCACTGTATGAGGAAATTTGATTTTTTTCACCATGGACTTGACTCACGGTATCAGAAAAATCAGATTTTTTTCACCCTGGACTTGACTCACGGCATCAGAAAAATCTGATTTTTTTCACCCTGGACTTGACTCACGGTATCAGAAAAATCTGATTTTTTTCACCCTGGACTTGACACACAGTATCAGGAAAATCTGATTTTTTTAACCCTGGACTTGACTCACGGTATCAGGAAAATCCGATTTTTTTCAGCCTGGACTTTACTCATGGTATCCGAAAAATCTGATTTTTTTTCACCCTGGACTTGACTCACAGGATCACAAAAATGGGATTTTTTCACCCTTGACTTGACTCACGGTATCAGAAAAATCTGATTTTTTTCATCCTGGACTTGACTCACAGCATCAAAAAAATCGGATTTTTTTCACCCTGGACTTGACTCACGGTATCAGAAAAATCTGATTTTTTTCACCCTGGACTTGACTCACGGTATCAGAAAAATCTGATTTTTTTCACCCTGGACTTAACTCACGGTATCAAAAAAATCGGATTTTTTTCACCCTGGACTTTACTCACGGTATCAGGAAAATCTGATTTTTTTCATCCTGGACTTTACTCACGGAATCAGGAAAATCTGATTTTTTTCATCCTGGACTTGACTCACGGCATCAGAAAAATCTGATTTTTTTCACCCAGGACTTGAATCGGGATCAAAAAATCTGATTTTTTTCACCCTGGACTTGACTCACGGTATCAGAAAAATGGGATTTTTTTCACCCTGGACTTGACTCACGGTATCAGAAAAATCAGATTTTTTTCACCCTGGACTTGACTCACGGCATCAGAAAAATCTGATTTTTTTCGCCCTGGCCTTGACTCATGGGATCAAAACAATCGGATTTTTTTCATCCTGGACTTGTCTCACGGTATCAGGAAAATCTGATTTTTTTCACCCTGGACTTGACTCACGGTATCAGAAAAATCTGATTTTTTTCACCCTGGACTTCACTCACGGGATCACGAAAATCTGATTTTTTCACCCTGGACTTTACTCATGGTATCTGGAAAATCTGATTTTTTTTCTCCCTGGACTTGACTCACAGCATCACAAAAAACTGATTTTTTTCACCCTGGACTTGACTCACGGTATCAGGAAAATCTAATTTTTTTCATCCTGGACTTTACTCATGGTATCTGGAAAATCAGATTTTTTTCACCCTGGACTTGACTCACGGTATCAGGAAAATCTGGTTTTTTTCATCCTGGACTTTACTCATGGTATCAGGACAATCTGATTTTTTTCACCCTGGAGTTGACTCACGGTATCAGGAAAATCTGATTTTTTTCATCCTGGACTTTACTCACGGTATCAGGAAAATGGGATTTTTTTCACCCTGGACTTGCCTCACGGTATCAGAAAAATCTGATTTTTTTCACCCTGGACTTGACTCATGGTATCAGGAAAATCTGATTTTTTCCCCCTGGACTTGACTCACGGCATCAGAAAAATCTGATTTTTTTCACCCTGGACTTGACTCGTGATCAAAAAAATCGGATTTTTTTCACCCTGGACTTGACTCACGGGATCAAAAAAATCTGATCTTTTTCACCCTGGACTTGACTCACGGGATCAAAAATATCTGATCTTTTTCACCCTGGACTTGACTCACGGAATCAGGAAAATCTTATTTTTTTCACCCTGGACTTTACTCACGGTATCAGGAAAATGGGATTTTTTTCACCCTGGACTGGACTCACGGGATCAGAAAAATCTGATCATTTTCACCCTGGACTTGACTCACGGGATCCAAAAAATCTGATTTTTTTCACCCTGGACTTGCCTCACGGTATCAGAAAAATCTGATTTTTTCACCCTGGACTTGACTCACAGCATCAAAAAAATCGGATTTTATTCACCCTGGACTTGACTCATGTTATCAGGAAAATCTGATTTTTTTCACCCTGGACTTTACTCACGGTATCCGGAAAATGGGATTTTTTTTTCAAACTGGACTGGACTCACGGTATCAGAAAAATCTGAATTTTTTTCACCCTGGACTTGACTCACGGCATCAGGAAAATCTGATTTTTTTTCATCCTGGACTTTACTCACGGTATCAGCAAAATCTGATTTTTTTCATCCTGGACTTTACTCACGGTATCAGGAAAATCTGATTTTTTTCACCCTGGACTTGACTCACGGTATCAGGAAAATCTGATTTTTTTCATCCTGGTCTTTACTCACGGTATCAGGAAAATGGGATTTTTTTCACCCTGGACTTGCCTCACGGGATCAGAAAAATCTGATCTTTTTCACCCTGGACTTGACTCACGGTATCAGAAAAATCAGATTTTTTTCACCCTGGACTTGACTCACGGCATCAGAAAAATCTGATTTTTTTCACCCTGGACTTGACTGGTGATCAAAAAAATCTGATTTTTTTCACCCAGCACTTGACTCACGGTATCAGAAAAATCTGATTTTTTTCACCCTGGACTTGCCTCACGGTATCAGAAAAATCAGATTTTTTTCATCCTGGACTTGACTCACAGCATCAAAAAAATCGGATTTTTTTCACCCTGGACTTGACTCACGGTATCAGAAAAATCTGATTTTTTTCACCCTGGACTTGACTCACGGTATCAAAAAAATCTGATTTTTTTCACCCTGGACTTGACTCACGGTATCAGGAAAATCTGATTTTTTTCATCCTGGACTTTACTCACGGAATCAGGAAAATCTGATTTTTTTCATCCTGGACTTGACTCACGGCATCAGAAAAATCTGATTTTTTTCACCCAGGACTTGACTCGGGATCAAAAAATCTGATTTTTTTCACCCTGGACTTGACTCACGGTATCAGAAAAATGGGATTTTTTTCACCCTGGACTTGACTCACGGTATCAGAAAAATCAGATTTTTTTCACCCTGGACTTGACTCACGGCATCAGAAAAATCTGATTTTTTTCGCCCTGGACGTGACTCATGGGATCAAAAAAATCGGATTTTTTTCATCCTGGACTTGTCTCACGGTATCAGGAAAATCTGATTTTTTTCACCCTGGACTTGACTCACGGTATCAGAAAAATCTGATTTTTTTCACCCTGGACTTGACTCACGGGATCAGGAAAATCTGATTTTTTCACCCTGGACTTTACTCATGGTATCTGGAAAATCAGATTTTTTTCACCCTGGACTTGACTCACGGTATCAGGAAAATCTGGTTTTTTTCATCCTGGACTTTACTCATGGTATCAGGAGAATCTGATTTTTTTCACCCTGGAGTTGACTCACGGTATCAGGAAAATCTGATTTTTTTCATCCTGGACTTTACTCACGGTATCAGGAAAATGGGATTTTTTTCACCCTGGACTTGCCTCACGGTATCAGAAAAATCTGATTTTTTTCACCCTGGACTTGACTCATGGTATCAGGAAAATCTGATTTTTTCCCCCTGGACTTGACTCACGGCATCAGAAAAATCTGATTTTTTTCACCCTGGACTTGACTCGTGATCAAAAAAATCGGATTTTTTTCACCCTGGACTTGACTCACGGGATCAAAAAAATCTGATCTTTTTCACCCTGGACTTGACTCACGGGATCAAAAAAATCTGATCTTTTTCACCCTGGACTTGACTCACGGAATCAGGAAAATCTTATTTTTTTCACCCTGGACTTTACTCACGGTATCAGGAAAATGGGATTTTTTTCACCCTGGACTTTCCTCACGGTATCAGAAAAATCTGATTTTTTTCACCCTGGACTTGACTCACAGCATCAAAAAAATCGGATTTTATTCACCCTGGACTTGACTCATGTTATCAGGAAAATCTGATTTTTTTCACCCTGGACTTTACTCACGGTATCCGGAAAATGGGATTTTTTTTCAAACTGGACTGGACTCACGGTATCAGAAAAATCTGAATTTTTTTCACCCTGGACTTGACTCACGGCATCAGGAAAATCTGATTTTTTTTCATCCTGGACTTTACTCACGGTATCAGCAAAATCTGATTTTTTTCATCCTGGACTTTACTCACGGTATCAGTAAAATCTGATTTTTTTCACCCTGGACTTGACTCACGGTATCAGGAAAATCTGATTTTTTTCATCCTGGACTTTACTCACGGTATCAGGAAAATGGGATTTTTTTCACCCTGGACTTGCCTCACGGGATCAGAAAAATCTGATCTTTTTCACCCTGGACTTGACTCACGGTATCAGAAAAATCTGATTTTTTTCACCCTGGACTTGACTCACAGCATCAAAAAAATCGGATTTTTTTCACCCTGGACTTGAATCACAGCATCAAAAAAATCGGATTTTTTTCACCCTGGACTTGAATCACAGCATCAAAAAAATCGGATTTTTTTCACCCTGGACTTTACTCATGGTATCAGGAAAATCTGATTATTTTCACCCTGGACTGTACTCACGGTATGAGGAAATTTGATTTTTTTCACCATGGACTTGACTCACGGTATCAGAAAAATCAGATTTTTTTCACCCTGGACTTGACTCACGGCATCAGAAAAATCTGATTTTTTTCACCCTGGACTTGACTGGTGATCAAAAAAATCTGATTTTTTTCACCCAGCACTTGACTCACGGTATCAGAAAAATCTGATTTTTTTCTCCCTGGACTTGACACACAGTATCAGGAAAATCTGATTTTTTTCACCCTGGACTTGACTCACGGTATCAGGAAAATCTGATTTTTTTCAGCCTGGACTTTACTCATGGTATCCGAAAAATCTGATTTTTTTTCACCCTGGACTTGACTCACAGGATCACAAAAATGGGATTTTTTCACCCTTGACTTGACTCACGGTATCAGGAAAATCTGATTTTTTTCATCCTGGACTTGACTCACAGCATCAAAAAAATCGGATTTTTTTCACCCTGGACTTGACTCACGGTATCAGAAAAATCTGATTTTTTTCACCCTGGACTTGACTCACGGTATCAGAAAAATCTGATTTTTTTCACCCTGGACTTGACTCACGGTATCAAAAAAATCGGATTTTTTTCACCCTGGACTTTACTCACGGTATCAGGAAAATCTGATTTTTTTCATCCTGGACTTTACTCACGGAATCAGGAAAATCTGATTTTTTTCATCCTGGACTTGACTCACGGCATCAGAAAAATCTGATTTTTTTCACCCAGGACTTGACTCGGGATCAAAAAATCTGATTTTTTTCACCCTGGACTTGACTCACGGTATCAGAAAAATGGGATTTTTTTCACCCTGGATGTGACTCACGGTATCAGAAAAATCAGATTTTTTTCACCCTGGACTTGACTCACGGCATCAGAAAAATCTGATTTTTTTCGCCCTGGACTTGACTCATGGGATCAAAACAATCGGATTTTTTTCATCCTGGACTTGTCTCACGGTATCAGGAAAATCTGATTTTTTTCACCCTGGACTTGACTCACGGTATCAGAAAAATCTGATTTTTTTCACCCTGGACTTGACTCACGGGATCAGGAAAATCTGATTTTTTCACCCTGGACTTTACTCATGGTATCTGGAAAATCTGCTTTTTTTCTCCCTGGACTTGACTCACGGCATCACAAAAAACTGATTTTTTTCACCCTGGACTTGACTCACGGTATCAGGAAAATCTAATTTTTTTCATCCTGGACTTTACTCATGGTATCTGGAAAATCAGATTTTTTTCACCCTGGACTTGACTCACGGTATCAGGAAAATCTGGTTTTTTTCATCCTGGACTTTACTCATGGTATCAGGACAATCTGATTTTTTTCACCCTGGAGTTGACTCACGGTATCAGGAAAATCTGATTTTTTTCACCCTGGACTTTACTCACGGTATCAGGAAAATGGGATTTTTTTTCACCCTGGACTTGCCTCACGGTATCAGAAAAATCTGATTTTTTTCACCCTGGACTTGACTCACGGTATCAGAAAAATCTGATTTTTTTCGCCCTGGACTTGACTCATGGGATCAAAACAATCGGATTTTTTTCATCCTGGACTTGTCTCACGGTATCAGTTAAATCTGATTTTTTTCACCCTGGACTTGACTCACGGTATCAGAAAAATCTGATTTTTTTCACCCTAGACTTGACTCATGGTATCAGGAAAATCTGATTTTTTCCCCCTGGACTTGACTCACGGCATCAGAAAAATCTGATTTTTTTCACCCGGGACTTGACTCGTGATCAAAAAAAATCGGATTTTTTTCACCCTGGACTTGACTCACAGGATCAAAAAAATCTGATCTTTTTCACCCTGGACTTGACTCACGGGATCAAAAAAATCTGATCTTTTTCACCCTGGACTTGACTCACGGAATCAGGAAAATCTTATTTTTTTCACCCTGGACTTTACTCACGGTATCAGGAAAATGGGATTTTTTTCACCCTGGACTGGACTCACGGGATCAGAAAAATCTGATTTTTTCACCCTGGACTTGACTCACGGGATCCAAAAAATCGGATTTTATTCACCCTGGACTTGACTCATGTTATCAGGAAAATCTGATTTTTTTCACCCTGGACTTTACTCACGGTATCCGGAAAATGGGATTTTTTTTTCAAACTGGACTGGACTCACGGTATCAGAAAAATCTGAATTTTTTTCACCCTGGACTTGACTCACGGCATCAGGAAAATCTGATTTTTTTTCATCCTGGACTTTACTCACGGTATCAGCAAAATCTGATTTTTTTCATCCTGGACTTTACTCACGGTATCAGGAAAATCTGATTTTTTTCACCCTGGACTTGACTCACGGTATCAGGAAAATGGGATTTTTTTCACCCTGGACTTGCCTCACGGGATCAGAAAAATCTGATCTTTTTCACCCTGGACTTGACTCACGGTATCAGAAAAATCTGATTTTTTTCACCCTGGACTTGACTCACAGCATCAAAAAAATCGGATTTTTTTCACCCTGGACTTGAATCACAGCATCAAAAAAATCGGATTTTTTTCACCCTGGACTTTACTCACGGTATCAGGAAAATCTGATTTTTTTCACCCTAGACTTCACTCATGGTATCAGGAAAATCTGATTATTTTCACCCTGCACTGTACTCACGGTATGAGGAAATTTGATTTTTTTCACCATGGACTTGACTCACGGTATCAGAAAAATCAGATTTTTTTCACCCTGGACTTGACTCACGGCATCAGAAAAATCTGATTTTTTTCACCCTGGACTTGACTCACGGTATCAGAAAAATCTGATTTTTTTCACCCTGGACTTGACACACAGTATCAGGAAAATCTGATTTTTTTAACCCTGGACTTGACTCACGGTATCAGGAAAATCCGATTTTTTTCAGCCTGGACTTTACTCATGGTATCCGAAAAATCTGATTTTTTTTTCACCCTGGACTTGACTCACAGGATCACAAAAATGGGATTTTTTCACCCTTGACTTGACTCACGGTATCAGAAAAATCTGATTTTTTTCATCCTGGACTTGACTCACAGCATCAAAAAAATCGGATTTTTTTCACCCTGGACTTGACTCACGGTATCAGAAAAATCTGATTTTTTTCACCCTGGACTTGACTCACGGTATCAGAAAAATCTGATTTTTTTCACCCTGGACTTAACTCACGGTATCAAAAAAATCGGATTTTTTTCACCCTGGACTTTACTCACGGTATCAGGAAAATCTGATTTTTTTCATCCTGGACTTTACTCACGGAATCAGGAAAATCTGATTTTTTTCATCCTGGACTTGACTCACGGCATCAGAAAAATCTGATTTTTTTCACCCAGGACTTGACTCGGGATCAAAAAATCTGATTTTTTTCACCCTGGACTTGACTCACGGTATCAGAAAAATGGGATTTTTTTCACCCTGGACTTGACTCACGGTATCAGAAAAATCAGATTTTTTTCACCCTGGACTTGACTCACGGCATCAGAAAAATCTGATTTTTTTCGCCCTGGCCTTGACTCATGGGATCAAAACAATCGGATTTTTTTCATCCTGGACTTGTCTCACGGTATCAGGAAAATCTGATTTTTTTCACCCTGGACTTGACTCACGGTATCAGAAAAATCTGATTTTTTTCACCCTGGACTTGACTCACGGGATCACGAAAATCTGATTTTTTCACCCTGGACTTTACTCATGGTATCTGGAAAATCTGATTTTTTTTCTCCCTGGACTTGACTCACAGCATCACAAAAAACTGATTTTTTTCACCCTGGACTTGACTCACGGTATCAGGAAAATCTAATTTTTTTCATCCTGGACTTTACTCATGGTATCTGGAAAATCAGATTTTTTTCACCCTGGACTTGACTCACGGTATCAGGAAAATCTGGTTTTTTTCATCCTGGACTTTACTCATGGTATCAGGACAATCTGATTTTTTTCACCCTGGAGTTGACTCACGGTATCAGGAAAATCTGATTTTTTTCATCCTGGACTTTACTCACGGTATCAGGAAAATGGGATTTTTTTCACCCTGGACTGGACTCACGGGATCAGAAAAATCTGATTTTTTCACCCTGGACTTGACTCACGGGATCCAAAAAATCGGATTTTATTCACCCTGGACTTGACTCATGTTATCAGGAAAATCTGATTTTTTTCACCCTGGACTTTACTCACGGTATCCGGAAAATGGGATTTTTTTTCAAACTGTACTGGACTCACGGTATCAGAAAAATCTGAATTTTTTTCACCCTGGACTTGACTCACGGCATCAGGAAAATCTGATTTTTTTTTTCCTCCTGGACTTTACTCACGGTATCAGCAAAATCTGATTTTTTTCATCCTGGACTTTACTCACGGTATCAGGAAAATCTGATTTTTTTCACCCTGGACTTGACTCACGGTATCAGGAAAATGGGATTTTTTTCACCCTGGACTTGCCTCACGGGATCAGAAAAATCTGATCTTTTTCACCCTGGACTTGACTCACGGTATCAGAAAAATCTGATTTTTTTCACCCTGGACTTGACTCACAGCATCAAAAAAATCGGATTTTTTTCACCCTGGACTTGAATCACAGCATCAAAAAAATCGGATATTTTTCACCCTGGACTTTACTCATGGTATCAGGAAAATCTGATTTTTTTCACCCTAGACTTCACTCATGGTATCAGGAAAATCTGATTATTTTCACCCTGCACTGTACTCACTGTATGAGGAAATTTGATTTTTTTCACCATGGACTTGACTCACGGTATCAGAAAAATCAGATTTTTTTCACCCTGGACTTGACTCACGGCATCAGAAAAATCTGATTTTTTTCACCCTGGACTTGACTCACGGTATCAGAAAAATCTGATTTTTTTCACCCTGGACTTGACACACAGTATCAGGAAAATCTGATTTTTTTAACCCTGGACTTGACTCACGGTATCAGGAAAATCCGATTTTTTTCAGCCTGGACTTTACTCATGGTATCCGAAAAATCTGATTTTTTTTCACCCTGGACTTGACTCACAGGATCACAAAAATGGGATTTTTTCACCCTTGACTTGACTCACGGTATCAGAAAAATCTGATTTTTTTCATCCTGGACTTGACTCACAGCATCAAAAAAATCGGATTTTTTTCACCCTGGACTTGACTCACGGTATCAGAAAAATCTGATTTTTTTCACCCTGGACTTGACTCACGGTATCAGAAAAATCTGATTTTTTTCACCCTGGACTTAACTCACGGTATCAAAAAAATCGGATTTTTTTCACCCTGGACTTTACTCACGGTATCAGGAAAATCTGATTTTTTTCATCCTGGACTTTACTCACGGAATCAGGAAAATCTGATTTTTTTCATCCTGGACTTGACTCACGGCATCAGAAAAATCTGATTTTTTTCACCCAGGACTTGAATCGGGATCAAAAAATCTGATTTTTTTCACCCTGGACTTGACTCACGGTATCAGAAAAATGGGATTTTTTTCACCCTGGACTTGACTCACGGTATCAGAAAAATCAGATTTTTTTCACCCTGGACTTGACTCACGGCATCAGAAAAATCTGATTTTTTTCGCCCTGGCCTTGACTCATGGGATCAAAACAATCGGATTTTTTTCATCCTGGACTTGTCTCACGGTATCAGGAAAATCTGATTTTTTTCACCCTGGACTTGACTCACGGTATCAGAAAAATCTGATTTTTTTCACCCTGGACTTCACTCACGGGATCACGAAAATCTGATTTTTTCACCCTGGACTTTACTCATGGTATCTGGAAAATCTGATTTTTTTTCTCCCTGGACTTGACTCACAGCATCACAAAAAACTGATTTTTTTCACCCTGGACTTGACTCACGGTATCAGGAAAATCTAATTTTTTTCATCCTGGACTTTACTCATGGTATCTGGAAAATCAGATTTTTTTCACCCTGGACTTGACTCACGGTATCAGGAAAATCTGGTTTTTTTCATCCTGGACTTTACTCATGGTATCAGGACAATCTGATTTTTTTCACCCTGGAGTTGACTCACGGTATCAGGAAAATCTGATTTTTTTCATCCTGGACTTTACTCACGGTATCAGGAAAATGGGATTTTTTTCACCCTGGACTTGCCTCACGGTATCAGAAAAATCTGATTTTTTTCACCCTGGACTTGACTCATGGTATCAGGAAAATCTGATTTTTTCCCCCTGGACTTGACTCACGGCATCAGAAAAATCTGATTTTTTTCACCCTGGACTTGACTCGTGATCAAAAAAATCGGATTTTTTTCACCCTGGACTTGACTCACGGGATCAAAAAAATCTGATCTTTTTCACCCTGGACTTGACTCACGGGATCAAAAATATCTGATCTTTTTCACCCTGGACTTGACTCACGGAATCAGGAAAATCTTATTTTTTTCACCCTGGACTTTACTCACGGTATCAGGAAAATGGGATTTTTTTCACCCTGGACTGGACTCACGGGATCAGAAAAATCTGATCATTTTCACCCTGGACTTGACTCACGGGATCCAAAAAATCTGATTTTTTTCACCCTGGACTTGCCTCACGGTATCAGAAAAATCTGATTTTTTCACCCTGGACTTGACTCACAGCATCAAAAAAATCGGATTTTATTCACCCTGGACTTGACTCATGTTATCAGGAAAATCTGATTTTTTTCACCCTGGACTTTACTCACGGTATCCGGAAAATGGGATTTTTTTTTCAAACTGGACTGGACTCACGGTATCAGAAAAATCTGAATTTTTTTCACCCTGGACTTGACTCACGGCATCAGGAAAATCTGATTTTTTTTCATCCTGGACTTTACTCACGGTATCAGCAAAATCTGATTTTTTTCATCCTGGACTTTACTCACGGTATCAGGAAAATCTGATTTTTTTCACCCTGGACTTGACTCACGGTATCAGGAAAATCTGATTTTTTTCATCCTGGTCTTTACTCACGGTATCAGGAAAATGGGATTTTTTTCACCCTGGACTTGCCTCACGGGATCAGAAAAATCTGATCTTTTTCACCCTGGACTTGACTCACGGTATCAGAAAAATCAGATTTTTTTCACCCTGGACTTGACTCACGGCATCAGAAAAATCTGATTTTTTTCACCCTGGACTTGACTGGTGATCAAAAAAATCTGATTTTTTTCACCCAGCACTTGACTCACGGTATCAGAAAAATCTGATTTTTTTCACCCTGGACTTGCCTCACGGTATCAGAAAAATCAGATTTTTTTCATCCTGGACTTGACTCACAGCATCAAAAAAATCGGATTTTTTTCACCCTGGACTTGACTCACGGTATCAGAAAAATCTGATTTTTTTCACCCTGGACTTGACTCACGGTATCAAAAAAATCTGATTTTTTTCACCCTGGACTTGACTCACGGTATCAGGAAAATCTGATTTTTTTCATCCTGGACTTTACTCACGGAATCAGGAAAATCTGATTTTTTTCATCCTGGACTTGACTCACGGCATCAGAAAAATCTGATTTTTTTCACCCAGGACTTGACTCGGGATCAAAAAATCTGATTTTTTTCACCCTGGACTTGACTCACGGTATCAGAAAAATGGGATTTTTTTCACCCTGGACTTGACTCACGGTATCAGAAAAATCAGATTTTTTTCACCCTGGACTTGACTCACGGCATCAGAAAAATCTGATTTTTTTCGCCCTGGACGTGACTCATGGGATCAAAAAAATCGGATTTTTTTCATCCTGGACTTGTCTCACGGTATCAGGAAAATCTGATTTTTTTCACCCTGGACTTGACTCACGGTATCAGAAAAATCTGATTTTTTTCACCCTGGACTTGACTCACGGGATCAGGAAAATCTGATTTTTTCACCCTGGACTTTACTCATGGTATCTGGAAAATCAGATTTTTTTCACCCTGGACTTGACTCACGGTATCAGGAAAATCTGGTTTTTTTCATCCTGGACTTTACTCATGGTATCAGGAGAATCTGATTTTTTTCACCCTGGAGTTGACTCACGGTATCAGGAAAATCTGATTTTTTTCATCCTGGACTTTACTCACGGTATCAGGAAAATGGGATTTTTTTCACCCTGGACTTGCCTCACGGTATCAGAAAAATCTGATTTTTTTCACCCTGGACTTGACTCATGGTATCAGGAAAATCTGATTTTTTCCCCCTGGACTTGACTCACGGCATCAGAAAAATCTGATTTTTTTCACCCTGGACTTGACTCGTGATCAAAAAAATCGGATTTTTTTCACCCTGGACTTGACTCACGGGATCAAAAAAATCTGATCTTTTTCACCCTGGACTTGACTCACGGGATCAAAAAAATCTGATCTTTTTCACCCTGGACTTGACTCACGGAATCAGGAAAATCTTATTTTTTTCACCCTGGACTTTACTCACGGTATCAGGAAAATGGGATTTTTTTCACCCTGGACTTTCCTCACGGTATCAGAAAAATCTGATTTTTTTCACCCTGGACTTGACTCACAGCATCAAAAAAATCGGATTTTATTCACCCTGGACTTGACTCATGTTATCAGGAAAATCTGATTTTTTTCACCCTGGACTTTACTCACGGTATCCGGAAAATGGGATTTTTTTTCAAACTGGACTGGACTCACGGTATCAGAAAAATCTGAATTTTTTTCACCCTGGACTTGACTCACGGCATCAGGAAAATCTGATTTTTTTTCATCCTGGACTTTACTCACGGTATCAGCAAAATCTGATTTTTTTCATCCTGGACTTTACTCACGGTATCAGTAAAATCTGATTTTTTTCACCCTGGACTTGACTCACGGTATCAGGAAAATCTGATTTTTTTCATCCTGGACTTTACTCACGGTATCAGGAAAATGGGATTTTTTTCACCCTGGACTTGCCTCACGGGATCAGAAAAATCTGATCTTTTTCACCCTGGACTTGACTCACGGTATCAGAAAAATCTGATTTTTTTCACCCTGGACTTGACTCACAGCATCAAAAAAATCGGATTTTTTTCACCCTGGACTTGAATCACAGCATCAAAAAAATCGGATTTTTTTCACCCTGGACTTTACTCACGGTATCAGGAAAATCTGATTTTTTTCACCCTGGACTTGACTCATGGTATCAGGAAAATCTGATTATTTTCACCCTGGACTGTACTCACGGTATGAGGAAATTTGATTTTTTTCACCATAGACTTGACTCACGGTATCAGAAAAATCTGATTTTTTTCATCCTGGACTTGACTCACAGCATCAAAAAAATCGGATTTTTTTCACCCTGAACTTGACTCACGGTATCAGGAAAATCTGATTTTTTTCACCCTGGACTTGACTCACGGTATCAGAAAAATCTGATTTTTTTCACCCTGGACTTGACACACAGTATCAGGAAAATCTGATTTTTTTCACCCTGGACTTGACTCACGTTATCAGGAAAATCTGATTTTTTTCATCCTGGACTTTACTCATGGTATCCGAAAAATCTGATTTTTTTTCACCCTGGACTTGACTCACAGGATCACAAAAATGGGATTTTTTCACCCTTGACTTGACTCACGGTATCAGGAAAATCTGATTTTTTTCACCCTGGACTTGCCTCACGGTATCAGAAAAATCTGATTTTTTTCACCCTGGACTTGACTCACGGTATCAGAAAAATCTGATTTTTTTCACCCTGGACTTTACTCATGGTATCAGGACAATCTGATTTTTTTCACCCTGGAGTTGTCTCACGGTATCAGGAAAATGGGATTTTTTTCACCCTGGACTTGCCTCACGGTATCAGAAAAATCTGATTTTTTTCACCCTGGACTTCACTCATGGTATCAGGAAAATCTGATTTTTTTCCCCCTGGACTTGACTCACGGCATCAGAAAAATCTGATTTTTTTCACCCTGGACTTGACTCGTGATCAAAAAAATCGGATTTTTTTCACCCTGGACTTGACTCACGGGATCAGAAAAATCTGATTTTTTTCACCCTGGACTTGACTCACGGGATCAGGAAAATCTGATTTTTTCACCCTGGACTTTACTCATGGTATCTGGAAAATCAGATTTTTTTCACCCTGGACTTGACTCACGGTATCAGGAAAATCTGGTTTTTTTCATCCTGGACTTTACTCATGGTATCAGGACAATCTGATTTTTTTCACCCTGGAGTTGACTCACGGTATCAGGAAAATCTGATTTTTTTCCCCCTGGACTTGACTCACGGCATCAGAAAAATCTGATTTTTTTCACCCTGGACTTGACTCGTGATCAAAAAAATCGGATTTTTTTCACCCTGGACTTGACTCACGGGATCAAAAAAATCTGATCTTTTTCACCCTGGACTTGACTCACGGGATCAAAAAAATCTGATCTTTTTCACCCTGGACTTGACTCACGGAATCAGGAAAACCTTATTTTTTTCACCCTGGACTTTACTCACGGTATCAGGAAAATCTGATTTTTTTCACCCTGGACTTGACTCATGGTATCAGGAAAATCTGATTATTTTCACCCTGGACTGTACTCACGGTATGAGGAAATTTGATTTTTTTTCACCATGGACTTGACTCACGGTATCAGAAAAATCAGATTTTTTTCACCCTGGACTTGACTCACGGCATCAGAAAAATCTGATTTTTTTCACCCTGGACTTGACTGGTGATCAAAAAAATCTGATTTTTTTCACCCAGCACTTGACTCACGGTATCAGAAAAATCTGATTTTTTTCACCCTGGACTTGACACACAGTATCAGGAAAATCTGATTTTTTTCACCCTGGACTTGACTCACGGTATCAGGAAAATCTGATTTTTTTCATCCTGGACTTTACTCATGGTATCCGAAAAATCTGATTTTTTTTCACCCTGGACTTGACTCACAGGATCACAAAAATGGGATTTTTTCACCATTGACTTGACTCACGGTATCAGGAAAATCTGATTTTTTTCACCCTGGACTTGCCTCACGGTATCAGAAAAATCTGATTTTTTTCATCCTGGACTTGACTCACAGCATCAAAAAAATCGGATTTTTTTCACCCTGGACTTGACTCACGGTATCAGAAAAATCTGATTTTTTTCACCCTGGACTTTACTCATGGTATCAGGACAATCTGATTTTTTTCACCCTGGAGTTGACTCACGGTATCAGGAAAATCTGATTTTTTTCATCCTGGACTTTACTCACGGTATCAGGAAAATGGGATTTTTTTCACCCTGGACTTGCCTCACGGTATCAGAAAAATCTGATTTTTTTCACCCTGGACTTGACTCATGGTATCAGGAAAATCTGATTTTTTCCCCCTGGACTTGACTCACGGCATCAGAAAAATCTGATTTTTTTCACCCTGGACTTGACTCGTGATCAAAAAAATCGGATTTTTTTCACCTTGGACTTGACTCACGGTATCAGAAAAATCTGATTTTTTTCACCCTGGACTTGACTCACGGGATCAGGAAAATCTGATTTTTCACCCTGGACTTTACTCATGGTATCTGGAAAATCAGATTTTTTTCACCCTGGACTTGACTCACGGTATCAGGAAAATCTGGTTTTTTTCATCCTGGACTTTACTCATGGTATCAGGACAATCTGATTTTTTTCACCCTGGAGTTGACTCACGGTATCAGGAAAATCTGATTTTTTTCATCCTGGACTTTACTCACGGTATCAGGAAAATGGGATTTTTTTCACCCTGGACTTGCCTCACGGTATCAGAAAAATCTGATTTTTTTCACCCTGGACTTGACTCATGGTATCAGGAAAATCTGATTTTTTTCCCCCTGGACTTGACTCACGGCATCAGAAATCTGATTTTTTTCACCCTGGACTTGACTCGTGATCAAAAAAATCGGATTTTTTTCACCCTGGACTTGACTCACGGGATCAAAAAAATCTGATCTTTTTCACCCTGGACTTGACTCACGGGATCAAAAAAATCTGATCTTTTTCACCCTGGACTTGACTCACGGAATCAGGAAAATCTTAGTTTTTTTCACCCTGGACTTTACTCACGGTATCAGGAAAATGGGATTTTTTTCACCCTGGATTGGACTCACGGGATCAGAAAAATCTGATCATTTTCACCCTGGACTTGACTCACGGGATCCAAAAAATCTGATTTTTTTCACCCTGGACTTTCCTCACGGTATCAGAAAAATCTGATTTTTTCACCCTGGACTTGACTCACAGCATCAAAAAAATTGGATTTTATTCACCCTGGACTTGACTCATGTTATCAGGAAAATCTGATTTTTTTCACCCTGGACTTTACTCACGGTATCCGGAAAATGGGATTTTTTTTCAAACTGGACTGGACTCACGGTATCAGAAAAATCTGAATTTTTTTCACCCTGGACTTGACTCACGGCATCAGGAAAATCTGATTTTTTTTCATCCTGGACTTTACTCACGGTATCAGCAAAATCTGATTTTTTTCATCCTGGACTTTACTCACGGTATCAGTAAAATCTGATTTTTTTCACCCTGGACTTGACTCACGGTATCAGGAAAATGTGATTTTTTTCATCCTGGACTTTACTCACGGTATCAGGAAAATGGGATTTTTTTCACCCTGGACTTGCCTCACGGGATCAGAAAAATCTGATCTTTTTCACCCTGGACTTGACTCACGGTATCAGAAAAATCTGATTTTTTTCACCCTGGACTTGACTCACAGCATCAAAAAAATCTGATTTTTTTCACCCTGGACTTGAATCACAGCATCAAAAAAATCGGATTTTTTTCACCCTGGACTTTACTCACGGTATCAGGAAAATCTGAATTTTTTTCACCCTGGACTTGACTCACGGCATCAGGAAAATCTGATTTTTTTTCATCCTGGACTTTACTCACGGTATCAGCAAAATCTGATTTTTTTCATCCTGGACTTTACTCACGGTATCAGTAAAATCTGATTTTTTTCACCCTGGACTTGACTCACGGTATCAGGAAAATGTGATTTTTTTCATCCTGGACTTTACTCACGGTATCAGGAAAATGGGATTTTTTTCACCCTGGACTTGCCTCACGGGATCAGAAAAATCTGATCTTTTTCACCCTGGACTTGACTCACGGTATCAGAAAAATCTGATTTTTTTCACCCTGGACTTGACTCACAGCATCAAAAAAATCTGATTTTTTTCACCCTGGACTTGAATCACAGCATCAAAAAAATCGGATTTTTTTCACCCTGGACTTTACTCACGGTATCAGGAAAATCTGATTTTTTTCACCCTGGACTTGACTCATGGTATCAGGAAAACCTGATTATTTTCACCCTGGACTTGACTCACGGTATGAGGAAATTTGATTTTTTTCACCATGGACTTGACTCACGGTATCAGAAAAATCAGATTTTTTTCACCCTGGACTTGACTCACGGCATCAGAAAAATCTGATTTTTTTCACCCTGGACTTGACTGGTGATCAAAAAAATCTGATTTTTTTCACCCAGCACTTGACTCACGGTATCAGAAAAATCTGATTTTTTTCACCCTGGACTTGACACACAGTATCAGGAAAATCTGATTTTTTTCACCCTGGACTTGACTCACGGTATCAGGAAAATCTGATTTTTTTCATCCTGGACTTTACTCATGGTATCCGAAAAATGTAATTTTTTTTCACCCTGGACTTGACTCACAGGATCACAAAAATGGGATTTTTTCACCCTTGACTTGACTCACGGGATCAGGAAAATCTGATTTTTTCACCCTGGACTTTACTCATGGTATCTGGAAAATCTGATTTTTTTCACCCTGGACTTGACTCACGGTATCAGGAAAATCTGATTTTTTTCATCCTGGACTTTACTCATGGTATCCGAAAAATCTGATTTTTTTTCACCCTGGACTTGACTCACAGGATCACAAAAATGGGATTTTTTTCACCCTTGACTTGACTCACGGGATCAGGAAAATCTGATTTTTTCACCCTGGACTTTACTCATGGTATCTGGAAAATCTGATTTTTTTCACCCTGGACTTTACTCATGGGATCACAAAAATGGGATTTTATCACCCTTGACTTGACTCACAGTATCAAGAAAATCTGATTTTTTTCATCCTGGACATGACTCACGGTATCAGAAAAATCTGATTTTTTTCACCCTGGACTTGACTCACGGCATCAGAAAAATCTGATTTTTTTTCACCCTGGACTTTACTCACGGGATCACAAAAATGGGATTTTATCACCCTTGACTTGACTAACAGTATCAGGAAAATGGGATTTTTTTTCACCCTGGACTTGACTTAGGGCATCAGAAAAATCTGATTTTTTTCACCCTGGACTTGACACACAGTATCAGGAAAATCTGATTTTTTTTCACCCTGGACTTGACTCACGGTATCAGGAAAATCTGATTTTTTTCATCCTGGACTTTACTCATGGTATCCGAAAAATCTGATTTTTTTTCACCCTGGACTTGACTCACAGGATCACAAAAATGGGTTTTTTTCACCCTTGACTTGACTCACGGTATCAGGAAAATCTGATTTTTTTCACCCTGGACTTGCCTCACGGTATCAGAAAAATCTGATTTTTTTCATCCTGGACTTGACTCACAGCATCAAAAAAATCGGATTTTTTTCACCATGGATTTGACTCACGGTATCAGAAAAATCTGATTTTTTTCACCCTGGACTTGACTCACGGTATCAGAAAAATCAGATTTTTTTCACCCTGGACTTGACTCACGGCATCAGAAAAATCTGATTTTTTTCGCCCTGGACTTGACTCATGGGATCAAAAAAATCGGATTTTTTTCATCCTGGACTTGTCTCACGGTATCAGGAAAATCTGATTTTTTTCACCCTGGACTTGACTCACGGTATCAAAAAAATCGGAATTTTTTCACCCTGGACTTGACTCACGGTATCAGAAAAATCTGATTTTTTTCACCCTGGACTTGACTCACGGTATCAGAAAAATCTGATTTTTTTCACCCTGGACTTGACTCACGGTATCAAAAAAATCTGATTTTTTTCACCCTGGACTTTACTCACGGTATCAGGAAAATCTGATTTTTTTCATCCTGGACTTTACTCACGGAATCAGGAAAATCTGATTTTTTTCATCCTGGACTTGACTCACGGCATCAGAAAAATCTGTTTTTTTTCACCCAGGACTTGACTCGGGATCAAAAAATCTGATTTTTTTCACCCTGGACTTGACTCACAGTATCAGAAAAATGGGATTTTTTTCACCCTGGACTTGACTCACGGTATCAGAAAAATCAGATTTTTTTCACCCTGGACTTGACTCACAGCATCAGAAAAATCTGATTTTTTTCGCCCTGGACTTGACTCATGGGATCAAAAAAATCGGATTTTTTTCATCCTGGACTTGTCTCACGGTATCAGGAAAATCTGATTTTTTTCACCCTGGACTTGACTCACGGTATCAGAAAAATCTGATTTTTTTCACCCTGGACTTGACTCACGGGATCAGGAAAATCTGATTTTTTCACCCTGGACTTTACTCATGGTATCTGGAAAATCAGATTTTTTTCACCCTGGACTTGACTCACGGTATCAGGAAAATCTGGTTTTTTTCATCCTGGACTTTACTCATGGTATCAGGACAATCTGATTTTTTTCACCCTGGAGTTGACTCACGGTATCAGGAAAATCTGTTTTTTTTCATCCTGGACTTTACTCACGGTATCAGGAAAATGGGATTTTTTTCACCCTGGACTTGCCTCACGGTATCAGAAAAATCTGATTTTTTTCACCCTGGACTTGACTCATGGTATCAGGAAAATCTGATTTTTTCCCCCTGGACTTGACTCACGGCATCAGAAAAATCTGATTTTTTTCACCCTGGACTTGACTCGTGATCAAAAAAATCGGATTTTTTTCACCCTGGACTTGACTCACGGGATCAAAAAAATCTGATCTTTTTCACCCTGGACTTGACTCACGGGATCAAAAAAATCTGATCTTTTTCACCCTGGACTTGACTCACGGAATCAGGAAAATCTTATTTTTTTCACCCTGGACTTTACTCACGGTATCAGGAAAATGGGATTTTTTTCACCCTGGACTGGACTCACGGGATCAGAAAAATCTG
Organism: Bradypodion pumilum; assembly: GCA_035047305.1. Classification (NCBI taxonomy): domain Eukaryota; kingdom Metazoa; phylum Chordata; class Lepidosauria; order Squamata; family Chamaeleonidae; genus Bradypodion; species Bradypodion pumilum. Next base: position 165,380,028 of record JAWDJD010000005.1, on the reverse strand, counting down.
ATCATTTTCACCCTGGACTTGACTCACGGGATCCAAAAAATCTGATTTTGTTCACCCTGGACTTTCCTCACGGTATCAGAAAAATCTGATTTTTTCACCCTGGACTTGACTCACAGCATCAAGAAAATCGGATTTTATTCACCCTGGACTTGACTCATGTTATCAGGAAAATCTGATTTTTTTCACCCTGGACTTTACTCACGGTATCCGGAAAATGGGATTTTTTTTCAAACTGGACTGGACTCACGGTATCAGAAAAATCTGAATTTTTTTCATCCTGGACTTTACTCACGGTATCAGCAAAATCTGATTTTTTTCATCCTGGACTTTACTCACGGTATCAGTAAAATCTGATTTTTTTCACCCTGGACTTGACTCACGGTATCAGGAAAATCTGATTTTTTTCATCCTGGACTTTACTCACGGTATCAGGAAAATGGGATTTTTTTCACCCTGGACTTGCCATACGGGATCAGAAAAATCTGATCTTTTTCACCCTGGACTTGACTCACGGTATCAGAAAAATCTGATTTTTTTCACCCTGGACTTGACTCACAGCATCAAAAAAATCGGATTTTTTTCACCCTGGACTTTACTCACGGTATCAGGAAAATCTGATTTTTTTCACCCTGGACTTGACTCATGGTATCAGGAAAATCTGATTATTTTCACCCTGGACTGTACTCACGGTATGAGGAAATTTGATTTTTTTCACCATGGACTTGACTCACGGTATCAGAAAAATCAGATTTTTTTCACCCTGGACTTGACTCACGGCATCAGAAAAATCTGATTTTTTTCACCCTGGACTTGACTGGTGATCAAAAAAATCTGATTTTTTTCACCCAGCACTTGACTCACGGTATCAGAAAAATCTGATTTTTTTCACCCTGGACTTGACACACAGTATCAGGAAAATCTGATTTTTTTCACCCTGGACTTGACTCACGGTATCAGGAAAATCTGATTTTTTTCATCCAGGACTTTACTCATGGTATCCGAAAAATCTGATTTTTTTTCACCCTGGACTTGACTCACAGGATCACAAAAATGGGATTTTTTCACCCTTGACTTGACTCACGGTATCAGGAAAATCTGATTTTTTTCACCCTGGACTTGACTCACGGTATCAAAAAAATCGGATTTTTTTCATCCTGGACTTGACTCACAGCATCAAAAAAATCGGATTTTTTTCACCCTGGACTTGACTCACGGTATCAGAAAAATCTGATTTTTTTCACCCTGGACTTTACTCATGGTATCAGGACAATCTGATTTTTTTCACCCTGGAGTTGACTCACGGTATCAGGAAAATCTGATTTTTTTCATCCTGGACTTTACTCACGGTATCAGGAAAATGGGATTTTTTTCACCCTGGACTTGCCTCACGGTATCAGAAAAATCTGATTTTTTTCACCCTGGACTTGACTCATGGTATCAGGAAAATCTGATTTTTTCCCCCTGGACTTGACTCACGGCATCAGAAAAATCTGATTTTTTTCACCCTGGACTTGACTCGTGATCAAAAAAATCGGATTTTTTTCACCCTGGACTTGACTCACGGTATCAGAAAAATCTGATTTTTTTCACCCTGGACTTGACTCACGGGATCAGGAAAATCTGATTTTTTCACCCTGGACTTTACTCATGGTATCTGGAAAATCAGATTTTTTTCACCCTGGACTTGACTCACGGTATCAGGAAAATCTGGTTTTTTTCATCCTGGACTTTACTCATGGTATCAGGACAATCTGATTTTTTTCACCCTGGAGTTGACTCACGGTATCAGGAAAATCTGATTTTTTTCATCCTGGACTTTACTCACGGTATCAGGAAAATGGGATTTTTTTCACCCTGGACTTGCCTCACGGTATCAGAAAAATCTGATTTTTTTCACCCTGGACTTGACTCATGGTATCAGGAAAATCTGATTTTTTCCCCCTGGACTTGACTCACGGCATCAGAAAAATCTGATTTTTTTCACCCTGGACTTGACTCGTGATCAAAAAAATCGGATTTTTTTCACCCTGGACTTGACTCACGGGATCAAAAAAATCTGATCTTTTTCACCCTGGACTTGACTCACGGGATCAAAAAAATCTGATCTTTTTCACCCTGGACTTGACTCACGGAATCAGGAAAATCTTATTTTTTTCACCCTGGACTTTACTCACGGTATCAGGAAAATGGGATTTTTTTCACCCTGGACTGGACTCACGGGATCAGAAAAATCTGATTTTTTTCACCCTGGACTTTCCTCACGGTATCAGAAAAATCTGATTTTTTCACCCTGGACTTGACTCACAGCATCAAAAAAATCGGATTTTATTCACCCTGGACTTGACTCATGTTATCAGGAAAATCTGATTTTTTTCACCCTGGACTTTACTCACGGTATCCGGAAAATGGGATTTTTTTTCAAACTGGACTGGACTCACGGTATCAGAAAAATCTGAATTTTTTTCACCCTGGACTTGACTCACGGCATCAGGAAAATCTGATTTTTTTTCATCCTGGACTTTACTCACGGTATCAGCAAAATCTGATTTTTTTCATCCTGGACTTTACTCACGGTATCAGTAAAATCTGATTTTTTTCACCCTGGACTTGACTCACGGTATCAGGAAAATCTGATTTTTTTCATCCTGGACTTTACTCACGGTATCAGGAAAATGGGATTTTTTTCACCCTGGACTTGCGTCACGGGATCAGAAAAATCTGATCTTTTTCACCCTGGACTTGACTCACGGTATCAGAAAAATCTGATTTTTTTTCACCCTGGACTTGACTCACAGCATCAAAAAAATCGGATTTTTTTCACCCTGGACTTGAATCACAGCATCAAAAAAATCGGATTTTTTTCACCCTGGACTTTACTCACGGTATCAGGAAAATCTGATTTTTTTCACCCTGGACTTGACTCATGGTATCAGGAAAATCTGATTATTTTCACCCTGGACTTGACTCACGGTATGAGGAAATTTGATTTTTTTCACCATGGACTTGACTCACGGTATCAGAAAAATCAGATTTTTTTCACCCTGGACTTGACTCACGGCATCAGAAAAATCTGATTTTTTTCACCCTGGACTTGACTGGTGATCAAAAAAATCTGATTTTTTTCACCCAGCACTTGACTCACGGTATCAGAAAAATCTGATTTTTTTCACCCTGGACTTGACACACAGTATCAGGAAAATCTGATTTTTTTCACCCTGGACTTGACTCACGGTATCAGGAAAATCTGATTTTTTTCATCCTGGACTTTACTCATGGTATCCGAAAAATCTGATTTTTTTTCACCCTGGACTTGACTCACAGGATCACAAAAATGGGATTTTTTCACCCTTGACTTCACTCACGGGATCAGGAAAATCTGATTTTTTCACCCTGGACTTTACTCATGGTATCTGGAAAATCTGATTTTTTTCACCCTGGACTTTACTCACGGGATCACAAAAATGGGATTTTATCACCCTTGACTTGACTCACAGTATCAAGAAAATCTGATTTTTTTCATCCTGGACATGACTCACGGTATCAGAAAAATCTGATTTTTTTCACCCTGGACTTGACTCACGGCATCAGAAAAATCTGATTTTTTTTTCACCCTGGACTTTACTCACGGGATCACAAAAATGGGATTTTATCACCCTTGACTTGACTCACAGTATCAGGAAAATGGGATTTTTTTTCACGCTGGACTTGACTTACGGCATCAGAAAAATCTGATTTTTTTCACCCTGGACTTGACACACAGTATCAGGAAAATCTGATTTTTTTCACCCTGGACGTGACTCACAGTATCAGGAAAATCTGATTTTTTTCATCCTGGACTTTACTCATGGTATCCGAAAAATCTGATTTTTTTTCACCCTGGACTTGACTCACAGGATCACAAAAATGGGATTTTTTCACCCTTGACTTGACTCACGGTATCAGGAAAATCTGATTTTTTTCACCCTGGACTTGCCTCACGGTATCAGAAAAATCTGATTTTTTTCATCCTGGACTTGACTCACAGCATCAAAAAAATCGGATTTTTTTCACCCTGGATTTGACTCACGGTATCAGAAAAATCTGATTTTTTTTTCACCCTGGACTTGACTCACGGTATCAGAAAAATCTGATTTTTTTCACCCTGGACTTGACTCACGGTATCAAAAAAATCGGATTTTTTTCACCCTGGACTTTACTCACGGTATCAGGAAAATCTGATTTTTTTCATCCTGGACTTTACTCACGGAATCAGGAAAATCTGATTTTTTTCATCCTGGACTTGACTCACGGCATCAGAAAAATCTGATTTTTTTCACCCAGGACTTGACTCGGGATCAAAAAATCTGATTTTTTTCACCCTGGACTTGACTCACGGTATCAGAAAAATGGGATTTTTTTCACCCTGGACTTGACTCACGGTATCAGAAAAATCAGATTTTTTTCACCCTGGACTTGACTCACGGCATCAGAAAAATCTGATTTTTTTCGCCCTGGACTTGACTCATGGGATCAAAAAAATCGGATTTTTTTCATCCTGGACTTGTCTCACGGTATCAGGAAAATCTGATTTTTTTCACCCTGGACTTGACTCACGGTATCAGAAAAATCTGATTTTTTTCACCCTGGACTTGACTCACGGGATCAGGAAAATCTGATTTTTTCACCCTGGACTTTACTCATGGTATCTGGAAAATCTGATTTTTTTCACCCTGGACTTTACTCACGGTATCCGGAAAATGGGATTTTTTTTCAAACTGGACTGGACTCACGGTATCGGAAAAATCTGAATTTTTTTCACCCTGGACTTGACTCACGGCATCAGGAAAATCTGATTTTTTTTCATCCTGGACTTTACTCACGGTATCAGCAAAATCTGATTTTTTTCACCCTGGACTTGACTCACGGCATCAGAAAAATCTGATTTTTTTTTCACCCTGGACTTTACTCACGGGATCACAAAAATGGGATTTTATCACCCTTGACTTGACTCACAGTATCAGGAAAATGGGATTTTTTTTCACGCTGGACTTGACTTACGGCATCAGAAAAATCTGATTTTTTTCACCCTGGACTTGACACACAGTATCAGGAAAATCTGATTTTTTTCACCCTGGACGTGACTCACAGTATCAGGAAAATCTGATTTTTTTCATCCTGGACTTTACTCATGGTATCCGAAAAATCTGATTTTTTTTCACCCTGGACTTGACTCACAGGATCACAAAAATGGGATTTTTTCACCCTTGACTTGACTCACGGTATCAGGAAAATCTGATTTTTTTCACCCTGGACTTGCCTCACGGTATCAGAAAAATCTGATTTTTTTCATCCTGGACTTGACTCACAGCATCAAAAAAATCGGATTTTTTTCACCCTGGATTTGACTCACGGTATCAGAAAAATCTGATTTTTTTTTCACCCTGGACTTGACTCACGGTATCAGAAAAATCTGATTTTTTTCACCCTGGACTTGACTCACGGTATCAAAAAAATCGGATTTTTTTCACCCTGGACTTTACTCACGGTATCAGGAAAATCTGATTTTTTTCATCCTGGACTTTACTCACGGAATCAGGAAAATCTGATTTTTTTCATCCTGGACTTGACTCACGGCATCAGAAAAATCTGATTTTTTTCACCCAGGACTTGACTCGGGATCAAAAAATCTGATTTTTTTCACCCTGGACTTGACTCACGGTATCAGAAAAATGGGATTTTTTTCACCCTGGACTTGACTCACGGTATCAGAAAAATCAGATTTTTTTCACCCTGGACTTGACTCACGGCATCAGAAAAATCTGATTTTTTTCGCCCTGGACTTGACTCATGGGATCAAAAAAATCGGATTTTTTTCATCCTGGACTTGTCTCACGGTATCAGGAAAATCTGATTTTTTTCACCCTGGACTTGACTCACGGTATCAGAAAAATCTGATTTTTTTCACCCTGGACTTGACTCACGGGATCAGGAAAATCTGATTTTTTCACCCTGGACTTTACTCATGGTATCTGGAAAATCTGATTTTTTTCACCCTGGACTTTACTCACGGTATCCGGAAAATGGGATTTTTTTTCAAACTGGACTGGACTCACGGTATCGGAAAAATCTGAATTTTTTTCACCCTGGACTTGACTCACGGCATCAGGAAAATCTGATTTTTTTTCATCCTGGACTTTACTCACGGTATCAGCAAAATCTGATTTTTTTCATCCTGGACTTTACTCACGGTATCAGAAAAATCTGATTTTTTTCACCCTGGACTTGACTCACGGTATCAGAAAAATCTGATTTTTTTCACCCTGGACTTGACTCACGGTATCAAAAAAATCGGATTTTTTTCACCCTGGACTTTACTCACGGTATCAGGAAAATCTGATTTTTTTCATCCTGGACTTTACTCACGGAATCAGGAAAATCTGATTTTTTTCATCCTGGACTTGACTCACGGCATCAGAAAAATCTGATTTTTTTCACCCAGGACTTGACTCGGGATCAAAAAATCTGATTTTTTTCACCCTGGACTTGACTCACGGTATCAGAAAAATGGGATTTTTTTCACCCTGGACTTGACTCACGGTATCAGAAAAATCAGATTTTTTTCACCCTGGACTTGACTCACGGCATCAGAAAAATCTGATTTTTTTCGCCCTGGACTTGACTCATGGGATCAAAAAAATCGGATTTTTTTCATCCTGGACTTGTCTCACGGTATCAGGAAAATCTGATTTTTTTCACCCTGGACTTGACTCACGGTATCAGAAAAATCTGATTTTTTTCACCCTGGACTTGACTCACGGGATCAGGAAAATCTGATTTTTTCACCCTGGACTTTACTCATGGTATCTGGAAAATCTGATTTTTTTCACCCTGGACTTTACTCACGGTATCCGGAAAATGGGATTTTTTTTCAAACTGGACTGGACTCACGGTATCGGAAAAATCTGAATTTTTTTCACCCTGGACTTGACTCACGGCATCAGGAAAATCTGATTTTTTTTCATCCTGGACTTTACTCACGGTATCAGCAAAATCTGATTTTTTTCACCCTGGACTTGACTCACGGCATCAGAAAAATCTGATTTTTTTTTCACCCTGGACTTTACTCACGGGATCACAAAAATGGGATTTTATCACCCTTGACTTGACTCACAGTATCAGGAAAATGGGATTTTTTTTCACGCTGGACTTGACTTACGGCATCAGAAAAATCTGATTTTTTTCACCCTGGACTTGACACACAGTATCAGGAAAATCTGATTTTTTTCACCCTGGACGTGACTCACAGTATCAGGAAAATCTGATTTTTTTCATCCTGGACTTTACTCATGGTATCCGAAAAATCTGATTTTTTTTCACCCTGGACTTGACTCACAGGATCACAAAAATGGGATTTTTTCACCCTTGACTTGACTCACGGTATCAGGAAAATCTGATTTTTTTCACCCTGGACTTGCCTCACGGTATCAGAAAAATCTGATTTTTTTCATCCTGGACTTGACTCACAGCATCAAAAAAATCGGATTTTTTTCACCCTGGATTTGACTCACGGTATCAGAAAAATCTGATTTTTTTTTCACCCTGGACTTGACTCACGGTATCAGAAAAATCTGATTTTTTTCACCCTGGACTTGACTCACGGTATCAAAAAAATCGGATTTTTTTCACCCTGGACTTTACTCACGGTATCAGGAAAATCTGATTTTTTTCATCCTGGACTTTACTCACGGAATCAGGAAAATCTGATTTTTTTCATCCTGGACTTGACTCACGGCATCAGAAAAATCTGATTTTTTTCACCCAGGACTTGACTCGGGATCAAAAAATCTGATTTTTTTCACCCTGGACTTGACTCACGGTATCAGAAAAATGGGATTTTTTTCACCCTGGACTTGACTCACGGTATCAGAAAAATCAGATTTTTTTCACCCTGGACTTGACTCACGGCATCAGAAAAATCTGATTTTTTTCGCCCTGGACTTGACTCATGGGATCAAAAAAATCGGATTTTTTTCATCCTGGACTTGTCTCACGGTATCAGGAAAATCTGATTTTTTTCACCCTGGACTTGACTCACGGTATCAGAAAAATCTGATTTTTTTCACCCTGGACTTGACTCACGGGATCAGGAAAATCTGATTTTTTCACCCTGGACTTTACTCATGGTATCTGGAAAATCTGATTTTTTTCACCCTGGACTTTACTCACGGTATCCGGAAAATGGGATTTTTTTTCAAACTGGACTGGACTCACGGTATCGGAAAAATCTGAATTTTTTTCACCCTGGACTTGACTCACGGCATCAGGAAAATCTGATTTTTTTTCATCCTGGACTTTACTCACGGTATCAGCAAAATCTGATTTTTTTCATCCTGGACTTTACTCACGGTATCAGGAAAATCTGATTTTTTTCACCCTGGACTTGACTCACGGTATCAGGAAAATCTGATTTTTTTCATCCTGGACTTTACTCACGGTATCAGGAAAATGGGATTTTTTTCACCCTGGACTTGCCTCACAGGATCAGAAAAATCTGATCTTTTTCACCTTGGACTTGACTCACGGTATCAGAAAAATCTGATTTTTTTCACCCTGGACTTGACTCACAGCATCAAAAAAATCGGATTTTTTTCACCCTGGACTTGAATCACAGCATCAAAAAAATCGGATTTTTTTCACCCTGGACTTTACTCACGGTATCAGGAAAATCTGATTTTTTTCACCCTGGACTTGACTCATGGTATCAGGAAAATCTGATTATTTTCACCCTGGACTGTACTCACGGTATGAGGAAATTTGATTTTTTTCACCATGGACTTGACTCACGGTATCAGAAAAATCAGATTTTTTTCACCCTGGACTTGACTCACGGCATCAGAAAAATCTGATTTTTTTCACCCTGGACTTGACTGGTGATCAAAAAAATCTGATTTTTTTCACCCAGCACTTGACTCACGGTATCAGAAAAATCTGATTTTTTTCACCCTGGACTTGCCTCACGGTATCAGAAAAATCTGATTTTTTTCATCCTGGACTTGACTCACAGCATCAAAAAAATCGGATTTTTTTCACCCTGGACTTGACTCACGGTATCAGAAAAATCTGATTTTTTTCACCCTGGACTTGACTCACGGTATCAGAAAAATCTGATTTTTTTCACCCTGGACTTGACTCACGGTATCAAAAAAATCGGATTTTTTTCACCATGGACTTTACTCACGGTATCAGGAAAATCTGATTTTTTTCATCCTGGACTTTACTCACGGAATCAGGAAAATCTGATTTTTTTCATCCTGGACTTGACTCACGGCATCAGAAAAATCTGATTTTTTTCACCCAGGACTTGACTCGGGATCAAAAAATCTGATTTTTTTCACCCTGGACTTGACTCACGGTATCAGAAAAATGGGATTTTTTTCACCCTGGACTTGACTCACGGTATCAGAAAAATCAGATTTTTTTCACCCTGGACTTGACTCACGGCATCAGAAAAATCTGATTTTTTTTCGCCCTGGACTTGACTCATGGGATCAAAAAAATCGGATTTTTTTCATCCTGGACTTGTCTCACAGTATCAGGAAAATCTGATATTTTTCACCCTGGTCTTGACTCACGGTATCAGGAAAATCTGATTTTTTCACCCTGGACTTTACTCATGGTATCTGGAAAATCTGATTTTTTTCACCCTGGACTTTACTCACGGTATCCGGAAAATGGGATTTTTTTTTCAAACTGGACTGGACTCACGGTATCAGAAAAATCTGAATTTTTTTCACCCTGGACTTGACTCACGGCATCAGGAAAATCTGATTTTTTTTTCATCCTGGACTTTACTCACGGTATCAGCAAAATCTGATTTTTTTCATCCTGGACTTTACTCACGGTATCAGGAAAATCTGATTTTTTTCACCCTGGACTTGACTCACGGTATCAGGAAAATCTGATTTTTTTCATCCTGGACTTTACTCACGGTATCAGGAAAATGGGATTTTTTTCACCCTGGACTTGCCTCACGGGATCAGAAAAATCTGATCTTTTTCACCCTGGACTTGACTCACGGTATCAGAAAAATCTGATTTTTTTCACCCTGGACTTGACTCACAGCATCAAAAAAATCGGATTTTTTTCACCCTGGACTTGAATCACAGCATCAAAAAAATCGGATTTTTTTCACCCTGGACTTTACTCACGGTATCAGGAAAATCTGATTTTTTTCACCCTGGACTTGACTCATGGTATCAGGAAAATCTGATTATTTTCACCCTGGACTGTACTCACGGTATGAGGAAATTTGATTTTTTTCACCATGGACTTGACTCACGGTATCAGAAAAATCAGATTTTTTTTCACCCTGGACTTGACTCACGGCATCAGAAAAATCTGATTTTTTTCACCCTGCACTTGACTGGTGATCAAAAAAATCTGATTTTTTTCACCCAGCACTTGACTCACGGTATCAGAAAAATCTGATTTTTTTTCACCCTGGACTTGCCTCACGGTATCAGAAAAATCTGATTTTTTTCATCCTTGACTTGACTCACAGCATCAAAAAAATCGGATTTTTTTCACCCTGGACTTGACTCACGGTATCAGAAAAATCTGATTTTTTTCACCCTGGACTTGACTCACGGTATCAGAAAAATCTGATTTTTTTCACCCTGGACTTGACTCACGGTATCAAAAAAATCAGATTTTTTTCACCCTGGTCTTTACTCACGGTATCAGGAAAATCTGATTTTTTTCATCCTGGACTTTACTCACGGAATCAGGAAAATCTGATTTTTTTCATCCTGGACTTGACTCACGGCATCAGAAAAATCTGATTTTTTTCACCCAGGACTTGACTCGGGATCAAAAAATCTGATTTTTTTTTCACCCTGGACTTGACTCACGGTATCAGAAAAATGGGATTTTTTTCACCCTGGACTTGACTCACGGTATCAGAAAAATCAGATTTTTTTCACACTGGACTTGACTCACGGCATCAGAAAAATCTGATTTTTTTCGCCCTGGACTTGACTCATGGGATCAAAAAAATCGGATTTTTTTCATCCTGGACTTGTCTCACGGTATCAGGAAAATCTGATTTTTTTCACCCTGGACTTGACTCACGGTATCAGAAAAATCTGATTTTTTTCACCCTGGACTTGACTCACGGGATCAGGAAAATCTGATTTTTTCACCCTCGACTTTACTCATGGTATCTGGAAAATCAGATTTTTTTCACCCTGGACTTGACTCACGGTATCAGGAAAATCTGGTTTTTTTCATCCTGGACTTTACTCATGGTATCAGGAAAATCTGATTTTTTCCCCCTGGACTTGACTCACGGCATCAGAAAAATCTGATTTTTTTCACCCTGGACTTGACTCGTGATCAAAAAAATCGGATTTTTTTCACCCTGGACTTGACTCACGGGATCAAAAAAATCTGATCTTTTTCACCCTGGACTTGACTCACGGGATCAAAAAAATCTGATCTTTTTCACCCTGGACTTGACTCACGGAATCAGGAAAATCTTATTTTTTTCACCCTGGACTTGACTCACGGTATCAGGAAAATGGGATTTTTTCACCCTGGACTGGACTCACGGGATCAGAAAAATCTGATCATTTTCACCCTGGACTTGACTCACGGGATCAAAAAAATCTGATTTTTTTCACCCTGGACTTTCCTCACGGTATCAGAAAAATCTGATTTTTTCACCCTGGACTTGACTCACAGCATCAAAAAAATCGGATTTTATTCACCCTGGACTTGACTCATGTTATCAGGAAAATCTGATTTTTTTCACCCTGGACTTTACTCACGGTATCCGGAAAATGGGATTTTTTTTCAAACTGGACTGGACTTACGGTATCAGAAAAATCTGAATTTTTTTCACCCTGGACTTGACTCACGGCATCAGGAAAATCTGATTTTTTTTCATCCTGGACTTTACTCACGGTATCAGCAAAATCTGATTTTTTTCATCCTGGACTTTACTCACGGTATCAGGAAAATGGAATTTTTTTCACCCTGGACTTGCCTCACGGGATCAGAAAAATCTGATCTTTTTCACCCTGGACTTGACTCACGGTATCAGAAAAATCTGATTTTTTTCACCCTGGACTTGACTCACAGCATCAGAAAAATCTGATTTTTTTCGCCCTGGACTTGACTCATGGGATCAAAAAAATCGGATTTTTTTCATCCTGGACTTGTCTCACGGTATCAGGAAAATCTGATTTTTTTCACCCTGGACTTGACTCACGGTATCAGAAAAATCTGATTTTTTTCACCCTGGACTTGACTCACGGGATCAGGAAAATCTGATTTTTTCACCCTCGACTTTACTCATGGTATCTGGAAAATCAGATTTTTTTCACCCTGGACTTGACTCACGGTATCAGGAAAATCTGGTTTTTTTCATCCTGGACTTTACTCATGGTATCAGGAAAATCTGATTTTTTCCCCCTGGACTTGACTCACGGCATCAGAAAAATCTGATTTTTTTCACCCTGGACTTGACTCGTGATCAAAAAAATCGGATTTTTTTCACCCTGGACTTGACTCACGGGATCAAAAAAATCTGATCTTTTTCACCCTGGACTTGACTCACGGGATCAAAAAAATCTGATCTTTTTCACCCTGGACTTGACTCACGGAATCAGGAAAATCTTATTTTTTTCACCCTGGACTTGACTCACGGTATCAGGAAAATGGGATTTTTTCACCCTGGACTGGACTCACGGGATCAGAAAAATCTGATCATTTTCACCCTGGACTTGACTCACGGGATCAAAAAAATCTGATTTTTTTCACCCTGGACTTTCCTCACGGTATCAGAAAAATCTGATTTTTTCACCCTGGACTTGACTCACAGCATCAAAAAAATCGGATTTTATTCACCCTGGACTTGACTCATGTTATCAGGAAAATCTGATTTTTTTCACCCTGGACTTTACTCACGGTATCCGGAAAATGGGATTTTTTTTCAAACTGGACTGGACTTACGGTATCAGAAAAATCTGAATTTTTTTCACCCTGGACTTGACTCACGGCATCAGGAAAATCTGATTTTTTTTCATCCTGGACTTTACTCACGGTATCAGCAAAATCTGATTTTTTTCATCCTGGACTTTACTCACGGTATCAGGAAAATGGAATTTTTTTCACCCTGGACTTGCCTCACGGGATCAGAAAAATCTGATCTTTTTCACCCTGGACTTGACTCACGGTATCAGAAAAATCTGATTTTTTTCACCCTGGACTTGACTCACAGCATCAAAAAAATCGGATTTTTTTCACCCTGGACTTGAATCACAGCATCAAAAAAATCGGATTTTTTTCACCCTGGACTTTACTCACGGTATCAGGAAAATCTGATTTTTTTCACCCTGGACTTGACTCATGGTATCAGGAAAATCTGATTATTTTCACCCTGGACTATACTCACGGTATGAGGAAATTTGATTTTTTTCACCATGGACTTGACTCACGGTATCAGAAAAATCAGATTTTTTTCACCCTGGACTTGACTCACGGCATCAGAAAAATCTGATTTTTTTCACCCTGGACTTGACTGGTGATCAAAAAAATCTGATTTTTTTCACCCAGCACTTGACTCACGGTATCAGAAAAATCTGATTTTTTTCACCCTGGACTTGACACACAGTATCAGGAAAATCTGATTTTTTTTCACCCTGGACTTGACTCACGGCATCAGAAAAATCTGATTTTTTTCACCCTGGACTTGACTGGTGATCAAAAAAATCTGATTTTTTTCACCCAGCACTTGACTCACGGTATCAGAAAAATCTGATTTTTTTCACCCTGGACTTGCCTCACGGTATCAGAAAAATCTGATTTTTTTCATCCTGGACTTGACTCACAGCATCAAAAAAATCGGATTTTTTTCACCCTGGACTTGACTCACGGTATCAGAAAAATCTGATTTTTTTCACCCAGCACTTGACTCACGGTATCAGAAAAATCTGATTTTTTTCACCCTGGACTTGACTCACAGCATCAAAAAAATCGGATTTTTTTCACCCAGCACTTGACTCACGGTATCAGAAAAATCTGATTTTTTTCACCCTGGACTTGCCTCACGGTATCAGAAAAATCTGATTTTTTTCATCCTGGACTTGACTCACAGCATCAAAAAAATCGGATTTTTTTCATCCTGGACTTGACTCACGGCATCAGAAAAATCTGATTTTTTTCACCCAGGACTTGACTCGGGATCAAAAAATCTGATTTTTTTCACCCTGGACTTGACTCACGGTATCAGAAAAATGGGATTTTTTTCACCCTGGACTTGACTCACGGTATCAGAAAAATCAGATATTTTTCACCCTGGACTTGACTCACGGCATCAGAAAAATCTGATTTTTTTCGCCCTGTACTTGACTCATGGGATCAAAAAAATCGGATTTTTTTCATCCTGGACTTGTCTCACAGTATCAGGAAAATCTGATTTTTTTCACCCTGGACTTGACTCACGGTATCAGAAAAATCTGATTTTTTTCACCCTGGACTTGACTCACGGGATCAGGAAAATCTGATTTTTTCACCCTGGACTTTACTCATGGTATCTGGAAAATCTGATTTTTTTCACCCTGGACTTTACTCACGGTATCCGGAAAATGGGATTTTTTTTCAAACTGGACTGGACTCACGGTATCAGAAAAATCTGAATTTTTTTCACCCTGGACTTGACTCACGGCATCAGGAAAATCTGATTTTTTTTTTCATCCTGGACTTTACTCACGGTATCAGCAAAATCTGATTTTTTTCATCCTGGACTTTACTCACGGTATCAGGAAAATCTGATTTTTTTCACCCTGGACTTGACTCACGGTATCAGGAAAATCTGATTTTTTTCATCCTGGACTTTACTCACGGTATCAGGAAAATGGGATTTTTTTCACCCTGGACTTGCCTCACGGGATCAGAAAAATCTGATCTTTTTCACCCTGGACTTGACTCACGGTATCAGAAAAATCTGATTTTTTTCACCCTGGACTTGACTCACAGCATCAAAAAAATCGGATTTTTTTCACCCTGGACTTGAATCACAGCATCAAAAAAATCGGATTTTTTTCACCCTGGACTTTACTCACGATATCAGGAAAATCTGATTTTTTTCACCCTGGACTTGACTCATGGTATCAGGAAAATCTGATTATTTTCACCCTGGACTGTACTCACGGTATGAGGAAATTTGATTTTTTTCACCATGGACTTGACTCACGGTATCAGAAAAATCAGATTTTTTTCACCCTGGACTTGACTCACGGCATCAGAAAAATCTGATTTTTTTCACCCTGGACTTGACTGGTGATCAAAAAAATCTGATTTTTTTCACCCAGCACTTGACTCACGGTATCAGAAAAATCTGATTTTTTTCACCCTGGACTTGCCTCACGGTATCAGAAAAATCTGATTTTTTTCATCCTGGACTTGACTCACAGCATCAAAAAAATCGGATTTTTTTCACCCTGGACTTGACTCACGGTATCAGAAAAATCTGATTTTTTTCACCCTGGACTTGACTCACGGTATCAGAAAAATCTGATTTTTTTCACCCTGGACTTGACTCACGGTATCAAAAAAATCGGATTTTTTTCACCCTGGACTTTACTCACGGTATCAGGAAAATCTGATTTTTTTCATCCTGGACTTTACTCACGGAATCAGGAAAATCTGATTTTTTTCATCCTGGACTTGACTCACGGCATCAGAAAAATCTGATTTTTTTCACCCAGGACTTGACTCGGGATCAAAAAATCTGATTTTTTTTCACCCTGGACTTGACTCACGGTATCAGAAAAATGGGATTTTTTTCACCCTGGACTTGACTCACGGTATCAGAAAAATCAGATTTTTTTCACACTGGACTTGACTCACGGCATCAGAAAAATCTGATTTTTTTCGCCCTGGACTTGACTCATGGGATCAAAAAAATCGGATTTTTTTCATCCTGGACTTGTCTCACAGTATCAGGAAAATCTGATTTTTTTCACCCTGGACTTGACTCACGGTATCAGAAAAATCTGATTTTTTTCACCCTGGACTTGACTCACGGGATCAGGAAAATCTGATTTTTTCACCCTGGACTTGACTCACGGGATCAAAAAAATCTGATCTTTTTCACCCTGGACTTGACTCACGGGATCAAAAAAATCTGATCTTTTTCACCCTGGACTTGACTCACGGGATCAAAAAAATCTGATCTTTTTCACCCTGGACTTGACTCACAGAATCAGGAAAATCTTATTTTTTTCACCCTGGACTTGACTCACGGTATCAGGAAAATGGGATTTTTTCACCCTGGACTGGACTCACGGGATCAGAAAAATCTGATCATTTTCACCCTGGACTTGACTCACGGGATCCAAAAAATCTGATTTTTTTCACCCTGGACTTTCCTCACGGTATCAGAAAAATCTGATTTTTTCACCCTGGACTTGACTCACAGCATCAAAAAAATCGGATTTTATTCACCCTGGACTTGACTCATGTTATCAGAAAAATCAGATTTTTTTCACACTGGACTTGACTCACGGCATCAGAAAAATCTGATTTTTTTCGCCCTGGACTTGACTCATGGGATCAAAAAAATCGGATTTTTTTCATCCTGGACTTGTCTCACAGTATCAGGAAAATCTGATTTTTTTCACCCTGGACTTGACTCACGGTATCAGAAAAATCTGATTTTTTTCACCCTGGACTTGACTCACGGGATCAGGAAAATCTGATTTTTTCACCCTGGACTTGACTCACGGGATCAAAAAAATCTGATCTTTTTCACCCTGGACTTGACTCACGGGATCAAAAAAATCTGATCTTTTTCACCCTGGACTTGACTCACGGGATCAAAAAAATCTGATCTTTTTCACCCTGGACTTGACTCACAGAATCAGGAAAATCTTATTTTTTTCACCCTGGACTTGACTCACGGTATCAGGAAAATGGGATTTTTTCACCCTGGACTGGACTCACGGGATCAGAAAAATCTGATCATTTTCACCCTGGACTTGACTCACGGGATCCAAAAAATCTGATTTTTTTCACCCTGGACTTTCCTCACGGTATCAGAAAAATCTGATTTTTTCACCCTGGACTTGACTCACAGCATCAAAAAAATCGGATTTTATTCACCCTGGACTTGACTCATGTTATCAGGAAAATCTGATTTTTTTCACCCTGGACTTTACTCACGGTATCCGGAAAATGGGATTTTTTTTCAAACTGGACTGGACTCACGGTATCAGAAAAATCTGAATTTTTTTCACCCTGGACTTGACTCACGGCATCAGGAAAATCTGATTTTTTTTCATCCTGGACTTTACTCACGGTATCAGCAAAATCTGATTTTTTTCATCCTGGACTTTACTCACGGTATCAGGAAAATGGAATTTTTTTCACCCTGGACTTGCCTCACGGGATCAGAAAAATCTGATCTTTTTCACCCTGGACTTGACTCACGGTATCAGAAAAATCTGATTTTTTTCACCCTGGACTTGACTCACAGCATCAAAAAAATCGGATTTTTTTCACCCTGGACTTGAATCACAGCATCAAAAAAATCGGATTTTTTTCACCCTGGACTTTACTCACGGTATCAGGAAAATCTGATTTTTTTCACCCTGGACTTGACTCATGGTATCAGGAAAATCTGATTATTTTCACCCTGGACTATACTCACGGTATGAGGAAATTTGATTTTTTTCACCATGGACTTGACTCACGGTATCAGAAAAATCAGATTTTTTTCACCCTGGACTTGACTCACGGCATCAGAAAAATCTGATTTTTTTAACCCTGGACTTGACTGGTGATCAAAAAAATCTGATTTTTTTCACCCAGCACTTGACTCACGGTATCAGAAAAATCTGATTTTTTTCACCCTGGACTTGACACACAGTATCAGGAAAATCTGATTTTTTTTCACCCTGGACTTGACTCACGGTATCAGGAAAATCTGATTTTTTTCATCCTGGACTTTACTCATGGTATCCGAAAAATCTAATTTTTTTTCACACTGGACTTGACTCACAGGATCACAAAAATGGGATTTTTTCACCCTTGACTTGACTCACGGTATCAGGAAAATCTGATTTTTTTCACCCTGGACTTGCCTCACGGTATCAGAAAAATCTGATTTTTTTCATCCTGGACTTGACTCACAGCATCAAAAAAATCGGATTTTTTTCACCCTGGACTTGACTCACGGGATCAGGAAAATCTGATTTTTTCACCCTGGACTTTACTCATGGTATCTGGAAAATCAGATTTTTTTCACCCTGGACTTGACTCACGGTATAAGGAAAATCTGGTTTTTTTCATCCTGGACTTTACTCATGGTATCAGGACAATCTGATTTTTTTCACCCTGGAGTTGACTCACGGTATCAGGAAAATCTGATTTTTTTCATCCTGGACTTTACTCACGGTATCAGGAAAATGGGATTTTTTTCACCCTGGACTTGCCTCACGGTATCAGAAAAATCTGATTTTTTTCACCCTGGACTTGACTCATGGTATCAGGAAAATCTGATTTTTTCCCCCTGGACTTGACTCACGGCATCAGAAAAATCTGATTTTTTTCACCCTGGACTTGACTCGTGATCAAAAAAATCGGATTTTTTTCACCCTGGACTTGACTCACGGGATGAAAAAATCTGATCTTTTTCACCCTGGACTTGACTCACGGGATCAAAAAAATCTGATCTTTTTCACCCTGGACTTGACTCACGGAATCAGGAAAATCTTATTTTTTTCACCCTGGACTTTACTCACGGTATCAGGAAAATGGGATTTTTTTCACCCTGGACTGGACTCACGGGATCAGAAAAATCTGATCATTTTCACCCTGGACTTGACTCACGGGATCCAAAAAATCTGATTTTTTTCACCCTGGACTTTCCTCACGGTATCAGAAAAATCTGATTTTTTCACCCTGGACTTGACTCACAGCATCAAAAAAATCGGATTTTATTCACCCTGGACTTGACTCATGTTATCAGGAAAATCTGATTTTTTTCACCCTGGACTTTACTCACGGTATCCGGAAAATGGGATTTTTTTTCAAACTGGACTGGACTCACGGTATCAGAAAAATCTGAATTTTTTTCACCCTGGACTTGACTCACGGCATCAGGAAAATCTGATTTTTTTTCATCCTGGACTTTACTCACGGTATCAGCAAAATCTGATTTTTTTCATCCTGGACTTTACTCACGGTATCAGTAAAATCTGATTTTTTTCACCCTGGACTTGACTCACGGTATCAGGAAAATCTGATTTTTTTCACCCTGGACTTGACTCATGGTATCAGGGAAATCTGATTATTTTCACCCTGGACTGTACTCACGGTATGAGGAAATTTGATTTTTTTCACCATGGACTTGACTCACGGTATCAGAAAAATCAGATTTTTTTCACCCTGGACTTGACTCACGGCATCAGAAAAATCTGATTTTTTTCACCCTGGACTTGACTGGTGATCAAAAAAATCTGATTTTTTTCACCCAGCACTTGACTCACGGTATCAGAAAAATCTGATTTTTTTCACCCTGGACTTGACACACAGTATCAGGAAAATCTGATTTTTTTCACCCTGGACTTGACTCACGGTATCAGGAAAATCTGATTTTTTTCATCCTGGACTTTACTCATGGTATCCGAAAAATCTGATTTTTTTTCACCCTGGACTTGACTCACAGGATCACAAAAATGGGATTTTTTCACCCTTGACTTGACTCACGGTATCAGGAAAATCTGATTTTTTTCACCCTGGACTTGCCTCACGGTATCAGAAAAATCTGATTTTTTTCATCCTGGACTTGACTCACAGCATCAAAAAAATCGGATTTTTTTCACCCTGGACTTGACTCACGGTATCAGAAAAATCTGATTTTTTTCACCCTGGACTTGACTCACGGTATCAGAAAAATCTGATTTTTTTCACCCTGGACTTGACTCACGGTATCAAAAAAATCGGATTTTTTTCACCCTGGACTTTACTCACAGTATCAGGAAAATCTGATTTTTTTCATCCTGGACTTTACTCACGGTATCAGAAAAATCTGATTTTTTTCACCCTGGACTTGACTCACGGGATCAGGAAAATCTGATTTTTTCACCCTGGACTTTACTCATGGTATCTGGAAAATCTGATTTTTTTCACCCTGGACTTTACTCACGGGATCACAAAAATGGGATTTTATCACCCTTGACTTGACTCACAGTATCAAGAAAATCTGATTTTTATCATCCTGGACATGACTCACGGTATCAGAAAAATCTGATTTTTTTCACCCTGGACTTGACTCACGGCATCAGAAAAATCTGATTTTTTTTCACCCTGGACTTTACTCACGGGATCACAAAAATGGGATTTTATCACCCTTGACTTGACTCACAGTATCAGGAAAATGGGATTTTTTTTCACCCTGGACTTGACTCACGGCATCAGAAAAATCTGATTTTTTTCACCCTGGACTTGACTCACGGTATCAGGAAAATCTGATTTTTTTCATCCTGGACTTTACTCATGGTATCCGAAAAATCTGATTTTTTTTCACCCTGGACTTGACTCACAGGATCACAAAAATGGGATTTTTTCACCCTTGACTTGACTCACGGTATCAGGAAAATCTGATTTTTTTCACCCTGGACTTGCCTCACGGTATCAGAAAAATCTGATTTTTTTCATCCTGGACTTGACTCACAGCATCAAAAAAATCGGATTTTTTTCACCCTGGATTTGACTCACGGTATCAGAAAAATCTGATTTTTTTCATCCTGGACTTTACTCACGGAATCAGGAAAATCTGATTTTTTTTCATCCTGGACTTGACTCACGGCATCAGAAAAATCTGATTTTTTTCACCCAGGACTTGACTCGGGATCAAAAAATCTGATTTTTTTCACCCTGGACTTGACTCACGGTATCAGAAAAATGGGATTTTTTTCACCCTGGACTTGACTCACGGTATCAGAAAAATCAGATTTTTTTGACCCTGGACTTGACTCACGGCATCAGAAAAATCTGATTTTTTTTCGCCCTGGACTTGACTCATGGGATCAAAAAAATCGGATTTTTTTCATCCTGGACTTGTCTCACGGTATCAGGAAAATCTGATTTTTTTCACCCTGGACTTGACTCACGGTATCAGAAAAATCTGATTTTTTTCACCCTGGACTTGACTCACGGGATCAGGAAAATCTGATTTTTTCACCCTGGACTTTACTCATGGTATCTGGAAAATCTGATTTTTTTCACCCTGGACTTTACTCACGGGATCACAAAAATGGGATTTTATCACCCTTGACTTGACTCACAGTATCAAGAAAATCTGATTTTTTTCATCCTGGACATGACTCATGGTATCGGAAAAATCTGATTTTTTTCACCCTGGACTTGACTCACAGCATCAAAAAAATCGGATTTTATTCACCCTGGACTTGACTCATGTTATCAGGAAAATCTGATTTTTTTCACCCTGGACTTTACTCACGGTATCCGGAAAATGGGATTTTTTTTCAAACTGGACTGGACTCACGGTATCAGAAAAATCTGAATTTTTTTCACCCTGGACTTGACTCACGGCATCAGGAAAATCTGATTTTTTTTCATCCTGGACTTTACTCACGGTATCAGCAAAATCTGATTTTTTTCATCCTGGACTTTACTCACGGTATCAGGAAAATGGAATTTTTTTCACCCTGGACTTGCCTCACGGGATCAGAAAAATCTGATCTTTTTCACCCTGGACTTGACTCACGGTATCAGAAAAATCTGATTTTTTTCACCCTGGACTTGACTCACAGCATCAAAAAAATCGGATTTTTTTCACCCTGGACTTGACTCACAGCATCAAAAAAATCGGATTTTTTTCACCCTGGACTTGAATCACAGCATCAAAAAAATCGGATTTTTTTCACCCTGGACTTTACTCACGGTATCAGGAAAATCTGATTTTTTTCACCCTGGACTTGACTCATGGTATCAGGAAAATCTGATTATTTTCACCCTGGACTATACTCACGGTATGAGGAAATTTGATTTTTTTCACCATGGACTTGACTCACGGTATCAGAAAAATCAGATTTTTTTCACCCTGGACTTGACTCACGGCATCAGAAAAATCTGATTTTTTTCACCCTGGACTTGACTGGTGATCAAAAAAATCTGATTTTTTTCACCCAGCACTTGACTCACGGTATCAGAAAAATCTGATTTTTTTCACCCTGGACTTGACACACAGTATCAGGAAAATCTGATTTTTTTTCACCCTGGACTTGACTCACGGTATCAGGAAAATCTGATTTTTTTCATCCTGGACTTTACTCATGGTATCCGAAAAATCTGATTTTTTTTCACACTGGACTTGACTCACAGGATCACAAAAATGGGATTTTTTCACCCTTGACTTGACTCACGGTATCAGGAAAATCTGATTTTTTTCACCCTGGACTTGCCTCACGGTATCAGAAAAATCTGATTTTTTTCACCCTGGACTTGACTCACGGTATCAGGAAAATCTGATTTTTTTCATCCTGGACTTTACTCATGGTATCCGAAAAATCTGATTTTTTTTCACCCTGGACTTGACTCACAGGATCACAAAAATGGGATTTTTTCACCCTTGACTTGACTCACGGTATCAGGAAAATCTGATTTTTTTCACCCTGGACTTGCCTCACGGTATCAGAAAAATCTGATTTTTTTCATCCTGGACTTGACTCACAGCATCAAAAAAATCGGATTTTTTTCACCCTGGATTTGACTCACGGTATCAGAAAAATCTGATTTTTTTCACCCTGGACTTGACTCACGGTATCAGAAAAATCTGATTTTTTTCACCCTGGACTTGACTCACGGTATCAAAAAAATCTGATTTTTTTCACCCTGGACTTTACTCACGGTATCAGGAAAATCTGATTTTTTTCATCCTGGACTTTACTCACGGAATCAGGAAAATCTGATTTTTTTTCATCCTGGACTTGACTCACGGCATCAGAAAAATCTGATTTTTTTCACCCAGGACTTGACTCGGGATCAAAAAATCTGATTTTTTTCACCCTGGACTTGACTCACGGTATCAGAAAAATGGGATTTTTTTCACCCTGGACTTGACTCACGGTATCAGAAAAATCAGATTTTTTTGACCCTGGACTTGACTCACGGCATCAGAAAAATCTGATTTTTTTTCGCCCTGGACTTGACTCATGGGATCAAAAAAATCGGATTTTTTTCATCCTGGACTTGTCTCACGGTATCAGGAAAATCTGATTTTTTTCACCCTGGACTTGACTCACGGTATCAGAAAAATCTGATTTTTTTTCACCCTGGACTTGACTCACGGGATCAGGAAAATCTGATTTTTTCACCCTGGACTTTACTCATGGTATCTGGAAAATCTGATTTTTTTCACCCTGGACTTTACTCACGGGATCACAAAAATGGGATTTTATCACCCTTGACTTGACTCACAGTATCAAGAAAATCTGATTTTTTTCATCCTGGACATGACTCATGGTATCGGAAAAATCTGATTTTTTTCACCCTGGACTTGACTCACAGCATCAAAAAAAATCGGATTTTATTCACCCTGGACTTGACTCATGTTATCAGGAAAATCTGATTTTTTTCACCCTGGACTTTACTCACGGTATCCGGAAAATGGGATTTTTTTTCAAACTGGACTGGACTCACGGTATCAGAAAAATCTGAATTTTTTTCACCCTGGACTTGACTCACGGCATCAGGAAAATCTGATTTTTTTTCATCCTGGACTTTACTCACGGTATCAGCAAAATCTGATTTTTTTCATCCTGGACTTTACTCACGGTATCAGGAAAATGGAATTTTTTTCACCCTGGACTTGCCTCACGGGATCAGAAAAATCTGATCTTTTTCACCCTGGACTTGACTCACGGTATCAGAAAAATCTGATTTTTTTCACCCTGGACTTGACTCACAGCATCAAAAAAATCGGATTTTTTTCACCCTGGACTTGACTCACAGCATCAAAAAAATCGGATTTTTTTCACCCTGGACTTGAATCACAGCATCAAAAAAATCGGATTTTTTTCACCCTGGACTTTACTCACGGTATCAGGAAAATCTGATTTTTTTCACCCTGGACTTGACTCATGGTATCAGGAAAATCTGATTATTTTCACCCTGGACTATACTCACGGTATGAGGAAATTTGATTTTTTTCACCATTGACTTGACTCACGGTATCAGAAAAATCAGATTTTTTTCACCCTGGACTTGACTCACGGCATCAGAAAAATCTGATTTTTTTCACCCTGGACTTGACTGGTGATCAAAAAAATCTGATTTTTTTCACCCAGCACTTGACTCACGGTATCAGAAAAATCTGATTTTTTTCACCCTGGACTTGACACACAGTATCAGGAAAATCTGATTTTTTTTCACCCTGGACTTGACTCACGGTATCAGGAAAATCTGATTTTTTTCATCCTGGACTTTACTCATGGTATCCGAAAAATCTGATTTTTTTTCACACTGGACTTGACTCACAGGATCACAAAAATGGGATTTTTTCACCCTTGACTTGACTCACGGTATCAGGAAAATCTGATTTTTTTCACCCTGGACTTGCCTCACGGTATCAGAAAAATCTGATTTTTTTCATCCTGGACTTGACTCACAGCATCAAAAAAATCGGATTTTTTTCACCCTGGACTTGACTCACGGGATCAGGAAAATCTGATTTTTTCACCCTGGACTTTACTCATGGTATCTGGAAAATCAGATTTTTTTCACCCTGGACTTGACTCACGGTATCAGGAAAATCTGGTTTTTTTCATCCTGGACTTTACTCATGGTATCAGGACAATCTGATTTTTTTCACCCTGGAGTTGACTCACGGTATCAGGAAAATCTGATTTTTTTCATCCTGGACTTTACTCACGGTATCAGGAAAATGGGATTTTTTTCACCCTGGACTTGCCTCACGGTATCAGAAAAATCTGATTTTTTTCACCCTGGACTTGACTCATGGTATCAGGAAAATCTGATTTTTTCCCCCTGGACTTGACTCACGGCATCAGAAAAATCTGATTTTTTTCACCCTGGACTTGACTCGTGATCAAAAAAATCGGATTTTTTTCACCCTGGACTTGACTCACGGGATCAAAAAAATCTGATCTTTTTCACCCTGGACTTGACTCACGGGATCAAAAAAATCTGATCTTTTTCACCCTGGACTTGACTCACGGAATCAGGAAAATCTTATTTTTTTCACCCTGGACTTTACTCACGGTATCAGGAAAATGGGATTTTTTTCACCCTGGAGTGGACTCACGGGATCAGAAAAATCTGATCATTTTCACCCTGGACTTGACTCACGGGATCCAAAAAATCTGATTTTTTTCACCCTGGACTTTCCTCACGGTATCAGAAAAATCTGATTTTTTCACCCTGGACTTGACTCACAGCATCAAAAAAATCGGATTTTATTCACCCTGGACTTGACTCATGTTATCAGGAAAATCTGATTTTTTTCACCCTGGACTTTACTCACGGTATCCGGAAAATGGGATTTTTTTTCAAACTGGACTGGACTCACGGTATCAGAAAAATCTGAATTTTTTTCACCCTGGACTTGACTCACGGCATCAGGAAAATCTGATTTTTTTTCATCCTGGACTTTACTCACGGTATCAGCAAAATCTGATTTTTTTCATCATGGACTTTACTCACGGTACCAGTAAAATCTGATTTTTTTCACCCTGGACTTGACTCACGGTATCAGGAAAATCTGATTTTTTTTCATCCTGGACTTTACTCACGGTATCAGGAAAATGGGATTTTTTTCACCCTGGACTTGCCTCACGGGATCAGAAAAATCTGATCTTTTTCACCCTGGACTTGACTCACGGTATCAGAAAAATCTGATTTTTTTCACCCTGGACTTGACTCACAGCATCAAAAAAATCGGATTTTTTTCACCCTGGACTTGAATCACAGCATCAAAAAAATCAGATTTTTTTCACCCTGGACTTTACTCACGGTATCAGGAAAATCTGATTTTTTTCACCCTGGACTTGACTCATGGTATCAGGAAAATCTGATTATTTTCACCCTGGACTGTACTCACGGTATGAGGAAATTTGATTTTTTTCACCATGGACTTGACTCACGGTATCAGAAAAATCAGATTTTTTTCACCCTGGACTTGACTCACGGCATCAGAAAAATCTGATTTTTTTCACCCTGGACTTGACTGGTGATCAAAAAAATCTGATTTTTTTCACCCAGCACTTGACTCACGGTATCAGAAAAATCTGATTTTTTTCACCCTGGACTTGACACACAGTATCAGGAAAATCTGATTTTTTTCACCCTGGACTTGACTCATGGTATCCGAAAAATCTGATTTTTTTTTCACCCTGGACTTGACTCACAGGATCACAAAAATGGGATTTTTTCACCCTTGACTTGACTCACGGTATAAGGAAAATCTGATTTTTTTCACCCTGGACTTGCCTCACGGTATCAGAAAAATCTGATTTTTTTCATCCTGGACTTGACTCACAGCATCAAAAAAATCGGATTTTTTTCACCCTGGACTTGACTCACGGTATCAGAAAAATCTGATTTTTTTCACCCTGGACTTGACTCACGGTATCAGAAAAATCTGATTTTTTTCACCCTGGACTTGACTCACGGTATCAAAAAAATCGGATTTTTTTCACCCTGGACTTTACTCACAGTATCAGGAAAATCTGATTTTTTTCATCCTGGACTTTACTCACGGTATCAGAAAAATCTGATTTTTTTCACCCTGGACTTGACTCACGGGATCAGGAAAATCTGATTTTTTCACCCTGGACTTTACTCATGGTATCTGGAAAATCTGATTTTTTTCACCCTGGACTTTACTCACGGGATCACAAAAATGGGATTTTATCACCCTTGACTTGACTCACAGTATCAAGAAAATCTGATTTTTATCATCCTGGACATGACTCACGGTATCAGAAAAATCTGATTTTTTTCACCCTGGACTTGACTCATGGCATCAGAAAAATCTGATTTTTTTTCACCCTGGACTTTACTCACGGGATCACAAAAATGGGATTTTATCACCCTTGACTTGACTCACAGTATCAGGAAAATGGGATTTTTTTTTACCCTGGACTTGACTCACGGCATCAGAAAAATCTGATTTTTTTCACCCTGGACTTGACTCACGGTATCAGGAAAATCTGATTTTTTTCATCCTGGACTTTACTCATGGTATCCGAAAAATCTGATTTTTTTTCACCCTGGACTTGACTCACAGGATCACAAAAATGGGATTTTTTCACCCTTGACTTGACTCACGGTATCAGGAAAATCTGATTTTTTTCACCCTGGACTTGCCTCATGGTATCAGAAAAATCTGATTTTTTTCATCCTGGACTTGACTCACAGCATCAAAAAAATCGGATTTTTTTCACCCTGGATTTGACTCACGGTATCAGAAAAATCTGATTTTTTTCACCCTGGACTTGACTCACGGTATCAGAAAAATCTGATTTTTTTCACCCAGGACTTGACTCGGGATCAAAAAATCTGATTTTTTTCACCCTGGACTTGACTCACGGTATCAGAAAAATCTGATTTTTTTTCGCCCTGGACTTGACTCATGGGATCAAAAAAATCGGATTTTTTTTCGCCCTGGACTTGACTCATGGGATCAAAAAAATCGGATTTTTTTCATCCTGGACTTGTCTCACGGTATCAGGAAAATCTGATTTTTTTCACCCTGGACTTGACTCATGGTATCGGAAAAATCTGATTTTTTTCACCCTGGACTTGACTCACAGCATCAGAAAAATCTGATTTTTTTTTCACCCTGGACTTTACTCACGGGATCACAAAAATGGGATTTTATCACCCTTGACTTGACTCACAGTATCAGGAAAATGGGATTTTTTTTCACCCTGGACTTGACTCACGGCATCAGAAAAATCTGATTTTTTTCACCCTGGACTTGTCTCACGGGATCAAAAAATTTGATTTTTTTCACCCTGGATTTGACTCAAGGTATCAGGAACATCTGATTTTTTTCATCCTGGACTTTACTCACGGTATCTGGAAAATCTGATTTTTTTCACCCTGGACTTGGCTCACGGTATCAGGAAAATCTGGTTTTTTTCATCCTGGACTTTACTCATGGTATCAGGAAAATCTGATTTTTTTCACCCTGGACTTGCATCACGGTATCAGAAAAATCTGATTTTTTCACCCTGGACTTGACTCACAGCATCAAAAAAATCGGATTTTTTTCACCCTGGACTTGCCTCACGGTATCAGAAAAATCTGATTTTTTTCACCCTGGACTTGACTCATGGTATCAGGAAAATCTGATTTTTTCCCCCTGGACTTGACTCACGGCATCAGAAAAATCTGATTTTTTTCACCCTGGACTTGACTCGTGATCAAAAAAATCGGATTTTTTTCACCCTGGACTTGACTCACGGGATCAAAAAAATCTGATCTTTTTCACCCTGGACTTGACTCACGGGATCAAAAAAATCTGATCTTTTTCACCCTGGACTTGACTCACGGAATCAGGAAAATCTTATTTTTTTCACCCTGGACTTTACTCACGGTATCAGGAAAATGGGATTTTTTTCACCCTGGACTGGACTCACGGGATCAGAAAAATCTGATCATTTTCACCCTGGACTTGACTCACGGGATCCAAAAAATCTGATTTTTTTCACCCTGGACTTTCCTCACGGTATCAGAAAAATCTGATTTTTTCACCCTGGACTTGACTCACAGCATCAAAAAAATCGGATTTTATTCACCCTGGACTTGACTCATGTTATCAGGAAAATCTGATTTTTTTCACCCTGGACTTTACTCACGGTATCCGGAAAATGGGATTTTTTTTCAAACTGGACTGGACTCACGGTATCAGAAAAATCTGATTTTTTTTCACCCTGGACTTGACTCACGGCATCAGGAAAATCTGATTTTTTTTCATCCTGGACTTTACTCACGGTATCAGCAAAATCTGATTTTTTTCATCCTGGACTTTACTCACGGTATCAGTAAAATCTGATTTTTTTCACCCTGGACTTGACTCACGGTATCAGGAAAATCTGATTTTTTTTCATCCTGGACTTGACTCACGGTATCAGAAAAATCTGATTTTTTTCACCCTGGACTTGACTCACAGCATCAAAAAAATCGGATTTTTTTCACCCTGGACTTGAATCACAGCATCAAAAAAATCAGATTTTTTTCACCCTGGACTTTACTCACGGTATCAGGAAAATCTGATTTTTTTCACCCTGGACTTGACTCATGGTATCAGGAAAATCTGATTATTTTCACCCTGGACTGTACTCACGGTATGAGGAAATTTGATTTTTTTCACCATGGACTTGACTCACGGTATCAGAAAAATCAGATTTTTTTCACCCTGGACTTGACTCACGGCATCAGAAAAATCTGATTTTTTTCACCCTGGACTTGACTGGTGATCAAAAAAATCTGATTTTTTTCACCCAGCACTTGACTCACGGTATCAGAAAAATCTGATTTTTTTCACCCTGGACTTGACACACAGTATCAGGAAAATCTGATTTTTTTCACCCTGGACTTGACTCATGGTATCCGAAAAATCTGATTTTTTTTTCACCCTGGACTTGACTCACAGGATCACAAAAATGGGATTTTTTCACCCTTGACTTGACTCACGGTATAAGGAAAATCTGATTTTTTTCACCCTGGACTTGCCTCACGGTATCAGAAAAATCTGATTTTTTTCATCCTGGACTTGACTCACAGCATCAAAAAAATCGGATTTTTTTCACCCTGGACTTGACTCACGGTATCAGAAAAATCTGATTTTTTTCACCCTGGACTTGACTCACGGTATCAGAAAAATCTGATTTTTTTCACCCTGGACTTGACTCACGGTATCAAAAAAATCGGATTTTTTTCACCCTGGACTTTACTCACAGTATCAGGAAAATCTGATTTTTTTCATCCTGGACTTTACTCACGGTATCAGAAAAATCTGATTTTTTTCACCCTGGACTTGACTCACGGGATCAGGAAAATCTGATTTTTTCACCCTGGACTTTACTCATGGTATCTGGAAAATCTGATTTTTTTCACCCTGGACTTTACTCACGGGATCACAAAAATGGGATTTTATCACCCTTGACTTGACTCACAGTATCAAGAAAATCTGATTTTTATCATCCTGGACATGACTCACGGTATCAGAAAAATCTGATTTTTTTCACCCTGGACTTGACTCATGGCATCAGAAAAATCTGATTTTTTTTCACCCTGGACTTTACTCACGGGATCACAAAAATGGGATTTTATCACCCTTGACTTGACTCACAGTATCAGGAAAATGGGATTTTTCTTCACCCTGGACTTGACTCACGGCATCAGAAAAATCTGATTTTTTTCACCCTGGACTTGACTCACGGTATCAGGAAAATCTGATTTTTTTCATCCTGGACTTTACTCACGGTATCAGGAAAATGGGATTTTTTTCACCCTGGACTTGCCTCACGGGATCAGAAAAATCTGATCTTTTTCACCCTGGACTTGACTCACGGTATCAGAAAAATCTGATTTTTTTCACCCTGGACTTGACTCACAGCATCAAAAAAATCGGATTTTTTTCACCCTGGACTTGAATCACAGCATCAAAAAAATCAGATTTTTTTCACCCTGGACTTTACTCACGGTATCAGGAAAATCTGATTTTTTTCACCCTGGACTTGACTCATGGTATCAGGAAAATCTGATTATTTTCACCCTGGACTGTACTCACGGTATGAGGAAATTTGATTTTTTTCACCATGGACTTGACTCACGGTATCAGAAAAATCAGATTTTTTTCACCCTGGACTTGACTCACGGCATCAGAAAAATCTGATTTTTTTCACCCTGGACTTGACTGGTGATCAAAAAAATCTGATTTTTTTCACCCAGCACTTGACTCACGGTATCAGAAAAATCTGATTTTTTTCACCCTGGACTTGACACACAGTATCAGGAAAATCTGATTTTTTTCACCCTGGACTTGACTCATGGTATCCGAAAAATCTGATTTTTTTTTCACCCTGGACTTGACTCACAGGATCACAAAAATGGGATTTTTTCACCCTTGACTTGACTCACGGTATAAGGAAAATCTGATTTTTTTCACCCTGGACTTGCCTCACGGTATCAGAAAAATCTGATTTTTTTCATCCTGGACTTGACTCACAGCATCAAAAAAATCGGATTTTTTTCACCCTGGACTTGACTCACGGTATCAGAAAAATCTGATTTTTTTCACCCTGGACTTGACTCACGGTATCAGAAAAATCTGATTTTTTTCACCCTGGACTTGACTCACGGTATCAAAAAAATCGGATTTTTTTCACCCTGGACTTTACTCACAGTATCAGGAAAATCTGATTTTTTTCATCCTGGACTTTACTCACGGTATCAGAAAAATCTGATTTTTTTCACCCTGGACTTGACTCACGGGATCAGGAAAATCTGATTTTTTCACCCTGGACTTTACTCATGGTATCCGAAAAATCTGATTTTTTTTCACACTGGACTTGACTCACAGGATCACAAAAATGGGATTTTTTCACCCTTGACTTGACTCACGGTATCAGGAAAATCTGATTTTTTTCACCCTGGACTTGCCTCACGGTATCAGAAAAATCTGATTTTTTTCACCCTGGACTTGACTCACGGTATCAGGAAAATCTGATTTTTTTCATCCTGGACTTTACTCATGGTATCCGAAAAATCTGATTTTTTTTCACCCTGGACTTGACTCACAGGATCACAAAAATGGGATTTTTTCACCCTTGACTTGACTCACGGTATCAGGAAAATCTGATTTTTTTCACCCTGGACTTGCCTCACGGTATCAGAAAAATCTGATTTTTTTCATCCTGGACTTGACTCACAGCATCAAAAAAATCGGATTTTTTTCACCCTGGATTTGACTCACGGTATCAGAAAAATCTGATTTTTTTCACCCTGGACTTGACTCACGGTATCAGAAAAATCTGATTTTTTTCACCCTGGACTTGACTCACGGTATCAAAAAAATCTGATTTTTTTCACCCTGGACTTTACTCACGGTATCAGGAAAATCTGATTTTTTTCATCCTGGACTTTACTCACGGAATCAGGAAAATCTGATTTTTTTTCATCCTGGACTTGACTCACGGCATCAGAAAAATCTGATTTTTTTCACCCAGGACTTGACTCGGGATCAAAAAATCTGATTTTTTTCACCCTGGACTTGACTCACGGTATCAGAAAAATGGGATTTTTTTCACCCTGGACTTGACTCACGGTATCAGAAAAATCAGATTTTTTTGACCCTGGACTTGACTCACGGCATCAGAAAAATCTGATTTTTTTTCGCCCTGGACTTGACTCATGGGATCAAAAAAATCGGATTTTTTTCATCCTGGACTTGTCTCACGGTATCAGGAAAATCTGATTTTTTTCACCCTGGACTTGACTCACGGTATCAGAAAAATCTGATTTTTTTTCACCCTGGACTTGACTCACGGGATCAGGAAAATCTGATTTTTTCACCCTGGACTTTACTCATGGTATCTGGAAAATCTGATTTTTTTCACCCTGGACTTTACTCACGGGATCACAAAAATGGGATTTTATCACCCTTGACTTGACTCACAGTATCAAGAAAATCTGATTTTTTTCATCCTGGACATGACTCATGGTATCGGAAAAATCTGATTTTTTTCACCCTGGACTTGACTCACAGCATCAAAAAAATCGGATTTTATTCACCCTGGACTTGACTCATGTTATCAGGAAAATCTGATTTTTTTCACCCTGGACTTTACTCACGGTATCCGGAAAATGGGATTTTTTTTCAAACTGGACTGGACTCACGGTATCAGAAAAATCTGAATTTTTTTCACCCTGGACTTGACTCACGGCATCAGGAAAATCTGATTTTTTTTCATCCTGGACTTTACTCACGGTATCAGCAAAATCTGATTTTTTTCATCCTGGACTTTACTCACGGTATCAGGAAAATGGAATTTTTTTCACCCTGGACTTGCCTCACGGGATCAGAAAAATCTGATCTTTTTCACCCTGGACTTGACTCACGGTATCAGAAAAATCTGATTTTTTTCACCCTGGACTTGACTCACAGCATCAAAAAAATCGGATTTTTTTCACCCTGGACTTGACTCACAGCATCAAAAAAATCGGATTTTTTTCACCCTGGACTTGAATCACAGCATCAAAAAAATCGGATTTTTTTCACCCTGGACTTTACTCACGGTATCAGGAAAATCTGATTTTTTTCACCCTGGACTTGACTCATGGTATCAGGAAAATCTGATTATTTTCACCCTGGACTATACTCACGGTATGAGGAAATTTGATTTTTTTCACCATTGACTTGACTCACGGTATCAGAAAAATCAGATTTTTTTCACCCTGGACTTGACTCACGGCATCAGAAAAATCTGATTTTTTTCACCCTGGACTTGACTGGTGATCAAAAAAATCTGATTTTTTTCACCCAGCACTTGACTCACGGTATCAGAAAAATCTGATTTTTTTCACCCTGGACTTGACACACAGTATCAGGAAAATCTGATTTTTTTTCACCCTGGACTTGACTCACGGTATCAGGAAAATCTGATTTTTTTCATCCTGGACTTTACTCATGGTATCCGAAAAATCTGATTTTTTTTCACACTGGACTTGACTCACAGGATCACAAAAATGGGATTTTTTCACCCTTGACTTGACTCACGGTATCAGGAAAATCTGATTTTTTTCACCCTGGACTTGCCTCACGGTATCAGAAAAATCTGATTTTTTTCATCCTGGACTTGACTCACAGCATCAAAAAAATCGGATTTTTTTCACCCTGGACTTGACTCACGGGATCAGGAAAATCTGATTTTTTCACCCTGGACTTTACTCATGGTATCTGGAAAATCAGATTTTTTTCACCCTGGACTTGACTCACGGTATCAGGAAAATCTGGTTTTTTTCATCCTGGACTTTACTCATGGTATCAGGACAATCTGATTTTTTTCACCCTGGAGTTGACTCACGGTATCAGGAAAATCTGATTTTTTTCATCCTGGACTTTACTCACGGTATCAGGAAAATGGGATTTTTTTCACCCTGGACTTGCCTCACGGTATCAGAAAAATCTGATTTTTTTCACCCTGGACTTGACTCATGGTATCAGGAAAATCTGATTTTTTCCCCCTGGACTTGACTCACGGCATCAGAAAAATCTGATTTTTTTCACCCTGGACTTGACTCGTGATCAAAAAAATCGGATTTTTTTCACCCTGGACTTGACTCACGGGATCAAAAAAATTTGATCTTTTTCACCCTGGACTTGACTCACGGGATCAAAAAAATCTGATCTTTTTCACCCTGGACTTGACTCACGGAATCAGGAAAATCTTATTTTTTTCACCCTGGACTTTACTCACGGTATCAGGAAAATGGGATTTTTTTCACCCTGGAGTGGACTCACGGGATCAGAAAAATCTGATCATTTTCACCCTGGACTTGACTCACGGGATCCAAAAAATCTGATTTTTTTCACCCTGGACTTTCCTCACGGTATCAGAAAAATCTGATTTTTTCACCCTGGACTTGACTCACAGCATCAAAAAAATCGGATTTTATTCACCCTGGACTTGACTCATGTTATCAGGAAAATCTGATTTTTTTCACCCTGGACTTTACTCACGGTATCCGGAAAATGGGATTTTTTTTCAAACTGGACTGGACTCACGGTATCAGAAAAATCTGAATTTTTTTCACCCTGGACTTGACTCACGGCATCAGGAAAATCTGATTTTTTTTCATCCTGGACTTTACTCACGGTATCAGCAAAATCTGATTTTTTTCATCATGGACTTTACTCACGGTATCAGTAAAATCTGATTTTTTTCACCCTGGACTTGACTCACGGTATCAGGAAAATCTGATTTTTTTTCATCCTGGACTTTACTCACGGTATCAGGAAAATGGGATTTTTTTCACCCTGGACTTGCCTCACGGGATCAGAAAAATCTGATCTTTTTCACCCTGGACTTGACTCACGGTATCAGAAAAATCTGATTTTTTTCACCCTGGACTTGACTCACAGCATCAAAAAAATCGGATTTTTTTCACCCTGGACTTGAATCACAGCATCAAAAAAATCAGATTTTTTTCACCCTGGACTTTACTCACGGTATCAGGAAAATCTGATTTTTTTCACCCTGGACTTGACTCATGGTATCAGGAAAATCTGATTATTTTCACCCTGGACTGTACTCACGGTATGAGGAAATTTGATTTTTTTCACCATGGACTTGACTCACGGTATCAGAAAAATCAGATTTTTTTCACCCTGGACTTGACTCACGGCATCAGAAAAATCTGATTTTTTTCACCCTGGACTTGACTGGTGATCAAAAAAATCTGATTTTTTTCACCCAGCACTTGACTCACGGTATCAGAAAAATCTGATTTTTTTCACCCTGGACTTGACACACAGTATCAGGAAAATCTGATTTTTTTCACCCTGGACTTGACTCATGGTATCCGAAAAATCTGATTTTTTTTTCACCCTGGACTTGACTCACAGGATCACAAAAATGGGATTTTTTCACCCTTGACTTGACTCACGGTATAAGGAAAATCTGATTTTTTTCACCCTGGACTTGCCTCACGGTATCAGAAAAATCTGATTTTTTTCATCCTGGACTTGACTCACAGCATCAAAAAAATCGGATTTTTTTCACCCTGGACTTGACTCACGGTATCAGAAAAATCTGATTTTTTTCACCCTGGACTTGACTCACGGTATCAGAAAAATCTGATTTTTTTCACCCTGGACTTGACTCACGGTATCAAAAAAATCGGATTTTTTTCACCCTGGACTTTACTCACAGTATCAGGAAAATCTGATTTTTTTCATCCTGGACTTTACTCACGGTATCAGAAAAATCTGATTTTTTTCACCCTGGACTTGACTCACGGGATCAGGAAAATCTGATTTTTTCACCCTGGACTTTACTCATGGTATCTGGAAAATCTGATTTTTTTCACCCTGGACTTTACTCACGGGATCACAAAAATGGGATTTTATCACCCTTGACTTGACTCACAGTATCAAGAAAATCTGATGTTTATCATCCTGGACATGACTCACGGTATCAGAAAAATCTGATTTTTTTCACCCTGGACTTGACTCATGGCATCAGAAAAATCTGATTTTTTTTCACCCTGGACTTTACTCACGGGATCACAAAAATGGGATTTTATCACCCTTGACTTGACTCACAGTATCAGGAAAATGGGATTTTTTTTCACCCTGGACTTGACTCACGGCATCAGAAAAATCTGATTTTTTTCACCCTGGACTTGACTCACGGTATCAGGAAAATCTGATTTTTTTCATCCTGGACTTTACTCATGGTATCCGAAAAATCTGATTTTTTTTCACCCTGGACTTGACTCACAGGATCACAAAAATGGGATTTTTTCACCCTTGACTTGACTCACGGTATCAGGAAAATCTGATTTTTTTCACCCTGGACTTGCCTCATGGTATCAGAAAAATCTGATTTTTTTCATCCTGGACTTGACTCACAGCATCAAAAAAATCGGATTTTTTTCACCCTGGATTTGACTCACGGTATCAGAAAAATCTGATTTTTTTCACCCTGGACTTGACTCACGGTATCAGAAAAATCTGATTTTTTTCACCCAGGACTTGACTCGGGATCAAAAAATCTGATTTTTTTCACCCTGGACTTGACTCACGGTATCAGAAAAATCTGATTTTTTTTCGCCCTGGACTTGACTCATGGGATCAAAAAAATCGGATTTTTTTTCGCCCTGGACTTGACTCATGGGATCAAAAAAATCGGATTTTTTTCATCCTGGACTTGTCTCACGGTATCAGGAAAATCTGATTTTTTTCACCCTGGACTTGACTCATGGTATCGGAAAAATCTGATTTTTTTCACCCTGGACTTGACTCACAGCATCAGAAAAATCTGATTTTTTTTTCACCCTGGACTTTACTCACGGGATCACAAAAATGGGATTTTATCACCCTTGACTTGACTCACAGTATCAGGAAAATGGGATTTTTTTTCACCCTGGACTTGACTCACGGCATCAGAAAAATCTGATTTTTTTCACCCTGGACTTGTCTCACGGGATCAAAAAATTTGATTTTTTTCACCCTGGATTTGACTCAAGGTATCAGGAACATCTGATTTTTTTCATCCTGGACTTTACTCACGGTATCTGGAAAATCTGATTTTTTTCACCCTGGACTTGGCTCACGGTATCAGGAAAATCTGGTTTTTTTCATCCTGGACTTTACTCATGGTATCAGGAAAATCTGATTTTTTTCACCCTGGACTTGCATCACGGTATCAGAAAAATCTGATTTTTTCACCCTGGACTTGACTCACAGCATCAAAAAAATCGGATTTTTTTCACCCTGGACTTGCCTCACGGTATCAGAAAAATCTGATTTTTTTCACCCTGGACTTGACTCATGGTATCAGGAAAATCTGATTTTTTCCCCCTGGACTTGACTCACGGCATCAGAAAAATCTGATTTTTTTCACCCTGGACTTGACTCGTGATCAAAAAAATCGGATTTTTTTCACCCTGGACTTGACTCACGGGATCAAAAAAATCTGATCTTTTTCACCCTGGACTTGACTCACGGGATCAAAAAAATCTGATCTTTTTCACCCTGGACTTGACTCACGGAATCAGGAAAATCTTATTTTTTTCACCCTGGACTTTACTCACGGTATCAGGAAAATGGGATTTTTTTCACCCTGGACTGGACTCACGGGATCAGAAAAATCTGATCATTTTCACCCTGGACTTGACTCACGGGATCCAAAAAATCTGATTTTTTTCACCCTGGACTTTCCTCACGGTATCAGAAAAATCTGATTTTTTCACCCTGGACTTGACTCACAGCATCAAAAAAATCGGATTTTATTCACCCTGGACTTGACTCATGTTATCAGGAAAATCTGATTTTTTTCACCCTGGACTTTACTCACGGTATCCGGAAAATGGGATTTTTTTTCAAACTGGACTGGACTCACGGTATCAGAAAAATCTGATTTTTTTTCACCCTGGACTTGACTCACGGCATCAGGAAAATCTGATTTTTTTTCATCCTGGACTTTACTCACGGTATCAGCAAAATCTGATTTTTTTCATCCTGGACTTTACTCACGGTATCAGTAAAATCTGATTTTTTTCACCCTGGACTTGACTCACGGTATCAGGAAAATCTGATTTTTTTTCATCCTGGACTTGACTCACGGTATCAGAAAAATCTGATTTTTTTCACCCTGGACTTGACTCACAGCATCAAAAAAATCGGATTTTTTTCACCCTGGACTTGAATCACAGCATCAAAAAAATCAGATTTTTTTCACCCTGGACTTTACTCACGGTATCAGGAAAATCTGATTTTTTTCACCCTGGACTTGACTCATGGTATCAGGAAAATCTGATTATTTTCACCCTGGACTGTACTCACGGTATGAGGAAATTTGATTTTTTTCACCATGGACTTGACTCACGGTATCAGAAAAATCAGATTTTTTTCACCCTGGACTTGACTCACGGCATCAGAAAAATCTGATTTTTTTCACCCTGGACTTGACTGGTGATCAAAAAAATCTGATTTTTTTCACCCAGCACTTGACTCACGGTATCAGAAAAATCTGATTTTTTTCACCCTGGACTTGACACACAGTATCAGGAAAATCTGATTTTTTTCACCCTGGACTTGACTCATGGTATCCGAAAAATCTGATTTTTTTTTCACCCTGGACTTGACTCACAGGATCACAAAAATGGGATTTTTTCACCCTTGACTTGACTCACGGTATAAGGAAAATCTGATTTTTTTCACCCTGGACTTGCCTCACGGTATCAGAAAAATCTGATTTTTTTCATCCTGGACTTGACTCACAGCATCAAAAAAATCGGATTTTTTTCACCCTGGACTTGACTCACGGTATCAGAAAAATCTGATTTTTTTCACCCTGGACTTGACTCACGGTATCAGAAAAATCTGATTTTTTTCACCCTGGACTTGACTCACGGTATCAAAAAAATCGGATTTTTTTCACCCTGGACTTTACTCACAGTATCAGGAAAATCTGATTTTTTT
This sequence comes from Bradypodion pumilum, assembly GCA_035047305.1. Taxonomy (NCBI): domain Eukaryota; kingdom Metazoa; phylum Chordata; class Lepidosauria; order Squamata; family Chamaeleonidae; genus Bradypodion; species Bradypodion pumilum. The sequence goes on along the minus strand of JAWDJD010000005.1, from coordinate 165,340,781 downwards.
CATCCTGGACTTTACTCACGGTATCAGAAAAATCTGATTTTTTTCACCCTGGACTTGACTCACGGGATCAGGAAAATCTGATTTTTTCACCCTGGACTTTACTCATGGTATCTGGAAAATCTGATTTTTTTCACCCTGGACTTTACTCACGGGATCACAAAAATGGGATTTTATCACCCTTGACTTGACTCACAGTATCAAGAAAATCTGATTTTTATCATCCTGGACATGACTCACGGTATCAGAAAAATCTGATTTTTTTCACCCTGGACTTGACTCATGGCATCAGAAAAATCTGATTTTTTTTCACCCTGGACTTTACTCACGGGATCACAAAAATGGGATTTTATCACCCTTGACTTGACTCACAGTATCAGGAAAATGGGATTTTTCTTCACCCTGGACTTGACTCACGGCATCAGAAAAATCTGATTTTTTTCACCCTGGACTTGACTCACGGTATCAGGAAAATCTGATTTTTTTCATCCTGGACTTTACTCACGGTATCAGGAAAATGGGATTTTTTTCACCCTGGACTTGCCTCACGGGATCAGAAAAATCTGATCTTTTTCACCCTGGACTTGACTCACGGTATCAGAAAAATCTGATTTTTTTCACCCTGGACTTGACTCACAGCATCAAAAAAATCGGATTTTTTTCACCCTGGACTTGAATCACAGCATCAAAAAAATCAGATTTTTTTCACCCTGGACTTTACTCACGGTATCAGGAAAATCTGATTTTTTTCACCCTGGACTTGACTCATGGTATCAGGAAAATCTGATTATTTTCACCCTGGACTGTACTCACGGTATGAGGAAATTTGATTTTTTTCACCATGGACTTGACTCACGGTATCAGAAAAATCAGATTTTTTTCACCCTGGACTTGACTCACGGCATCAGAAAAATCTGATTTTTTTCACCCTGGACTTGACTGGTGATCAAAAAAATCTGATTTTTTTCACCCAGCACTTGACTCACGGTATCAGAAAAATCTGATTTTTTTCACCCTGGACTTGACACACAGTATCAGGAAAATCTGATTTTTTTCACCCTGGACTTGACTCATGGTATCCGAAAAATCTGATTTTTTTTTCACCCTGGACTTGACTCACAGGATCACAAAAATGGGATTTTTTCACCCTTGACTTGACTCACGGTATAAGGAAAATCTGATTTTTTTCACCCTGGACTTGCCTCACGGTATCAGAAAAATCTGATTTTTTTCATCCTGGACTTGACTCACAGCATCAAAAAAATCGGATTTTTTTCACCCTGGACTTGACTCACGGTATCAGAAAAATCTGATTTTTTTCACCCTGGACTTGACTCACGGTATCAGAAAAATCTGATTTTTTTCACCCTGGACTTGACTCACGGTATCAAAAAAATCGGATTTTTTTCACCCTGGACTTTACTCACAGTATCAGGAAAATCTGATTTTTTTCATCCTGGACTTTACTCACGGTATCAGAAAAATCTGATTTTTTTCACCCTGGACTTGACTCACGGGATCAGGAAAATCTGATTTTTTCACCCTGGACTTTACTCATGGTATCTGGAAAATCTGATTTTTTTCACCCTGGACTTTACTCACGGGATCACAAAAATGGGATTTTATCACCCTTGACTTGACTCACAGTATCAAGAAAATCTGATTTTTATCATCCTGGACATGACTCACGGTATCAGAAAAATCTGATTTTTTTCACCCTGGACTTGACTCATGGCATCAGAAAAATCTGATTTTTTTTCACCCTGGACTTTACTCACGGGATCACAAAAATGGGATTTTATCACCCTTGACTTGACTCACAGTATCAGGAAAATGGGATTTTTTTTCACCCTGGACTTGACTCACGGCATCAGAAAAATCTGATTTTTTTCACCCTGGACTTGACTCACGGTATCAGGAAAATCTGATTTTTTTCATCCTGGACTTTACTCATGGTATCCGAAAAATCTGATTTTTTTTCACCCTGGACTTGACTCACAGGATCACAAAAATGGGATTTTTTCACCCTTGACTTGACTCACGGTATCAGGAAAATCTGATTTTTTTCACCCTGGACTTGCCTCATGGTATCAGAAAAATCTGATTTTTTTCATCCTGGACTTGACTCACAGCATCAAAAAAATCGGATTTTTTTCACCCTGGATTTGACTCACGGTATCAGAAAAATCTGATTTTTTTCACCCTGGACTTGACTCACGGTATCAGAAAAATCTGATTTTTTTCACCCTGGACTTGACTCACGGTATCAAAAAAATCTGATTTTTTTCACCCTGGACTTTACTCACGGTATCAGGAAAATCTGATTTTTTTCATCCTGGACTTTACTCACGGAATCAGGAAAATCTGATTTTTTTTCATCCTGGACTTGACTCACGGCATCAGAAAAATCTGATTTTTTTCACCCAGGACTTGACTCGGGATCAAAAAATCTGATTTTTTTCACCCTGGACTTGACTCACGGTATCAGAAAAATCTGATTTTTTTTCGCCCTGGACTTGACTCATGGGATCAAAAAAATCGGATTTTTTTTCGCCCTGGACTTGACTCATGGGATCAAAAAAATCGGATTTTTTTCATCCTGGACTTGTCTCACGGTATCAGGAAAATCTGATTTTTTTCACCCTGGACTTGACTCACGGTATCAGAAAAATCTGATTTTTTTCACCCTGGACTTGACTCATGGTATCGGAAAAATCTGATTTTTTTCACCCTGGACTTGACTCACAGCATCAGAAAAATCTGATTTTTTTTTCACCCTGGACTTTACTCACGGGATCACAAAAATGGGATTTTATCACCCTTGACTTGACTCACAGTATCAGGAAAATGGGATTTTTTTTCACCCTGGACTTGACTCACGGCATCAGAAAAATCTGATTTTTTTCACCCTGGACTTGTCTCACGGGATCAAAAAATTTGATTTTTTTCACCCTGGATTTGACTCAAGGTATCAGGAACATCTGATTTTTTTCATCCTGGACTTTACTCACGGTATCTGGAAAATCTGATTTTTTTCACCCTGGACTTGGCTCACGGTATCAGGAAAATCTGGTTTTTTTCATCCTGGACTTTACTCATGGTATCAGGAAAATCTGATTTTTTTCACCCTGGACTTGCATCACGGTATCAGAAAAATCTGATTTTTTCACCCTGGACTTGACTCACAGCATCAAAAAAATCGGATTTTTTTCACCCTGGACTTGCCTCACGGTATCAGAAAAATCTGATTTTTTTCACCCTGGACTTGACTCATGGTATCAGGAAAATCTGATTTTTTCCCCCTGGACTTGACTCACGGCATCAGAAAAATCTGATTTTTTTCACCCTGGACTTGACTCGTGATCAAAAAAATCGGATTTTTTTCACCCTGGACTTGACTCACGGGATCAAAAAAATCTGATCTTTTTCACCCTGGACTTGACTCACGGGATAAAAAAAATCTGATCTTTTTCACCCTGGACTTGACTCACGGAATCAGGAAAATCTTATTTTTTTCACCCTGGACTTTACTCACGGTATCAGGAAAATGGGATTTTTTTCACCCTGGACTGGACTCACGGGATCAGAAAAATCTGATCATTTTCACCCTGGACTTGACTCACGGGATCCAAAAAATCTGATTTTTTTCACCCTGGACTTTCCTCACGGTATCAGAAAAATCTGATTTTTTCACCCTGGACTTGACTCACAGCATCAAAAAAATCGGATTTTATTCACCCTGGACTTGACTCATGTTATCAGGAAAATCTGATTTTTTTCACCCTGGACTTTACTCACGGTATCCGGAAAATGGGATTTTTTTTCAAACTGGACTGGACTCACGGTATCAGAAAAATCTGAATTTTTTTCACCCTGGACTTGACTCACGGCATCAGGAAAATCTGATTTTTTTTCATCCTGGACTTTACTCACGGTATCAGCAAAATCTGATTTTTTTCATCATGGACTTTACTCACGGTATCAGTAAAATCTGATTTTTTTCACCCTGGACTTGACTCACGGTATCAGGAAAATCTGATTTTTTTTCATCCTGGACTTTACTCACGGTATCAGGAAAATGGGATTTTTTTCACCCTGGACTTGCCTCACGGGATCAGAAAAATCTGATCTTTTTCACCCTGGACTTGACTCACGGTATCAGAAAAATCTGATTTTTTTCACCCTGGACTTGACTCACAGCATCAAAAAAATCGGATTTTTTTCACCCTGGACTTGAATCACAGCATCAAAAAAATCAGATTTTTTTCACCCTGGCCTTTACTCACGGTATCAGGAAAATCTGATTTTTTTCACCCTGGACTTGACTCATGGTATCAGGAAAATCTGATTATTTTCACCCTGGACTGTACTCACGGTATGAGGAAATTTGATTTTTTTCACCATGGACTTGACTCACGGTATCAGAAAAATCAGATTTTTTTCACCCTGGACTTGACTCACGGCATCAGAAAAATCTGATTTTTTTCACCCTGGACTTGACTGGTGATCAAAAAAATCTGATTTTTTTCACCCAGCACTTGACTCACGGTATCAGAAAAATCTGATTTTTTTCACCCTGGACTTGACACACAGTATCAGGAAAATCTGATTTTTTTCACCCTGGACTTGACTCACGGTATCAGGAAAATCTGATTTTTTTCATCCTGGACTTTACTCATGGTATCCGAAAAATCTGATTTTTTTTTCACCCTGGACTTGACTCACAGGATCACAAAAATGGGATTTTTTCACCCTTGACTTGACTCACGGTATAAGGAAAATCTGATTTTTTTCACCCTGGACTTGCCTCACGGTATCAGAAAAATCTGATTTTTTTCATCCTGGACTTGACTCACAGCATCAAAAAAATCGGATTTTTTTCACCCTGGACTTGACTCACGGTATCAGAAAAATCTGATTTTTTTCACCCTGGACTTGACTCACGGTATCAGAAAAATCTGATTTTTTTCACCCTGGACTTGACTCACGGTATCAAAAAAATCGGATTTTTTTCACCCTGGACTTTACTCACAGTATCAGGAAAATCTGATTTTTTTCATCCTGGACTTTACTCACGGTATCAGAAAAATCTGATTTTTTTCACCCTGGACTTGACTCACGGGATCAGGAAAATCTGATTTTTTCACCCTGGACTTTACTCATGGTATCTGGAAAATCTGATTTTTTTCACCCTGGACTTTACTCACGGGATCACAAAAATGGGATTTTATCACCCTTGACTTGACTCACAGTATCAAGAAAATCTGATTTTTATCATCCTGGACATGACTCACGGTATCAGAAAAATCTGATTTTTTTCACCCTGGACTTGACTCATGGCATCAGAAAAATCTGATTTTTTTTCACCCTGGACTTTACTCACGGGATCACAAAAATGGGATTTTATCACCCTTGACTTGACTCACAGTATCAGGAAAATGGGATTTTTTTTCACCCTGGACTTGACTCACGGCATCAGAAAAATCTGATTTTTTTCACCCTGGACTTGACTCACGGTATCAGGAAAATCTGATTTTTTTCATCCTGGACTTTACTCATGGTATCCGAAAAATCTGATTTTTTTTCACCCTGGACTTGACTCACAGGATCACAAAAATGGGATTTTTTCACCCTTGACTTGACTCACGGTATCAGGAAAATCTGATTTTTTTCACCCTGGACTTGCCTCATGGTATCAGAAAAATCTGATTTTTTTCATCCTGGACTTGACTCACAGCATCAAAAAAATCGGATTTTTTTCACCCTGGATTTGACTCACGGTATCAGAAAAATCTGATTTTTTTCACCCTGGACTTGACTCACGGTATCAGAAAAATCTGATTTTTTTCACCCTGGACTTGACTCACGGTATCAAAAAAATCTGATTTTTTTCACCCTGGACTTTACTCACGGTATCAGGAAAATCTGATTTTTTTCATCCTGGACTTTACTCACGGAATCAGGAAAATCTGATTTTTTTTCATCCTGGACTTGACTCACGGCATCAGAAAAATCTGATTTTTTTCACCCAGGACTTGACTCGGGATCAAAAAATCTGATTTTTTTCACCCTGGACTTGACTCACGGTATCAGAAAAATCTGATTTTTTTTCGCCCTGGACTTGACTCATGGGATCAAAAAAATCGGATTTTTTTTCGCCCTGGACTTGACTCATGGGATCAAAAAAATCGGATTTTTTTCATCCTGGACTTGTCTCACGGTATCAGGAAAATCTGATTTTTTTCACCCTGGACTTGACTCACGGTATCAGAAAAATCTGATTTTTTTCACCCTGGACTTGACTCATGGTATCGGAAAAATCTGATTTTTTTCACCCTGGACTTGACTCACAGCATCAGAAAAATCTGATTTTTTTTTCACCCTGGACTTTACTCACGGGATCACAAAAATGGGATTTTATCACCCTTGACTTGACTCACAGTATCAGGAAAATGGGATTTTTTTTCACCCTGGACTTGACTCACGGCATCAGAAAAATCTGATTTTTTTCACCCTGGACTTGTCTCACGGGATCAAAAAATTTGATTTTTTTCACCCTGGATTTGACTCAAGGTATCAGGAACATCTGATTTTTTTCATCCTGGACTTTACTCACGGTATCTGGAAAATCTGATTTTTTTCACCCTGGACTTGGCTCACGGTATCAGGAAAATCTGGTTTTTTTCATCCTGGACTTTACTCATGGTATCAGGAAAATCTGATTTTTTTCACCCTGGACTTGCATCACGGTATCAGAAAAATCTGATTTTTTCACCCTGGACTTGACTCACAGCATCAAAAAAATCGGATTTTTTTCACCCTGGACTTGACTCACGGTATCAGAAAAATCTGATTTTTTTCACCCTGGACTTGACTCACGGTATCAGAAAAATCTGATTTTTTTCACCCTGGACTTGACTCACGGTATCAAAAAAATCTGATTTTTCCCCCCTGGACTTGGCTCACGGTATCAGGAAAATCTGATTTTTTTCATCCTGGACTTTACTCACGGTATCACGAAAATCTGATTTTTTTCACCCTGGACTTGACTCACGGTATCAGGAAAATCTGATTTTTTTCATCCTGGACTTTACTCACGGTATCAGGAAAATGGGATTTTTTTCACCCTGGACTTGCCTCACGGGATCAGAAAAATCTGATCTTTTTCACCCTGGACTTGACTCACGGTATCAAAAAAATCTGAATTTTTTCACCCTGGACTTGCCTCACGGTATCAGAAAAATCTGATTTTTTTCAGCCTGGACTTGACTCACGGCATCAGAAAAATCTGATTTTTTTCGCCCTGGACTTGACTCATGGGATCAAAACAATCGAATTTTTTTCATCCTGGACTTGACTCACGGTATCAGGAAAATCTGATTTTTTTCATCCTGGACTTTACTCACGGTATCAGGAAAATCTGATTTTTTTCACCCTGGACTTGACTCACGGTATCAGGAAAATCTGATTTTTTTCATCCTGGACTTTACTCACGGTATCAGGAAAATGGGATTTTTTTCACCCTGGACTTGCCTCACGGGATCAGAAAAATCTGATCTTTTTCACCCTGGACTTGACTCACGGTATCAAAAAAATCTGAATTTTTTCACCCTGGACTTGCCTCACGGTATCAGAAAAATCTGATTTTTTTCACCCTGGACTTTACTCACGGTATCAGGAAAATCTGATTTTTTTCACCCTGGACTTGACTCATGGTATCAGGAAAATCTGATTATTTTCACCCTGGACTGTACTCACGGTATGAGGAAATTTGATTTTTTTCACCATGGACTTGACTCACGGTATCAGAAAAATCAGATTTTTTTCACCCTGGACTTGACTCACGGCATCAGAAAAATCTGATTTTTTTCACCCTGGACTTGACTGGTGATCAAAAAAATCTGATTTTTTTCACCCAGCACTTGACTCACGGTATCAGAAAAATCTGATTTTTTTCACCCTGGACTTGACACACAGTATCAGGAAAATCTGATTTTTTTCACCCTGGACTTGACTCATGGTATCCGAAAAATCTGATTTTTTTTTCACCCTGGACTTGACTCACAGGATCACAAAAATGGGATTTTTTCACCCTTGACTTGACTCACGGTATAAGGAAAATCTGATTTTTTTCACCCTGGACTTGCCTCACGGTATCAGAAAAATCTGATTTTTTTCATCCTGGACTTGACTCACAGCATCAAAAAAATCGGATTTTTTTCACCCTGGACTTGACTCACGGTATCAGAAAAATCTGATTTTTTTCACCCTGGACTTGACTCACGGTATCAGAAAAATCTGATTTTTTTCACCCTGGACTTGACTCACGGTATCAAAAAAATCGGATTTTTTTCACCCTGGACTTTACTCACAGTATCAGGAAAATCTGATTTTTTTCATCCTGGACTTTACTCACGGTATCAGAAAAATCTGATTTTTTTCACCCTGGACTTGACTCACGGGATCAGGAAAATCTGATTTTTTCACCCTGGACTTTACTCATGGTATCTGGAAAATCTGATTTTTTTCACCCTGGACTTTACTCACGGGATCACAAAAATGGGATTTTATCACCCTTGACTTGACTCACAGTATCAAGAAAATCTGATTTTTATCATCCTGGACATGACTCACGGTATCAGAAAAATCTGATTTTTTTCACCCTGGACTTGACTCATGGCATCAGAAAAATCTGATTTTTTTTCACCCTGGACTTTACTCACGGGATCACAAAAATGGGATTTTATCACCCTTGACTTGACTCACAGTATCAGGAAAATGGGATTTTTTTTCACCCTGGACTTGACTCACGGCATCAGAAAAATCTGATTTTTTTCACCCTGGACTTGACTCACGGTATCAGGAAAATCTGATTTTTTTCATCCTGGACTTTACTCATGGTATCCGAAAAATCTGATTTTTTTTCACCCTGGACTTGACTCACAGGATCACAAAAATGGGATTTTTTCACCCTTGACTTGACTCACGGTATCAGGAAAATCTGATTTTTTTCACCCTGGACTTGCCTCATGGTATCAGAAAAATCTGATTTTTTTCATCCTGGACTTGACTCACAGCATCAAAAAAATCGGATTTTTTTCACCCTGGATTTGACTCACGGTATCAGAAAAATCTGATTTTTTTCACCCTGGACTTGACTCACGGTATCAGAAAAATCTGATTTTTTTCACCCTGGACTTGACTCACGGTATCAAAAAAATCTGATTTTTTTCACCCTGGACTTTACTCACGGTATCAGGAAAATCTGATTTTTTTCATCCTGGACTTTACTCACGGAATCAGGAAAATCTGATTTTTTTTCATCCTGGACTTGACTCACGGCATCAGAAAAATCTGATTTTTTTCACCCAGGACTTGACTCGGGATCAAAAAATCTGATTTTTTTCACCCTGGACTTGACTCACGGTATCAGAAAAATCTGATTTTTTTTCGCCCTGGACTTGACTCATGGGATCAAAAAAATCGGATTTTTTTTCGCCCTGGACTTGACTCATGGGATCAAAAAAATCGGATTTTTTTCATCCTGGACTTGTCTCACGGTATCAGGAAAATCTGATTTTTTTCACCCTGGACTTGACTCACGGTATCAGAAAAATCTGATTTTTTTCACCCTGGACTTGACTCATGGTATCGGAAAAATCTGATTTTTTTCACCCTGGACTTGACTCACAGCATCAGAAAAATCTGATTTTTTTTTCACCCTGGACTTTACTCACGGGATCACAAAAATGGGATTTTATCACCCTTGACTTGACTCACAGTATCAGGAAAATGGGATTTTTTTTCACCCTGGACTTGACTCACGGCATCAGAAAAATCTGATTTTTTTCACCCTGGACTTGTCTCACGGGATCAAAAAATTTGATTTTTTTCACCCTGGATTTGACTCAAGGTATCAGGAACATCTGATTTTTTTCATCCTGGACTTTACTCACGGTATCTGGAAAATCTGATTTTTTTCACCCTGGACTTGGCTCACGGTATCAGGAAAATCTGGTTTTTTTCATCCTGGACTTTACTCATGGTATCAGGAAAATCTGATTTTTTTCACCCTGGACTTGCATCACGGTATCAGAAAAATCTGATTTTTTCACCCTGGACTTGACTCACAGCATCAAAAAAATCGGATTTTTTTCACCCTGGACTTGCCTCACGGTATCAGAAAAATCTGATTTTTTTCACCCTGGACTTGACTCATGGTATCAGGAAAATCTGATTTTTTCCCCCTGGACTTGACTCACGGCATCAGAAAAATCTGATTTTTTTCACCCTGGACTTGACTCGTGATCAAAAAAATCGGATTTTTTTCACCCTGGACTTGACTCACGGGATCAAAAAAATCTGATCTTTTTCACCCTGGACTTGACTCACGGGATAAAAAAAATCTGATCTTTTTCACCCTGGACTTGACTCACGGAATCAGGAAAATCTTATTTTTTTCACCCTGGACTTTACTCACGGTATCAGGAAAATGGGATTTTTTTCACCCTGGACTGGACTCACGGGATCAGAAAAATCTGATCATTTTCACCCTGGACTTGACTCACGGGATCCAAAAAATCTGATTTTTTTCACCCTGGACTTTCCTCACGGTATCAGAAAAATCTGATTTTTTCACCCTGGACTTGACTCACAGCATCAAAAAAATCGGATTTTATTCACCCTGGACTTGACTCATGTTATCAGGAAAATCTGATTTTTTTCACCCTGGACTTTACTCACGGTATCCGGAAAATGGGATTTTTTTTCAAACTGGACTGGACTCACGGTATCAGAAAAATCTGAATTTTTTTCACCCTGGACTTGACTCACGGCATCAGGAAAATCTGATTTTTTTTCATCCTGGACTTTACTCACGGTATCAGCAAAATCTGATTTTTTTCATCATGGACTTTACTCACGGTATCAGTAAAATCTGATTTTTTTCACCCTGGACTTGACTCACGGTATCAGGAAAATCTGATTTTTTTTCATCCTGGACTTTACTCACGGTATCAGGAAAATGGGATTTTTTTCACCCTGGACTTGCCTCACGGGATCAGAAAAATCTGATCTTTTTCACCCTGGACTTGACTCACGGTATCAGAAAAATCTGATTTTTTTCACCCTGGACTTGACTCACAGCATCAAAAAAATCGGATTTTTTTCACCCTGGACTTGAATCACAGCATCAAAAAAATCAGATTTTTTTCACCCTGGCCTTTACTCACGGTATCAGGAAAATCTGATTTTTTTCACCCTGGACTTGACTCATGGTATCAGGAAAATCTGATTATTTTCACCCTGGACTGTACTCACGGTATGAGGAAATTTGATTTTTTTCACCATGGACTTGACTCACGGTATCAGAAAAATCAGATTTTTTTCACCCTGGACTTGACTCACGGCATCAGAAAAATCTGATTTTTTTCACCCTGGACTTGACTGGTGATCAAAAAAATCTGATTTTTTTCACCCAGCACTTGACTCACGGTATCAGAAAAATCTGATTTTTTTCACCCTGGACTTGACACACAGTATCAGGAAAATCTGATTTTTTTCACCCTGGACTTGACTCACGGTATCAGGAAAATCTGATTTTTTTCATCCTGGACTTTACTCATGGTATCCGAAAAATCTGATTTTTTTTTCACCCTGGACTTGACTCACAGGATCACAAAAATGGGATTTTTTCACCCTTGACTTGACTCACGGTATAAGGAAAATCTGATTTTTTTCACCCTGGACTTGCCTCACGGTATCAGAAAAATCTGATTTTTTTCATCCTGGACTTGACTCACAGCATCAAAAAAATCGGATTTTTTTCACCCTGGACTTGACTCACGGTATCAGAAAAATCTGATTTTTTTCACCCTGGACTTGACTCACGGTATCAGAAAAATCTGATTTTTTTCACCCTGGACTTGACTCACGGTATCAAAAAAATCGGATTTTTTTCACCCTGGACTTTACTCACAGTATCAGGAAAATCTGATTTTTTTCATCCTGGACTTTACTCACGGTATCAGAAAAATCTGATTTTTTTCACCCTGGACTTGACTCACGGGATCAGGAAAATCTGATTTTTTCACCCTGGACTTTACTCATGGTATCTGGAAAATCTGATTTTTTTCACCCTGGACTTTACTCACGGGATCACAAAAATGGGATTTTATCACCCTTGACTTGACTCACAGTATCAAGAAAATCTGATTTTTATCATCCTGGACATGACTCACGGTATCAGAAAAATCTGATTTTTTTCACCCTGGACTTGACTCATGGCATCAGAAAAATCTGATTTTTTTTCACCCTGGACTTTACTCACGGGATCACAAAAATGGGATTTTATCACCCTTGACTTGACTCACAGTATCAGGAAAATGGGATTTTTTTTCACCCTGGACTTGACTCACGGCATCAGAAAAATCTGATTTTTTTCACCCTGGACTTGACTCACGGTATCAGGAAAATCTGATTTTTTTCATCCTGGACTTTACTCATGGTATCCGAAAAATCTGATTTTTTTTCACCCTGGACTTGACTCACAGGATCACAAAAATGGGATTTTTTCACCCTTGACTTGACTCACGGTATCAGGAAAATCTGATTTTTTTCACCCTGGACTTGCCTCATGGTATCAGAAAAATCTGATTTTTTTCATCCTGGACTTGACTCACAGCATCAAAAAAATCGGATTTTTTTCACCCTGGATTTGACTCACGGTATCAGAAAAATCTGATTTTTTTCACCCTGGACTTGACTCACGGTATCAGAAAAATCTGATTTTTTTCACCCTGGACTTGACTCACGGTATCAAAAAAATCTGATTTTTTTCACCCTGGACTTTACTCACGGTATCAGGAAAATCTGATTTTTTTCATCCTGGACTTTACTCACGGAATCAGGAAAATCTGATTTTTTTTCATCCTGGACTTGACTCACGGCATCAGAAAAATCTGATTTTTTTCACCCAGGACTTGACTCGGGATCAAAAAATCTGATTTTTTTCACCCTGGACTTGACTCACGGTATCAGAAAAATCTGATTTTTTTTCGCCCTGGACTTGACTCATGGGATCAAAAAAATCGGATTTTTTTTCGCCCTGGACTTGACTCATGGGATCAAAAAAATCGGATTTTTTTCATCCTGGACTTGTCTCACGGTATCAGGAAAATCTGATTTTTTTCACCCTGGACTTGACTCACGGTATCAGAAAAATCTGATTTTTTTCACCCTGGACTTGACTCATGGTATCGGAAAAATCTGATTTTTTTCACCCTGGACTTGACTCACAGCATCAGAAAAATCTGATTTTTTTTTCACCCTGGACTTTACTCACGGGATCACAAAAATGGGATTTTATCACCCTTGACTTGACTCACAGTATCAGGAAAATGGGATTTTTTTTCACCCTGGACTTGACTCACGGCATCAGAAAAATCTGATTTTTTTCACCCTGGACTTGTCTCACGGGATCAAAAAATTTGATTTTTTTCACCCTGGATTTGACTCAAGGTATCAGGAACATCTGATTTTTTTCATCCTGGACTTTACTCACGGTATCTGGAAAATCTGATTTTTTTCACCCTGGACTTGGCTCACGGTATCAGGAAAATCTGGTTTTTTTCATCCTGGACTTTACTCATGGTATCAGGAAAATCTGATTTTTTTCACCCTGGACTTGCATCACGGTATCAGAAAAATCTGATTTTTTCACCCTGGACTTGACTCACAGCATCAAAAAAATCGGATTTTTTTCACCCTGGACTTGACTCACGGTATCAGAAAAATCTGATTTTTTTCACCCTGGACTTGACTCACGGTATCAGAAAAATCTGATTTTTTTCACCCTGGACTTGACTCACGGTATCAAAAAAATCTGATTTTTCCCCCCTGGACTTGGCTCACGGTATCAGGAAAATCTGATTTTTTTCATCCTGGACTTTACTCACGGTATCACGAAAATCTGATTTTTTTCACCCTGGACTTGACTCACGGTATCAGGAAAATCTGATTTTTTTCATCCTGGACTTTACTCACGGTATCAGGAAAATGGGATTTTTTTCACCCTGGACTTGCCTCACGGGATCAGAAAAATCTGATCTTTTTCACCCTGGACTTGACTCACGGTATCAAAAAAATCTGAATTTTTTCACCCTGGACTTGCCTCACGGTATCAGAAAAATCTGATTTTTTTCAGCCTGGACTTGACTCACGGCATCAGAAAAATCTGATTTTTTTCGCCCTGGACTTGACTCATGGGATCAAAACAATCGAATTTTTTTCATCCTGGACTTGACTCACGGTATCAGGAAAATCTGATTTTTTTCATCCTGGACTTTACTCACGGTATCAGGAAAATCTGATTTTTTTCACCCTGGACTTGACTCACGGTATCAGGAAAATCTGATTTTTTTCATCCTGGACTTTACTCACGGTATCAGGAAAATGGGATTTTTTTCACCCTGGACTTGCCTCACGGGATCAGAAAAATCTGATCTTTTTCACCCTGGACTTGACTCACGGTATCAAAAAAATCTGAATTTTTTCACCCTGGACTTGCCTCACGGTATCAGAAAAATCTGATTTTTTTCAGCCTGGACTTGACTCACGGCATCAGAAAAATCTGATTTTTTTCGCCCTGGACTTGACTCATGGGATCAAAACAATCGAATTTTTTTCATCCTGGACTTGTCTCACGGTATCAGGAAAATCTGATTTTTTTCACCCTGGACTTGACTCACGGTATCAGAAAAATCTGATTTTTTTCACCCTGGACTTGACTCACGGGATCAGGAAAATCTGATTTTTTCACCCTGGACTTTACTCATGGTATCTGGAAAATCTGATTTTTTTTCTCCCTGGACTTGACTCACGGTATCAGGAAAATCTAATTTTTTTCATCCTGGACTTTACTCATGGTATCTGGAAAATCAGATTTTTTTCACCCTGGACTTGACTCACGGTATCAGGAAAATCTGGTTTTTTTCATCCTGGACTTTACTCATGGTATCAGGACAATCTGATTTTTTTCACCCTGGAGTTGACTCACGGTATCAGGAAAATCTGATTGTTTTCATCCTGGACTTGACTCACTGTATCAGGAAAATCTGATTTTTTTCATCCTGGACTTTACTCATGGTATCCGAAAAATCTGATTTTTTTTCACCCTGGACTTGACTCACAGGATCACAAAAATGGGATTTTTTCACCCTTGACTTGACTCACGGTATCAGGAAAATCTGATTTTTTTCACCCTGGACTTGCCTCACGGTATCAGAAAAATCTGATTTTTTTCATCCTGGACTTGACTCACAGCATCAAAAAAATCGGATTTTTTTCACCCTGGACTTGACTCACGGTATCAGAAAAATCTGATTTTTTTCACCCTGGACTTGACTCACGGTATCAGAAAAATCTGATTTTTTTCACCCTGGACTTGACTCACGGTATCAAAAAAATCGGATTTTTTTCACCCTGGACTTTACTCACAGTATCAGGAAAATCTGATTTTTTTCATCCTGGACTTTACTCACGGTATCAGAAAAATCTGATTTTTTTCACCCTGGACTTGACTCACGGGATCAGGAAAATCTGATTTTTTCACCCTGGACTTTACTCATGGTATCTGGAAAATCTGATTTTTTTCACCCTGGACTTTACTCACGGGATCACAAAAATGGGATTTTATCACCCTTGACTTGACTCACAGTATCAAGAAAATCTGATTTTTATCATCCTGGACATGACTCACGGCATCAGAAAAATCTGATTTTTTTCACCCTGGACTTGACTCACGGTATCAGGAAAATCTGATTTTTTTCATCCTGGACTTTACTCATGGTATCCGAAAAATCTGATTTTTTTTTCACCCTGGACTTGACTCACAGGATCACAAAAATGGGATTTTTTCACCCTTGACTTGACTCACGGTATCAGGAAAATCTGATTTTTTTCACCCTGGACTTGCCTCACGGTATCAGAAAAATCTGATTTTTTTCATCCTGGACTTGACTCACAGCATCAAAAAAATCGGATTTTTTTCACCCTGGATTTGACTCACGGTATCAGAAAAATCTGATTTTTTTCACCCTGGACTTGACTCACGGTATCAGAAAAATCTGATTTTTTTCACCCTGGACTTGCCTCACGGTATCAAAAAAATCTGATTTTTTTCACCCTGGACTTTACTCACGGTATCAGGAAAATCTGATTTTTTTCATCCTGGACTTTACTCACGGAATCAGGAAAATCTGATTTTTTTTCATCCTGGACTTGACTCACGGCATCAGAAAAATCTGATTTTTTTCACCCAGGACTTGACTCGGGATCAAAAAATCTGATTTTTTTCACCCTGGACTTGACTCACGGTATCAGAAAAATGGGATTTTTTTCACCCTGGACTTGACTCACGGTATCAGAAAAATCAGATTTTTTTGACCCTGGACTTGACTCACGGCATCAGAAAAATCTGATTTTTTTTCGCCCTGGACTTGACTCATGGGATCAAAAAAATCGGATTTTTTTCATCCTGGACTTGTCTCACGGTATCAGGAAAATCTGATTTTTTTCACCCTGGACTTGACTCACGGTATCAGAAAAATCTGATTTTTTTCACCCTGGACTTGACTCACGGGATCAGGAAAATCTGATTTTTTCACCCTGGACTTTACTCATGGTATCTGGAAAATCTGATTTTTTTCACCCTGGACTTTACTCACGGGATCACAAAAATGGGATTTTATCACCCTTGACTTGACTCACAGTATCAAGAAAATCTGATTTTTTTCATCCTGGACATGACTCATGGTATCGGAAAAATCTGATTTTTTTCACCCTGGACTTGACTCACAGCATCAGAAAAATCTGATTTTTTTTCACCCTGGACTTTACTCACGGCATCACAAAAATGGGATTTTATCACCCTTGACTTGACTCACAGTATCAGGAAAATGGGATTTTTTTTCACCCTGGACTTGACTCACGGCATCAGAAAAATCTGATTTTTTTCACCCTGGACTTGTCTCACGGGATCAAAAAATTTGATTTTTTTCACCCTGGATTTGACTCACGGTATCAGGAAAATCTGGTTTTTTTCATCCTGGACTTTACTCATGGTATCAGGAAAATCTGATTTTTTTCACCCTGGACTTGCATCACGGTATCAGAAAAATCTGATTTTTTCACCCTGGACTTGACTCACAGCATCAAAAAAATCGGATTTTTTTCACCCTGGACTTGACTCACGGTATCAGAAAAATCTGATTTTTTTCACCCTGGACTTGACTCACGGTATCAGAAAAATCTGATTTTTTTCACCCTGGACTTGACTCACGGTATCAAAAAAATCTGATTTTTTTCCCCCTGGACTTGACTCACGGTATCAGGAAAATCTGATTTTTTTCATCCTGGACTTTACTCACGGTATCAGGAAAATCTGATTTTTTTCACCCTGGACTTGACTCACGGTATCAGGAAAATCTGATTTTTTTCATCCTGGACTTTACTCACGGTATCAGGAAAATGGGATTTTTTTCACCCTGGACTTGCCTCACGGGATCAGAAAAATCTGATCTTTTTCACCCTGGACTTGACTCACGGTATCAAAAAAATCTGAATTTTTTCACCCTGGACTTGCCTCACGGTATCAGAAAAATCTGATTTTTTTCAGCCTGGACTTGACTCACGGCATCAGAAAAATCTGATTTTTTTCGCCCTGGACTTGACTCATGGGATCAAAACAATCGAATTTTTTTCATCCTGGACTTGACTCACGGTATCAGGAAAATCTGATTTTTTTCATCCTGGACTTTACTCACGGTATCAGGAAAATCTGATTTTTTTCACCCTGGACTTGACTCACGGTATCAGGAAAATCTGATTTTTTTCATCCTGGACTTTACTCACGGTATCAGGAAAATGGGATTTTTTTCACCCTGGACTTGCCTCACGGGATCAGAAAAATCTGATCTTTTTCACCCTGGACTTGACTCACGGTATCAAAAAAATCTGAATTTTTTCACCCTGGACTTGCCTCACGGTATCAGAAAAATCTGATTTTTTTCAGCCTGGACTTGACTCACGGCATCAGAAAAATCTGATTTTTTTCGCCCTGGACTTGACTCATGGGATCAAAACAATCGAATTTTTTTCATCCTGGACTTGTCTCACGGTATCAGGAAAATCTGATTTTTTTCACCCTGGACTTGACTCACGGTATCAGAAAAATCTGATTTTTTTCACCCTGGACTTGACTCACGGGATCAGGAAAATCTGATTTTTTCACCCTGGACTTTACTCATGGTATCTGGAAAATCTGATTTTTTTTCTCCCTGGACTTGACTCACGGTATCAGGAGAATCTAATTTTTTTCATCCTGGACTTTACTCATGGTATCTGGAAAATCAGATTTTTTTCACCCTGGACTTGACTCACGGTATCAGGAAAATCTGGTTTTTTTCATCCTGGACTTTACTCATGGTATCAGGACAATCTGATTTTTTTCACCCTGGAGTTGACTCACGGTATCAGGAAAATCTGATTTTTTTCATCCTGGACTTTACTCACGGTATCAGGAAAATGGGATTTTTTTCACCCTGGACTTGCCTCACGGTATCAGAAAAATCTGATTTTTTTCACCCTGGACTTGACTCATGGTATCAGGAAAATCTGATTTTTTCCCCCTGGACTTGACTCACGGCATCAGGAAAATCTGATTTTTTTCATCCTGGACTTTACTCACGGTATCAGGAAAATCTGATTTTTTTCACCCTGGACTTGACTCACGGTATCAGGAAAATCTGATTTTTTTCATCCTGGACTTTACTCACGGTATCAGGAAAATGGGATTTTTTTCACCCTGGACTTGCCTCACGGGATCAGAAAAATCTGATCTTTTTCACCCTGGACTTGACTCACGGTATCAAAAAAATCTGATTTTTTTCACCCTGGACTTGACTCATGGTATCAGGAAAATCTGATTTTTTCCCCCTGGACTTGACTCACGGCATCAGGAAAATCTGATTTTTTTCATCCTGGACTTTACTCACGGTATCAGGAAAATCTGATTTTTTTCACCCTGGACTTGACTCACGGTATCAGGAAAATCTGATTTTTTTCATCCTGGACTTTACTCACGGTATCAGGAAAATGGGATTTTTTTCACCCTGGACTTGCCTCACGGGATCAGAAAAATCTGATCTTTTTCACCCTGGACTTGACTCACGGTATCAAAAAAATCTGAATTTTTTCACCCTGGACTTGCCTCACGGTATCAGAAAAATCTGATTTTTTTCAGCCTGGACTTGACTCACGGCATCAGAAAAATCTGATTTTTTTCGCCCTGGACTTGACTCATGGGATCAAAACAATCGAATTTTTTTCATCCTGGACTTGACTCACGGTATCAGGAAAATCTGATTTTTTTCATCCTGGACTTTACACACGGTATCAGGAAAATCTGATTTTTTTCACCCTGGACTTGACTCACGGTATCAGGAAAATCTGATTTTTTTCATCCTGGACTTTACTCACGGTATCAGGAAAATTGGATTTTTTTCACCCTGGACTTGCCTCACGGGATCAGAAAAATCTGATCTTTTTCACCCTGGACTTGACTCACGGTATCAAAAAAATCTGAATTTTTTCACCCTGGACTTGCCTCACGGTATCAGAAAAATCTGATTTTTTTCAGCCTGGACTTGACTCACGGCATCAGAAAAATCTGATTTTTTTCGCCCTGGACTTGACTCATGGGATCAAAACAATCTGATTTTTTTCACCCTGGACTTGACTCACGGTATCAGAAAAATCTGATTTTTTTCACCCTGGACTTGACTCACGGGATCAGGAAAATCTGATTTTTTTCACCCTGGACTTGACTCACGGGATCAGGAAAATCTGATTTTTTCACCCTGGACTTTACTCATGGTATCTGGAAAATCTGATTTTTTTTCTCCCTGGACTTGACTCACGGTATCAGGAAAATCTAATTTTTTTCATCCTGGACTTTACTCATGGTATCTGGAAAATCAGATTTTTTTCACCCTGGACTTGACTCACGGTATCAGGAAAATCTGGTTTTTTTCATCCTGGACTTTACTCATGGTATCAGGACAATCTGATTTTTTTCACCCTGGAGTTGACTCACGGTATCAGGAAAATCTGATTTTTTTCATCCTGGACTTTACTCACGGTATCAGGAAAATGGGATTTTTTTCACCCTGGACTTGCCTCACGGTATCAGAAAAATCTGATTTTTTTCACCCTGGACTTGACTCGTGGTATCAGGAAAATCTGATTTTTTCCCCCTGGACTTGACTCACGGCATCAGAAAAATCTGATTTTGTTCACCCTGGACTTGACTCGTGATCAAAAAAATCGGATTTTTTTCACCCTGGACTTGACTCACGGGATCAAAAAAATCTGATCTTTTTCACCCTGGACTTGACTCACGGGATCAAAAAAATCTGATCTTTTTCACCCTGGACTTGACTCACGGAATCAGGAAAATCTTATTTTTTTCACCCTGGACTTTACTCACGGTATCAGGAAAATGGGATTTTTTTCACCATGGACTGGACTCACGGGATCAGAAAAATCTGATCATTTTCACCCTGGACTTGACTCACGGGATCCAAAAAATCTGATTTTTTTCACCCTGGACTTTCCTCACGGTATCAGAAAAATCTGATTTTTTCACCCTGGACTTGACTCACAGCATCAAAAAAATCGGATTTTATTCACCCTGGACTTGACTCATGTTATCAGGAAAATCTGATTTTTTTCACCCTGGACTTTACTCACGGTATCCGGAAAATGGGATTTTTTTTCAAACTGGACTGGACTCACGGTATCAGAAAAATATGAATTTTTTTCACCCTGGACTTGACTCACGGCATCAGGAAAATCTGATTTTTTTTCATCCTGGACTTTACTCACGGTATCAGCAAAATCTGATTTTTTTCATCCTGGACTTTACTCACGGTATCAGTAAAATCTGATTTTTTTCACCCTGGACTTGACTCACGGTATCAGGAAAATCTGATTTTTTTCATCCTGGACTTTACTCACGGTATCAGGAAAATGGGATTTTTTTCACCCTGGACTTACCTCACGGGATCAGAAAAATCTGATCTTTTTCACCCTGGACTTGACTCACGGTATCAGAAAAATCTGATTTTTTTCACCCTGGACTTGACTCACAGCATCAAAAAAATCGGATTTTTTTCACCCTGGACTTGAATCACAGCATCAAAAAAATCGGATTTTTTTCACCCTGGACTTTACTCACGGTATCAGGAAAATCTGATTTTTTTCACCCTGGACTTGACTCATGGTATCAGGAAAATCTGATTATTTTCACCCTGGACTGTACTCACGGTATGAGGAAATTTGATTTTTTTCACCCTGGACTTGACACACAGTATCAGGAAAATCTGATTTTTTTCACCCTGAACTTGACTCACGGTATCAGGAAAATCTGATTTTTTTCATCCTGGACTTTACTCATGGTATCCAAAAAATCTGATTTTTTTTCACCCTGGACTTGACTCACAGGATCACAAAAATGGGATTTTTTCACCCTTGACTTGACTCACGGTATCAGGAAAATCTGATTTTTTTCACCCTGGACTTGCCTCACGGTATCAGAAAAATCTGATTTTTTTCATCCTGGACTTGACTCACAGCATCAAAAAAATCGGATTTTTTTCATCCTGGACTTTACTCACGGTATCAGTAAAATCTGATTTTTTTCACCCTGGACTTGACTCACGGTATCAGGAAAATCTGATTTTTTTCATCCTGGACTTTACTCACGGTATCAGGAAAATGGGATTTTTTTCACCCTGGACTTACCTCACGGGATCAGAAAAATCTGATCTTTTTCACCCTGGACTTGACTCACGGTATCAGAAAAATCTGATTTTTTTCACCCTGGACTTGACTCACAGCATCAAAAAAATCGGATTTTTTTCACCCTGGACTTGAATCACAGCATCAAAAAAATCGGATTTTTTTCACCCTGGACTTTACTCACGGTATCAGGAAAATCTGATTTTTTTCACCCTGGACTTGACTCATGGTATCAGGAAAATCTGATTATTTTCACCCTGGACTGTACTCACGGTATGAGGAAATTTGATTTTTTTCACCCTGGACTTGACACACAGTATCAGGAAAATCTGATTTTTTTCACCCTGAACTTGACTCACGGTATCAGGAAAATCTGATTTTTTTCATCCTGGACTTTACTCATGGTATCCGAAAAATCTGATTTTTTTTCACCCTGGACTTGACTCACAGGATCACAAAAATGGGATTTTTTCACCCTTGACTTGACTCACGGTATCAGGAAAATCTGATTTTTTTCACCCTGGACTTGCCTCACGGTATCAGAAAAATCTGATTTTTTTCATCCTGGACTTGACTCACAGCATCAAAAAAATCGGATTTTTTTCACCCTGGACTTGACTCACGGTATCAGAAAAATCTGATTTTTTTCACCCTGGACTTGACTCACGGTATCAGAAAAATCTGATTTTTTTCACCCTGGACTTGACTCACGGTATCAAAAAAATCGGATTTTTTTCACCCTGGACTTTACTCACGGTATCAGGAAAATCTGATTTTTTCATCCTGGACTTTACTCATGGAATCAGGAAAATCTGATTTTTTTCATCCTGGACTTTACTCACGGAATCAGGAAAATCTGATTTTTTTCACCCTGGACTTACCTCACGGGATCAGAAAAATCTGATCTTTTTCACCCTGGACTTGACTCACGGTATCAGAAAAATCTGATTTTTTTCACCCTGGACTTGACTCACAGCATCAAAAAAATCGGATTTTTTTCACCCTGGACTTGAATCACAGCATCAAAAAAATCGGATTTTTTTCACCCTGGACTTTACTCACGGTATCAGGAAAATCTGATTTTTTTCACCCTGGACTTGACTCATGGTATCAGGAAAATCTGATTATTTTCACCCTGGACTGTACTCACGGTATGAGGAAATTTGATTTTTTTCACCCTGGACTTGACACACAGTATCAGGAAAATCTGATTTTTTTCACCCTGAACTTGACTCACGGTATCAGAAAAATCTGATTTTTTTCACCCTGGACTTGACTCACGGTATCAGAAAAATCTGATTTTTTTCACCCTGGACTTGACTCACGGTATCAAAAAAATCTGATTTTTTTCCCCCTGGACTTGACTCACGGTATCAGGAAAATCTGATTTTTTTCATCCTGGACTTTACTCACGGTATCAGGAAAATCTGATTTTTTTCACCCTGGACTTGACTCACGGTATCAGGAAAATCTGATTTTTTTCATCCTGGACTTTACTCACGGTATCAGGAAAATGGGATTTTTTTCACCCTGGACTTGCCTCACGGGATCAGAAAAATCTGATCTTTTTCACCCTGGACTTGACTCACGGTATCAAAAAAATCTGAATTTTTTCACCCTGGACTTGCCTCACGGTATCAGAAAAATCTGATTTTTTTCAGCCTGGACTTGACTCACGGCATCAGAAAAATCTGATTTTTTTCGCCCTGGACTTGACTCATGGGATCAAAACAATCGAATTTTTTTCATCCTGGACTTGACTCACGGTATCAGGAAAATCTGATTTTTTTCATCCTGGACTTTACTCACGGTATCAGGAAAATCTGATTTTTTTCACCCTGGACTTGACTCACGGTATCAGGAAAATCTGATTTTTTTCATCCTGGACTTTACTCACGGTATCAGGAAAATGGGATTTTTTTCACCCTGGACTTGCCTCACGGGATCAGAAAAATCTGATCTTTTTCACCCTGGACTTGACTCACGGTATCAAAAAAATCTGAATTTTTTCACCCTGGACTTGCCTCACGGTATCAGAAAAATCTGATTTTTTTCAGCCTGGACTTGACTCACGGCATCAGAAAAATCTGATTTTTTTCGCCCTGGACTTGACTCATGGGATCAAAACAATCGAATTTTTTTCATCCTGGACTTGTCTCACGGTATCAGGAAAATCTGATTTTTTTCACCCTGGACTTGACTCACGGTATCAGAAAAATCTGATTTTTTTCACCCTGGACTTGACTCACGGGATCAGGAAAATCTGATTTTTTCACCCTGGACTTTACTCATGGTATCTGGAAAATCTGATTTTTTTTCTCCCTGGACTTGACTCACGGTATCAGGAGAATCTAATTTTTTTCATCCTGGACTTTACTCATGGTATCTGGAAAATCAGATTTTTTTCACCCTGGACTTGACTCACGGTATCAGGAAAATCTGGTTTTTTTCATCCTGGACTTTACTCATGGTATCAGGACAATCTGATTTTTTTCACCCTGGAGTTGACTCACGGTATCAGGAAAATCTGATTTTTTTCATCCTGGACTTTACTCACGGTATCAGGAAAATGGGATTTTTTTCACCCTGGACTTGCCTCACGGTATCAGAAAAATCTGATTTTTTTCACCCTGGACTTGACTCATGGTATCAGGAAAATCTGATTTTTTCCCCCTGGACTTGACTCACGGCATCAGGAAAATCTGATTTTTTTCATCCTGGACTTTACTCACGGTATCAGGAAAATCTGATTTTTTTCACCCTGGACTTGACTCACGGTATCAGGAAAATCTGATTTTTTTCATCCTGGACTTTACTCACGGTATCAGGAAAATGGGATTTTTTTCACCCTGGACTTGCCTCACGGGATCAGAAAAATCTGATCTTTTTCACCCTGGACTTGACTCACGGTATCAAAAAAATCTGATTTTTTTCACCCTGGACTTGACTCATGGTATCAGGAAAATCTGATTTTTTCCCCCTGGACTTGACTCACGGCATCAGGAAAATCTGATTTTTTTCATCCTGGACTTTACTCACGGTATCAGGAAAATCTGATTTTTTTCACCCTGGACTTGACTCACGGTATCAGGAAAATCTGATTTTTTTCATCCTGGACTTTACTCACGGTATCAGGAAAATGGGATTTTTTTCACCCTGGACTTGCCTCACGGGATCAGAAAAATCTGATCTTTTTCACCCTGGACTTGACTCACGGTATCAAAAAAATCTGAATTTTTTCACCCTGGACTTGCCTCACGGTATCAGAAAAATCTGATTTTTTTCAGCCTGGACTTGACTCACGGCATCAGAAAAATCTGATTTTTTTCGCCCTGGACTTGACTCATGGGATCAAAACAATCGAATTTTTTTCATCCTGGACTTGACTCACGGTATCAGGAAAATCTGATTTTTTTCATCCTGGACTTTACACACGGTATCAGGAAAATCTGATTTTTTTCACCCTGGACTTGACTCACGGTATCAGGAAAATCTGATTTTTTTCATCCTGGACTTTACTCACGGTATCAGGAAAATTGGATTTTTTTCACCCTGGACTTGCCTCACGGGATCAGAAAAATCTGATCTTTTTCACCCTGGACTTGACTCACGGTATCAAAAAAATCTGAATTTTTTCACCCTGGACTTGCCTCACGGTATCAGAAAAATCTGATTTTTTTCAGCCTGGACTTGACTCACGGCATCAGAAAAATCTGATTTTTTTCGCCCTGGACTTGACTCATGGGATCAAAACAATCTGATTTTTTTCACCCTGGACTTGACTCACGGTATCAGAAAAATCTGATTTTTTTCACCCTGGACTTGACTCACGGGATCAGGAAAATCTGATTTTTTTCACCCTGGACTTGACTCACGGGATCAGGAAAATCTGATTTTTTCACCCTGGACTTTACTCATGGTATCTGGAAAATCTGATTTTTTTTCTCCCTGGACTTGACTCACGGTATCAGGAAAATCTAATTTTTTTCATCCTGGACTTTACTCATGGTATCTGGAAAATCAGATTTTTTTCACCCTGGACTTGACTCACGGTATCAGGAAAATCTGGTTTTTTTCATCCTGGACTTTACTCATGGTATCAGGACAATCTGATTTTTTTCACCCTGGAGTTGACTCACGGTATCAGGAAAATCTGATTTTTTTCATCCTGGACTTTACTCACGGTATCAGGAAAATGGGATTTTTTTCACCCTGGACTTGCCTCACGGTATCAGAAAAATCTGATTTTTTTCACCCTGGACTTGACTCGTGGTATCAGGAAAATCTGATTTTTTCCCCCTGGACTTGACTCACGGCATCAGAAAAATCTGATTTTGTTCACCCTGGACTTGACTCGTGATCAAAAAAATCGGATTTTTTTCACCCTGGACTTGACTCACGGGATCAAAAAAATCTGATCTTTTTCACCCTGGACTTGACTCACGGGATCAAAAAAATCTGATCTTTTTCACCCTGGACTTGACTCACGGAATCAGGAAAATCTTATTTTTTTCACCCTGGACTTTACTCACGGTATCAGGAAAATGGGATTTTTTTCACCATGGACTGGACTCACGGGATCAGAAAAATCTGATCATTTTCACCCTGGACTTGACTCACGGGATCCAAAAAATCTGATTTTTTTCACCCTGGACTTTCCTCACGGTATCAGAAAAATCTGATTTTTTCACCCTGGACTTGACTCACAGCATCAAAAAAATCGGATTTTATTCACCCTGGACTTGACTCATGTTATCAGGAAAATCTGATTTTTTTCACCCTGGACTTTACTCACGGTATCCGGAAAATGGGATTTTTTTTCAAACTGGACTGGACTCACGGTATCAGAAAAATATGAATTTTTTTCACCCTGGACTTGACTCACGGCATCAGGAAAATCTGATTTTTTTTCATCCTGGACTTTACTCACGGTATCAGCAAAATCTGATTTTTTTCATCCTGGACTTTACTCACGGTATCAGTAAAATCTGATTTTTTTCACCCTGGACTTGACTCACGGTATCAGGAAAATCTGATTTTTTTCATCCTGGACTTTACTCACGGTATCAGGAAAATGGGATTTTTTTCACCCTGGACTTACCTCACGGGATCAGAAAAATCTGATCTTTTTCACCCTGGACTTGACTCACGGTATCAGAAAAATCTGATTTTTTTCACCCTGGACTTGACTCACAGCATCAAAAAAATCGGATTTTTTTCACCCTGGACTTGAATCACAGCATCAAAAAAATCGGATTTTTTTCACCCTGGACTTTACTCACGGTATCAGGAAAATCTGATTTTTTTCACCCTGGACTTGACTCATGGTATCAGGAAAATCTGATTATTTTCACCCTGGACTGTACTCACGGTATGAGGAAATTTGATTTTTTTCACCCTGGACTTGACACACAGTATCAGGAAAATCTGATTTTTTTCACCCTGAACTTGACTCACGGTATCAGGAAAATCTGATTTTTTTCATCCTGGACTTTACTCATGGTATCCAAAAAATCTGATTTTTTTTCACCCTGGACTTGACTCACAGGATCACAAAAATGGGATTTTTTCACCCTTGACTTGACTCACGGTATCAGGAAAATCTGATTTTTTTCACCCTGGACTTGCCTCACGGTATCAGAAAAATCTGATTTTTTTCATCCTGGACTTGACTCACAGCATCAAAAAAATCGGATTTTTTTCATCCTGGACTTTACTCACGGTATCAGTAAAATCTGATTTTTTTCACCCTGGACTTGACTCACGGTATCAGGAAAATCTGATTTTTTTCATCCTGGACTTTACTCACGGTATCAGGAAAATGGGATTTTTTTCACCCTGGACTTACCTCACGGGATCAGAAAAATCTGATCTTTTTCACCCTGGACTTGACTCACGGTATCAGAAAAATCTGATTTTTTTCACCCTGGACTTGACTCACAGCATCAAAAAAATCGGATTTTTTTCACCCTGGACTTGAATCACAGCATCAAAAAAATCGGATTTTTTTCACCCTGGACTTTACTCACGGTATCAGGAAAATCTGATTTTTTTCACCCTGGACTTGACTCATGGTATCAGGAAAATCTGATTATTTTCACCCTGGACTGTACTCACGGTATGAGGAAATTTGATTTTTTTCACCCTGGACTTGACACACAGTATCAGGAAAATCTGATTTTTTTCACCCTGAACTTGACTCACGGTATCAGGAAAATCTGATTTTTTTCATCCTGGACTTTACTCATGGTATCCGAAAAATCTGATTTTTTTTCACCCTGGACTTGACTCACAGGATCACAAAAATGGGATTTTTTCACCCTTGACTTGACTCACGGTATCAGGAAAATCTGATTTTTTTCACCCTGGACTTGCCTCACGGTATCAGAAAAATCTGATTTTTTTCATCCTGGACTTGACTCACAGCATCAAAAAAATCGGATTTTTTTCACCCTGGACTTGACTCACGGTATCAGAAAAATCTGATTTTTTTCACCCTGGACTTGACTCACGGTATCAGAAAAATCTGATTTTTTTCACCCTGGACTTGACTCACGGTATCAAAAAAATCGGATTTTTTTCACCCTGGACTTTACTCACGGTATCAGGAAAATCTGATTTTTTCATCCTGGACTTTACTCATGGAATCAGGAAAATCTGATTTTTTTCATCCTGGACTTTACTCACGGAATCAGGAAAATCTGATTTTTTTCACCCTGGACTTACCTCACGGGATCAGAAAAATCTGATCTTTTTCACCCTGGACTTGACTCACGGTATCAGAAAAATCTGATTTTTTTCACCCTGGACTTGACTCACAGCATCAAAAAAATCGGATTTTTTTCACCCTGGACTTGAATCACAGCATCAAAAAAATCGGATTTTTTTCACCCTGGACTTTACTCACGGTATCAGGAAAATCTGATTTTTTTCACCCTGGACTTGACTCATGGTATCAGGAAAATCTGATTATTTTCACCCTGGACTGTACTCACGGTATGAGGAAATTTGATTTTTTTCACCCTGGACTTGACACACAGTATCAGGAAAATCTGATTTTTTTCACCCTGAACTTGACTCACGGTATCAGGAAAATCTGATTTTTTTCATCCTGGACTTTACTCATGGTATCCGAAAAATCTGATTTTTTTTTCACCCTGGACTTGACTCACAGGATCACAAAAATGGGATTTTTTCACTCTTGACTTGACTCACGGTATCAGGAAAATCTGATTTTTTTCACCCTGGACTTGCCTCACGGTATCAAAAAAATCGGATTTTTTTCACCCTGGACTTTACTCACGGTATCAGGAAAATCTGATTTTTTCATCCTGGACTTTACTCACGGAATCAGGAAAATCTGATTTTTTTCATCCTGGACTTGACTCACGGCATCAGAAAAATCTGATTTTTTTCACCCAGGACTTGACTCGGGATCAAAAAATCTGATTTTTTTCACCCTGGACTTGACTCACGGTATCAGAAAAATCAGATTTTTTTCACCCTGGACTTGACTCACGGCATCAGAAAAATCTGATTTTTTTCGCCCTGGACTTGACTCATGGGATAAAAAAAATCGGATTTTTTTCATCCTGGACTTGACTCACGGTATCAGAAAAATCTGATTTTTTTCACCCTGGACTTGACTCACGGGATCAGGAAAATCTGATTTTTTCACCCTGGACTTTACTCATGGTATCTGGAAAATCTGATTTTTTTCACCCTGGACTTTACTCACGGGATCACAAAAATGGGATTTTATCACCCTTGACTTGACTCACAGTATCAAGAAAATCTGATTTTTTTCATCCTGGACATGACTCACGGTATCAGAAAAATCTGATTTTTTTCACCCTGGACTTGACTCACGGCATCAGAAAAATCTGATTTTTTTTCACCCTGGACTTTACTCACGGGATCACAAAAATGGGGTTTTATCACCCTTGACTTGACTCACAGTATCAGGAAAATTGGATTTTTTTCACCATGGACTTGACTCACGGTATCAGAAAAATCAGATTTTTTTCACCCTGGACTTGACTCACGGCATCAGAAAAATCTGATTTTTTTCACCCTGGACTTGACTGGTGATCAAAAAAATCTGATTTTTTTCACCCAGCACTTGACTCACGGTATCAGAAAAATCTGATTTTTTTCACCCTGGACTTGACACACAGTATCAGGAAAATCTGATTTTTTTCACCCTGGACTTGACTCACGGTATCAGGAAAATCTGATTTTTTTCATCCTGGACTTTACTCATGGTATCCGAAAAATCTGATTTTTTTTTTCACCCTGGACTTGACTCACAGGATCACAAAAATGGGATTTTTTCACCCTTGACTTGACTCACGGTATAAGGAAAATCTGATTTTTTTCACCCTGGACTTGCCTCACGGTATCAGAAAAATCTGATTTTTTTCATCCTGGACTTGACTCACAGCATCAAAAAAATCGGATTTTTTTCACCCTGGACTTGACTCACGGTATCAGAAAAATCTGATTTTTTTCACCCTGGACTTGACTCACGGTATCAGAAAAATCTGATTTTTTTCACCCTGGACTTGACTCACGGTATCAAAAAAATCGGATTTTTTTCACCCTGGACTTTACTCACAGTATCAGGAAAATCTGATTTTTTTCATCCTGGACTTTACTCACGGTATCAGAAAAATCTGATTTTTTTCACCCTGGACTTGACTCACGGGATCAGGAAAATCTGATTTTTTCACCCTGGACTTTACTCATGGTATCTGGAAAATCTGATTTTTTTCACCCTGGACTTTACTCACGGGATCACAAAAATGGGATTTTATCACCCTTGACTTGACTCACAGTATCAAGAAAATCTGATTTTTATCATCCTGGACATGACTCACGGTATCAGAAAAATCTGATTTTTTTCACCCTGGACTTGACTCATGGCATCAGAAAAATCTGATTTTTTTTCACCCTGGACTTTACTCACGGGATCACAAAAATGGGATTTTATCACCCTTGACTTGACTCACAGTATCAGGAAAATGGGATTTTTTTTCACCCTGGACTTGACTCACGGCATCAGAAAAATCTGATTTTTTTCACCCTGGACTTGACTCACGGTATCAGGAAAATCTGATTTTTTTCATCCTGGACTTTACTCATGGTATCCGAAAAATCTGATTTTTTTTCACCCTGGACTTGACTCACAGGATCACAAAAATGGGATTTTTTCACCCTTGACTTGACTCACGGTATCAGGAAAATCTGATTTTTTTCACCCTGGACTTGCCTCATGGTATCAGAAAAATCTGATTTTTTTCATCCTGGACTTGACTCACAGCATCAAAAAAATCGGATTTTTTTCACCCTGGATTTGACTCACGGTATCAGAAAAATCTGATTTTTTTCACCCTGGACTTGACTCACGGTATCAGAAAAATCTGATTTTTTTCACCCTGGACTTGACTCACGGTATCAAAAAAATCTGATTTTTTTCACCCTGGACTTTACTCACGGTATCAGGAAAATCTGATTTTTTTCATCCTGGACTTTACTCACGGAATCAGGAAAATCTGATTTTTTTTCATCCTGGACTTGACTCACGGCATCAGAAAAATCTGATTTTTTTCACCCAGGACTTGACTCGGGA
Organism: Bradypodion pumilum; assembly: GCA_035047305.1. Taxonomy (NCBI): domain Eukaryota; kingdom Metazoa; phylum Chordata; class Lepidosauria; order Squamata; family Chamaeleonidae; genus Bradypodion; species Bradypodion pumilum. Next base: position 165,309,295 of record JAWDJD010000005.1, on the reverse strand, counting down.
TCAAAAAATCTGATTTTTTTCACCCTGGACTTGACTCACGGTATCAGAAAAATCTGATTTTTTTTCGCCCTGGACTTGACTCATGGGATCAAAAAAATCGGATTTTTTTTCGCCCTGGACTTGACTCATGGGATCAAAAAAATCGGATTTTTTTCATCCTGGACTTGTCTCACGGTATCAGGAAAATCTGATTTTTTTCACCCTGGACTTGACTCACGGTATCAGAAAAATCTGATTTTTTTCACCCTGGACTTGACTCATGGTATCGGAAAAATCTGATTTTTTTCACCCTGGACTTGACTCACAGCATCAGAAAAATCTGATTTTTTTTTCACCCTGGACTTTACTCACGGGATCACAAAAATGGGATTTTATCACCCTTGACTTGACTCACAGTATCAGGAAAATGGGATTTTTTTTCACCCTGGACTTGACTCACGGCATCAGAAAAATCTGATTTTTTTCACCCTGGACTTGTCTCACGGGATCAAAAAATTTGATTTTTTTCACCCTGGATTTGACTCAAGGTATCAGGAACATCTGATTTTTTTCATCCTGGACTTTACTCACGGTATCTGGAAAATCTGATTTTTTTCACCCTGGACTTGGCTCACGGTATCAGGAAAATCTGGTTTTTTTCATCCTGGACTTTACTCATGGTATCAGGAAAATCTGATTTTTTTCACCCTGGACTTGCATCACGGTATCAGAAAAATCTGATTTTTTCACCCTGGACTTGACTCACAGCATCAAAAAAATCGGATTTTTTTCACCCTGGACTTGACTCACGGTATCAGAAAAATCTGATTTTTTTCACCCTGGACTTGACTCACGGTATCAGAAAAATCTGATTTTTTTCACCCTGGACTTGACTCACGGTATCAAAAAAATCTGATTTTTTCCCCCTGGACTTGGCTCACGGTATCAGGAAAATCTGATTTTTTTCATCCTGGACTTTACTCACGGTATCACGAAAATCTGATTTTTTTCACCCTGGACTTGACTCACGGTATCAGGAAAATCTGATTTTTTTCATCCTGGACTTTACTCACGGTATCAGGAAAATGGGATTTTTTTCACCCTGGACTTGCCTCACGGGATCAGAAAAATCTGATCTTTTTCACCCTGGACTTGACTCACGGTATCAAAAAAATCTGAATTTTTTCACCCTGGACTTGCCTCATGGTATCAGAAAAATCTGATTTTTTTCAGCCTGGACTTGACTCACGGCATCAGAAAAATCTGATTTTTTTCGCCCTGGACTTGACTCATGGGATCAAAACAATCGAATTTTTTTCATCCTGGACTTGACTCACGGTATCAGGAAAATCTGATTTTTTTCATCCTGGACTTTACTCACGGTATCAGGAAAATCTGATTTTTTTCACCCTGGACTTGACTCACGGTATCAGGAAAATCTGATTTTTTTCATCCTGGACTTTACTCACGGTATCAGGAAAATGGGATTTTTTTCACCCTGGACTTGCCTCACGGGATCAGAAAAATCTGATCTTTTTCACCCTGGACTTGACTCACGGTATCAAAAAAATCTGAATTTTTTCACCCTGGACTTGCCTCACGGTATCAGAAAAATCTGATTTTTTTCAGCCTGGACTTGACTCACGGCATCAGAAAAATCTGATTTTTTTCGCCCTGGACTTGACTCATGGGATCAAAACAATCGAATTTTTTTCATCCTGGACTTGTCTCACGGTATCAGGAAAATCTGATTTTTTTCACCCTGGACTTGACTCACGGTATCAGAAAAATCTGATTTTTTTCACCCTGGACTTGACTCACGGGATCAGGAAAATCTGATTTTTTCACCCTGGACTTTACTCATGGTATCTGGAAAATCTGATTTTTTTTCTCCCTGGACTTGACTCACGGTATCAGGAAAATCTAATTTTTTTCATCCTGGACTTTACTCATGGTATCTGGAAAATCAGATTTTTTTCACCCTGGACTTGACTCACGGTATCAGGAAAATCTGGTTTTTTTCATCCTGGACTTTACTCATGGTATCAGGACAATCTGATTTTTTTCACCCTGGAGTTGACTCACGGTATCAGGAAAATCTGATTTTTTTCATCCTGGACTTGACTCACTGTATCAGGAAAATCTGATTTTTTTCATCCTGGACTTTACTCATGGTATCCGAAAAATCTGATTTTTTTTCACCCTGGACTTGACTCACAGGATCACAAAAATGGGATTTTTTCACCCTTGACTTGACTCACGGTATCAGGAAAATCTGATTTTTTTCACCCTGGACTTGCCTCACGGTATCAGAAAAATCTGATTTTTTTCATCCTGGACTTGACTCACAGCATCAAAAAAATCGGATTTTTTTCACCCTGGACTTGACTCACGGTATCAGAAAAATCTGATTTTTTTCACCCTGGACTTGACTCACGGTATCAGAAAAATCTGATTTTTTTCACCCTGGACTTGACTCACGGTATCAAAAAAATCGGATTTTTTTTCACCCTGGACTTTACTCACAGTATCAGGAAAATCTGATTTTTTTCATCCTGGACTTTACTCACGGTATCAGAAAAATCTGATTTTTTTCACCCTGGACTTGACTCACGGGATCAGGAAAATCTGATTTTTTCACCCTGGACTTTACTCATGGTATCTGGAAAATCTGATTTTTTTCACCCTGGACTTTACTCACGGGATCACAAAAATGGGATTTTATCACCCTTGACTTGACTCACAGTATCAAGAAAATCTGATTTTTATCATCCTGGACATGACTCACGGTATCAGAAAAATCTGATTTTTTTCACCCTGGACTTGACTCACGGCATCAGAAAAATCTGATTTTTTTTCACCCTGGACTTTACTCACGGGATCACAAAAATGGGATTTTATCACCCTTGACTTGACTCACAGTATCAGGAAAATGGGATTTTTTTTCACCCTGGACTTGACTCACGGCATCAGAAAAATCTGATTTTTTTCACCCTGGACTTGACTCACGGTATCAGGAAAATCTGATTTTTTTCATCCTGGACTTTACTCATGGTATCCGAAAAATCTGATTTTTTTTTCACCCTGGACTTGACTCACAGGATCACAAAAATGGGATTTTTTCACCCTTGACTTGACTCACGGTATCAGGAAAATCTGATTTTTTTCACCCTGGACTTGCCTCACGGTATCAGAAAAATCTGATTTTTTTCATCCTGGACTTGACTCACAGCATCAAAAAAATCGGATTTTTTTCACCCTGGATTTGACTCACGGTATCAGAAAAATCTGATTTTTTTCACCCTGGACTTGACTCACGGTATCAGAAAAATCTGATTTTTTTCACCCTGGACTTGCCTCACGGTATCAAAAAAATCTGATTTTTTTCACCCTGGACTTTACTCACGGTATCAGGAAAATCTGATTTTTTTCATCCTGGACTTTACTCACGGAATCAGGAAAATCTGATTTTTTTTCATCCTGGACTTGACTCACGGCATCAGAAAAATCTGATTTTTTTCACCCAGGACTTGACTCGGGATCAAAAAATCTGATTTTTTTCACCCTGGACTTGACTCACGGTATCAGAAAAATGGGATTTTTTTCACCCTGGACTTGACTCACGGTATCAGAAAAATCAGATTTTTTTGACCCTGGACTTGACTCACGGCATCAGAAAAATCTGATTTTTTTTCGCCCTGGACTTGACTCATGGGATCAAAAAAATCGGATTTTTTTCATCCTGGACTTGTCTCACGGTATCAGGAAAATCTGATTTTTTTCACCCTGGACTTGACTCACGGTATCAGAAAAATCTGATTTTTTTCACCCTGGACTTGACTCACGGGATCAGGAAAATCTGATTTTTTCACCCTGGACTTTACTCATGGTATCTGGAAAATCTGATTTTTTTCACCCTGGACTTTACTCACGGGATCACAAAAATGGGATTTTATCACCCTTGACTTGACTCACAGTATCAAGAAAATCTGATTTTTTTCATCCTGGACATGACTCATGGTATCGGAAAAATCTGATTTTTTTCACCCTGGACTTGACTCACAGCATCAGAAAAATCTGATTTTTTTTCACCCTGGACTTTACTCACGGCATCACAAAAATGGGATTTTATCACCCTTGACTTGACTCACAGTATCAGGAAAATGGGATTTTTTTTCACCCTGGACTTGACTCACGGCATCAGAAAAATCTGATTTTTTTCACCCTGGACTTGTCTCACGGGATCAAAAAATTTGATTTTTTTCACCCTGGATTTGACTCACGGTATCAGGAAAATCTGGTTTTTTTCATCCTGGACTTTACTCATGGTATCAGGAAAATCTGATTTTTTTCACCCTGGACTTGCATCACGGTATCAGAAAAATCTGATTTTTTCACCCTGGACTTGACTCACAGCATCAAAAAAATCGGATTTTTTTCACCCTGGACTTGACTCACGGTATCAGAAAAATCTGATTTTTTTCACCCTGGACTTGACTCACGGTATCAGAAAAATCTGATTTTTTTCACCCTGGACTTGACTCACGGTATCAAAAAAATCTGATTTTTTTCCCCCTGGACTTGACTCACGGTATCAGGAAAATCTGATTTTTTTCATCCTGGACTTTACTCACGGTATCAGGAAAATCTGATTTTTTTCACCCTGGACTTGACTCACGGTATCAGGAAAATCTGATTTTTTTCATCCTGGACTTTACTCACGGTATCAGGAAAATGGGATTTTTTTCACCCTGGACTTGCCTCACGGGATCAGAAAAATCTGATCTTTTTCACCCTGGACTTGACTCACGGTATCAAAAAAATCTGAATTTTTTCACCCTGGACTTGCCTCACGGTATCAGAAAAATCTGATTTTTTTCAGCCTGGACTTGACTCACGGCATCAGAAAAATCTGATTTTTTTCGCCCTGGACTTGACTCATGGGATCAAAACAATCGAATTTTTTTCATCCTGGACTTGACTCACGGTATCAGGAAAATCTGATTTTTTTCATCCTGGACTTTACTCACGGTATCAGGAAAATCTGATTTTTTTCACCCTGGACTTGACTCACGGTATCAGGAAAATCTGATTTTTTTCATCCTGGACTTTACTCACGGTATCAGGAAAATGGGATTTTTTTCACCCTGGACTTGCCTCACGGGATCAGAAAAATCTGATCTTTTTCACCCTGGACTTGACTCACGGTATCAAAAAAATCTGAATTTTTTCACCCTGGACTTGCCTCACGGTATCAGAAAAATCTGATTTTTTTCAGCCTGGACTTGACTCACGGCATCAGAAAAATCTGATTTTTTTCGCCCTGGACTTGACTCATGGGATCAAAACAATCGAATTTTTTTCATCCTGGACTTGTCTCACGGTATCAGGAAAATCTGATTTTTTTCACCCTGGACTTGACTCACGGTATCAGAAAAATCTGATTTTTTTCACCCTGGACTTGACTCACGGGATCAGGAAAATCTGATTTTTTCACCCTGGACTTTACTCATGGTATCTGGAAAATCTGATTTTTTTTCTCCCTGGACTTGACTCACGGTATCAGGAGAATCTAATTTTTTTCATCCTGGACTTTACTCATGGTATCTGGAAAATCAGATTTTTTTCACCCTGGACTTGACTCACGGTATCAGGAAAATCTGGTTTTTTTCATCCTGGACTTTACTCATGGTATCAGGACAATCTGATTTTTTTCACCCTGGAGTTGACTCACGGTATCAGGAAAATCTGATTTTTTTCATCCTGGACTTTACTCACGGTATCAGGAAAATGGGATTTTTTTCACCCTGGACTTGCCTCACGGTATCAGAAAAATCTGATTTTTTTCACCCTGGACTTGACTCATGGTATCAGGAAAATCTGATTTTTTCCCCCTGGACTTGACTCACGGCATCAGGAAAATCTGATTTTTTTCATCCTGGACTTTACTCACGGTATCAGGAAAATCTGATTTTTTTCACCCTGGACTTGACTCACGGTATCAGGAAAATCTGATTTTTTTCATCCTGGACTTTACTCACGGTATCAGGAAAATGGGATTTTTTTCACCCTGGACTTGCCTCACGGGATCAGAAAAATCTGATCTTTTTCACCCTGGACTTGACTCACGGTATCAAAAAAATCTGATTTTTTTCACCCTGGACTTGACTCATGGTATCAGGAAAATCTGATTTTTTCCCCCTGGACTTGACTCACGGCATCAGGAAAATCTGATTTTTTTCATCCTGGACTTTACTCACGGTATCAGGAAAATCTGATTTTTTTCACCCTGGACTTGACTCACGGTATCAGGAAAATCTGATTTTTTTCATCCTGGACTTTACTCACGGTATCAGGAAAATGGGATTTTTTTCACCCTGGACTTGCCTCACGGGATCAGAAAAATCTGATCTTTTTCACCCTGGACTTGACTCACGGTATCAAAAAAATCTGAATTTTTTCACCCTGGACTTGCCTCACGGTATCAGAAAAATCTGATTTTTTTCAGCCTGGACTTGACTCACGGCATCAGAAAAATCTGATTTTTTTCGCCCTGGACTTGACTCATGGGATCAAAACAATCGAATTTTTTTCATCCTGGACTTGACTCACGGTATCAGGAAAATCTGATTTTTTTCATCCTGGACTTTACTCACGGTATCAGGAAAATCTGATTTTTTTCACCCTGGACTTGACTCACGGTATCAGGAAAATCTGATTTTTTTCATCCTGGACTTTACTCACGGTATCAGGAAAATTGGATTTTTTTCACCCTGGACTTGCCTCACGGGATCAGAAAAATCTGATCTTTTTCACCCTGGACTTGACTCACGGTATCAAAAAAATCTGAATTTTTTCACCCTGGACTTGCCTCACGGTATCAGAAAAATCTGATTTTTTTCAGCCTGGACTTGACTCACGGCATCAGAAAAATCTGATTTTTTTCGCCCTGGACTTGACTCATGGGATCAAAACAATCTGATTTTTTTCACCCTGGACTTGACTCACGGTATCAGAAAAATCTGATTTTTTTCACCCTGGACTTGACTCACGGGATCAGGAAAATCTGATTTTTTTCACCCTGGACTTGACTCACGGGATCAGGAAAATCTGATTTTTTCACCCTGGACTTTACTCATGGTATCTGGAAAATCTGATTTTTTTTCTCCCTGGACTTGACTCACGGTATCAGGAAAATCTAATTTTTTTCATCCTGGACTTTACTCATGGTATCTGGAAAATCAGATTTTTTTCACCCTGGACTTGACTCACGGTATCAGGAAAATCTGGTTTTTTTCATCCTGGACTTTACTCATGGTATCAGGACAATCTGATTTTTTTCACCCTGGAGTTGACTCACGGTATCAGGAAAATCTGATTTTTTTCATCCTGGACTTTACTCACGGTATCAGGAAAATGGGATTTTTTTCACCCTGGACTTGCCTCACGGTATCAGAAAAATCTGATTTTTTTCACCCTGGACTTGACTCGTGGTATCAGGAAAATCTGATTTTTTCCCCCTGGACTTGACTCACGGCATCAGAAAAATCTGATTTTGTTCACCCTGGACTTGACTCGTGATCAAAAAAATCGGATTTTTTTCACCCTGGACTTGACTCACGGGATCAAAAAAATCTGATCTTTTTCACCCTGGACTTGACTCACGGGATCAAAAAAATCTGATCTTTTTCACCCTGGACTTGACTCACGGAATCAGGAAAATCTTATTTTTTTCACCCTGGACTTTACTCACGGTATCAGGAAAATGGGATTTTTTTCACCATGGACTGGACTCACGGGATCAGAAAAATCTGATCATTTTCACCCTGGACTTGACTCACGGGATCCAAAAAATCTGATTTTTTTCACCCTGGACTTTCCTCACGGTATCAGAAAAATCTGATTTTTTCACCCTGGACTTGACTCACAGCATCAAAAAAATCGGATTTTATTCACCCTGGACTTGACTCATGTTATCAGGAAAATCTGATTTTTTTCACCCTGGACTTTACTCACGGTATCCGGAAAATGGGATTTTTTTTCAAACTGGACTGGACTCACGGTATCAGAAAAATATGAATTTTTTTCACCCTGGACTTGACTCACGGCATCAGGAAAATCTGATTTTTTTTCATCCTGGACTTTACTCACGGTATCAGCAAAATCTGATTTTTTTCATCCTGGACTTTACTCACGGTATCAGTAAAATCTGATTTTTTTCACCCTGGACTTGACTCACGGTATCAGGAAAATCTGATTTTTTTCATCCTGGACTTTACTCACGGTATCAGGAAAATGGGATTTTTTTCACCCTGGACTTACCTCACGGGATCAGAAAAATCTGATCTTTTTCACCCTGGACTTGACTCACGGTATCAGAAAAATCTGATTTTTTTCACCCTGGACTTGACTCACAGCATCAAAAAAATCGGATTTTTTTCACCCTGGACTTGAATCACAGCATCAAAAAAATCGGATTTTTTTCACCCTGGACTTTACTCACGGTATCAGGAAAATCTGATTTTTTTCACCCTGGACTTGACTCATGGTATCAGGAAAATCTGATTATTTTCACCCTGGACTGTACTCACGGTATGAGGAAATTTGATTTTTTTCACCCTGGACTTGACACACAGTATCAGGAAAATCTGATTTTTTTCACCCTGAACTTGACTCACGGTATCAGGAAAATCTGATTTTTTTCATCCTGGACTTTACTCATGGTATCCGAAAAATCTGATTTTTTTTCACCCTGGACTTGACTCACAGGATCACAAAAATGGGATTTTTTCACCCTTGACTTGACTCACGGTATCAGGAAAATCTGATTTTTTTCACCCTGGACTTGCCTCACGGTATCAGAAAAATCTGATTTTTTTCATCCTGGACTTGACTCACAGCATCAAAAAAATCGGATTTTTTTCATCCTGGACTTTACTCACGGTATCAGTAAAATCTGATTTTTTTCACCCTGGACTTGACTCACGGTATCAGGAAAATCTGATTTTTTTCATCCTGGACTTTACTCACGGTATCAGGAAAATGGGATTTTTTTCACCCTGGACTTACCTCACGGGATCAGAAAAATCTGATCTTTTTCACCCTGGACTTGACTCACGGTATCAGAAAAATCTGATTTTTTTCACCCTGGACTTGACTCACAGCATCAAAAAAATCGGATTTTTTTCACCCTGGACTTGAATCACAGCATCAAAAAAATCGGATTTTTTTCACCCTGGACTTTACTCACGGTATCAGGAAAATCTGATTTTTTTCACCCTGGACTTGACTCATGGTATCAGGAAAATCTGATTATTTTCACCCTGGACTGTACTCACGGTATGAGGAAATTTGATTTTTTTCACCCTGGACTTGACACACAGTATCAGGAAAATCTGATTTTTTTCACCCTGAACTTGACTCACGGTATCAGGAAAATCTGATTTTTTTCATCCTGGACTTTACTCATGGTATCCGAAAAATCTGATTTTTTTTCACCCTGGACTTGACTCACAGGATCACAAAAATGGGATTTTTTCACCCTTGACTTGACTCACGGTATCAGGAAAATCTGATTTTTTTCACCCTGGACTTGCCTCACGGTATCAGAAAAATCTGATTTTTTTCATCCTGGACTTGACTCACAGCATCAAAAAAATCGGATTTTTTTCACCCTGGACTTGACTCACGGTATCAGAAAAATCTGATTTTTTTCACCCTGGACTTGACTCACGGTATCAGAAAAATCTGATTTTTTTCACCCTGGACTTGACTCACGGTATCAAAAAAATCGGATTTTTTTCACCCTGGACTTTACTCACGGTATCAGGAAAATCTGATTTTTTCATCCTGGACTTTACTCATGGAATCAGGAAAATCTGATTTTTTTCATCCTGGACTTTACTCACGGAATCAGGAAAATCTGATTTTTTTCACCCTGGACTTACCTCACGGGATCAGAAAAATCTGATCTTTTTCACCCTGGACTTGACTCACGGTATCAGAAAAATCTGATTTTTTTCACCCTGGACTTGACTCACAGCATCAAAAAAATCGGATTTTTTTCACCCTGGACTTGAATCACAGCATCAAAAAAATCGGATTTTTTTCACCCTGGACTTTACTCACGGTATCAGGAAAATCTGATTTTTTTCACCCTGGACTTGACTCATGGTATCAGGAAAATCTGATTATTTTCACCCTGGACTGTACTCACGGTATGAGGAAATTTGATTTTTTTCACCCTGGACTTGACACACAGTATCAGGAAAATCTGATTTTTTTCACCCTGAACTTGACTCACGGTATCAGGAAAATCTGATTTTTTTCATCCTGGACTTTACTCATGGTATCCGAAAAATCTGATTTTTTTTTCACCCTGGACTTGACTCACAGGATCACAAAAATGGGATTTTTTCACTCTTGACTTGACTCACGGTATCAGGAAAATCTGATTTTTTTCACCCTGGACTTGCCTCACGGTATCAAAAAAATCGGATTTTTTTCACCCTGGACTTTACTCACGGTATCAGGAAAATCTGATTTTTTCATCCTGGACTTTACTCACGGAATCAGGAAAATCTGATTTTTTTCATCCTGGACTTGACTCACGGCATCAGAAAAATCTGATTTTTTTCACCCAGGACTTGACTCGGGATCAAAAAATCTGATTTTTTTCACCCTGGACTTGACTCACGGTATCAGAAAAATCAGATTTTTTTCACCCTGGACTTGACTCACGGCATCAGAAAAATCTGATTTTTTTCGCCCTGGACTTGACTCATGGGATAAAAAAAATCGGATTTTTTTCATCCTGGACTTGACTCACGGTATCAGAAAAATCTGATTTTTTTCACCCTGGACTTGACTCACGGGATCAGGAAAATCTGATTTTTTCACCCTGGACTTTACTCATGGTATCTGGAAAATCTGATTTTTTTCACCCTGGACTTTACTCACGGGATCACAAAAATGGGATTTTATCACCCTTGACTTGACTCACAGTATCAAGAAAATCTGATTTTTTTCATCCTGGACATGACTCACGGTATCAGAAAAATCTGATTTTTTTCACCCTGGACTTGACTCACGGCATCAGAAAAATCTGATTTTTTTTCACCCTGGACTTTACTCACGGGATCACAAAAATGGGGTTTTATCACCCTTGACTTGACTCACAGTATCAGGAAAATGGGATTTTTTTTCACCCTGGACTTGATTCACGGCATCAGAAAAATCTGATTTTTTTCACCCTGGACTTGACACACAGTATCAGGAAAATCTGATTTTTTTCACCCTGGACTTGACTCACGGTATCAGGAAAATCTGAATTTTTTTCATCCTGGACTTTACTCATGGTATCCGAAAAATCTGATTTCTTTTCACCCTGGACTTGACTCACAGGATCACAAAAATGGGATTTTTTCACCCTTGACTTGACTCACGGTATCAGGAAAATCTGATTTTTTTCACCCTGGACTTGCCTCACGGTATCTGAAAAATCTGATTTTTTTCATCCTGGACTTGACGCACAGCATCAAAAAAATCGGATTTTTTTCACCCTGGATTTGACTCACGGTATCAGAAAAATCTGATTTTTTTCACCCTGGACTTGACTCACGGTATCAGAAAAATCTGATTTTTTTCACCCTGGACTTGACTCACGGTATCAAAAAAATCTGATTTTTTTCACCCTGGACTTTACTCACGGTATCAGGAAAATCTGATTTTTTTCATCCTGGACTTTACTCACGGAATCAGGAAAATCTGATTTTTTTCATCCTGGACTTGACTCACGGCATCAGAAAAATCTGATTTTTTTCACCCAGGACTTGACTCGGGATCAAAAAATCTGATTTTTTTCACCCTGGACTTGACTCACGGTATCAGAAAAATCTGATTTTTTTCACCCTGGACTTGACTCACGGTATCAGGAAAATCTGATTTTTTTCACCCTGGACTTGACTCACGGTATCAGAAAAATCTGATTTTTTTCACCCTGGACTTGACTCACGGGATCAGGAAAATCTGATTTTTTCACCCTGGACTTGACTCACGGTATCAGAAAAATCTGATTTTTTTCACCCTGGACTTGACTCACGGTATCAGAAAAATCTGATTTTTTTCACCCTGGACTTGACTCACGGTATCAAAAAAATCTGATTTTTTCCCCCTGGACTTGACTCACAGTATCAGGAAAATGGGATTTTTTTTCACCCTGGACTTGACTCACGGCATCAGAAAAATCTGATTTTTTTCACCCTGGACTTGCCTCACGGTATCAGAAAAATCTGATTTTTTCACCCTGGACTTGACTCACAGCATCAAAAAAATCGAATTTTTTTCACCCTGGACTTGACTCACGGTATCAGAAAAATCTGATTTTTTTCACCCTGGACTTGACTCACGGTATCAGAAAAATCTGATTTTTTTCACCCTGGACTTGACTCACGGTATCAAAAAAATCTGATTTTTTCCCCCTGGACTTGACTCACGGTATCAGGAAAATCTGATTTTTTTCATCCTGGACTTTACTCACGGTATCAGGAAAATCTGATTTTTTTCACCCTGGACTTGACTCACGGTATCAGGAAAATCTGATTTTTTTCATCCTGGACTTTACTCACGGTATCAGGAAAATGGGATTTTTTTCACCCTGGACTTGCCTCACGGGATCAGAAAAATCTGAATTTTTTCACCCTGGACTTGCCTCACGGTATCAGAAAAATCAGATTTATTTCAGCCTGGACTTGACTCACAGCATCAAAAAAATCGGATTTTTTTCACCCTGGACTTGACTCACGGTATCAGGAAAATCTGATTTTTTTCACCCTGGACTTTACTCACGGGATCAAAAAAATCGGATTTTTTTCACCCTGGACTTGACTCACGGTATCAGGAAAATCTGATTTTTTTCATTCTGGACTTTACTCACGGTATCAGGAAAATCTGATTTTTTTCACCCTGGACTTGACTCATGGTATCAGGAAAATCTAATTTTTTTCACCCTGGACGGTGCTCACGGTATGCGGAAATTTGATTTTTTTCACCATGGACTTGACTCAGGGTATCAGAAAAATCAGATTTTTTTTCACCCTAGACTTGACTCACGGCATCAGAAAAATCTGATTTTTTTCACCCAGCACTTGACTCACGGTATCAGGACAATCTGATTTTTTTCACCCTGGACTTGACTCACAGTATCAGGAAAATCTGATTTTTTTTACCCTGGACTTTACTCACGGTATCAGGAAAATGGGATTTTTTCACCCTGGATTTGACTCACGGTATCTGGAAAATCTGATTTTTTTCACCCTGGACTTGACTCACGGTATCAGGAAAATCTGATTTTTTTCATCCTGGACTTTACTCACGGTATCAGGAAAATCTGATTTTTTTCACCCTGGACTTGACTCACGGTATCAGGAAAATCTTATTTTTTTCACACTGGACTTTACTCACGGTATCAGGAAAATGGGATTTTTTTCACCCTGGACTGGACTCACGGGATCAGAAAAATCTGATCTTTTTCACCCTGGACTTGACTCACAGGATCCAAAAAATCAGATTTTTTTCACCCTGGACTTGCCTCACGGTATCAGAAAAATCTGATTTTTTTCATCCTGGACTTGACTCACAGCATCAAAAAAATCGAATTTTTTTTCACCCTGGACTTGACCCTCGGTATCAGAAAAATCTGATTTTTTCACCCTGGACTTGACTCACAGCATCAAAAAAATCGGATATTTTTCACCCTGGACTTGACTCACGGTATCAGAAAAATCTGATTATTTTCACCCTGGACTTGACTCACGGTATCAGAAAAATCTGATTTTTTTCCCCTGGACTTGACTCACGGTATCAGGAAAATCTGATTTTTTTCATCCTGGACTTTACTCACGGTATCAGGAAAATCTGATTTTTTTCACCCTGGACTTGACTCACGGTATCAGGAAAATCTGATTTTTTTCATCCTGGACTTTACTCACTGTATCAGGAAAATGGGATTTTTTTCACCCTGGACTTGCCTCACGGGATCAGAAAAATCAGATCTTTTTCACCCTGGACTTGACTCACAGTATCAAAAAAATCTGAATTTTTTCACCCTGGACTTGCCTCACCGTATCAGAAAAATCTGATTTTTTTCAGCCTGGACTTGACTCACAGCATCAAAAAAATCGGATTTTTTTCACCCTGGACTTGACTCACGGTATCAGGAAAATCTGATTTTTTTCATTCTGGACTTTACTCACGGGATCAGGAAAATCTGATTTTTTTCACCCTGGACTTGACTCATGGTATCAGGAAAATCTGATTTTTTTTCACCCTGGACGGTACTCACGGTATGAGGAAATTTGATTTTTTTCACCAGGGACTTGACTCACGGTATCAGAAAAATCTGATTTTTTTCACCCAGCACTTGACTCACGGTATCAGGACAATCTGATTTTTTTCACCCTGGACTTGACTCACAGTATCAGGAAAATCTGATTTTTTTCACCCTGGACTTGACTCGGGATCAAAAAATCTGATTTTTTTCACCCTGGACTTGACTCACGGTATCAGAAAAATGGGATTTTTTTCACCCTGGACTTGACTCACGGTATCAGAAAAATCAGATTTTTTTCACCCTGGACTTGACTCACGGCATCAGAAAAATCTGATTTTTTTCGCCCTCGACTTGACTCACGGTATCAGAAAAATCTGATTTTTTTCACCCTGGACTTGACTCACGGTATCAAAAAAATCTGATTTTTTTCACCCTGGACTTTACTCACGGTATCAGGAAAATCTGATTTTTTTCATCCTGGACTTTACTCACGGAATCAGGAAAATCTGATTTTTTTCATCCTGGACTTGACTCACGGCATCAGAAAAATCTGATTTTTTTCACCCAGGACTTGACTCGGGATCAAAAAATCTGATTTTTTTCACCCTGGACTTGACTCACGGTATCAGAAAAATCTGATTTTTTTCACCCTGGACTTGACTCACGGTATCAGGAAAATCTGATTTTTTTCACCCTGGACTTGACTCACGGTATCAGAAAAATCTGATTTTTTTCACCCTGGACTTGACTCACGGGATCAGGAAAATCTGATTTTTTCACCCTGGACTTGACTCACGGTATCAGAAAAATCTGATTTTTTTCACCCTGGACTTGACTCACGGTATCAGAAAAATCTGATTTTTTTCACCCTGGACTTGACTCACGGTATCAAAAAAATCTGATTTTTTCCCCCTGGACTTGACTCACAGTATCAGGAAAATGGGATTTTTTTTCACCCTGGACTTGACTCACGGCATCAGAAAAATCTGATTTTTTTCACCCTGGACTTGCCTCACGGTATCAGAAAAATCTGATTTTTTCACCCTGGACTTGACTCACAGCATCAAAAAAATCGAATTTTTTTCACCCTGGACTTGACTCACGGTATCAGAAAAATCTGATTTTTTTCACCCTGGACTTGACTCACGGTATCAGAAAAATCTGATTTTTTTCACCCTGGACTTGACTCACGGTATCAAAAAAATCTGATTTTTTCCCCCTGGACTTGACTCACGGTATCAGGAAAATCTGATTTTTTTCATCCTGGACTTTACTCACGGTATCAGGAAAATCTGATTTTTTTCACCCTGGACTTGACTCACGGTATCAGGAAAATCTGATTTTTTTCATCCTGGACTTTACTCACGGTATCAGGAAAATGGGATTTTTTTCACCCTGGACTTGCCTCACGGGATCAGAAAAATCTGAATTTTTTCACCCTGGACTTGCCTCACGGTATCAGAAAAATCAGATTTATTTCAGCCTGGACTTGACTCACAGCATCAAAAAAATCGGATTTTTTTCACCCTGGACTTGACTCACGGTATCAGGAAAATCTGATTTTTTTCACCCTGGACTTTACTCACGGGATCAAAAAAATCGGATTTTTTTCACCCTGGACTTGACTCACGGTATCAGGAAAATCTGATTTTTTTCATTCTGGACTTTACTCACGGTATCAGGAAAATCTGATTTTTTTCACCCTGGACTTGACTCATGGTATCAGGAAAATCTAATTTTTTTCACCCTGGACGGTGCTCACGGTATGCGGAAATTTGATTTTTTTCACCATGGACTTGACTCAGGGTATCAGAAAAATCAGATTTTTTTTCACCCTAGACTTGACTCACGGCATCAGAAAAATCTGATTTTTTTCACCCAGCACTTGACTCACGGTATCAGGACAATCTGATTTTTTTCACCCTGGACTTGACTCACAGTATCAGGAAAATCTGATTTTTTTTACCCTGGACTTTACTCACGGTATCAGGAAAATGGGATTTTTTCACCCTGGATTTGACTCACGGTATCTGGAAAATCTGATTTTTTTCACCCTGGACTTGACTCACGGTATCAGGAAAATCTGATTTTTTTCATCCTGGACTTTACTCACGGTATCAGGAAAATCTGATTTTTTTCACCCTGGACTTGACTCACGGTATCAGGAAAATCTTATTTTTTTCACACTGGACTTTACTCACGGTATCAGGAAAATGGGATTTTTTTCACCCTGGACTGGACTCACGGGATCAGAAAAATCTGATCTTTTTCACCCTGGACTTGACTCACAGGATCCAAAAAATCAGATTTTTTTCACCCTGGACTTGCCTCACGGTATCAGAAAAATCTGATTTTTTTCATCCTGGACTTGACTCACAGCATCAAAAAAATCGAATTTTTTTTCACCCTGGACTTGACCCTCGGTATCAGAAAAATCTGATTTTTTCACCCTGGACTTGACTCACAGCATCAAAAAAATCGGATATTTTTCACCCTGGACTTGACTCACGGTATCAGAAAAATCTGATTATTTTCACCCTGGACTTGACTCACGGTATCAGAAAAATCTGATTTTTTTCCCCTGGACTTGACTCACGGTATCAGGAAAATCTGATTTTTTTCATCCTGGACTTTACTCACGGTATCAGGAAAATCTGATTTTTTTCACCCTGGACTTGACTCACGGTATCAGGAAAATCTGATTTTTTTCATCCTGGACTTTACTCACTGTATCAGGAAAATGGGATTTTTTTCACCCTGGACTTGCCTCACGGGATCAGAAAAATCAGATCTTTTTCACCCTGGACTTGACTCACAGTATCAAAAAAATCTGAATTTTTTCACCCTGGACTTGCCTCACCGTATCAGAAAAATCTGATTTTTTTCAGCCTGGACTTGACTCACAGCATCAAAAAAATCGGATTTTTTTCACCCTGGACTTGACTCACGGTATCAGGAAAATCTGATTTTTTTCACCCTGGACTTTACTCACGGGATCAAAAAAATCGGATTTTTTTCACCCTGGACTTGACTCACGGTATCAGGAAAATCTGATTTTTTTCATTCTGGACTTTACTCACGGTATCAGGAAAATCTGATTTTTTTCACCCTGGACTTGACTCATGGTATCAGGAAAATCTGATTTTTTTTCACCCTGGACGGTACTCACGGTATGAGGAAATTTGATTTTTTTCACCAGGGACTTGACTCACGGTATCAGAAAAATCTGATTTTTTTCACCCAGCACTTGACTCACGGTATCAGGACAATCTGATTTTTTTCACCCTGGACTTGACTCACAGTATCAGGAAAATCTGATTTTTTTCACCCTGGACTTGACTCGGGATCAAAAAATCTGATTTTTTTCACCCTGGACTTGACTCACGGTATCAGAAAAATGGGATTTTTTTCACCCTGGACTTGACTCACGGTATCAGAAAAATCAGATTTTTTTCACCCTGGACTTGACTCACGGCATCAGAAAAATCTGATTTTTTTCGCCCTCGACTTGACTCATGGGATCAAAAAAATCGGATTTTTTTCATCCTGGACTTGTCTCACGGTATCAGGAAAATCTGATTTTTTTCACCCTGGACTTGACTCACGGTATCAGAAAAATCTGATTTTTTTCACCCTGGACTTGACTCACGGGATCAGGAAAATCTGATTTTTTCACCCTGGACTTTACTCATGGTATCTGGAAAATCTGATTTTTTTCACCCTGGACTTTACTCACGGTATCCGGAAAATGGGATTTTTTTTCAAACTGGACTGGACTCACGGTATCAGAAAAATCTGAATTTTTTTCACCCTGGACTTGACTCACGGCATCAGGAAAATCTGATTTTTTTTCATCCTGGACTTTACTCACGGTATCAGCAAAATCTGATTTTTTTCATCCTGGACTTTACTCACGGTATCAGGAAAATCTGATTTTTTTCACCCTGGACTTGACTCACGGTATCAGGAAAATCTGATTTTTTTAATCCTGGACTTTACTCACGGTATCAGGAAAATGGGATTTTTTTCACCCTGGACTTGCCTCACGGGATCAGAAAAATCTGATCTTTTTCACCCTGGACTTGACTCACGGTATCAGAAAAACCTGATTTTTTTCACCCTGGACTTGACTCACAGGATCAAAAAAATCGGATTTTTTTCACCCTGGACTTGAATCACAGCATCAAAAAAATCGGATTTTTTTCACCCTGGACTTTACTCACGGTATCAGGAAAATCTGATTTTTTTTCACCCTGGACTTGACTCATGGTATCAGGAAAATCTGATTATTTTCACCCTGGACTGTACTCACGGTATGAGGAAATTTGATTTTTTTCACCATGGACTTGACTCACGGTATCAGAAAAATCAGATTTTTTTCACCCTGGACTTGACTCACGGCATCAGAAAAATCTGATTTTTTTCACCCTGGACTTGACCGGTGATCAAAAAAATCTGATTTTTTTCACCCAGCACTTGACTCACGGTATCAGAAAAATCTGATTTTTTTCACCCTGGACTTGCCTCACGGTATCAGAAAAATCTGATTTTTGTCATCCTGGACTTGACTCACAGCATCAAAAAAATCGGATTTTTTTCACCCTGGACTTGACTCACGGTATCAGAAAAATCTGATTTTTTTCACCCTGGACTTGACTCACGGTATCAGAAAAATCTGATTTTTTTCACCCTGGACTTGACTCACGGTATCAAAAAAATCGGATTTTTTTCACCCTGGACTTTACTCACGGTATCAGGAAAATCTGATTTTTTTCATCCTGGACTTTACTCACGGAATCAGGAAAATCTGATTTTTTTCATCCTGGACTTGACTCACGGCATCAGAAAAATCTGATTTTTTTCACCCAGGACTTGACTCGGGATCAAAAAATCTGAATTTTTTCACCCTGGACTTGACTCACGGTATCAGAAAAATGGGATTTTTTTCACCCTGGACTTGACTCACGGTATCAGAAAAATCAGATTTTTTTCACCCTGGACTTGACTCACGGCATCAGAAAAATCTGATTTTTTTCGCCCTGGACTTGACTCATGGGATCAAAAAAATCGGATTTTTTTCATCCTGGACTTGTCTCACGGTAACAGGAAAATCTGATTTTTTTCACCCTGGACTTGACTCACGGTATCAGAAAAATCTGATTTTTTTCACCCTGGACTTGACTCAGGGGATCAGGAAAATCTGATTTTTTCACCCTGGACTTTACTCATGGTATCTGGAAAATCAGATTTTTTTCACCCTGGACTTGACTCATGGTATCAGGAAAATCTGATTTTTTTCACCCTGGACGGTACTCACGGTATGAGGAAATTTGATTTTTTTCACCAGGGACTTGACTCACGGTATCAGAAAAATCT
Source organism: Bradypodion pumilum (assembly GCA_035047305.1). NCBI lineage: Eukaryota > Metazoa > Chordata > Lepidosauria > Squamata > Chamaeleonidae > Bradypodion > Bradypodion pumilum. The sequence goes on along the minus strand of JAWDJD010000005.1, from coordinate 165,289,611 downwards.
GATTTTTTTCACCCAGCACTTGACTCACGGTATCAGGACAATCTGATTTTTTTCACCCTGGACTTGACTCACAGTATCAGGAAAATCTGATTTTTTTCACCCTGGACTTGACTCGGGATCAAAAAATCTGATTTTTTTCACCCTGGACTTGACTCACGGTATCAGAAAAATGGGATTTTTTTCACCCTGGACTTGACTCACGGTATCAGAAAAATCAGATTTTTTTCACCCTGGACTTGACTCACGGCATCAGAAAAATCTGATTTTTTTCGCCCTGGACTTGACTCATGGGATCAAAAAAATCGGATTTTTTTCATCCTGGACTTGTCTCACGGTATCAGGAAAATCTGATTTTTTTCACCCTGGACTTGACTCACGGTATCAGAAAAATCTGATTTTTTTCACCCTGGACTTGACTCACGGGATCAGGAAAATCTGATTTTTTCACCCTGGACTTTACTCATGGTATCTGGAAAATCTGATTTTTTTCACCCTGGACTTTACTCACGGTATCCGGAAAATGGGATTTTTTTTCAAACTGGACTGGACTCACGGTATCAGAAAAATCTGAATTTTTTTCACCCTGGACTTGACTCACGGCATCAGGAAAATCTGATTTTTTTTCATCCTGGACTTTACTCACGGTATCAGCAAAATCTGATTTTTTTCATCCTGGACTTTACTCACGGTATCAGGAAAATCTGATTTTTTTCACCCTGGACTTGACTCACGGTATCAGGAAAATCTGATTTTTTTCATCCTGGACTTTACTCACGGTATCAGGAAAATGGGATTTTTTTCACCCTGGACTTGCCTCACGGGATCAGAAAAATCTGATCTTTTTCACCCTGGACTTGACTCACGGTATCAGAAAAATCTGATTTTTTTCACCCTGGACTTGACTCACAGGATCAAAAAAATCGGATTTTTTTCACCCTGGACTTGAATCACAGCATCAAAAAAATCGGATTTTTTTCACCCTGGACTTTACTCACGGTATCAGGAAAATCTGATTTTTTTCACCCTGGACTTGACTCATGGTATCAGGAAAATCTGATTATTTTCACCCTGGACTGTACTCACGGTATGAGGAAATTTGATTTTTTTCACCATGGACTTGAATCACGGTATCAGAAAAATCAGATTTTTTTCACCCTGGACTTGACTCACGGCATCAGAAAAATCTGATTTTTTTCACCCTGGACTTGACCGGTGATCAAAAAAATCTGATTTTTTTCACCCAGCACTTGACTCACGGTATCAGAAAAATCTGATTTTTTTCACCCTGGACTTGCCTCACGGTATCAGAAAAATCTGATTTTTGTCATCCTGGACTTGACTCACAGCATCAAAAAAATCGGATTTTTTTCACCCTGGACTTGACTCACGGTATCAGAAAAATCTGATTTTTTTCACCCTGGACTTGACTCACGGTATCAGAAAAATCTGATTTTTTTCACACTGGACTTGACTCACGGTATCAAAAAAATCGGATTTTTTTCACCCTGGACTTTACTCACGGTATCAGGAAAATCTGATTTTTTTTCATCCTGGACTTTACTCACGGAATCAGGAAAATCTGATTTTTTTCATCCTGGACTTTACTCACGGCATCAGAAAAATCTGATTTTTTTCACCCAGGACTTGACTCGGGATCAAAAAATCTGATTTTTTTCACCCTGGACTTGACTCACGGTATCAGAAAAATGGGATTTTTTTCACCCTGGACTTGACTCACGGTATCAGAAAAATCAGATTTTTTTCACCCTGGACTTGACTCACGGCATCAGAAAAATCTGATTTTTTTCGCCCTGGACTTGACTCATGGGATCAAAAAAATCGGATTTTTTTCATCCTGGACTTGTCTCACGGTAACAGGAAAATCTGATTTTTTTCACCCTGGACTTGACTCACGGTATCAGAAAAATCTGATTTTTTTCACCCTGGACTTGTCTCACGGGATCAGGAAAATCTGATTTTTTCACCCTGGACTTTACTCATGGTATCTGGAAAATCAGATTTTTTTCACCCTGGAGTTGACTCACGGTATCAGGAAAATCTGATTTTTTTCATCCTGGACTTTACTCACGGTATCAGGAAAATGGGATTTTTTTCACCCTGGACTTGCCTCACGGTATCAGAAAAATCTGATTTTTTTCACCCTGGACTTGACTCATGGTATCAGGAAAATCTGATTTTTTCCCCCTGGACTTGACTCACGGCATCAGAAAAATCTGATTTTTTTCACCCTGGACTTGACTCGTGATCAAAAAAATCTGATTTTTTTCACCCTGGACTTGACTCACGGGATCAAAAAAATCTGATCTTTTTCACCCTGGACTTGACTCACGGGATCAAAAAAATCTGATCTTTTTCACCCTGGACTGGACTCACGGGATCAGAAAAATCTGATCATTTTCACCCAGGACTTGACTCACGGGATCCAAAAAATCTGATTTTTTTCACCCTGGACTTTCCTCACGGTATCAGAAAAATCTGATTTTTTCACCCTGGACTTGACTCACAGCATCAAAAAAATCGGATTTTATTCACCCTGGACTTGACTCATGTTATCAGGAAAATCTGATTTTTTTTCACCCTGGACTTTACTCAAGGTATCCGGAAAATGGGATTTTTTTTCAAACTGGACTGGACTCACGGTATCAGAAAAATCTGAATTTTTTTCACCCTGGACTTGACTCACGGCATCAGGAAAATCTGATTTTTTTTCATCCTGGACTTTACTCACGGTATCAGCAAAATCTGATTTTTTTCATCCTGGACTTTACTCACGGTATCAGGAAAATCTGATTTTTTTCACCCTGGACTTGACTCACGGTATCAGGAAAATCTGATTTTTTTCATCCTGGACTTTAGTCACGGTATCAGGAAAATGGGATTTTTTTCACCCTGGACTTGCCTCACGGGATCAGAAAAATCTGATCTTTTTCACCCTGGACTTGACTCACGGTATCAGAAAAATCTGATTTTTTTCACCCTGGACTTGACTCACAGCATCAAAAAAATCGGATTTTTTTCACCCTGGACTTGAATCACAGCATCAAAAAAATCGGATTTTTTTCACCCTGGACTTGACTCACGGCATCAGAAAAATCTGATTTTTTTCACCCTGGACTTGACTGGTGATCAAAAAAATCTGATTTTTTTCACCCAGCACTTGACTCACGGTATCAGAAAAATCTGATTTTTTTCACCCTGGACTTGCCTCACGGTATCAGAAAAATCTGATTTTTGTCATGCTGGACTTGACTCACAGCATCAAAAAAATCGGATTTTTTTCACCCTGGACTTGACTCACGGTATCAGAAAAATCTGATTTTTTTCACCCTGGACTTGACTCACGGTATCAGAAAAATCTGATTTTTTTCACCCTGGACTTGACTCACGGTATCAAAAAAATCGGATTTTTTTCACCCTGGACTTTACTCACGGTATCAGGAAAATCTGATTTTTTTCATCCTGGACTTTACTCACGGAATCAGGAAAATCTGATTTTTTTCATCCTGGACTTGACTCACGGCATCAGAAAAATCTGATTTTTTTCACCCAGGACTTGACTCGGGATCAAAAAATCTGATTTTTTTCACCCTGGACTTGACTCACGGTATCAGAAAAATGGGATTTTTTTCACCCTGGACTTGACTCACGGTATCAGAAAAATCAGATTTTTTTCACCCTGGACTTGACTCACGGCATCAGAAAAATCTGATTTTTTTCGCCCTGGACTTGACTCATGGGATTAAAAAAATCGGATTTTTTTCATCCTGGACTTGTCTCACGGTAACAGGAAAATCTGATTTTTTTCACCCTGGACTTGACTCACGGTATCAGAAAAATCTGATTTTTTTCACCCTGGACTTGACTCACGGGATCAGGAAAATCTGATTTTTTCACCCTGGACTTTACTCATGGTATCTGGAAAATCAGATTTTTTTCACCCTGGACTTGACTCATGGTATCAGGAAAATCTGATTTTTTTCACCCTGGACGGTACTCACGGTATGAGGAAATTTGATTTTTTTCACCAGGGACTTGACTCACGGTATCAGAAAAATCTGATTTTTTTCACCCAGCACTTGACTCACGGTATCAGGACAACCTGTTTTTTTTCACCCTGGACTTGACTCACAGTATCAGGAAAATCTGATTTTTTTCACCCTGGACTTGACTCGGGATCAAAAAATCTGATTTTTTTCACCCTGGACTTGACTCACGGTATCAGAAAAATGGGATTTTTTTCACCCTGGACTTGACTCACGGTATCAGAAAAATCAGATTTTTTTCACCCTGGACTTGACTCACGGCATCAGAAAAATCTGATTTTTTTCGCCCTGGACTTGACTCATGGGATCAAAAAAATCAGATTTTTTTCATCCTGGACTTGTCTCACGGTATCAGGAAAATCTGATTTTTTTCACCCTGGACTTGACTCACGGTATCAGAAAAATCTGATTTTTTTCACCCTGGACTTGACTCACGGGATCAGGAAAATCTGATTTTTTCACCCTGGACTTTACTCATGGTATCTGGAAAATCTGATTTTTTTCACCCTGGACTTTACTCACGGTATCCGGAAAATGGGATTTTTTTTCAAACTGGACTGGACTCACGGTATCAGAAAAATCTGAATTTTTTTCACCCTGGACTTGACTCACGGCATCAGGAAAATCTGATTTTTTTTCATCCTGGACTTTACTCACGGTATCAGCAAAATCTGATTTTTTTCATCCTGGACTTTACTCACGGTATCAGGAAAATCTGATTTTTTTCACCCTGGACTTGACTCACGGTATCAGGAAAATCTGATTTTTTTCATCCTGGACTTTACTCACGGTATCAGGAAAATGGGATTTTTTTCACCCTGGACTTGCCTCACGGGATCAGAAAAATCTGATCTTTTTCACCCTGGACTTGACTCACGGTATCAGAAAAATCTGATTTTTTTTCACCCTGGACTTGAATCACAGCATCAAAAAAATCGGATTTTTTTCACCCTGGACTTTACTCACGGTATCAGGAAAATCTGATTTTTTTCACCCTGGACTTGACTCATGGTATCAGGAAAATCTGATTATTTTCACCCTGGACTGTACTCACGGTATGAGGAAATTTGATTTTTTTCACCATGGACTTGACTCACGGTATCAGAAAAATCAGATTTTTTTCACCCTGGACTTGACTCACGGCATCAGAAAAATCTGATTTTTTTCACCCTGGACTTGACCGGTGATCAAAAAAATCTGATTTTTTTCACCCAGCACTTGACTCACGGTATCAGAAAAATCTGATTTTTTTCACCCTGGACTTGCCTCACGGTATCAGAAAAATCTGATTTTTGTCATCCTGGACTTGACTCACAGCATCAAAAAAATCGGATTTTTTTCACCCTGGACTTGACTCACGGTATCAGAAAAATCTGATTTTTTTCACCCTGGACTTGACTCACGGTATCAGAAAAATCTGATTTTTTTCACCCTGGACTTGACTCACGGTATCAAAAAAATCGGATTTTTTTCACCCTGGACTTTACTCACGGTATCAGGAAAATCTGATTTTTTTCATCCTGGACTTTACTCACGGAATCAGGAAAATCTGATTTTTTTCATCCTGGACTTGACTCACGGCATCAGAAAAATCTGATTTTTTTCACCCAGGACTTGACTCGGGATCAAAAAATCTGATTTTTTTCACCCTGGACTTGACTCACGGTATCAGAAAAATGGGATTTTTTTCACCCTGGACTTGACTCACGGTATCAGAAAAATCAGATTTTTTTCACCCTGGACTTGACTCACGGCATCAGAAAAATCTGATTTTTTTCGCCCTGGACTTGACTCATGGGATCAAAAAAATCGGATTTTTTTCATCCTGGACTTGTCTCACGGTAACAGGAAAATCTGATTTTTTTCACCCTGGACTTGACTCACGGTATCAGAAAAATCTGATTTTTTTCACCCTGGACTTGACTCACGGGATCAGGAAAATCTGATTTTTTCACCCTGGACTTTACTCATGGTATCTGGAAAATCAGATTTTTTTCACCCTGGACTTGACTCACGGTATCAGGAAAATCTGGTTTTTTTCATCCTGGACTTTACTCATGGTATCAGGACAATCTGATTTTTTTCACCCTGGAGTTGACTCACGGTATCAGGAAAATCTGATTTTTTTCATCCTGGACTTTACTCACGGTATCAGGAAAATGGGATTTTTTTCACCCTGGACTTGCCTCACGGTATCAGAAAAATCTGATTTTTTTCACCCTGGACTTGACTCATGGTATCAGGAAAATCTGATTTTTTCCCCCTGGACTTGACTCACGGCATCAGAAAAATCTGATTTTTTTCACCCTGGACTTGACTCGTGATCAAAAAAATCTGATTTTTTTCACCCTGGACTTGACTCACGGGATCAAAAAAATCTGATCTTTTTCACCCTGGACTTGACTCACGGGATCAAAAAAATCTGATCTTTTTCACCCTGGACTGGACTCACGGGATCAGAAAAATCTGACCATTTTCACCCTGGACTTGACTCACGGGATCCAAAAAATCTGATTTTTTTCACCCTGGACTTTCCTCACGGTATCAGAAAAATCTGATTTTTTCACCCTGGACTTGACTCACAGCATCAAAAAAATCGGATTTTATTCACCCTGGACTTGACTCATGTTATCAGGAAAATCTGATTTTTTTTCACCCTGGACTTTACTCACGGTATCCGGAAAATGGGATTTTTTTTCAAACTGGACTGGACTCACGGTATCAGAAAAATCTGAATTTTTTTCACCCTGGACTTGACTCACGGCATCAGGAAAATCTGATTTTTTTTCATCCTGGACTTTACTCACGGTATCAGCAAAATCTGATTTTTTTCATCCTGGACTTTACTCACGGTATCAGGAAAATCTGATTTTTTTCACCCTGGACGTGACTCACGGTATCAGGAAAATCTGATTTTTTTCATCCTGGACTTTACTCACGGTATCAGGAAAATGGGATTTTTTTCACCCTGGACTTGCCTCACGGGATCAGAAAAATCTGATCTTTTTCACCCTGGACTTGACTCACGGTATCAGAAAAATCTGATTTTTTTCACCCTGGACTTGACTCACAGCATCAAAAAAATCGGATTTTTTTCACCCTGGACTTCAATCACAGCATCAAAAAAATCGGATTTTTTTCACCCTGGACTTTACTCACGGTATCAGGAAAATCTGATTTTTTTCACCCTGGACTTGACTCATGGTATCAGGAAAATCTGATTATTTTCACCCTGGACTGTACTCACGGTATGAGGAAATTTGATTTTTTTCACCATGGACTTGACTCACGGTATCAGAAAAATCAGATTTTTTTCACCCTGGACTTGACTCACGGCATCAGAAAAATCTGATTTTTTTCACCTTGGACTTGACTGGTGATCAAAAAAATCTGATTTTTTTCACCCAGCACTTGACTCACGGTATCAGAAAAATCTGATTTTTTTCACCCTGGACTTGACTCGTGATCAAAAAAATCGGATTTTTTTCACCCTGGACTTGACTCACGGGATCAAAAAAATCTGATCTTTTTCACCCTGGACTTGACTCACGGAATCAAAAAAATCTGATCTTTTTCACCCTGGACTTGACTCACGGAATCAGGAAAATCTTATTTTTTTCACCCTGGACTTTACTCACGGTATCAGGAAAATGGGATTTTTTTCACCCTGGACTGGACTCACGGGATCAGAAAAATCTGATCATTTTCACCCTGGACTTGACTCACGGGATCCAAAAAATCTGATTTTTTTCACCCTGGACTTTCCTCACGGTATCAGAAAAATCTGATTTTTTCACCCTGGACTTGACTCACAGCATCAAAAAAATCGGATTTTATTCACCCTGGACTTGACTCATGTTATCAGGAAAATCTGATTTTTTTCACCCTGGACTTTACTCACGGTATCCGGAAAATGGGATTTTTTTTCAAACTGGACTGGACTCACGGTATCAGAAAAATCTGAATTTTTTTCACCCTGGACTTGACTCACGGCATCAGGAAAATCTGATTTTTTTTCATCCTGGACTTTACTCACGGTATCAGCAAAATCTGATTTTTTTCATCCTGGACTTTACTCACGGTATCAGTAAAATCTGATTTTTTTCACCCTGGACTTGCCTCACGGTATCAGAAAAATCTGATTTTTTTCATCCTGGACTTGACTCACAGCATCAAAAAAATCGGATTTTTTTCACCCTGGACTTGACTCACGGTATCAGAAAAATCTGATTTTTTCACCCTGGACTTGACTCACGGTATCAGAAAAATCTGATTTTTTTCACCCTGGACTTGACTCACGGTATCAAAAAAATCGGATTTTTTTCACCCTGGACTTTACTCACGGTATCAGGAAAATCTGATTTTTTTCATCCTGGACTTTACTCACGGAATCAGGAAAATCTGATTATTTTCACCCTGGACTGTACTCACGGTATCAGGAAAATGGGATTTTTTTCACCCTGGACTTGCCTCACGGTATCAGAAAAATCTGATTTTTTTCACCCTGGACTTGACTCATGGTATCAGGAAAATCTGATATTTTTCACCCTGGACTTGACTCGTGATCAAAAAAATCTGATTTTTTTCACCCTGGACTTGACTCACGGGATCAAAAAAATCTGATCTTTTTCACCCTGGACTTGACTCACGGGATCAAAAAAATCTGATCTTTTTCACCCTGGACTGGACTCACGGGATCAGAAAAATCTGATCATTTTCACCCTGGACTTGACTCACCGGATCCAAAAAATCTGATTTTTTTCACCCTGGACTTTCCTCACGGTATCAGAAAAATCTGATTTTTTCACCCTGGACTTGACTCACAGCATCAAAAAAATTGGATTTTATTCACCCTGGACTTGACTCATGTTATCAGGAAAATCTGATTTTTTTTCACCCTGGACTTTACTCACGGTATCCGGAAAATGGGATTTTTTTTCAAACTGGACTGGACTCACGGTATCAGAAAAATCTGAATTTTTTTCACCCTGGACTTGACTCACGGCATCAGGAAAATCTGATTTTTTTTCATCCTGGACTTTACTCACGGTATCAGCAAAATCTGATTTTTTTCATCCTGGACTTTACTCACGGTATCAGGAAAATCTGATTTTTTTCACCCTGGACTTGACTCACGGTATCAGGAAAATCTGATTTTTTTCATCCTGGACTTTACTCACGGTATCAGGAAAATGGGATTTTTTTCACCCTGGACTTGCCTCACGGGATCAGAAAAATCTGATCTTTTTCACCCTGGACTTGACTCACAGCATCAAAAAAATCGGATTTTTTTCACCCTGGACTTGAATCACAGCATCAAAAAAATCGGATTTTTTTCACCCTGGACTTTACTCACGGTATCAGGAAAATCTGATTTTTTTCACCCTGGACTTGACTCATGGTATCAGGAAAATCTGATTATTTTCACCCTGGACTGTACTCACGGTATGAGGAAATTTGATTTTTTTCACCATGGACTTGACTCACGGTATCAGAAAAATCAGTTTTTTTTCACCCTGGACTTGACTCACGGCATCAGAAAAATCTGATTTTTTTCACCCTGGACTTGACTGGTGATCAAAAAAATCTGATTTTTTTCACCCAGCACTTGACTCACGGTATCAGAAAAATCTGATTTTTTTCACCCTGGACTTGACTCGTGATCAAAAAAATCGGATTTTTTTCACCCTGGACTTGACTCACGGGATCAAAAAATCTGATCTTTTTCACCCTGGACTTGACTCACGGGATCAAAAAAATCTGATCTTTTTCACCCTGGACTTGACTCACGGAATCAGGAAAATCATATTTTTTTCACCCTGGACTTTACTCACGGTATCAGGAAAATGGGATTTTTTTCACCCTGGACTGGACTCACGGGATCAGAAAAATCTGATCATTTTCACCCTGGACTTGACTCACGGGATCCAAAAAATCTGATTTTTTTCACCCTGGACTTTCCTCACGGTATCAGAAAAATCTGATTTTTTCACCCTGGACTTGACTCACAGCATCAAAAAAATCGGATTTTATTCACCCTGGACTTGACTCATGTTATCAGGAAAATCTGATTTTTTTCACCCTGGACTTTACTCACGGTATCCGGAAAATGGGATTTTTTTTCAAACTGGACTGGACTCACGGTATCAAAAAAATCTGAATTTTTTTCACCCTGGACTTGACTCACGGCATCAGGAAAATCTGATTTTTTTTCATCCTGGACTTTACTCACGGTATCAGCAAAATCTGATTTTTTTCATCCTGGACTTTACTCACGGTATCAGTAAAATCTGATTTTTTTCACCCTGGACTTGATTCACGGTATCAGGAAAATCTGATTTTTTTCATCCTGGACTTTACTCACGGTATCAGGAAAATGGGATTTTTTTCACCCTGGACTTGCCTCACGGGATCAGAAAAATCTGATCTTTTTCACCCTGGACTTGACTCACGGTATCAGAAAAATCTGATTTTTTTCACCCTGGACTTGACTCACAGCATCAAAAAAATCGGATTTTTTTCACCCTGGACTTGAATCACAGCATCAAAAAAATCGGATTTTTTTCACCCTGGACTTTACTCACGGTATCAGGAAAATCTGATTTTTTTCACCCTGGACTTGACTCATGGTATCAGGAAAATCTGATTATTTTCACCCTGGACTGTACTCACGGTATGAGGAAATTTGATTTTTTTCACCATGGACTTGACTCACGGTATCAGAAAAATCAGATTTTTTTCACCCTGGACTTGACTCACGGCATCAGAAAAATCTGATTTTTTTCACCCTGGACTTGACTGGTGATCAAAAAAATCTGATTTTTTTCACCCAGCACTTGACTCACGGTATCAGAAAAATCTGATTTTTTTCACCCTGGACTTGACACACAGTATCAGGAAAATCTGATTTTTTTCACCCTGGACTTGACTCACGGTATCAGGAAAATCTGATTTTTTTCATCCTGGACTTTACTCATGGTATCCGAAAAATCTGATTTTTTTTCACCCTGGACTTGACTCACAGGATCACAAAAATGGGATTTTTTCATCCTGGACTTTACTCATGGTATCCGAAAAATCTGATTTTTTTTCACCCTGGACTTGACTCACAGGATCACAAAAATGGGATTTTTTCACCCTTGACTTGACTCACGGTATCAGGAAAATCTGTTTTTTTTTTCACCCTGGACTTGCCTCACCGTATCAGAAAAATCTGATTTTTTTCATCCTGGACTTGACTCACAGCATCAAAAAAATCGGATTTTTTTCACCCTGGACTTGACTCACGGTATCAGAAAAATCTGATTTTTTTCACCCAGGACTTGACTCACGGTATCAAAAAAATAGGATTTTTTTCACCCTGGACTTTACTCACGGTATCAGGAAAATCTGATTTTTTTCATCCTGGACTTTACTCACGGAATCAGGAAAATCTGATTTTTTTCATCCTGGACTTGACTCACGGCATCAGAAAAATCTGATTTTTTTCACCCAGGACTTGACTCGGGATCAAAAAATCTGATTTTTTTCACCCTGGACTTGACTCACGGTATCAGAAAAATGGGATTTTTTTCACCCTGGACTTGACTCACGGTATCAGAAAAATCAGATTTTTTTCACCCTGGACTTGACTCACGGCATCAGAGAAATCTGATTTTTTTCGCCCTGGACTTGACTCATGGGATCAAAAAAATCGGATTTTTTTCATCCTGGACTTGTCTCACGGTATCAGGAAAATCTGATTTTTTTCACCCTGGACTTGACTCACGGTATCAGAAAAATCTGATTTTTTTCACCCTGGACTTCACTCACGGGATCAGGAAAATCTGATTTTTTCACCCTGGACTTTACTCATGGTATCTGGAAAATCTGATTTTTTTCACCCTGGACTTTACTCACGGGATCACAAAAATGGGATTTTATCACCCTTGACTTGACTCACAGTATCAAGAAAATCTGATTTTTTTCATCCTGGACATGACTCACGGTATCAGAAAAATCTGATTTTTTTCACCCTGGACTTGACTCACGGCATCAGAAAAATCTGATTTTTTTTCACCCTGGACTTTACTCACGGGATCACAAAAATGGGATTTTATCACCCTTGACTTGACTCACAGTATCAGGAAAATGGGATTTTTTTTCACCCTGGACTTGACTCACGGCATCAGAAAAATCTGATTTTTTTCACCCTGGACTTGACACACAGTATCAGGAAAATCTGATTTTTTTCACCCTGGACTTGACTCACGGTATCAGGAAAATCTGATTTTTTTCATCCTGGACTTTACTCATGGTATCCGAAAAATCTGATTTTTTTTCACCCTGGACTTGACTCACAGGATCACAAAAATGGGATTTTTTCACCCTTGACTTGACTCACGGTATCAGGAAAATCTGATTTTTTTCACCCTGGACTTGCCTCACGGTATCAGAAAAATCTGATTTTTTTCATCCTGGACTTGACTCACAGCATCAAAAAAATCGGATTTTTTTCACCCTGGATTTGACTCACGGTATCAGAAAAATCTGATTTTTTTCACCCTGGACTTGACTCACGGTATCAGGAAAATCTGATTTTTTTCAACCTGGACTTGACTCACGGTATCAGGAAAATCTGATTTTTTTCATCCTGGACTTTACTCATGGTATCCGAAAAATCTGATTTTTTTTTCACCCTGGACTTGACTCACAGGATCACAAAAATGGGATTTTTTCATCCTGGACTTTACTCATGGTATCCGAAAAATCTGATTTTTTTTCACCCTGGACTTGACTCACAGGATCACAAAAATGGGATTTTTTCACCCTTGACTTGACTCACGGTATCAGGAAAATCTGTTTTTTTTTTCACCCTGGACTTGCCTCACCGTATCAGAAAAATCTGATTTTTTTCATCCTGGACTTGACTCACAGCATCAAAAAAATCGGATTTTTTTCACCCTGGACTTGACTCACGGTATCAGAAAAATCTGATTTTTTTCACCCAGGACTTGACTCACGGTATCAAAAAAATCGGATTTTTTTCACCCTGGACTTTACTCACGGTATCAGGAAAATCTGATTTTTTTCATCCTGGACTTTACTCACGGAATCAGGAAAATCTGATTTTTTTCATCCTGGACTTGACTCACGGCATCAGAAAAATCTGATTTTTTTCACCCAGGACTTGACTCGGGATCAAAAAATCTGATTTTTTTCACCCTGGACTTGACTCACGGTATCAGAAAAATGGGATTTTTTTCACCCTGGACTTGACTCACGGTATCAGAAAAATCAGATTTTTTTCACCCTGGACTTGACTCACGGCATCAGAAAAATCTGATTTTTTTCGCCCTGGACTTGACTCATGGGATCAAAAAAATCGGATTTTTTTCATCCTGGACTTGTCTCACGGTATCAGGAAAATCTGATTTTTTTCACCCTGGACTTGACTCACGGTATCAGAAAAATCTGATTTTTTTCACCCTGGACTTCACTCACGGGATCAGGAAAATCTGATTTTTTCACCCTGGACTTTACTCATGGTATCTGGAAAATCTGATTTTTTTCACCCTGGACTTTACTCACGGGATCACAAAAATGGGATTTTATCACCCTTGACTTGACTCACAGTATCAAGAAAATCTGATTTTTTTCATCCTGGACATGACTCACGGTATCAGAAAAATCTGATTTTTTTCACCCTGGACTTGACTCACGGCATCAGAAAAATCTGATTTTTTTTCACCCTGGACTTTACTCACGGGATCACAAAAATGGGATTTTATCACCCTTGACTTGACTCACAGTATCAGGAAAATGGGATTTTTTTTCACCCTGGACTTGACTCACGGCATCAGAAAAATCTGATTTTTTTCACCCTGGACTTGACACACAGTATCAGGAAAATCTGATTTTTTTCACCCTGGACTTGACTCACGGTATCAGGAAAATCTGATTTTTTTCATCCTGGACTTTACTCATGGTATCCGAAAAATCTGATTTTTTTTCACCCTGGACTTGACTCACAGGATCACAAAAATGGGATTTTTTCACCCTTGACTTGACTCACGGTATCAGGAAAATCTGATTTTTTTCACCCTGGACTTGCCTCACGGTATCAGAAAAATCTGATTTTTTTCATCCTGGACTTGACTCACAGCATCAAAAAAATCGGATTTTTTTCACCCTGGATTTGACTCACGGTATCAGAAAAATCTGATTTTTTTCACCCTGGACTTGACTCACGGTATCAGGAAAATCTGATTTTTTTCAACCTGGACTTGACTCACGGTATCAGGAAAATCTGATTTTTTTCATCCTGGACTTTACTCATGGTATCCGAAAAATCTGATTTTTTTTCACCCTGGACTTGACTCACAGGATCACAAAAATGGGATTTTTTCATCCTGGACTTTACTCATGGTATCCGAAAAATCTGATTTTTTTTCACCCTGGACTTGACTCACAGGATCACAAAAATGGGATTTTTTCACCCTTGACTTGACTCACGGTATCAGGAAAATCTGTTTTTTTTTTCACCCTGGACTTGCCTCACCGTATCAGAAAAATCTGATTTTTTTCATCCTGGACTTGACTCACAGCATCAAAAAAATCGGATTTTTTTCACCCTGGACTTGACTCACGGTATCAGAAAAATCTGATTTTTTTCACCCAGGACTTGACTCACGGTATCAAAAAAATCGGATTTTTTTCACCCTGGACTTTACTCACGGTATCAGGAAAATCTGATTTTTTTCATCCTGGACTTTACTCACGGAATCAGGAAAATCTGATTTTTTTCATCCTGGACTTGACTCACGGCATCAGAAAAATCTGATTTTTTTCACCCAGGACTTGACTCGGGATCAAAAAATCTGATTTTTTTCACCCTGGACTTGACTCACGGTATCAGAAAAATGGGATTTTTTTCACCCTGGACTTGACTCACGGTATCAGAAAAATCAGATTTTTTTCACCCTGGACTTGACTCACGGCATCAGAAAAATCTGATTTTTTTCGCCCTGGACTTGACTCATGGGATCAAAAAAATCGGATTTTTTTCATCCTGGACTTGTCTCACGGTATCAGGAAAATCTGATTTTTTTCACCCTGGACTTGACTCACGGTATCAGAAAAATCTGATTTTTTTCACCCTGGACTTCACTCACGGGATCAGGAAAATCTGATTTTTTCACCCTGGACTTTACTCATGGTATCTGGAAAATCTGATTTTTTTCACCCTGGACTTTACTCACGGGATCACAAAAATGGGATTTTATCACCCTTGACTTGACTCACAGTATCAAGAAAATCTGATTTTTTTCATCCTGGACATGACTCACGGTATCAGAAAAATCTGATTTTTTTCACCCTGGACTTGACTCACGGCATCAGAAAAATCTGATTTTTTTTCACCCTGGACTTTACTCACGGGATCACAAAAATGGGATTTTATCACCCTTGACTTGACTCACAGTATCAGGAAAATGGGATTTTTTTTCACCCTCGACTTGACTCACGGCATCAGAAAAATCTGATTTTTTTCACCCTGGACTTGACACACAGTATCAGGAAAATCTGATTTTTTTCACCCTGGACTTGACTCACGGTATCAGGAAAATCTGATTTTTTTCATCCTGGACTTTACTCATGGTATCCGAAAAATCTGATTTTTTTTCACCCTGGACTTGACTCACAGGATCACAAAAATGGGATTTTTTCACCCTTGACTTGACTCACGGTATCAGGAAAATCTGATTTTTTTCACCCTGGACTTGCCTCACGGTATCAGAAAAATCTGATTTTTTTCATCCTGGACTTGACTCACAGCATCAAAAAAATCGGATTTTTTTCACCCTGGATTTGACTCACGGTATCAGAAAAATCTGATTTTTTTCACCCTGGACTTGACTCACGGTATCAGAAAAATCTGATTTTTTTCACCCTGGACTTGACTCACGGTATCAAAAAAATCGGATTTTTTTCACCCTGGACTTTACTCACGGTATCAGGAAAATCTGATTTTTTTCATCCTGGACTTTACTCACGGAATCAGGAAAATCTGATTTTTTTCATCCTGGACTTGACTCACGGTATCAGAAAAATCAGATTTTTTTCACCCTGGACTTGACCCACGGCATCAGAAAAATCTGATTTTTTTCGCCCTGGACTTGACTCATGGGATCAAAAAAATCGGATTTTTTTCATCCTGGACTTGTCTCACGGTATCAGGAAAATCTGATTTTTTTCACCCTGGACTTGACTCACGGTATCAGAAAAATCTGATTTTTTTCACCCTGGACTTGACTCACGGGATCAGGAAAATCTGATTTTTTCACCCTGGACTTTACTCATGGTATCTGGAAAATCTGATTTTTTTCACCCTGGACTTTACTCACGGGATCACAAAAATGGGATTTTATCACCCTTGACTTGACTCACAGTATCAAGAAAATCTGATTTTTTTCATCCTGGACATGACTCACGGTATCAGAAAAATCTGATTTTTTTCACCCTGGACTTGACTCACAGCATCAGAAAAATCTGATTTTTTTTCACCCTGGACTTGACTCACGGGATCACAAAAATGGGATTTTATCACCCTTGACTTGACTCACAGTATCAGGAAAATGGGATTTTTTTTCACCCTGGACTTGACTCACGGCATCAGAAAAATCTGATTTTTTTCACCCTGGACTTTACTCACGGTATCTGGAAAATCTGATTTTTTTCACCCTGGACTTGGCTCACGGTATCAGGAAAATCTGGTTTTTTTCATCCTGGACTTTACTCATGGTATCAGGAAAATCTGATTTTTTTCACCCTGGACTTTACTCATGGTATCAGGAAAATCTGATTTTTTTCACCCTGGACTTGCCTCACGGTATCAGAAAAATCTGATTTTTTCACACTGGACTTGACTCACAGCATCAAAAAAATCGGATTTTTTTCACCCTGGACTTGACTCACGGTATCAGAAAAATCTGATTTTTTTCACCCTGGACTTGACTCACGGTATCAGAAAAATCTGATTTTTTTCACCCTGGACTTGACTCACGGTATCAAAAAAATCTGATTTTTCCCCCCTGGACTTGACTCATGGTATCAGGAAAATCTGATTTTTTTCATCCTGGACTTTACTCACGGTATCAGGAAAATCTGATTTTTTTCACCCTGGACTTGACTCACGGTATCAGGAAAATCTGATTTTTTTCATCCTGGACTTTACTCACGGTATCAGGAAAATGGGATTTTTTTCACCCTGGACTTGCCTCACGGGATCAGAAAAATCTGATCTTTTTCACCCTGGACTTGACTCACGGTATCAAAAAAATCTGAATTTTTTCACCCTGGACTTGCCTCACGGTAACAGAAAAATCTGATTTTTTTCAGCCTGGACTTGACTCACAGCATCAAAAAAATCGGATTTTTTTCACCCTGGACTTGACTCACGGTATCAGGAAAATCTGATTTTTTTCACCCTGGACTTTACTCACGGGATCAAAAAAATCGGATTTTTTTCACCCTGGACTTGACTCACGGTATCAGGAAAATCTGATTTTTTTCATCCTGGACTTTAGTCACGGTATCAGGAAAATGGGATTTTTTTCACCCTGGACTTGCCTCACGGGATCAGAAAAATCTGATCTTTTTCACCCTGGACTTGACTCACGGTATCAGAAAAATCTGATTTTTTTCACCCTGGACTTGACTCACAGCATCAAAAAAATCGGATTTTTTTCACCCTGGACTTGAATCACAGCATCAAAAAAATCGGATTTTTTTCACCCTGGACTTGACTCACGGCATCAGAAAAATCTGATTTTTTTCACCCTGGACTTGACTGGTGATCAAAAAAATCTGATTTTTTTCACCCAGCACTTGACTCACGGTATCAGAAAAATCTGATTTTTTTCACCCTGGACTTGCCTCACGGTATCAGAAAAATCTGATTTTTGTCATGCTGGACTTGACTCACAGCATCAAAAAAATCGGATTTTTTTCACCCTGGACTTGACTCACGGTATCAGAAAAATCTGATTTTTTTCACCCTGGACTTGACTCACGGTATCAGAAAAATCTGATTTTTTTCACCCTGGACTTGACTCACGGTATCAAAAAAATCGGATTTTTTTCACCCTGGACTTTACTCACGGTATCAGGAAAATCTGATTTTTTTCATCCTGGACTTTACTCACGGAATCAGGAAAATCTGATTTTTTTCATCCTGGACTTGACTCACGGCATCAGAAAAATCTGATTTTTTTCACCCAGGACTTGACTCGGGATCAAAAAATCTGATTTTTTTCACCCTGGACTTGACTCACGGTATCAGAAAAATGGGATTTTTTTCACCCTGGACTTGACTCACGGTATCAGAAAAATCAGATTTTTTTCACCCTGGACTTGACTCACGGCATCAGAAAAATCTGATTTTTTTCGCCCTGGACTTGACTCATGGGATTAAAAAAATCGGATTTTTTTCATCCTGGACTTGTCTCACGGTAACAGGAAAATCTGATTTTTTTCACCCTGGACTTGACTCACGGTATCAGAAAAATCTGATTTTTTTCACCCTGGACTTGACTCACGGGATCAGGAAAATCTGATTTTTTCACCCTGGACTTTACTCATGGTATCTGGAAAATCAGATTTTTTTCACCCTGGACTTGACTCATGGTATCAGGAAAATCTGATTTTTTTCACCCTGGACGGTACTCACGGTATGAGGAAATTTGATTTTTTTCACCAGGGACTTGACTCACGGTATCAGAAAAATCTGATTTTTTTCACCCAGCACTTGACTCACGGTATCAGGACAACCTGTTTTTTTTTCACCCTGGACTTGACTCACAGTATCAGGAAAATCTGATTTTTTTCACCCTGGACTTGACTCGGGATCAAAAAATCTGATTTTTTTCACCCTGGACTTGACTCACGGTATCAGAAAAATGGGATTTTTTTCACCCTGGACTTGACTCACGGTATCAGAAAAATCAGATTTTTTTCACCCTGGACTTGACTCACGGTATCAGAAAAATCAGATTTTTTTCACCCTGGACTTGACTCACGGCATCAGAAAAATCTGATTTTTTTCGCCCTGGACTTGACTCACGGGATCACAAAAATGGGATTTTATCACCCTTGACTTGACTCACAGTATCAGGAAAATGGGATTTTTTTTCACCCTGGACTTGACTCACGGCATCAGAAAAATCTGATTTTTTTCACCCTGGACTTTACTCACGGTATCTGGAAAATCTGATTTTTTTCACCCTGGACTTGGCTCACGGTATCAGGAAAATCTGGTTTTTTTCATCCTGGACTTTACTCATGGTATCAGGAAAATCTGATTTTTTTCACCCTGGACTTTACTCATGGTATCAGGAAAATCTGATTTTTTTCACCCTGGACTTGCCTCACGGTATCAGAAAAATCTGATTTTTTCACACTGGACTTGACTCACAGCATCAAAAAAATCGGATTTTTTTCACCCTGGACTTGACTCACGGTATCAGAAAAATCTGATTTTTTTCACCCTGGACTTGACTCACGGTATCAGAAAAATCTGATTTTTTTCACCCTGGACTTGACTCACGGTATCAAAAAAATCTGATTTTTCCCCCCTGGACTTGACTCATGGTATCAGGAAAATCTGATTTTTTTCATCCTGGACTTTACTCACGGTATCAGGAAAATCTGATTTTTTTCACCCTGGACTTGACTCACGGTATCAGGAAAATCTGATTTTTTTCATCCTGGACTTTACTCACGGTATCAGGAAAATGGGATTTTTTTCACCCTGGACTTGCCTCACGGGATCAGAAAAATCTGATCTTTTTCACCCTGGACTTGACTCACGGTATCAAAAAAATCTGAATTTTTTCACCCTGGACTTGCCTCACGGTAACAGAAAAATCTGATTTTTTTCAGCCTGGACTTGACTCACAGCATCAAAAAAATCGGATTTTTTTCACCCTGGACTTGACTCACGGTATCAGGAAAATCTGATTTTTTTCACCCTGGACTTTACTCACGGGATCAAAAAAATCGGATTTTTTTCACCCTGGACTTGACTCACGGTATCAGGAAAATCTGATTTTTTTCATCCTGGACTTTAGTCACGGTATCAGGAAAATGGGATTTTTTTCACCCTGGACTTGCCTCACGGGATCAGAAAAATCTGATCTTTTTCACCCTGGACTTGACTCACGGTATCAGAAAAATCTGATTTTTTTCACCCTGGACTTGACTCACAGCATCAAAAAAATCGGATTTTTTTCACCCTGGACTTGAATCACAGCATCAAAAAAATCGGATTTTTTTCACCCTGGACTTGACTCACGGCATCAGAAAAATCTGATTTTTTTCACCCTGGACTTGACTGGTGATCAAAAAAATCTGATTTTTTTCACCCAGCACTTGACTCACGGTATCAGAAAAATCTGATTTTTTTCACCCTGGACTTGCCTCACGGTATCAGAAAAATCTGATTTTTGTCATGCTGGACTTGACTCACAGCATCAAAAAAATCGGATTTTTTTCACCCTGGACTTGACTCACGGTATCAGAAAAATCTGATTTTTTTCACCCTGGACTTGACTCACGGTATCAGAAAAATCTGATTTTTTTCACCCTGGACTTGACTCACGGTATCAAAAAAATCGGATTTTTTTCACCCTGGACTTTACTCACGGTATCAGGAAAATCTGATTTTTTTCATCCTGGACTTTACTCACGGAATCAGGAAAATCTGATTTTTTTCATCCTGGACTTGACTCACGGCATCAGAAAAATCTGATTTTTTTCACCCAGGACTTGACTCGGGATCAAAAAATCTGATTTTTTTCACCCTGGACTTGACTCACGGTATCAGAAAAATGGGATTTTTTTCACCCTGGACTTGACTCACGGTATCAGAAAAATCAGATTTTTTTCACCCTGGACTTGACTCACGGCATCAGAAAAATCTGATTTTTTTCGCCCTGGACTTGACTCATGGGATTAAAAAAATCGGATTTTTTTCATCCTGGACTTGTCTCACGGTAACAGGAAAATCTGATTTTTTTCACCCTGGACTTGACTCACGGTATCAGAAAAATCTGATTTTTTTCACCCTGGACTTGACTCACGGGATCAGGAAAATCTGATTTTTTCACCCTGGACTTTACTCATGGTATCTGGAAAATCAGATTTTTTTCACCCTGGACTTGACTCATGGTATCAGGAAAATCTGATTTTTTTCACCCTGGACGGTACTCACGGTATGAGGAAATTTGATTTTTTTCACCAGGGACTTGACTCACGGTATCAGAAAAATCTGATTTTTTTCACCCAGCACTTGACTCACGGTATCAGGACAACCTGTTTTTTTTCACCCTGGACTTGACTCACAGTATCAGGAAAATCTGATTTTTTTCACCCTGGACTTGACTCGGGATCAAAAAATCTGATTTTTTTCACCCTGGACTTGACTCACGGTATCAGAAAAATGGGATTTTTTTCACCCTGGACTTGACTCACGGTATCAGAAAAATCAGATTTTTTTCACCCTGGACTTGACTCACGGCATCAGAAAAATCTGATTTTTTTCGCCCTGGACTTGACTCATGGGATCAAAAAAATCAGATTTTTTTCATCCTGGACTTGTCTCACGGTATCAGGAAAATCTGATTTTTTTCACCCTGGACTTGACTCACGGTATCAGAAAAATCTGATTTTTTTCACCCTGGACTTGACTCACGGGATCAGGAAAATCTGATTTTTTCACCCTGGACTTTACTCATGGTATCTGGAAAATCTGATTTTTTTCACCCTGGACTTTACTCACGGTATCCGGAAAATGGGATTTTTTTTCAAACTGGACTGGACTCACGGTATCAGAAAAATCTGAATTTTTTTCACCCTGGACTTGACTCACGGCATCAGGAAAATCTGATTTTTTTTCATCCTGGACTTTACTCACGGTATCAGCAAAATCTGATTTTTTTCATCCTGGACTTTACTCACGGTATCAGGAAAATCTGATTTTTTTCACCCTGGACTTGACTCACGGTATCAGGAAAATCTGATTTTTTTCATCCTGGACTTTACTCACGGTATCAGGAAAATGGGATTTTTTTCACCCTGGACTTGCCTCACGGGATCAGAAAAATCTGATCTTTTTCACCCTGGACTTGACTCACGGTATCAGAAAAATCTGATTTTTTTTCACCCTGGACTTGAATCACAGCATCAAAAAAATCGGATTTTTTTCACCCTGGACTTTACTCACGGTATCAGGAAAATCTGATTTTTTTCACCCTGGACTTGACTCATGGTATCAGGAAAATCTGATTATTTTCACCCTGGACTGTACTCACGGTATGAGGAAATTTGATTTTTTTCACCATGGACTTGACTCACGGTATCAGAAAAATCAGATTTTTTTCACCCTGGACTTGACTCACGGCATCAGAAAAATCTGATTTTTTTCACCCTGGACTTGACCGGTGATCAAAAAAATCTGATTTTTTTCACCCAGCACTTGACTCACGGTATCAGAAAAATCTGATTTTTTTCACCCTGGACTTGCCTCACGGTATCAGAAAAATCTGATTTTTGTCATCCTGGACTTGACTCACAGCATCAAAAAAATCGGATTTTTTTCACCCTGGACTTGACTCACGGTATCAGAAAAATCTGATTTTTTTCACCCTGGACTTGACTCACGGTATCAGAAAAATCTGATTTTTTTCACCCTGGACTTGACTCACGGTATCAAAAAAATCGGATTTTTTTCACCCTGGACTTTACTCACGGTATCAGGAAAATCTGATTTTTTTCATCCTGGACTTTACTCACGGAATCAGGAAAATCTGATTTTTTTCATCCTGGACTTGACTCACGGCATCAGAAAAATCTGATTTTTTTCACCCAGGACTTGACTCGGGATCAAAAAATCTGATTTTTTTCACCCTGGACTTGACTCACGGTATCAGAAAAATGGGATTTTTTTCACCCTGGACTTGACTCACGGTATCAGAAAAATCAGATTTTTTTCACCCTGGACTTGACTCACGGCATCAGAAAAATCTGATTTTTTTCGCCCTGGACTTGACTCATGGGATCAAAAAAAATCGGATTTTTTTCATCCTGGACTTGTCTCACGGTAACAGGAAAATCTGATTTTTTTCACCCTGGACTTGACTCACGGTATCAGAAAAATCTGATTTTTTTCACCCTGGACTTGACTCACGGGATCAGGAAAATCTGATTTTTTCACCCTGGACTTTACTCATGGTATCTGGAAAATCAGATTTTTTTCACCCTGGACTTGACTCACGGTATCAGGAAAATCTGGTTTTTTTCATCCTGGACTTTACTCATGGTATCAGGACAATCTGATTTTTTTCACCCTGGAGTTGACTCACGGTATCAGGAAAATCTGATTTTTTTCATCCTGGACTTTACTCACGGTATCAGGAAAATGGGATTTTTTTCACCCTGGACTTGCCTCACGGTATCAGAAAAATCTGATTTTTTTCACCCTGGACTTGACTCATGGTATCAGGAAAATCTGATTTTTTCCCCCTGGACTTGACTCACGGCATCAGAAAAATCTGATTTTTTTCACCCTGGACTTGACTCGTGATCAAAAAAATCTGATTTTTTTCACCCTGGACTTGACTCACGGGATCAAAAAAATCTGATCTTTTTCACCCTGGACTTGACTCACGGGATCAAAAAAATCTGATCTTTTTCACCCTGGACTGGACTCACGGGATCAGAAAAATCTGACCATTTTCACCCTGGACTTGACTCACGGGATCCAAAAAATCTGATTTTTTTCACCCTGGACTTTCCTCACGGTATCAGAAAAATCTGATTTTTTCACCCTGGACTTGACTCACAGCATCAAAAAAATCGGATTTTATTCACCCTGGACTTGACTCATGTTATCAGGAAAATCTGATTTTTTTTCACCCTGGACTTTACTCACGGTATCCGGAAAATGGGATTTTTTTTCAAACTGGACTGGACTCACGGTATCAGAAAAATCTGAATTTTTTTCACCCTGGACTTGACTCACGGCATCAGGAAAATCTGATTTTTTTTCATCCTGGACTTTACTCACGGTATCAGCAAAATCTGATTTTTTTCATCCTGGACTTTACTCACGGTATCAGGAAAATCTGATTTTTTTCACCCTGGACGTGACTCACGGTATCAGGAAAATCTGATTTTTTTCATCCTGGACTTTACTCACGGTATCAGGAAAATGGGATTTTTTTCACCCTGGACTTGCCTCACGGGATCAGAAAAATCTGATCTTTTTCACCCTGGACTTGACTCACGGTATCAGAAAAATCTGATTTTTTTCACCCTGGACTTGACTCACAGCATCAAAAAAATCGGATTTTTTTCACCCTGGACTTCAATCACAGCATCAAAAAAATCGGATTTTTTTCACCCTGGACTTTACTCACGGTATCAGGAAAATCTGATTTTTTTCACCCTGGACTTGACTCATGGTATCAGGAAAATCTGATTATTTTCACCCTGGACTGTACTCACGGTATGAGGAAATTTGATTTTTTTCACCATGGACTTGACTCACGGTATCAGAAAAATCAGATTTTTTTCACCCTGGACTTGACTCACGGCATCAGAAAAATCTGATTTTTTTCACCTTGGACTTGACTGGTGATCAAAAAAATCTGATTTTTTTCACCCAGCACTTGACTCACGGTATCAGAAAAATCTGATTTTTTTCACCCTGGACTTGACTCGTGATCAAAAAAATCGGATTTTTTTCACCCTGGACTTGACTCACGGGATCAAAAAAATCTGATCTTTTTCACCCTGGACTTGACTCACGGAATCAAAAAAATCTGATCTTTTTCACCCTGGACTTGACTCACGGAATCAGGAAAATCTTATTTTTTTCACCCTGGACTTTACTCACGGTATCAGGAAAATGGGATTTTTTTCACCCTGGACTGGACTCACGGGATCAGAAAAATCTGATCATTTTCACCCTGGACTTGACTCACGGGATCCAAAAAATCTGATTTTTTTCACCCTGGACTTTCCTCACGGTATCAGAAAAATCTGATTTTTTCACCCTGGACTTGACTCACAGCATCAAAAAAATCGGATTTTATTCACCCTGGACTTGACTCATGTTATCAGGAAAATCTGATTTTTTTCACCCTGGACTTTACTCACGGTATCCGGAAAATGGGATTTTTTTTCAAACTGGACTGGACTCACGGTATCAGAAAAATCTGAATTTTTTTCACCCTGGACTTGACTCACGGCATCAGGAAAATCTGATTTTTTTTCATCCTGGACTTTACTCACGGTATCAGCAAAATCTGATTTTTTTCATCCTGGACTTTACTCACGGTATCAGTAAAATCTGATTTTTTTCACCCTGGACTTGCCTCACGGTATCAGAAAAATCTGATTTTTTTCATCCTGGACTTGACTCACAGCATCAAAAAAATCGGATTTTTTTCACCCTGGACTTGACTCACGGTATCAGAAAAATCTGATTTTTTCACCCTGGACTTGACTCACGGTATCAGAAAAATCTGATTTTTTTCACCCTGGACTTGACTCACGGTATCAAAAAAATCGGATTTTTTTCACCCTGGACTTTACTCACGGTATCAGGAAAATCTGATTTTTTTCATCCTGGACTTTACTCACGGAATCAGGAAAATCTGATTATTTTCACCCTGGACTGTACTCACGGTATCAGGAAAATGGGATTTTTTTCACCCTGGACTTGCCTCACGGTATCAGAAAAATCTGATTTTTTTCACCCTGGACTTGACTCATGGTATCAGGAAAATCTGATATTTTTCACCCTGGACTTGACTCGTGATCAAAAAAATCTGATTTTTTTCACCCTGGACTTGACTCACGGGATCAAAAAAATCTGATCTTTTTCACCCTGGACTTGACTCACGGGATCAAAAAAATCTGATCTTTTTCACCCTGGACTGGACTCACGGGATCAGAAAAATCTGATCATTTTCACCCTGGACTTGACTCACCGGATCCAAAAAATCTGATTTTTTTCACCCTGGACTTTCCTCACGGTATCAGAAAAATCTGATTTTTTCACCCTGGACTTGACTCACAGCATCAAAAAAATTGGATTTTATTCACCCTGGACTTGACTCATGTTATCAGGAAAATCTGATTTTTTTTCACCCTGGACTTTACTCACGGTATCCGGAAAATGGGATTTTTTTTCAAACTGGACTGGACTCACGGTATCAGAAAAATCTGAATTTTTTTCACCCTGGACTTGACTCACGGCATCAGGAAAATCTGATTTTTTTTCATCCTGGACTTTACTCACGGTATCAGCAAAATCTGATTTTTTTCATCCTGGACTTTACTCACGGTATCAGGAAAATCTGATTTTTTTCACCCTGGACTTGACTCACGGTATCAGGAAAATCTGATTTTTTTCATCCTGGACTTTACTCACGGTATCAGGAAAATGGGATTTTTTTCACCCTGGACTTGCCTCACGGGATCAGAAAAATCTGATCTTTTTCACCCTGGACTTGACTCACAGCATCAAAAAAATCGGATTTTTTTCACCCTGGACTTGAATCACAGCATCAAAAAAATCGGATTTTTTTCACCCTGGACTTTACTCACGGTATCAGGAAAATCTGATTTTTTTCACCCTGGACTTGACTCATGGTATCAGGAAAATCTGATTATTTTCACCCTGGACTGTACTCACGGTATGAGGAAATTTGATTTTTTTCACCATGGACTTGACTCACGGTATCAGAAAAATCAGTTTTTTTTCACCCTGGACTTGACTCACGGCATCAGAAAAATCTGATTTTTTTCACCCTGGACTTGACTGGTGATCAAAAAAATCTGATTTTTTTCACCCAGCACTTGACTCACGGTATCAGAAAAATCTGATTTTTTTCACCCTGGACTTGACTCGTGATCAAAAAAATCGGATTTTTTTCACCCTGGACTTGACTCACGGGATCAAAAAATCTGATCTTTTTCACCCTGGACTTGACTCACGGGATCAAAAAAATCTGATCTTTTTCACCCTGGACTTGACTCACGGAATCAGGAAAATCATATTTTTTTCACCCTGGACTTTACTCACGGTATCAGGAAAATGGGATTTTTTTCACCCTGGACTGGACTCACGGGATCAGAAAAATCTGATCATTTTCACCCTGGACTTGACTCACGGGATCCAAAAAATCTGATTTTTTTCACCCTGGACTTTCCTCACGGTATCAGAAAAATCTGATTTTTTCACCCTGGACTTGACTCACAGCATCAAAAAAATCGGATTTTATTCACCCTGGACTTGACTCATGTTATCAGGAAAATCTGATTTTTTTCACCCTGGACTTTACTCACGGTATCCGGAAAATGGGATTTTTTTTCAAACTGGACTGGACTCACGGTATCAAAAAAATCTGAATTTTTTTCACCCTGGACTTGACTCACGGCATCAGGAAAATCTGATTTTTTTTCATCCTGGACTTTACTCACGGTATCAGCAAAATCTGATTTTTTTCATCCTGGACTTTACTCACGGTATCAGTAAAATCTGATTTTTTTCACCCTGGACTTGATTCACGGTATCAGGAAAATCTGATTTTTTTCATCCTGGACTTTACTCACGGTATCAGGAAAATGGGATTTTTTTCACCCTGGACTTGCCTCACGGGATCAGAAAAATCTGATCTTTTTCACCCTGGACTTGACTCACGGTATCAGAAAAATCTGATTTTTTTCACCCTGGACTTGACTCACAGCATCAAAAAAATCGGATTTTTTTCACCCTGGACTTGAATCACAGCATCAAAAAAATCGGATTTTTTTCACCCTGGACTTTACTCACGGTATCAGGAAAATCTGATTTTTTTCACCCTGGACTTGACTCATGGTATCAGGAAAATCTGATTATTTTCACCCTGGACTGTACTCACGGTATGAGGAAATTTGATTTTTTTCACCATGGACTTGACTCACGGTATCAGAAAAATCAGATTTTTTTCACCCTGGACTTGACTCACGGCATCAGAAAAATCTGATTTTTTTCACCCTGGACTTGACTGGTGATCAAAAAAATCTGATTTTTTTCACCCAGCACTTGACTCACGGTATCAGAAAAATCTGATTTTTTTCACCCTGGACTTGACACACAGTATCAGGAAAATCTGATTTTTTTCACCCTGGACTTGACTCACGGTATCAGGAAAATCTGATTTTTTTCATCCTGGACTTTACTCATGGTATCCGAAAAATCTGATTTTTTTTCACCCTGGACTTGACTCACAGGATCACAAAAATGGGATTTTTTCATCCTGGACTTTACTCATGGTATCCGAAAAATCTGATTTTTTTTCACCCTGGACTTGACTCACAGGATCACAAAAATGGGATTTTTTCACCCTTGACTTGACTCACGGTATCAGGAAAATCTGTTTTTTTTTTCACCCTGGACTTGCCTCACCGTATCAGAAAAATCTGATTTTTTTCATCCTGGACTTGACTCACAGCATCAAAAAAATCGGATTTTTTTCACCCTGGACTTGACTCACGGTATCAGAAAAATCTGATTTTTTTCACCCAGGACTTGACTCACGGTATCAAAAAAATAGGATTTTTTTCACCCTGGACTTTACTCACGGTATCAGGAAAATCTGATTTTTTTCATCCTGGACTTTACTCACGGAATCAGGAAAATCTGATTTTTTTCATCCTGGACTTGACTCACGGCATCAGAAAAATCTGATTTTTTTCACCCAGGACTTGACTCGGGATCAAAAAATCTGATTTTTTTCACCCTGGACTTGACTCACGGTATCAGAAAAATGGGATTTTTTTCACCCTGGACTTGACTCACGGTATCAGAAAAATCAGATTTTTTTCACCCTGGACTTGACTCACGGCATCAGAGAAATCTGATTTTTTTCGCCCTGGACTTGACTCATGGGATCAAAAAAATCGGATTTTTTTCATCCTGGACTTGTCTCACGGTATCAGGAAAATCTGATTTTTTTCACCCTGGACTTGACTCACGGTATCAGAAAAATCTGATTTTTTTCACCCTGGACTTCACTCACGGGATCAGGAAAATCTGATTTTTTCACCCTGGACTTTACTCATGGTATCTGGAAAATCTGATTTTTTTCACCCTGGACTTTACTCACGGGATCACAAAAATGGGATTTTATCACCCTTGACTTGACTCACAGTATCAAGAAAATCTGATTTTTTTCATCCTGGACATGACTCACGGTATCAGAAAAATCTGATTTTTTTCACCCTGGACTTGACTCACGGCATCAGAAAAATCTGATTTTTTTTCACCCTGGACTTTACTCACGGGATCACAAAAATGGGATTTTATCACCCTTGACTTGACTCACAGTATCAGGAAAATGGGATTTTTTTTCACCCTGGACTTGACTCACGGCATCAGAAAAATCTGATTTTTTTCACCCTGGACTTGACACACAGTATCAGGAAAATCTGATTTTTTTCACCCTGGACTTGACTCACGGTATCAGGAAAATCTGATTTTTTTCATCCTGGACTTTACTCATGGTATCCGAAAAATCTGATTTTTTTTCACCCTGGACTTGACTCACAGGATCACAAAAATGGGATTTTTTCACCCTTGACTTGACTCACGGTATCAGGAAAATCTGATTTTTTTCACCCTGGACTTGCCTCACGGTATCAGAAAAATCTGATTTTTTTCATCCTGGACTTGACTCACAGCATCAAAAAAATCGGATTTTTTTCACCCTGGATTTGACTCACGGTATCAGAAAAATCTGATTTTTTTCACCCTGGACTTGACTCACGGTATCAGGAAAATCTGATTTTTTTCAACCTGGACTTGACTCACGGTATCAGGAAAATCTGATTTTTTTCATCCTGGACTTTACTCATGGTATCCGAAAAATCTGATTTTTTTTCACCCTGGACTTGACTCACAGGATCACAAAAATGGGATTTTTTCATCCTGGACTTTACTCATGGTATCCGAAAAATCTGATTTTTTTTCACCCTGGACTTGACTCACAGGATCACAAAAATGGGATTTTTTCACCCTTGACTTGACTCACGGTATCAGGAAAATCTGTTTTTTTTTTCACCCTGGACTTGCCTCACCGTATCAGAAAAATCTGATTTTTTTCATCCTGGACTTGACTCACAGCATCAAAAAAATCGGATTTTTTTCACCCTGGACTTGACTCACGGTATCAGAAAAATCTGATTTTTTTCACCCAGGACTTGACTCACGGTATCAAAAAAATCGGATTTTTTTCACCCTGGACTTTACTCACGGTATCAGGAAAATCTGATTTTTTTCATCCTGGACTTTACTCACGGAATCAGGAAAATCTGATTTTTTTCATCCTGGACTTGACTCACGGCATCAGAAAAATCTGATTTTTTTCACCCAGGACTTGACTCGGGATCAAAAAATCTGATTTTTTTCACCCTGGACTTGACTCACGGTATCAGAAAAATGGGATTTTTTTCACCCTGGACTTGACTCACGGTATCAGAAAAATCAGATTTTTTTCACCCTGGACTTGACTCACGGCATCAGAAAAATCTGATTTTTTTCGCCCTGGACTTGACTCATGGGATCAAAAAAATCGGATTTTTTTCATCCTGGACTTGTCTCACGGTATCAGGAAAATCTGATTTTTTTCACCCTGGACTTGACTCACGGTATCAGAAAAATCTGATTTTTTTCACCCTGGACTTCACTCACGGGATCAGGAAAATCTGATTTTTTCACCCTGGACTTTACTCATGGTATCTGGAAAATCTGATTTTTTTCACCCTGGACTTTACTCACGGGATCACAAAAATGGGATTTTATCACCCTTGACTTGACTCACAGTATCAAGAAAATCTGATTTTTTTCATCCTGGACATGACTCACGGTATCAGAAAAATCTGATTTTTTTCACCCTGGACTTGACTCACGGCATCAGAAAAATCTGATTTTTTTTCACCCTGGACTTTACTCACGGGATCACAAAAATGGGATTTTATCACCCTTGACTTGACTCACAGTATCAGGAAAATGGGATTTTTTTTCACCCTGGACTTGACTCACGGCATCAGAAAAATCTGATTTTTTTCACCCTGGACTTGACACACAGTATCAGGAAAATCTGATTTTTTTCACCCTGGACTTGACTCACGGTATCAGGAAAATCTGATTTTTTTCATCCTGGACTTTACTCATGGTATCCGAAAAATCTGATTTTTTTTCACCCTGGACTTGACTCACAGGATCACAAAAATGGGATTTTTTCACCCTTGACTTGACTCACGGTATCAGGAAAATCTGATTTTTTTCACCCTGGACTTGCCTCACGGTATCAGAAAAATCTGATTTTTTTCATCCTGGACTTGACTCACAGCATCAAAAAAATCGGATTTTTTTCACCCTGGATTTGACTCACGGTATCAGAAAAATCTGATTTTTTTCACCCTGGACTTGACTCACGGTATCAGGAAAATCTGATTTTTTTCAACCTGGACTTGAGTCACGGTATCAGGAAAATCTGATTTTTTTCATCCTGGACTTTACTCATGGTATCCGAAAAATCTGATTTTTTTTCACCCTGGACTTGACTCACAGGATCACAAAAATGGGATTTTTTCATCCTGGACTTTACTCATGGTATCCGAAAAATCTGATTTTTTTTCACCCTGGACTTGACTCACAGGATCACAAAAATGGGATTTTTTCACCCTTGACTTGACTCACGGTATCAGGAAAATCTGTTTTTTTTTTCACCCTGGACTTGCCTCACCGTATCAGAAAAATCTGATTTTTTTCATCCTGGACTTGACTCACAGCATCAAAAAAATCGGATTTTTTTCACCCTGGACTTGACTCACGGTATCAGAAAAATCTGATTTTTTTCACCCAGGACTTGACTCACGGTATCAAAAAAATCGGATTTTTTTCACCCTGGACTTTACTCACGGTATCAGGAAAATCTGATTTTTTTCATCCTGGACTTTACTCACGGAATCAGGAAAATCTGATTTTTTTCATCCTGGACTTGACTCACGGCATCAGAAAAATCTGATTTTTTTCACCCAGGACTTGACTCGGGATCAAAAAATCTGATTTTTTTCACCCTGGACTTGACTCACGGTATCAGAAAAATGGGATTTTTTTCACCCTGGACTTGACTCACGGTATCAGAAAAATCAGATTTTTTTCACCCTGGACTTGACTCACGGCATCAGAAAAATCTGATTTTTTTCGCCCTGGACTTGACTCATGGGATCAAAAAAATCGGATTTTTTTCATCCTGGACTTGTCTCACGGTATCAGGAAAATCTGATTTTTTTCACCCTGGACTTGACTCACGGTATCAGAAAAATCTGATTTTTTTCACCCTGGACTTCACTCACGGGATCAGGAAAATCTGATTTTTTCACCCTGGACTTTACTCATGGTATCTGGAAAATCTGATTTTTTTCACCCTGGACTTTACTCACGGGATCACAAAAATGGGATTTTATCACCCTTGACTTGACTCACAGTATCAAGAAAATCTGATTTTTTTCATCCTGGACATGACTCACGGTATCAGAAAAATCTGATTTTTTTCACCCTGGACTTGACTCACGGCATCAGAAAAATCTGATTTTTTTTCACCCTGGACTTTACTCACGGGATCACAAAAATGGGATTTTATCACCCTTGACTTGACTCACAGTATCAGGAAAATGGGATTTTTTTTCACCCTGGACTTGACTCACGGCATCAGAAAAATCTGATTTTTTTCACCCTGGACTTGACACACAGTATCAGGAAAATCTGATTTTTTTCACCCTGGACTTGACTCACGGTATCAGGAAAATCTGATTTTTTTCATCCTGGACTTTACTCATGGTATCCGAAAAATCTGATTTTTTTTCACCCTGGACTTGACTCACAGGATCACAAAAATGGGATTTTTTCACCCTTGACTTGACTCACGGTATCAGGAAAATCTGATTTTTTTCACCCTGGACTTGCCTCACGGTATCAGAAAAATCTGATTTTTTTCATCCTGGACTTGACTCACAGCATCAAAAAAATCGGATTTTTTTCACCCTGGATTTGACTCACGGTATCAGAAAAATCTGATTTTTTTCACCCTGGACTTGACTCACGGTATCAGAAAAATCTGATTTTTTTCACCCTGGACTTGACTCACGGTATCAAAAAAATCGGATTTTTTTCACCCTGGACTTGTCTCACGGTATCAGGAAAATCTGATTTTTTTCATCCTGGACTTTACTCACGGAATCAGGAAAATCTGATTTTTTTCATCCTGGACTTGACTCACGGTATCAGAAAAATCAGATTTTTTTCACCCTGGACTTGACCCACGGCATCAGAAAAATCTGATTTTTTTCGCCCTGGACTTGACTCATGGGATCAAAAAAATCGGATTTTTTTCATCCTGGACTTGTCTCACGGTATCAGGAAAATCTGATTTTTTTCACCCTGGACTTGACTCACGGTATCAGAAAAATCTGATTTTTTTCACCCTGGACTTGACTCACGGGATCAGGAAAATCTGATTTTTTCACCCTGGACTTTACTCATGGTATCTGGAAAATCTGATTTTTTTCACCCTGGACTTTACTCACGGGATCACAAAAATGGGATTTTATCACCCTTGACTTGACTCACAGTATCAAGAAAATCTGATTTTTTTCATCCTGGACATGACTCACGGTATCAGAAAAATCTGATTTTTTTCACCCTGGACTTGACTCACAGCATCAGAAAAATCTGATTTTTTTTCACCCTGGACTTGACTCACGGGATCACAAAAATGGGATTTTATCACCCTTGACTTGACTCACAGTATCAGGAAAATGGGATTTTTTTTCACCCTGGACTTGACTCACGGCATCAGAAAAATCTGATTTTTTTCACCCTGGACTTTACTCACGGTATCTGGAAAATCTGATTTTTTTCACCCTGGACTTGGCTCACGGTATCAGGAAAATCTGGTTTTTTTCATCCTGGACTTTACTCATGGTATCAGGAAAATCTGATTTTTTTCACCCTGGACTTTACTCATGGTATCAGGAAAATCTGATTTTTTTCACCCTGGACTTGCCTCACGGTATCAGAAAAATCTGATTTTTTCACACTGGACTTGACTCACAGCATCAAAAAAATCGGATTTTTTTCACCCTGGACTTGACTCACGGTATCAGAAAAATCTGATTTTTTTCACCCTGGACTTGACTCACGGTATCAGAAAAATCTGATTTTTTTCACCCTGGACTTGACTCACGGTATCAAAAAAATCTGATTTTTCCCCCCTGGACTTGACTCATGGTATCAGGAAAATCTGATTTTTTTCATCCTGGACTTTACTCACGGTATCAGGAAAATCTGATTTTTTTCACCCTGGACTTGACTCACGGTATCAGGAAAATCTG
The DNA here is from genome assembly GCA_035047305.1 of Bradypodion pumilum. NCBI lineage: Eukaryota > Metazoa > Chordata > Lepidosauria > Squamata > Chamaeleonidae > Bradypodion > Bradypodion pumilum. The sequence goes on along the minus strand of JAWDJD010000005.1, from coordinate 165,255,064 downwards.
ATTTTTTTCATCCTGGACTTTACTCACGGTATCAGGAAAATGGGATTTTTTTCACCCTGGACTTGCCTCACGGGATCAGAAAAATCTGATCTTTTTCACCCTGGACTTGACTCACGGTATCAAAAAAATCTGAATTTTTTCACCCTGGACTTGCCTCACGGTAACAGAAAAATCTGATTTTTTTCAGCCTGGACTTGACTCACAGCATCAAAAAAATCGGATTTTTTTCACCCTGGACTTGACTCACGGTATCAGGAAAATCTGATTTTTTTCACCCTGGACTTTACTCACGGGATCAAAAAAATCGGATTTTTTTCACCCTGGACTTGACTCACGGTATCAGGAAAATCTGATTTTTTTCATTCTGGACTTTACTCACGGTATCAGGAAAATCTGATTTTTTTCACCCTGGACTTGACTCATGGTATCAGGAAAATCTGATTTTTTTCACCCTGGACGGTACTCACGGTATGAGGAAATTTGATTTTTTTCACCATGGACTTGACTCACGGTATCAGAAAAATCAGATTTTTTTCACGCTAGACTTGACTCACGGCATCAGAAAAATCTGATTTTTTTCACCCAGCACTTGACTCACGGTATCAGGACAATCTGATTTTTTTCACCCTGGACTTGACTCACAGTATCAGGAAAATCTGATTTTTTTTACCCTGGACTTTACTCACGGTATCAGGAAAATGGGATTTTTTCACCCTGGACTTGACTCACGGCATCAGAAAAATCTGATTTTTTTCACCCTGGACTTGTCCCACGGGATCAAAAAATCTGATTTTTTTCACCCTGGATTTGACTCAAGGTATCAGGAACATCTGATTTTTTTTCATCCTGGACTTTACTCACGGTATCTGGAAAATCTGATTTTTTTCACCCTGGACTTGACTCACGGTATCAGGAAAATCTGATTTTTTTCATCCTGGACTTTACTCACGGTATCAGGAAAATCTGATTTTTTTCACCCTGGACTTGACTCACGGTATCAGGAAAATCTTATTTTTTTCACACTGGACTTTACTCACGGTATCAGGAAAATGGGATTTTTTACACCCTGGACTGGACTCACGGGATCAGAAAAATCTGATCTTTTTCACCCTGGACTTGACTCACAGGATCCAAAAAATCAGATTTTTTTCACCCTGGACTTGCCTCACGGTATCAGAAAAATCTGATTTTTTTCACCCTGGACTTGACTCACAGCATCAAAAAAATCGGATTTTTTTTCACCCTGGACTTGACTCACGGTATCAGAAAAATCTGATTTTTTCACCCTGGACTTGACTCACAGCATCAAAAAAATCGGATATTTTTCACCCTGGACTTGACTCACGGTATCAGAAAAATCTGATTTTTTTCACCCTGGACTTGACTCACGGTATCAGAAAAATCTGATTTTTTTCCCCTGGACTTGACTCACGGTATCAGGAAAATCTGATTTTTTTCATCCTGGACTTTACTCACGGTATCAGGAAAATCTGATTTTTTTCACCCTGGACTTGACTCACGGTATCAGGAAAATCTGATTTTTTTCATCCAGGACTTTACTCACTGTATCAGGAAAATGGGATTTTTTTCACCCTGGACTTGCCTCACGGGATCAGAAAAATCAGATCTTTTTCACCCTGGACTTGACTCACAGTATCAAAAAAATCTGAACTTTTTCACCCTGGACTTGCCTCACGGTATCAGAAAAATCTGATTTTTTTCAGCCTGCACTTGACTCACAGCATCAAAAAAATCGGATTTTTTTCACCCTGGACTTGACTCACGGTATCAGGAAAATCTGATTTTTTTCACCCTGGACTTTACTCACGGGATCAAAAAAATCGCATTTTTTTCACCCTGGACTTTACTCATGGTATCTGGAAAATCTGATTTTTTTCACCCTGGACTTTACTCACGGGATCACAAAAATGGGATTTTATCACCCTTGACTTGACTCACAGTATCAAGAAAATCTGATTTTTTTCATCCTGGACATGACTCACGGTATCAGAAAAATCTGATTTTTTTCACCCTGGACTTGACTCACAGCATCAGAAAAATCTGATTTTTTTTCACCCTGGACTTGACTCACGGGATCACAAAAATGGGATTTTATCACCCTTGACTTGACTCACAGTATCAGGAAAATGGGATTTTTTTTCACCCTGGACTTGACTCACGGCATCAGAAAAATCTGATTTTTTTCACCCTGGACTTTACTCACGGTATCTGGAAAATCTGATTTTTTTCACCCTGGACTTGGCTCACGGTATCAGGAAAATCTGGTTTTTTTCATCCTGGACTTTACTCATGGTATCAGGAAAATCTGATTTTTTTCACCCTGGACTTTACTCATGGTATCAGGAAAATCTGATTTTTTTCACCCTGGACTTGCCTCACGGTATCAGAAAAATCTGATTTTTTCACACTGGACTTGACTCACAGCATCAAAAAAATCGGATTTTTTTCACCCTGGACTTGACTCACGGTATCAGAAAAATCTGATTTTTTTCACCCTGGACTTGACTCACGGTATCAGAAAAATCTGATTTTTTTCACCCTGGACTTGACTCACGGTATCAAAAAAATCTGATTTTTCCCCCCTGGACTTGACTCATGGTATCAGGAAAATCTGATTTTTTTCATCCTGGACTTTACTCACGGTATCAGGAAAATCTGATTTTTTTCACCCTGGACTTGACTCACGGTATCAGGAAAATCTGATTTTTTTCATCCTGGACTTTACTCACGGTATCAGGAAAATGGGATTTTTTTCACCCTGGACTTGCCTCACGGGATCAGAAAAATCTGATCTTTTTCACCCTGGACTTGACTCACGGTATCAAAAAAATCTGAATTTTTTCACCCTGGACTTGCCTCACGGTAACAGAAAAATCTGATTTTTTTCAGCCTGGACTTGACTCACAGCATCAAAAAAATCGGATTTTTTTCACCCTGGACTTGACTCACGGTATCAGGAAAATCTGATTTTTTTCACCCTGGACTTTACTCACGGGATCAAAAAAATCGGATTTTTTTCACCCTGGACTTGACTCACGGTATCAGGAAAATCTGATTTTTTTCATTCTGGACTTTACTCACGGTATCAGGAAAATCTGATTTTTTTCACCCTGGACTTGACTCATGGTATCAGGAAAATCTGATTTTTTTCACCCTGGACGGTACTCACGGTATGAGGAAATTTGATTTTTTTCACCATGGACTTGACTCACGGTATCAGAAAAATCAGATTTTTTTCACGCTAGACTTGACTCACGGCATCAGAAAAATCTGATTTTTTTCACCCAGCACTTGACTCACGGTATCAGGACAATCTGATTTTTTTCACCCTGGACTTGACTCACAGTATCAGAAAAATCTGATTTTTTTCACCCTGGACTTGACTCACAGCATCAAAAAAATCGGATTTTTTTTCACCCTGGACTTGACTCACGGTATCAGAAAAATCTGATTTTTTCACCCTGGACTTGACTCACAGCATCAAAAAAATCGGATATTTTTCACCCTGGACTTGACTCACGGTATCAGAAAAATCTGATTTTTTTCACCCTGGACTTGACTCACGGTATCAGAAAAATCTGATTTTTTTCCCCTGGACTTGACTCACGGTATCAGGAAAATCTGATTTTTTTCATCCTGGACTTTACTCACGGTATCAGGAAAATCTGATTTTTTTCACCCTGGACTTGACTCACGGTATCAGGAAAATCTGATTTTTTTCATCCAGGACTTTACTCACTGTATCAGGAAAATGGGATTTTTTTCACCCTGGACTTGCCTCACGGGATCAGAAAAATCAGATCTTTTTCACCCTGGACTTGACTCACAGTATCAAAAAAATCTGAACTTTTTCACCCTGGACTTGCCTCACGGTATCAGAAAAATCTGATTTTTTTCAGCCTGCACTTGACTCACAGCATCAAAAAAATCGGATTTTTTTCACCCTGGACTTGACTCACGGTATCAGGAAAATCTGATTTTTTTCACCCTGGACTTTACTCACGGGATCAAAAAAATCGCATTTTTTTCACCCTGGACTTTACTCATGGTATCTGGAAAATCTGATTTTTTTCACCCTGGACTTTACTCACGGGATCACAAAAATGGGATTTTATCACCCTTGACTTGACTCACAGTATCAAGAAAATCTGATTTTTTTCATCCTGGACATGACTCACGGTATCAGAAAAATCTGATTTTTTTCACCCTGGACTTGACTCACAGCATCAGAAAAATCTGATTTTTTTTCACCCTGGACTTGACTCACGGGATCACAAAAATGGGATTTTATCACCCTTGACTTGACTCACAGTATCAGGAAAATGGGATTTTTTTTCACCCTGGACTTGACTCACGGCATCAGAAAAATCTGATTTTTTTCACCCTGGACTTTACTCACGGTATCTGGAAAATCTGATTTTTTTCACCCTGGACTTGGCTCACGGTATCAGGAAAATCTGGTTTTTTTCATCCTGGACTTTACTCATGGTATCAGGAAAATCTGATTTTTTTCACCCTGGACTTTACTCATGGTATCAGGAAAATCTGATTTTTTTCACCCTGGACTTGCCTCACGGTATCAGAAAAATCTGATTTTTTCACACTGGACTTGACTCACAGCATCAAAAAAATCGGATTTTTTTCACCCTGGACTTGACTCACGGTATCAGAAAAATCTGATTTTTTTCACCCTGGACTTGACTCACGGTATCAGAAAAATCTGATTTTTTTCACCCTGGACTTGACTCACGGTATCAAAAAAATCTGATTTTCCCCCCTGGACTTGACTCATGGTATCAGGAAAATCTGATTTTTTTCATCCTGGACTTTACTCACGGTATCAGGAAAATCTGATTTTTTTCACCCTGGACTTGACTCACGGTATCAGGAAAATCTGATTTTTTTCATCCTGGACTTTACTCACGGTATCAGGAAAATGGGATTTTTTTCACCCTGGACTTGCCTCACGGGATCAGAAAAATCTGATCTTTTTCACCCTGGATTTGACTCACGGTATCAAAAAAATCTGAATTTTTTCACCCTGGACTTGCCTCACGGTAACAGAAAAATCTGATTTTTTTCAGCCTGGACTTGACTCACAGCATCAAAAAAATCGGATTTTTTTCACCCTGGACTTGACTCACGGTATCAGGAAAATCTGATTTTTTTCACCCTGGACTTTACTCACGGGATCAAAAAAATCGGATTTTTTTCACCCTGGACTTGACTCACGGTATCAGGAAAATCTGATTTTTTTCATTCTGGACTTTACTCACGGTATCAGGAAAATCTGATTTTTTTCACCCTGGACTTGACTCATGGTATCAGGAAAATCTGATTTTTTTCACCCTGGACGGTACTCACGGTATGAGGAAATTTGATTTTTTTCACCATGGACTTGACTCACGGTATCAGAAAAATCAGATTTTTTTCACGCTAGACTTGACTCACGGCATCAGAAAAATCTGATTTTTTTCACCCAGCACTTGACTCACGGTATCAGGACAATCTGATTTTTTTCACCCTGGACTTGACTCACAGTATCAGGAAAATCTGATTTTTTTTACCCTGGACTTTACTCACGGTATCAGGAAAATGGGATTTTTTCACCCTGGACTTGACTCACGGCATCAGAAAAATCTGATTTTTTTCACCCTGGACTTGTCCCACGGGATCAAAAAATCTGATTTTTTTTCACCCTGGATTTGACTCAAGGTATCAGGAACATCTGATTTTTTTCATCCTGGACTTTACTCACGGTATCTGGAAAATCTGATTTTTTTCACCCTGGACTTGACTCACGGTATCAGGAAAATCTGATTTTTTTCATCCTGGACTTTACTCACGGTATCAGGAAAATCTGATTTTTTTCACCCTGGACTTGACTCACGGTATCAGGAAAATCTTATTTTTTTCACACTGGACTTTACTCACGGTATCAGGAAAATGGGATTTTTTACACCCTGGACTGGACTCACGGGATCAGAAAAATCTGATCTTTTTCACCCTGGACTTGACTCACAGGATCCAAAAAATCAGATTTTTTTCACCCTGGACTTGCCTCACGGTATCAGAAAAATCTGATTTTTTTCACCCTGGACTTGACTCACAGCATCAAAAAAATCGGATTTTTTTTCACCCTGGACTTGACTCACGGTATCAGAAAAATCTGATTTTTTCACCCTGGACTTGACTCACAGCATCAAAAAAATCGGATATTTTTCACCCTGGACTTGACTCACGGTATCAGAAAAATCTGATTTTTTTCACCCTGGACTTGACTCACGGTATCAGAAAAATCTGATTTTTTTCCCCTGGACTTGACTCACGGTATCAGGAAAATCTGATTTTTTTCATCCTGGACTTTACTCACGGTATCAGGAAAATCTGATTTTTTTCACCCTGGACTTGACTCACGGTATCAGGAAAATCTGATTTTTTTCATCCAGGACTTTACTCACTGTATCAGGAAAATGGGATTTTTTTCACCCTGGACTTGCCTCACGGGATCAGAAAAATCAGATCTTTTTCACCCTGGACTTGACTCACAGTATCAAAAAAATCTGAACTTTTTCACCCTGGACTTGCCTCACGGTATCAGAAAAATCTGATTTTTTTCAGCCTGCACTTGACTCACAGCATCAAAAAAATCGGATTTTTTTCACCCTGGACTTGACTCACGGTATCAGGAAAATCTGATTTTTTTCACCCTGGACTTTACTCACGGGATCAAAAAAATCGCATTTTTTTCACCCTGGACTTGACTCACGGTATCAGGAAAATCTGATTTTTTTCATTCTGGACTTTACTCACGGTATCAGGAAAATCTGATTTTTTTCACCCTGGACTTGACTCATGGTATCAGGAAAATCTGATTTTTTTCATTCTGGACTTTACTCACAGTATCAGGAAAATCTGATTTTTTTCACCCTGGACTTGACTCATGGTATCAGGAAAATCTGATTTTTTTCATTCTGGACTTTACTCATGGTATCAGGAAAATCTGATTTTTTTTCACCCTGGACGGTACTCACGGTATGAGGAAATTTGATTTTTTTCACCATGGACTTGACTCACGGTATCAGAAAAATCAGATTTTTTTTCACCCTAGACTTCACTCACGGCATCAGAAAAATCTGATTTTTTTCACCCAGCACTTGACTCACGGTATCAGGACAATCTGATTTTTTTCACCCTGGACTTGACTCACAGTATCAGGAAAATGGGATTTTTTCACCCTGGACTTGACTCACGGCATCAGAAAAATCTGATTTTTTTCACCCTGGACTTGTCTCACAGGATCAAAAAATCTGATTTTTTTCACCCTGGATTTGACTCAAGGTATCAGGAACATCTGATTTTTTTCATCCTGGACTTTACTCACGGTATCTGGAAAATCTGATTTTTTTCACCCTGGACTTGACTCACGGCATCAGGAAAATCTGATTTTTTTCATCCTGGACTTTACTCACGGTATCAGGAAAATCTGATTTTTTTCACCCTGGACTTGACTCACGGTATCAGGAAAATCTTATTTTTTTCACACTGGACTTTACTCACGGTATCAGGAAAATGGGATTTTTTTCACCCTGGACTGGACTCACGGGATCAGAAAAATCTGATCTTTTTCACCCTGGACTTGACTCACAGGATCCAAAAAATCAGATTTTTTTTCTCCCTGGACTTGCCTCACGGTATCAGAAAAATCTGATTTTTTTCACCCTGGACTTGACTCACAGCATCAAAAAAATCGGATTTTTTTTCACCCTGGACTTGACTCACGGTATCAGAAAAATCTGATTTTTTTCACCCTGGACTTAACTCACGGTATCAGAAAAATCTGATTTTTTTCACCCTGGACTTGACTCACGGTATCAAAAAAATCGGATTTTTTTCACCCTGGACTTTACTCACGGTATCAGGAAAATCTGATTTTTTTCATCCTGGACTTTACTCACGGTATCAGGAAAATCTGATTTTTTTCATCCTGGACTTGACTCACGGCATTAGAAAAATCTGATTTTTTTCACCCAGGACTTGACTCTGGATCAAATAATCTGATTTTTTTCACCCTGGACTTGACTCACGTTATCAGAAAAATGGAATTTTTTTCACCCTGGACTTGACTCACGGTATCAGAAAAATCGGATTTTCTTCACCCTGGACTTGATTCACGGCATCAGAAAAATCTGATTTTTTTCGCCCTGGACTTGACTCATGGGATCAAAAAAATCGGATTTTTTTCATCCTGGACTTGTCTCACAGTATCAGGAAAATCTGATTTTTTTCACCCTGGACTTGACTCACGGTATCAGAAAAATCTGATTTTTTTCACCCTGGACTTGACTCACGGGATCAAAAAAATCTGATTTTTTCCCCCTGGACTGGACTCACGGGATCAGAAAAATCTGATCTTTTTCACCCTGAACTTGACTCACAGGATCCAAAAAATCAGATTTTTTTCACCCTGGACTTGTCTCACGGTATCAGGAAAATCTGATTTTTTTCACCCTGGACTTGACTCACGGTATCAGGAAAATCTGGTTTTTTCACCCTGGACTTTACTCATGGTATCTGGAAAATCTGAATTTTTTCACCCTGGACTTGCCTCATGGTATCAGAAAAATCTGACTTTTTTCACCCTGGACTTGACTCACAGTATCAGGAAAATGGGATTTTTTTCACCCTGGACTGGACTCATGGGATCAGAAAAATCTGATCTTTTTCACCCTGGACTTGACTCACGGGATCCAAAAAATCTGATTTTTTTTACCCTGGACTTGCCTCACGGTATCAGAAAAATCGGATTTTTTCACCCTGGACTTGACTCATGGTATCAAAAAAATCTGATTTTTTCCCCCTGGACTTGACTCACGGTATCAGGAAAATCTGATTTTTTTCATCCTGGACTTTACTCACGGTATCAGGAAAATCTGATTTTTTTCACCCTGGACTTGACTCACGGTATCAGGAAAATCTGATTTTTTTCATCCTGGACTTTACTCACGGTATCAGGAAAATAGGATTTTTTTCACCCTGGACTTGCCTCACAGGATCAGAAAAATCTGATCTTTTTCACCCTGGACTTGACTCATGGTATCAAAAAAATCTGAATTTTTTCACCCTGGACTTGCCTCACGGTATCAGAAAAATCTGATTTTTTTCAGCCTGGACTTGACTCACAGCATCAAAAAAATCTGATTTTTTTCACCCTGGACTTGACTCATGGTATCAGGAAAATCTGATTTTTTTCACCCTGGACTTTACTCACGGGATCAAAAAAATCGGATTTTTTTCACCCTGGACTTGACTCACGGTATCAGGAAAATCTGATTTTTTTCCCCCTGGACTTGACTCACGGTATCAGGAAAATCTGATTTTTTTCATCCTGGACTTTACTCACGGTATCAGGAAAATCTGATTTTTTTCACCCTGGACTTGACTCACGGTATCAGGAAAATCTGATTTTTTTCATTCTGGACTTTACTCACGGTATCAGGAAAATCTGATTTTTTTCACCAGGGACTTGACTCACGGTATCAGAAAAATCAGATTTTTTTTCACCCTAGACTTGACTCACGGCATCAGAAAAATCTGATTTTTTTCACCCAGCACTTGACTCACGGTATCAGGACAATCTGATTTTTTTCACCCTGGACTTGACTCACAGTATCAGGAAAATCTGATTTTTTTCACCCTGGACTTTACTCACAGTATCAGGAAAATGGGATTTTTTCACCCTGGACTTGACTCACGGCATCAGAAAAATCTGATTTTTTTCACCCTGGACTTGTCTCACGGGATCAAAAAATCTGATTTTTTCACCCTGGATTTGACTCAAGGTATCAGGAACATCTGATTTTTTTCATCCTGGACTTTACTCACGGTATCTGGAAAATCTGATTTTTTTCACCCTGGACTTGACTCACGGTATCAGGAAAATCTGATTTTTTTTCATCCTGGACTTTACTCACGGTATCAGGAAAATCTGATTTTTTTCACCCTGGACTTAACTCACGGTATCAGGAAAATCTGATTTTTTTCACACTGGACTTTACTCACGGTATCAGGAAAATGGGATTTTTTTCACCCTGGACTGGACTCACGGGATCAGAAAAATCTGATCTTTTTCACCCTGGACTTGACTCACAGGAACCAAAAAATCAGATTTTTTTCACCCTGGACTTTACTCACGGTATAAGGAAAATGGGATTTTTTCACCCTGGACTTGCCTCACGGGATCAGAAGAATCTGATCTTTTTCACCCTGGACTTGACTCACGGTATCAAAAAAATCTGAATTTTTTCACCCTGGACTTGCCTCACGGTATCAGAAAAATCTGATTTTTTTCAGCCTGGACTTGACTCACAGCGTCAAAAAAATCGGATTTTTTTCACCCTGGACTTTACTCACGGTATCAGGAAAATCTGATTTTTTTTCACCCTGGACTTTACTCACGGGATCAAAAAAATCGGATTTTTTTCACCCTGTACTTGACTCACGGTATCAGGAAAATCTGATTTTTTTCATTCTGGACTTTACTCATGGTATCAGGAAAATCTGCTTTTTTTTCACCCTGGACGGTACTCACGGTATGAGGAAATTTGATTTTTTTCACCATGGACTTGACTCACGGTATCAGAAAAATCAGATTTTTTTTCACCCTAGACTTCACTCACGGCATCAGAAAAATCTGATTTTTTTCACCCAGCACTTGACTCACGGTATCAGGACAATCTGATTTTTTTCACCCTGGATTTGACTCACAGTATCAGGAAAATGGGATTTTTTCACCCTGGACTTGACTCACGGCATCAGAAAAATCTGATTTTTTTCACCCTGGACTTGTCTCACAGGATCAAAAAATCTGATTTTTTTCACCCTGGATTTGACTCAAGGTATCAGGAACATCTGATTTTTTTCATCCTGGACTTTACTCACGGTATCTGGAAAATCTGATTTTTTTCACCCTGGACTTGACTCACGGCATCAGGAAAATCTGATTTTTTTCATCCTGGACTTTACTCACGGTATCAGGAAAATCTGATTTTTTTCACCCTGGACTTGACTCACGGTATCAGGAAAATCTTATTTTTTTCACACTGGACTTTACTCACGGTATCAGGAAAATGGGATTTTTTTCACCCTGGACTGGACTCACGGGATCAGAAAAATCTGATCTTTTTCACCCTGGACTTGACTCACAGGATCCAAAAAATCAGATTTTTTTTCTCCCTGGACTTGCCTCACGGTATCAGAAAAATCTGATTTTTTTCACCCTGGACTTGACTCACAGCATCAAAAAAATCGGATTTTTTTTCACCCTGGACTTGACTCACGGTATCAGAAAAATCTGATTTTTTTCACCCTGGACTTAACTCACGGTATCAGAAAAATCTGATTTTTTTCACCCTGGACTTGACTCACGGTATCAAAAAAATCGGATTTTTTTCACCCTGGACTTTACTCACGGTATCAGGAAAATCTGATTTTTTTCATCCTGGACTTTACTCACGGTATCAGGAAAATCTGATTTTTTTCATCCTGGACTTGACTCACGGCATTAGAAAAATCTGATTTTTTTCACCCAGGACTTGACTCTGGATCAAATAATCTGATTTTTTTCACCCTGGACTTGACTCACGTTATCAGAAAAATGGAATTTTTTTCACCCTGGACTTGACTCACGGTATCAGAAAAATCGGATTTTCTTCACCCTGGACTTGATTCACGGCATCAGAAAAATCTGATTTTTTTCGCCCTGGACTTGACTCATGGGATCAAAAAAATCGGATTTTTTTCATCCTGGACTTGTCTCACAGTATCAGGAAAATCTGATTTTTTTCACCCTGGACTTGACTCACGGTATCAGAAAAATCTGATTTTTTTCACCCTGGACTTGACTCACGGGATCAAAAAAATCTGATTTTTTCCCCCTGGACTGGACTCACGGGATCAGAAAAATCTGATCTTTTTCACCCTGAACTTGACTCACAGGATCCAAAAAATCAGATTTTTTTCACCCTGGACTTGTCTCACGGTATCAGGAAAATCTGATTTTTTTCACCCTGGACTTGACTCACGGTATCAGGAAAATCTGGTTTTTTCACCCTGGACTTTACTCATGGTATCTGGAAAATCTGAATTTTTTCACCCTGGACTTGCCTCATGGTATCAGAAAAATCTGACTTTTTTCACCCTGGACTTGACTCACGGTATCAGGAAAATGGGATTTTTTTCACCCTGGACTGGACTCATGGGATCAGAAAAATCTGATCTTTTTCACCCTGGACTTGACTCACGGGATCCAAAAAATCTGATTTTTTTTACCCTGGACTTGCCTCACGGTATCAGAAAAATCGGATTTTTTCACCCTGGACTTGACTCATGGTATCAAAAAAATCTGATTTTTTCCCCCTGGACTTGACTCACGGTATCAGGAAAATCTGATTTTTTTCATCCTGGACTTTACTCACGGTATCAGGAAAATCTGATTTTTTTCACCCTGGACTTGACTCACGGTATCAGGAAAATCTGATTTTTTTCATCCTGGACTTTACTCACGGTATCAGGAAAATAGGATTTTTTTCACCCTGGACTTGCCTCACAGGATCAGAAAAATCTGATCTTTTTCACCCTGGACTTGACTCATGGTATCAAAAAAATCTGAATTTTTTCACCCTGGACTTGCCTCACGGTATCAGAAAAATCTGATTTTTTTCAGCCTGGACTTGACTCACAGCATCAAAAAAATCTGATTTTTTTCACCCTGGACTTGACTCATGGTATCAGGAAAATCTGATTTTTTTCACCCTGGACTTTACTCACGGGATCAAAAAAATTGGATTTTTTTCACCCTGGACTTGACTCACGGTATCAGGAAAATCTGATTTTTTTCCCCCTGGACTTGACTCACGGTATCAGGAAAATCTGATTTTTTTCATCCTGGACTTTACTCACGGTATCAGGAAAATCTGATTTTTTTCACCCTGGACTTGACTCACGGTATCAGGAAAATCTGATTTTTTTCATTCTGGACTTTACTCACGGTATCAGGAAAATCTGATTTTTTTCACCAGGGACTTGACTCACGGTATCAGAAAAATCAGATTTTTTTTCACCCTAGACTTGACTCACGGCATCAGAAAAATCTGATTTTTTTCACCCAGCACTTGACTCACGGTATCAGGACAATCTGATTTTTTTCACCCTGGACTTGACTCACAGTATCAGGAAAATCTGATTTTTTTCACCCTGGACTTTACTCACAGTATCAGGAAAATGGGATTTTTTCACCCTGGACTTGACTCACGGCATCAGAAAAATCTGATTTTTTTCACCCTGGACTTGTCTCACGGGATCAAAAAATCTGATTTTTTCACCCTGGATTTGACTCAAGGTATCAGGAACATCTGATTTTTTTCATCCTGGACTTTACTCACGGTATCTGGAAAATCTGATTTTTTTCACCCTGGACTTGACTCACGGTATCAGGAAAATCTGATTTTTTTTCATCCTGGACTTTACTCACGGTATCAGGAAAATCTGATTTTTTTCACCCTGGACTTAACTCACGGTATCAGGAAAATCTGATTTTTTTCACACTGGACTTTACTCACGGTATCAGGAAAATGGGATTTTTTTCACCCTGGACTGGACTCACGGGATCAGAAAAATCTGATCTTTTTCACCCTGGACTTGACTCACAGGAACCAAAAAATCAGATTTTTTTCACCCTGGACTTTACTCACGGTATAAGGAAAATGGGATTTTTTCACCCTGGACTTGCCTCACGGGATCAGAAGAATCTGATCTTTTTCACCCTGGACTTGACTCACGGTATCAAAAAAATCTGAATTTTTTCACCCTGGACTTGCCTCACGGTATCAGAAAAATCTGATTTTTTTCAGCCTGGACTTGACTCACAGCATCAAAAAAATCGGATTTTTTTCACCCTGGACTTTACTCACGGTATCAGGAAAATCTGATTTTTTTCACCCTGGACTTTACTCACGGGATCAAAAAAATCGGATTTTTTTCACCCTGTATTTGACTCACGGTATCAGGAAAATCTGATTTTTTTTCATTCTGGACTTTACTCACGGTATCAGGAAAATCTGATTTTTTTCATTCTGGACTTTACTCACGGTATCAGGAAAATCTGATTTTTTTTCACCCTGGACAGTACTCACGGTATGAGGAAATTTGATTTTTTTCACCATGGACTTGACTCACGGTATCAGAAAAATCAGATTTTTTTTCACCCTAGACTTCACTCACGGCATCAGAAAAATCTGATTTTTTTCACCCAGCACTTGACTCACGGTATCAGGACAATCTGATTTTTTTCACCCTGGACTTGACTCACAGTATCAGGAAAATCTGATTTTTTTCACCCTGGACTTTACTCACGGTATCAGGAAAATGGGATTTTTTCACCCTGGACTTGACTCACGGCATCAGAAAAATCTGATTTTTTTCACCCTGGACTTGTCTCACAGGATCAAAAAATCTGATTTTTTTCACCCTGGATTTGACTCAAGGTATCAGGAACATCTGATTTTTTTCATCCTGGACTTTACTCACGGTATCTGGAAAATCTGATTTTTTTCACCCTGGACTTGACTCACGGCATCAGGAAAATCTGATTTTTTTCATCCTGGACTTTACTCACGGTATCAGGAAAATCTGATTTTTTTCACCCTGGACTTGACTCACGGTATCAGGAAAATCTTATTTTTTTCACACTGGACTTTACTCACGGTATCAGGAAAATGGGATTTTTTTCACCCTGGACTGGACTCACGGGATCAGAAAAATCTGATCTTTTTCACCCTGGACTTGACTCACAGGATCCAAAAAATCAGATTTTTTTTCTCCCTGGACTTGCCTCACCGTATCAGAAAAATCTGATTTTTTTCACCCTGGACTTGACTCACAGCATCAAAAAAATCGGATTTTTTTTCACCCTGGACTTGACTCACGGTATCAGAAAAATCTGATTTTTTTCACCCTGGACTTAACTCACGGTATCAGAAAAATCTGATTTTTTTCACCCTGGACTTGACTCACGGTATCAAAAAAATCGGATTTTTTTCACCCTGGACTTTACTCACGGTATCAGGAAAATCTGATTTTTTTCATCCTGGACTTTACTCACGGTATCAGGAAAATCTGATTTTTTTCATCCTGGACTTGACTCACGGCATTAGAAAAATCTGATTTTTTTCACCCAGGACTTGACTCGGGATCAAATAATCTGATTTTTTTCACCCTGGACTTGACTCACGTTATCAGAAAAATGGAATTTTTTTCACCCTGGACTTGACTCACGGTATCAGAAAAATCGGATTTTCTTCACCCTGGACTTGATTCACGGCATCAGAAAAATCTGATTTTTTTCGCCCTGGACTTGACTCATGGGATCAAAAAAATCGGATTTTTTTCATCCTGGACTTGTCTCACAGTATCAGGAAAATCTGATTTTTTTCACCCTGGACTTGACTCACGGTATCAGAAAAATCTGATTTTTTTCACCCTGGACTTGACTCACGGGATCAAAAAAATCTGATTTTTTCCCCCTGGACTGGACTCACGGGATCAGAAAAATCTGATCTTTTTCACCCTGAACTTGACTCACAGGATCCAAAAAATCTGATTTTTTTCACCCTGGACTTGTCTCACGGTATCAGGAAAATCTGATTTTTTTTCACCCTGGACTTGACTCACGGTATCAGGAAAATCTGGTTTTTCCACCCTGGACTTTACTCATGGTATCTGGAAAATCTGAATTTTTTCCCCCTGGACTTGACTCACGGTATCAGGAAAATCTGATTTTTTTCATCCTGGACTTTACTCACGGTATCAGGAAAATCTGATTTTTTTCACCCTGGACTTGACTCACGGTATCAGGAAAATCTGATTTTTTTCATCCTGGACTTTACTCACGGTATCAGGAAAATAGGATTTTTTTCACCCTGGACTTGCCTCACAGGATCAGAAAAATCTGATCTTTTTCACCCTGGACTTGACTCATGGTATCAAAAAAATCTGAATTTTTTCACCCTGGACTTGCCTCACGGTATCAGAAAAATCTGATTTTTTTCAGCCTGGACTTGACTCACAGCATCAAAAAAATCTGATTTTTTTTCACCCTGGACTTGACTCATGGTATCAGGAAAATCTGATTTTTTTCACCCTGGACTTTACTCACGGGATCAAAAAAATCGGATTTTTTTCACCCTGGACTTGACTCACGGTATCAGGAAAATCTGATTTTTTTCATTCTGGACTTTACTCACGGTATCAGGAAAATCTGATTTTTTTCACCCTGGACTTGACTCATGGTATCAGGAAAATCTGATTTTTTTCACCCTGGACGGTACTCACGGTATGAGGAAATTTGATTTTTTTCACCATGGACTTGACTCACGGTATCAGAAAAATCAGATTTTTTTTCACCCTAGACTTGACTCACGGTATCAGGAAAATCTTATTTTTTTCACACTGGACTTTACTCACGGTATCAGGAAAATGGGATTTTTTTCACCCTGGACTGGACTCACGGGATCAGAAAAATCTGATCTTTTTCACCCTGGACTTGACTCACAGGATCCAAAAAATCAGATTTTTTTCACCCTGGACTTGCCTCACGGTATCAGAAAAATCTGATTTTTTTCACCCTGGACTTGACTCACAGCATCAAAAAAATCGGATTTTTTTTCACCCTGGACTTGACTCACGGTATCAGAAAAATCTGATTTTTTTCACCCTGGACTTAACTCACGGTATCAGAAAAATCTGATTTTTTTCACCCTGGACTTGACTCACGGTATCAAAAAAATCGGATTTTTTTCACCCTGGACTTTACTCACGGTATCAGGAAAATCTGATTTTTTTCATCCTGGACTTTACTCACAGTATCAGGAAAATCTGATTTTTTTCATCCTGGACTTGACTCACGGCATTAGAAAAATCTGATTTTTTTCACCCAGGACTTGACTCGGGATCAAATAATCTGATTTTTTTCACCCTGGACTTGACTCACGGTATCAGAAAAATGGGATTTTTTTCACCCTGGACTTGACTCACGGTATCAGAAAAATCGGATTTTTTTCACCCTGGACTTGACTCACGGCATCAGAAAAATCTGATTTTTTTCGCCCTGGACTTGACTCATGGGATCAAAAAAATCGGATTTTTTTCATCCTGGACTTGTCTCACGGTATCAGGAAAATCTGATTTTTTTCACCCTGGACTTGACTCACGGTATCAGAAAAATCTGATTTTTTTCACCCTGGACTTGACTCACGGGATCAGGAAAATCTGGTTTTTTCACCCTGGACTTTACTCATGGTATCTGGAAAATCTGAATTTTTTCACCCTGGACTTGCCTCATGGTATCAGAAAAATCTGACTTTTTTCACCCTGGACTTGACTCACGGTATCAGAAAAATCTGATCTTTTTCACCCTGGACTTGCCTCACGGTATCAGAAAAATCGGATTTTTTCACCCTGGACTTGACTCACAGCATCAAAAAAATCTGATATTTTTCACCCTGGACTTGACTCACGGTATCAGAAAAATCTGATTTTTTTCACCCTGGACTTGACTCACGGTATCAGAAAAATCTGATTTTTTTCACCCTGGACTTGACTCATGGGATCAAAAAAATCGGATTTTTTTCATCCTGGACTTGTCTCACGGTATCAGAAAAATCTGATTTTTTTCACCCTGGACTTGACTCACGGGATCAGGAAAATCTGATTTTTTCACCCTGGACTTTACTCATGGTATCTGGAAAATCTGATTTTTTTCACCCTGGACTTTACTCACGGGATCACAAAAATGGGATTTTATCACCCTTGACTTGACTCACAGTATCAAGAAAATCTGATTTTTTTCATCCTGGACATGACTCACGGTATCAGAAAAATCTGATTTTTTTCACCCTGGACTTGACTCACGGCATCAGAAAAATCTGATTTTTTTTCACCCTGGACTTTACTCACGGGATCAAAAAAATGGGATTTTATCACCCTTGACTTGACTCACAGTATCAGGAAAATTGGATTTTTTTCACCCTGGACTTGACTCACGGCACCAGAAAAATCTGATTTTTTTCACCCTGGATTTGACTCAAGGTATCAGGAACATCTGATTTTTTTCATCCTGGACTTTACTCACGGTATCTGGAAAATCTGATTTTTTTCAACCTGGACTTGCCTCACGGTATCAGAAAAATCTGATTTTTTTCACCCTGGACTTGACTCACAGCATCAAAAAAATCGGATTTTTTTCACCCTGGACTTGACTCACGGTATCAGAAAAATCTGATTTTTTTCACCCTGGACTTGACTCACGGTATCAGAAAAATCTGATTTTTTTCACCCTGGACTTGACTCACGGTATCAAAAAAATCGGATTTTTTTCACCCTGGACTTTACTCACGGTATCAGGAAAATCTGATTTTTTTCATCCTGGACTTTACTCACGGAATCAGGAAAATCTGATTTTTTTCATCCTGGACTTGACTCACGGCATCAGAAAAATCTGATCTTTTTCACCTTGGACTTGACTCACGGGATCCAAAAAATCTGATTTTTTTCACCCTGGACTTGCCTCACGGTATCATAAAAATCGGATTTTTTCACCCTGGACTTGACTCATGGTATCAAAAAAATCTGATATTTTCCCCCTGGACTTGACTCACGGTATCAGGAAAATCTGATTTTTTTCATCCTGGACTTTACTCACGGTATCAGGAAAATCTGATTTTTTTCACCCTGGACTTGACTCACGGTATCAGGAAAATCTGATTTTTTTCATCCTGGACTTTACTCACGGTATCAGGAAAATGGGATTTTTTTCACCCTGGACTTGCCTCACAGGATCAGAAAAATCTGATCTTTTTCACCCTGGACTTGACTCACGGTATCAAAAAAATCTGAATTTTTTCACCCTGGACTTGCCTCACGGTATCAGAAAAATCTGATTTTTTTCAGCCTGGACTTGACTCACAGCATCAAAAAAATCTGATTTTTTTCACCCTGGACTTGACTCATGGTATCAGGAAAATCTGATTTTTTTCACCATGGACTTTACTCACGGGATCAAAAAAATCTGATTTTTTTCACCCTGGACTTGACTCACGGTATCAGGAAAATCTGATTTTTTTCATTCTGGACTTTACTCACGGTATCAGGAAAATCTGATTTTTTTCACCCTGGACTTGACTCATGGTATCAGAAAAATCTGATTTTTTTCACCCTGGACTTGACTCACGGTATCAGAAAAATCTGATTTTTTTCACCCTGGACTTGACTCATGGGATCAAAAAAATCGGATTTTTTTCATCCTGGACTTGTCTCACGGTATCAGAAAAATCTGATTTTTTTCACCCTGGACTTGACTCACGGGATCAGGAAAATCTGATTTTTTCACCCTGGACTTTACTCATGGTATCTGGAAAATCTGATTTTTTTCACCCTGGACTTTACTCACGGGATCACAAAAATGGGATTTTATCACCCTTGACTTGACTCACAGTATCAAGAAAATCTGATTTTTTTCATCCTGGACATGACTCACGGTATCAGAAAAATCTGATTTTTTTCACCCTGGACTTGACTCACGGCATCAGAAAAATCTGATTTTTTTTCACCCTGGACTTTACTCACGGGATCAAAAAAATCGGATTTTTTTCACCCTGGACTTGACTCACGGTATCAGAAAAATCTGATTTTTTTCACCCTGGACTTGACTCACGGTATCAGAAAAATCTGATTTTTTTCACCCTGGACTTGACTCACGGTATCAAAAAAATCGGATTTTTTTCACCCTGGACTTTACTCACGGTATCAGGAAAATCTGATTTTTTTTCATCCTGGACTTTACTCACGGAATCAGGAAAATCTGATTTTTTTCATCCTGGACTTGACTCACGGCATCAGAAAAATCTGATCTTTTTCACCCTGGACTTGACTCACGGGATCCAAAAAATCTGATTTTTTTCACCCTGGACTTGCCTCACGGTATCATAAAAATCGGATTTTTTCACCCTGGACTTGACTCATGGTATCAAAAAAATCTGATATTTTCCCCCTGGACTTGACTCACGGTATCAGGAAAATCTGATTTTTTTCATCCTGGACTTTACTCACGGTATCAGGAAAATCTGATTTTTTTCACCCTGGACTTGACTCACAGTATCAGGAAAATTGGATTTTTTTCACCCTGGACTTGACTCACGGCACCAGAAAAATCTGATTTTTTTCACCCTGGATTTGACTCAAGGTATCAGGAACATCTGATTTTTTTCATCCTGGACTTTACTCACGGTATCTGGAAAATCTGATTTTTTTCAACCTGGACTTGCCTCACGGTATCAGAAAAATCTGATTTTTTTCACCCTGGACTTGACTCACAGCATCAAAAAAATCGGATTTTTTTCACCCTGGACTTGACTCACGGTATCAGAAAAATCTGATTTTTTTCACCCTGGACTTGACTCACGGTATCAGAAAAATCTGATTTTTTTCACCCTGGACTTGACTCACGGTATCAAAAAAATCGGATTTTTTTCACCCTGGACTTTACTCACGGTATCAGGAAAATCTGATTTTTTTCATCCTGGACTTTACTCACGGAATCAGGAAAATCTGATTTTTTTCATCCTGGACTTGACTCACGGCATCAGAAAAATCTGATCTTTTTCACCCTGGACTTGACTCACGGGATCCAAAAAATCTGATTTTTTTCACCCTGGACTTGCCTCACGGTATCATAAAAATCGGATTTTTTCACCCTGGACTTGACTCATGGTATCAAAAAAATCTGATATTTTCCCCCTGGACTTGACTCACGGTATCAGGAAAATCTGATTTTTTTCATCCTGGACTTTACTCACGGTATCAGGAAAATCTGATTTTTTTCACCCTGGACTTGACTCATGGTATCAGGAAAATCTGATTTTTTTCATCCTGGACTTTACTCACGGTATCAGGAAAATGGGATTTTTTTCACCCTGGACTTGCCTCACAGGATCAGAAAAATCTGATCTTTTTCACCCTGGACTTGCCTCACGGTATCAGAAAAATCTGATTTTTTTCAGCCTGGACTTGACTCACAGTATCAAAAAAATCTGATTTTTTTCACCCTGGACTTGACTCATGGTATCAGGAAAATCTGATTTTTTTCACCCTGGACTTTACTCACGGGATCAAAAAAATCTGATTTTTTTCACCCTGGACTTGACTCACGGTATCAGGAAAATCTGATTTTTTTCATTCTGGACTTTACTCACGGTATCAGGAAAATCTGATTTTTTTCACCCTGGACTTGACTCATGGTATCAGGAAAATCTGATTTTTTTCACCCTGGACGGTACTCACGGTATGAGGAAATTTGATTTTTTTCACCATGGACTTGACTCACGGAATCAGGAAAATCTGATTTTTTTCACCCTAGACTTGACTCACGGCATCAGAAAAATCTGATCTTTTTCACCTTGGACTTGACTCACGGGATCCAAAAAATCTGATTTTTTTCACCCTGGACTTGCCTCACGGTATCATAAAAATCGGATTTTTTCACCCTGGACTTGACTCATGGTATCAAAAAAATCTGATATTTTCCCCCTGGACTTGACTCACGGTATCAGGAAAATCTGATTTTTTTCATCCTGGACTTTACTCACGGTATCAGGAAAATCTGATTTTTTTCACCCTGGACTTGACTCACGGTATCAGGAAAATCTGATTTTTTTCATCCTGGACTTTACTCACGGTATCAGGAAAATGGGATTTTTTTCACCCTGGACTTGCCTCACAGGATCAGAAAAATCTGATCTTTTTCACCCTGGACTTGACTCACGGTATCAAAAAAATCTGAATTTTTTCACCCTGGACTTGCCTCACGGTATCAGAAAAATCTGATTTTTTTCAGCCTGGACTTGACTCACAGCATCAAAAAAATCTGATTTTTTTCACCCTGGACTTGACTCATGGTATCAGGAAAATCTGATTTTTTTCACCATGGACTTTACTCACGGGATCAAAAAAATCTGATTTTTTTCACCCTGGACTTGACTCACGGTATCAGGAAAATCTGATTTTTTTCATTCTGGACTTTACTCACGGTATCAGGAAAATCTGATTTTTTTCACCCTGGACTTGACTCATGGTATCAGAAAAATCTGATTTTTTTCACCCTGGACTTGACTCACGGTATCAGAAAAATCTGATTTTTTTCACCCTGGACTTGACTCATGGGATCAAAAAAATCGGATTTTTTTCATCCTGGACTTGTCTCACGGTATCAGAAAAATCTGATTTTTTTCACCCTGGACTTGACTCACGGGATCAGGAAAATCTGATTTTTTCACCCTGGACTTTACTCATGGTATCTGGAAAATCTGATTTTTTTCACCCTGGACTTTACTCACGGGATCACAAAAATGGGATTTTATCACCCTTGACTTGACTCACAGTATCAAGAAAATCTGATTTTTTTCATCCTGGACATGACTCACGGTATCAGAAAAATCTGATTTTTTTCACCCTGGACTTGACTCACGGCATCAGAAAAATCTGATTTTTTTTCACCCTGGACTTTACTCACGGGATCAAAAAAATCGGATTTTTTTCACCCTGGACTTGACTCACGGTATCAGAAAAATCTGATTTTTTTCACCCTGGACTTGACTCACGGTATCAGAAAAATCTGATTTTTTTCACCCTGGACTTGACTCACGGTATCAAAAAAATCGGATTTTTTTCACCCTGGACTTTACTCACGGTATCAGGAAAATCTGATTTTTTTTCATCCTGGACTTTACTCACGGAATCAGGAAAATCTGATTTTTTTCATCCTGGACTTGACTCACGGCATCAGAAAAATCTGATCTTTTTCACCCTGGACTTGACTCACGGGATCCAAAAAATCTGATTTTTTTCACCCTGGACTTGCCTCACGGTATCATAAAAATCGGATTTTTTCACCCTGGACTTGACTCATGGTATCAAAAAAATCTGATATTTTCCCCCTGGACTTGACTCACGGTATCAGGAAAATCTGATTTTTTTCATCCTGGACTTTACTCACGGTATCAGGAAAATCTGATTTTTTTCACCCTGGACTTGACTCACAGTATCAGGAAAATTGGATTTTTTTCACCCTGGACTTGACTCACGGCACCAGAAAAATCTGATTTTTTTCACCCTGGATTTGACTCAAGGTATCAGGAACATCTGATTTTTTTCATCCTGGACTTTACTCACGGTATCTGGAAAATCTGATTTTTTTCAACCTGGACTTGCCTCACGGTATCAGAAAAATCTGATTTTTTTCACCCTGGACTTGACTCACAGCATCAAAAAAATCGGATTTTTTTCACCCTGGACTTGACTCACGGTATCAGAAAAATCTGATTTTTTTCACCCTGGACTTGACTCACGGTATCAGAAAAATCTGATTTTTTTCACCCTGGACTTGACTCACGGTATCAAAAAAATCGGATTTTTTTCACCCTGGACTTTACTCACGGTATCAGGAAAATCTGATTTTTTTCATCCTGGACTTTACTCACGGAATCAGGAAAATCTGATTTTTTTCATCCTGGACTTGACTCACGGCATCAGAAAAATCTGATCTTTTTCACCCTGGACTTGACTCACGGGATCCAAAAAATCTGATTTTTTTCACCCTGGACTTGCCTCACGGTATCATAAAAATCGGATTTTTTCACCCTGGACTTGACTCATGGTATCAAAAAAATCTGATATTTTCCCCCTGGACTTGACTCACGGTATCAGGAAAATCTGATTTTTTTCATCCTGGACTTTACTCACGGTATCAGGAAAATCTGATTTTTTTCACCCTGGACTTGACTCATGGTATCAGGAAAATCTGATTTTTTTCATCCTGGACTTTACTCACGGTATCAGGAAAATGGGATTTTTTTCACCCTGGACTTGCCTCACAGGATCAGAAAAATCTGATCTTTTTCACCCTGGACTTGCCTCACGGTATCAGAAAAATCTGATTTTTTTCAGCCTGGACTTGACTCACAGTATCAAAAAAATCTGATTTTTTTCACCCTGGACTTGACTCATGGTATCAGGAAAATCTGATTTTTTTCACCCTGGACTTTACTCACGGGATCAAAAAAATCTGATTTTTTTCACCCTGGACTTGACTCACGGTATCAGGAAAATCTGATTTTTTTCATTCTGGACTTTACTCACGGTATCAGGAAAATCTGATTTTTTTCACCCTGGACTTGACTCATGGTATCAGGAAAATCTGATTTTTTTCACCCTGGACGGTACTCACGGTATGAGGAAATTTGATTTTTTTCACCATGGACTTGACTCACGGTATCAGAAAAATCAGATTTTTTTTCACCCTAGACTTGACTCACGGCATCAGAAAAATCGGATTTTTTTCATCCTGGACTTGTCTCACGGTATCAGGAAAATCTGATTTTTTTCACCCTGGACTTGACTCACGGTATCAGAAAAATCTGATTTTTTTCACCCTGGACTTGACTCACGGGATCAGGAAAATCTGGTTTTTTCACCCTGGACTTTACTCATGGTATCTGGAAAATCTGAATTTTTTCACCCTGGACTTGCCTCATGGTATCAGAAAAATCTGACTTTTTTCACCCTGGACTTGACTCACGGTATCAGAAAAATCTGATCTTTTTCACCCTGGACTTGCCTCACGGTATCAGAAAAATCGGATTTTTTCACCCTGGACTTGACTCACAGCATCAAAAAAATCTGATATTTTTCACCCTGGACTTGACTCACGGTATCAGAAAAATCTGATTTTTTTCACCCTGGACTTGACTCACGGTATCAGAAAAATCTGATTTTTTTCACCCTGGACTTGACTCATGGGATCAAAAAAATCGGATTTTTTTCATCCTGGACTTGTCTCACGGTATCAGAAAAATCTGATTTTTTTCACCCTGGACTTGACTCACGGGATCAGGAAAATCTGATTTTTTCACCCTGGACTTTACTCATGGTGTCTGGAAAATCTGATTTTTTTCACCCTGGACTTTACTCACGGTATCAGGAAAATCTGATTTTTTTCATCCTGGACTTTACTCACGGAATCAGGAAAATCTGATTTTTTTCATCCTGGACTTGACTCACGGCATCAGAAAAATCTGATCTTTTTCACCCTGGACTTGACTCACGGGATCCAAAAAATCTGATTTTTTTCACCCTGGACTTGCCTCACGGTATCAGAAAAATCGGATTTTTTCACCCTGGACTTGACTCATGGTATCAAAAAAATCTGATATTTTCCCCCTGGACTTGACTCACGGTATCAGGAAAATCTGATTTTTTTCATCCTGGACTTTACTCACGGTATCAGGAAAATCTGATTTTTTTCACCCTGGACTTGACTCACGGTATCAGGAAAATCTGATTTTTTTCATCCTGGACTTTACTCACGGTATCAGGAAAATGGGATTTTTTTCACCCTGGACTTGCCTCACAGGATCAGAAAAATCTGATCTTTTTCACCCTGGACTTGACTCACGGTATCAAAAAAATCTGAATTTTTTCACCCTGGACTTGCCTCACGGTATCAGAAAAATCTGATTTTTTTCAGCCTGGACTTGACTCACAGCATCAAAAAAATCTGATTTTTTTCACCCTGGACTTGACTCATGGTATCAGGAAAATCTGATTTTTTTCACCCTGGACTTTACTCACGGGATCAAAAAAATCTGATTTTTTTCACCCTGGACTTGACTCACGGTATCAGGAAAATCTGATTTTTTTCATTCTGGACTTTACTCACGGTATCAGGAAAATCTGATTTTTTTCACCCTGGACTTGACTCATGGTATCAGGAAAATCTGATTTTTTTGACCCTGGACGGTACTCACGGTATGAGGAAATTTGATTTTTTTCACCATGGACTTGACTCACGGTATCAGAAAAATCAGATTTTTTTTCACCCTAGACTTGACTCACGGCATCAGAAAAATCTGATTTTTTTCACCCAGCACTTGACTCACGGTATCAGGACAATCTGATTTTTTTCACCCTGGACTTGACTCACAGTATCAGGAAAATCTGATTTTTTTCACCCTGGACTTTACTCACGGTATCAGGAAAATGGGATTTTTTCACCCTGGACTTGACTCACGGCATCAGAAAAATCTGATTTTTTTCGCCCTGGACTTGACTCATGGGATCCAAAAAATCTGATTTTTTTCACCCTGGACTTGCCTCACGGTATCATAAAAATCGGATTTTTTCACCCTGGACTTGACTCATGGTATCAAAAAAATCTGATATTTTCCCCCTGGACTTGACTCACGGTATCAGGAAAATCTGATTTTTTTCATCCTGGACTTTACTCACGGTATCAGGAAAATCTGATTTTTTTCACCCTGGACTTGACTCACGGTATCAGGAAAATCTGATTTTTTTCATCCTGGACTTTACTCACGGTATCAGGAAAATGGGATTTTTTTCACCCTGGACTTGCCTCACAGGATCAGAAAAATCTGATCTTTTTCACCCTGGACTTGCCTCACGGTATCAGAAAAATCTGATTTTTTTCAGCCTGGACTTGACTCACAGCATCAAAAAAATCTGATTTTTTTCACCCTGGACTTGACTCATGGTATCAGGAAAATCTGATTTTTTTCACCCTGGACTTTACTCACGGGATCAAAAAAATCTGATTTTTTTCACCCTGGACTTGACTCACGGTATCAGGAAAATCTGATTTTTTTCATTCTGGACTTTACTCACGGTATCAGGAAAATCTGATTTTTTTCACCCTGGACTTGACTCACGGTATCAGAAAAATCTGATTTTTTTCACCCTGGACTTGACTCATGGGATCAAAAAAATCGGATTTTTTTCATCCTGGACTTGTCTCACGGTATCAGAAAAATCTGATTTTTTTCACCCTGGACTTGACTCACGGGATCAGGAAAATCTGATTTTTTCACCCTGGACTTTACTCATGGTGTCTGGAAAATCTGATTTTTTTCACCCTGGACTTTACTCACGGTATCAGGAAAATCTGATTTTTTTCATCCTGGACTTTACTCACGGAATCAGGAAAATCTGATTTTTTTCATCCTGGACTTGACTCACGGCATCAGAAAAATCTGATCTTTTTCACCCTGGACTTGACTCACGGGATCCAAAAAATCTGATTTTTTTCACCCTGGACTTGCCTCACGGTATCAGAAAAATCGGATTTTTTCACCCTGGACTTGACTCATGGTATCAAAAAAATCTGATATTTTCCCCCTGGACTTGACTCACGGTATCAGGAAAATCTGATTTTTTTCATCCTGGACTTTACTCACGGTATCAGGAAAATCTGATTTTTTTCACCCTGGACTTGACTCACGGTATCAGGAAAATCTGATTTTTTTCATCCTGGACTTTACTCACGGTATCAGGAAAATGGGATTTTTTTCACCCTGGACTTGCCTCACAGGATCAGAAAAATCTGATCTTTTTCACCCTGGACTTGACTCACGGTATCAAAAAAATCTGAATTTTTTCACCCTGGACTTGCCTCACGGTATCAGAAAAATCTGATTTTTTTCAGCCTGGACTTGACTCACAGCATCAAAAAAATCTGATTTTTTTCACCCTGGACTTGACTCATGGTATCAGGAAAATCTGATTTTTTTCACCCTGGACTTTACTCACGGGATCAAAAAAATCTGATTTTTTTCACCCTGGACTTGACTCACGGTATCAGGAAAATCTGATTTTTTTCATTCTGGACTTTACTCACGGTATCAGGAAAATCTGATTTTTTTCACCCTGGACTTGACTCATGGTATCAGGAAAATCTGATTTTTTTGACCCTGGACGGTACTCACGGTATGAGGAAATTTGATTTTTTTCACCATGGACTTGACTCACGGTATCAGAAAAATCAGATTTTTTTTCACCCTAGACTTGACTCACGGCATCAGAAAAATCTGATTTTTTTCACCCAGCACTTGACTCACGGTATCAGGACAATCTGATTTTTTTCACCCTGGACTTGACTCACAGTATCAGGAAAATCTGATTTTTTTCACCCTGGACTTTACTCACGGTATCAGGAAAATGGGATTTTTTCACCCTGGACTTGACTCACGGCATCAGAAAAATCTGATTTTTTTCGCCCTGGACTTGACTCATGGGATCCAAAAAATCTGATTTTTTTCACCCTGGACTTGCCTCACGGTATCATAAAAATCGGATTTTTTCACCCTGGACTTGACTCATGGTATCAAAAAAATCTGATATTTTCCCCCTGGACTTGACTCACGGTATCAGGAAAATCTGATTTTTTTCATCCTGGACTTTACTCACGGTATCAGGAAAATCTGATTTTTTTCACCCTGGACTTGACTCACGGTATCAGGAAAATCTGATTTTTTTCATCCTGGACTTTACTCACGGTATCAGGAAAATGGGATTTTTTTCACCCTGGACTTGCCTCACAGGATCAGAAAAATCTGATCTTTTTCACCCTGGACTTGCCTCACGGTATCAGAAAAATCTGATTTTTTTCAGCCTGGACTTGACTCACAGCATCAAAAAAATCTGATTTTTTTCACCCTGGACTTGACTCATGGTATCAGGAAAATCTGATTTTTTTCACCCTGGACTTTACTCACGGGATCAAAAAAATCTGATTTTTTTCACCCTGGACTTGACTCACGGTATCAGGAAAATCTGATTTTTTTCATTCTGGACTTTACTCACGGTATCAGGAAAATCTGATTTTTTTCACCCTGGACTTGACTCATGGTATCAGGAAAATCTGATTTTTTTCACCCTGGACGGTACTCACGGTATGAGGAAATTTGATTTTTTTCACCATGGACTTGACTCACGGTATCAGAAAAATCAGATTTTTTTTCACCCTAGACTTGACTCACGGCATCAGAAAAATCGGATTTTTTTCATCCTGGACTTGTCTCACGGTATCAGGAAAATCTGATTTTTTTCACCCTGGACTTGACTCACGGTATCAGAAAAATCTGATTTTTTTCACCCTGGACTTGACTCACGGGATCAGAAAAATCTGGTTTTTTCACCCTGGACTTTACTCATGGTATCTGGAAAATCTGAATTTTTTCACCCTGGACTTGCCTCATGGTATCAGAAAAATCTGACTTTTTTCACCCTGGACTTGACTCACGGTATCAGAAAAATCTGATCTTTTTCACCCTGGACTTGCCTCACGGTATCAGAAAAATCGGATTTTTTCACCCTGGACTTGACTCACAGCATCAAAAAAATCTGATATTTTTCACCCTGGACTTGACTCACGGTATCAGAAAAATCTGATTTTTTTCACCCTGGACTTGACTCACGGTATCAGAAAAATCTGATTTTTTTCACCCTGGACTTGACTCATGGGATCAAAAAAATCGGATTTTTTTCATCCTGGACTTGTCTCACGGTATCAGAAAAATCTGATTTTTTTCACCCTGGACTTGACTCACGGGATCAGGAAAATCTGATTTTTTCACCCTGGACTTTACTCATGGTGTCTGGAAAATCTGATTTTTTTCACCCTGGACTTTACTCACGGTATCAGGAAAATCTGATTTTTTTCATCCTGGACTTTACTCACGGAATCAGGAAAATCTGATTTTTTTCATCCTGGACTTGACTCACGGCATCAGAAAAATCTGATCTTTTTCACCCTGGACTTGACTCACGGGATCCAAAAAATCTGATTTTTTTCACCCTGGACTTGCCTCACGGTATCAGAAAAATCGGATTTTTTCACCCTGGACTTGACTCATGGTATCAAAAAAATCTGATATTTTCCCCCTGGACTTGACTCACGGTATCAGGAAAATCTGATTTTTTTCATCCTGGACTTTACTCACGGTATCAGGAAAATCTGATTTTTTTCACCCTGGACTTGACTCACGGTATCAGGAAAATCTGATTTTTTTCATCCTGGACTTTACTCACGGTATCAGGAAAATGGGATTTTTTTCACCCTGGACTTGCCTCACAGGATCAGAAAAATCTGATCTTTTTCACCCTGGACTTGACTCACGGTATCAAAAAAATCTGAATTTTTTCACCCTGGACTTGCCTCACGGTATCAGAAAAATCTGATTTTTTTCAGCCTGGACTTGACTCACAGCATCAAAAAAATCTGATTTTTTTCACCCTGGACTTGACTCATGGTATCAGGAAAATCTGATTTTTTTCACCCTGGACTTTACTCACGGGATCAAAAAAATCTGATTTTTTTCACCCTGGACTTGACTCACGGTATCAGGAAAATCTGATTTTTTTCATTCTGGACTTTACTCACGGTATCAGGAAAATCTGATTTTTTTCACCCTGGACTTGACTCATGGTATCAGGAAAATCTGATTTTTTTCACCCTGGACGGTACTCACGGTATGAGGAAATTTGATTTTTTTCACCATGGACTTGACTCACGGTATCAGAAAAATCAGATTTTTTTTCACCCTAGACTTGACTCACGGCATCAGAAAAATCTGATTTTTTTCACCCAGCACTTGACTCACGGTATCAGGACAATCTGATTTTTTTCACCCTGGACTTGACTCACAGTATCAGGAAAATCTGATTTTTTTCACCCTGGACTTTACTCACGGTATCAGGAACATGGGATTTTTTCACCCTGGACTTGACTCACGGCATCAGAAAAATCTGATTTTTTTCGCCCTGGACTTGACTCATGGGATCAAAAAAATCGGATTTTTTTCATCCTGGACTTGTCTCACGGTATCAGGAAAATCTGATTTTTTTCACCCTGGACTTGACTCACGGTATCAGAAAAATCTGATTTTTTTCACCCTGGACTTGACTCACGGGATCAGGAAAATCTGGTTTTTTCACCCTGGACTTTACTCATGGTATCTGGAAAATCTGAATTTTTTCACCCTGGACTTGCCTCATGGTATCAGAAAAATCTGACTTTTTTCACCCTGGACTTGACTCACGGTATCAGAAAAATCTGATCTTTTTCACCCTGGACTTGACTCACAGGATCCAAAAAATCTGATTTTTTTCACCCTGGACTTGCCTCACGGTATCAGAAAAATCGGATTTTTTCACCCTGGACTTGACTCACAGCATCAAAAAAATCTGATATTTTTCACCCTGGACTTGACTCACGGTATCAGAAAAATCTGATTTTTTTCACCCTGGACTTGACTCACGGTATCAGAAAAATCTGATTTTTTTCACCCTGGACTTGACTAATGGGATCAAAAAAATCGGATTTTTTTCATCCTGGACTTGTCTCACGGTATCAGAAAAATCTGATTTTTTTCACCCTGGACTTGACTCACGGGATCAGGAAAATCTGATTTTTTCACCCTGGACTTTACTCATGGTATCTGGAAAATCTGATTTTTTTCACCCTGGACTTTACTCACGGGATCACAAAAATGGGATTTTATCACCCTTGACTTGACTCACAGTATCAAGAAAATCTGATTTTTTTCATCCTGGACATGACTCACGGTATCAGAAAAATCTGATTTTTTTCACCCTGGACTTGACTCACGGCATCAGAAAAATCTGATTTTTTTTCACCCTGGACTTTACTCACGGGATCAAAAAAATGGGATTTTATCACCCTTGACTTGACTCACAGTATCAGGAAAATTGGATTTTTTTCACCCTGGACTTGACTCACGGCACCAGAAAAATCTGATTTTTTTCACCCTGGATTTGACTCAAGGTATCAGGAACATCTGATTTTTTTCATCCTGGACTTTACTCACGGTATCTGGAAAATCTGATTTTTTTCACCCTGGACTTGCCTCACGGTATCAGAAAAATCTGATTTTTTTCACCCTGGACTTGACTCACAGCATCAAAAAAATCGAATTTTTTTCACCCTGGACTTGCCTCACGGTATCAGAAAAATCTGATTTTTTTCACCCTGGACTTGACTCACGGTATCAGAAAAATCTGATTTTTTTCACCCTGGACTTGACTCACGGTATCAAAAAAATCGGATTTTTTTCACCCTGGACTTTACTCACGGTATCAGGAAAATCTGATTTTTTTCATCCTGGACTTTACTCACGGAATCAGGAAAATCTGATTTTTTTCATCCTGGACTTGCCTCACGGTATCAGAAAAATCGGATTTTTTCACCCTGGACTTGACTCATGGTATCAAAAAAATCTGATTTTTTCCCCCTGGACTTGACTCACGGTATCAGGAAAATCTGATTTTTTTCATCCTGGACTTTACTCACGGTATCAGGAAAATCTGATTTTTTTCACCCTGGACTTGACTCACGGTATCAGGAAAATCTGATTTTTTTCATCCTGGACTTTACTCACGGTATCAGGAAAATAGGATTTTTTTCACCCTGGACTTGCCTCACAGGATCAGAAAAATCTGATCTTTTTCACCCTGGACGTGACTCATGGTATCAAAAAAATCTGAATTTTTTCACCCTGGACTTGCCTCACGGTATCAGAAAAATCTGATTTTTTTCAGCCTGGACTTGACTCACAGCATCAAAAAAATCTGATTTTTTTCACCCTGGACTTGACTCATGGTATCAGGAAAATCTGATTTTTTTCACCCTGGACTTTACTCACGGGATCAAAAAAATCGGATTTTTTTCACCCTGGACTTGACTCACGGTATCAGGAAAATCTGATTTTTTTCCCCCTGGACTTGACTCACGGTATCAGGAAAATCTGATTTTTTTCATCCTGGACTTTACTCATGGTATCAGGAAAATCTGATTTTTTTCACCCTGGACTTGACTCACGGTATCAGGAAAATCTGATTTTTTTCATTCTGGACTTTACTCACGGTATCAGGAAAATCTGATTTTTTTCACCAGGGACTTGACTCACGGTATCAGAAAAATCAGATTTTTTTTCACCCTAGACTTGACTCACGGCATCAGAAAAATCTGATTTTTTTCACCCAGCACTTGACTCACGGTATCAGGACAATCTGATTTTTTTCACCCTGGACTTGACTCACAGTATCAGGAAAATCTGATTTTTTTCACCCTGGACTTTACTCACAGTATCAGGAAAATGGGATTTTTTCACCCTGGACTTGACTCACGGCATCAGAAAAATCTGATTTTTTTCACCCTGGACTTGTCTCACGGGATCAAAAAATCTGATTTTTTCACCCTGGATTTGACTCAAGGTATCAGGAACATCTGATTTTTTTCATCCTGGACTTTACTCACGGTATCTGGAAAATCTGATTTTTTTCACCCTGGACTTGACTCACGGTATCAGGAAAATCTGATTTTTTTTCATCCTGGACTTTACTCACGGTATCAGGAAAATCTGATTTTTTTCACCCTGGACTTAACTCACGGTATCAGGAAAATCTGATTTTTTTCACACTGGACTTTACTCACGGTATCAGGAAAATGGGATTTTTTTCACCCTGGACTGGACTCACGGGATCAGAAAAATCTGATCTTTTTCACCCTGGACTTGACTCACAGGAACCAAAAAATCAGATTTTTTTCACCCTGGACTTTACTCACGGTATAAGGAAAATGGGATTTTTTCACCCTGGACTTGCCTCACGGGATCAGAAGAATCTGATCTTTTTCACCCTGGACTTGACTCACGGTATCAAAAAAATCTGAATTTTTTCACCCTGGACTTGCCTCACGGTATCAGAAAAATCTGATTTTTTTCAGCCTGGACTTGACTCACAGCATCAAAAAAATCGGATTTTTTTCACCCTGGACTTTACTCACGGTATCAGGAAAATCTGATTTTTTTCACCCTGGACTTTACTCACGGGATCAAAAAAATCGGATTTTTTTCACCCTGTACTTGACTCACGGTATCAGGAAAATCTGATTTTTTTTCATTCTGGACTTTACTCACGGTATCAGGAAAATCTGATTTTTTTCATTCTGGACTTTACTCACGGTATCAGGAAAATCTGATTTTTTTTCACCCTGGACGGTACTCACGGTATGAGGAAATTTGATTTTTTTCACCATGGACTTGACTCACGGTATCAGAAAAATCAGATTTTTTTTCACCCTAGACTTCACTCACGGCATCAGAAAAATCTGATTTTTTTCACCCAGCACTTGACTCACGGTATCAGGACAATCTGATTTTTTTCACCCTGGACTTGACTCACAGTATCAGGAAAATCTGATTTTTTTCACCCTGGACTTTACTCACGGTATCAGGAAAATGGGATTTTTTCACCCTGGACTTGACTCACGGCATCAGAAAAATCTGATTTTTTTCACCCTGGACTTGTCTCACAGGATCAAAAAATCTGATTTTTTTCACCCTGGATTTGACTCAAGGTATCAGGAACATCTGATTTTTTTCATCCTGGACTTTACTCACGGTATCTGGAAAATCTGATTTTTTTCACCCTGGACTTGACTCACGGCATCAGGAAAATCTGATTTTTTTCATCCTGGACTTTACTCACGGTATCAGGAAAATCTGATTTTTTTCACCCTGGACTTGACTCACGGTATCAGGAAAATCTTATTTTTTTCACACTGGACTTTACTCACGGTATCAGGAAAATGGGATTTTTTTCACCCTGGACTGGACTCACGGGATCAGAAAAATCTGATCTTTTTCACCCTGGACTTGACTCACAGGATCCAAAAAATCAGATTTTTTTTCTCCCTGGACTTGCCTCACCGTATCAGAAAAATCTGATTTTTTTCACCCTGGACTTGACTCACAGCATCAAAAAAATCGGATTTTTTTTCACCCTGGACTTGACTCACGGTATCAGAAAAATCTGATTTTTTTCACCCTGGACTTAACTCACGGTATCAGAAAAATCTGATTTTTTTCACCCTGGACTTGACTCACGGTATCAAAAAAATCGGATTTTTTTCACCCTGGACTTTACTCACGGTATCAGGAAAATCTGATTTTTTTCATCCTGGACTTTACTCACGGTATCAGGAAAATCTGATTTTTTTCATCCTGGACTTGACTCACGGCATTAGAAAAATCTGATTTTTTTCACCCAGGACTTGACTCGGGATCAAATAATCTGATTTTTTTCACCCTGGACTTGACTCACGTTATCAGAAAAATGGAATTTTTTTCACCCTGGACTTGACTCACGGTATCAGAAAAATCGGATTTTCTTCACCCTGGACTTGATTCACGGCATCAGAAAAATCTGATTTTTTTCGCCCTGGACTTGACTCATGGGATCAAAAAAATCGGATTTTTTTCATCCTGGACTTGTCTCACAGTATCAGGAAAATCTGATTTTTTTCACCCTGGACTTGACTCACGGTATCAGAAAAATCTGATTTTTTTCACCCTGGACTTGACTCACGGGATCAAAAAAATCTGATTTTTTCCCCCTGGACTGGACTCACGGGATCAGAAAAATCTGATCTTTTTAACCCTGAACTTGACTCACAGGATCCAAAAAATCAGATTTTTTTCACCCTGGACTTGTCTCACGGTATCAGGAAAATCTGATTTTTTTTCACCCTGGACTTGACTCACGGTATCAGGAAAATCTGGTTTTTCCACCCTGGACTTTACTCATGGTATCTGGAAAATCTGAATTTTTTCCCCCTGGACTTGACTCACGGTATCAGGAAAATCTGATTTTTTTCATCCTGGACTTTACTCACGGTATCAGGAAAATCTGATTTTTTTCACCCTGGACTTGACTCACGGTATCAGGAAAATCTGATTTTTTTCATCCTGGACTTTACTCACGGTATCAGGAAAATAGGATTTTTTTCACCCTGGACTTGCCTCACAGGATCAGAAAAATCTGATCTTTTTCACCCTGGACTTGACTCATGGTATCAAAAAAATCTGAATTTTTTCACCCTGGACTTGCCTCACGGTATCAGAAAAATCTGATTTTTTTCAGCCTGGACTTGACTCACAGCATCAAAAAAATCTGATTTTTTTTCACCCTGGACTTGACTCATGGTATCAGGAAAATCTGATTTTTTTCACCCTGGACTTTACTCACGGGATCAAAAAAATCGGATTTTTTTCACCCTGGACTTGACTCACGGTATCAGGAAAATCTGATTTTTTTCATTCTGGACTTTACTCACGGTATCAGGAAAATCTGATTTTTTTCACCCTGGACTTGACTCATGGTATCAGGAAAATCTGATTTTTTTCACCCTGGACGGTACTCACGGTATGAGGAAATTTGATTTTTTTCACCATGGACTTGACTCACGGTATCAGAAAAATCAGATTTTTTTTCACCCTAGACTTGACTCACGGTATCAGGAAAATCTTATTTTTTTCACACTGGACTTTACTCACGGTATCAGGAAAATGGGATTTTTTTCACCCTGGACTGGACTCACGGGATCAGAAAAATCTGATCTTTTTCACCCTGGACTTGACTCACAGGATCCAAAAAATCAGATTTTTTTCACCCTGGACTTGCCTCACGGTATCAGAAAAATCTGATTTTTTTCACCCTGGACTTGACTCACAGCATCAAAAAAAATCGGATTTTTTTTCACCCTGGACTTGACTCACGGTATCAGAAAAATCTGATTTTTTTCACCCTGGACTTAACTCACGGTATCAGAAAAATCTGATTTTTTTCACCCTGGACTTGACTCACGGTATCAAAAAAATCGGATTTTTTTCACCCTGGACTTTACTCACGGTATCAGGAAAATCTGATTTTTTTCATCCTGGACTTTACTCACAGTATCAGGAAAATCTGATTTTTTTCATCCTGGACTTGACTCACGGCATTAGAAAAATCTGATTTTTTTCACCCAGGACTTGACTCGGGATCAAATAATCTGATTTTTTTCACCCTGGACTTGACTCACGGTATCAGAAAAATGGGATTTTTTTCACCCTGGACTTGACTCACGGTATCAGAAAAATCGGATTTTTTTCACCCTGGACTTGACTCACGGCATCAGAAAAATCTGATTTTTTTCGCCCTGGACTTGACTCATGGGATCAAAAAAATCGGATTTTTTTCATCCTGGACTTGTCTCACGGTATCAGGAAAATCTGATTTTTTTCACCCTGGACTTGACTCACGGGATCAGGAAAATCTGGTTTTTTCACCCTGGACTTTACTCATGGTATCTGGAAAATCTGAATTTTTTCACCCTGGACTTGCCTCATGGTATCAGAAAAATCTGACTTTTTTCACCCTGGACTTGACTCACGGTATCAGAAAAATCTGATCTTTTTCACCCTGGACTTGCCTCACGGTATCAGAAAAATCGGATTTTTTCACCCTGGACTTGACTCACAGCATCAAAAAAATCTGATATTTTTCACCCTGGACTTGACTCACGGTATCAGAAAAATCTGATTTTTTTCACCCTGGACTTGACTCACGGTATCAGAAAAATCTGATTTTTTTCACCCTGGACTTGACTCATGGGATCAAAAAAATCGGATTTTTTTCATCCTGGACTTGTCTCACGGTATCAGAAAAATCTGATTTTTTTCACCCTGGACTTGACTCACGGGATCAGGAAAATCTGATTTTTTCACCCTGGACTTTACTCATGGTATCTGGAAAATCTGATTTTTTTCACCCTGGACTTTACTCACGGGATCACAAAAATGGGATTTTATCACCCTTGACTTGACTCACAGTATCAAGAAAATCTGATTTTTTTCATCCTGGACATGACTCACGGTATCAGAAAAATCTGATTTTTTTCACCCTGGACTTGACTCACGGCATCAGAAAAATCTGATTTTTTTTCACCCTGGACTTTACTCACGGGATCAAAAAAATGGGATTTTATCACCCTTGACTTGACTCACAGTATCAGGAAAATTGGATTTTTTTCACCCTGGACTTGACTCACGGCACCAGAAAAATCTGATTTTTTTCACCCTGGATTTGACTCAAGGTATCAGGAACATCTGATTTTTTTCATCCTGGACTTTACTCACGGTATCTGGAAAATCTGATTTTTTTCAACCTGGACTTGCCTCACGGTATCAGAAAAATCTGATTTTTTTCACCCTGGACTTGACTCACAGCATCAAAAAAATCGGATTTTTTTCACCCTGGACTTGACTCACGGTATCAGAAAAATCTGATTTTTTTCACCCTGGACTTGACTCACGGTATCAGAAAAATCTGATTTTTTTCACCCTGGACTTGACTCACGGTATCAAAAAAATCGGATTTTTTTCACCCTGGACTTTACTCACGGTATCAGGAAAATCTGATTTTTTTCATCCTGGACTTTACTCACGGAATCAGGAAAATCTGATTTTTTTCATCCTGGACTTGACTCACGGCATCAGAAAAATCTGATCTTTTTCACCCTGGACTTGACTCACGGGATCCAAAAAATCTGATTTTTTTCACCCTGGACTTGCCTCACGGTATCATAAAAATCGGATTTTTTCACCCTGGACTTGACTCATGGTATCAAAAAAATCTGATATTTTCCCCCTGGACTTGACTCACGGTATCAGGAAAATCTGATTTTTTTCATCCTGGACTTTACTCACGGTATCAGGAAAATCTGATTTTTTTCACCCTGGACTTGACTCACGGTATCAGGAAAATCTGATTTTTTTCATCCTGGACTTTACTCACGGTATCAGGAAAATGGGATTTTTTTCACCCTGGACTTGCCTCACAGGATCAGAAAAATCTGATCTTTTTCACCCTGGACTTGACTCACGGTATCAAAAAAATCTGAATTTTTTCACCCTGGACTTGCCTCACGGTATCAGAAAAATCTGATTTTTTTCAGCCTGGACTTGACTCACAGCATCAAAAAAATCTGATTTTTTTCACCCTGGACTTGACTCATGGTATCAGGAAAATCTGATTTTTTTCACCCTGGACTTTACTCACGGGATCAAAAAAATCTGATTTTTTTCACCCTGGACTTGACTCACGGTATCAGGAAAATCTGATTTTTTTCATTCTGGACTTTACTCATGGTATCAGGAAAATCTGATTTTTTTCACCCTGGACTTGACTCATGGTATCAGAAAAATCTGATTTTTTTCACCCTGGACTTGACTCACGGTATCAGAAAAATCTGATTTTTTCACCCTGGACTTGACTCATGGGATCAAAAAAATCGGATTTTTTTCATCCTGGACTTGTCTCACGGTATCAGAAAAATCTGATTTTTTTCACCCTGGACTTGACTCACGGGATCAGGAAAATCTGATTTTTTCACCCTGGACTTTACTCATGGTATCTGGAAAATCTGATTTTTTTCACCCTGGACTTTACTCACGGGATCACAAAAATGGGATTTTATCACCCTTGACTTGACTCACAGTATCAAGAAAATCTGATTTTTTTCATCCTGGACATGACTCACGGTATCAGAAAAATCTGATTTTTTTCACCCTGGACTTGACTCACGGCATCAGAAAAATCTGATTTTTTTTCACCCTGGACTTTACTCACGGGATCAAAAAAATCGGATTTTTTTCACCCTGGACTTGACTCACGGTATCAGAAAAATCTGATTTTTTTCACCCTGGACTTGACTCACGGTATCAGAAAAATCTGATTTTTTTCACCCTGGACTTGACTCACGGTATCAAAAAAATCGGATTTTTTTCACCCTGGACTTTACTCACGGTATCAGGAAAATCTGATTTTTTTCATCCTGGACTTTACTCACGGAATCAGGAAAATCTGATTTTTTTCATCCTGGACTTGACTCACGGCATCAGAAAAATCTGATCTTTTTCACCCTGGACTTGACTCACGGGATCCAAAAAATCTGATTTTTTTCACCCTGGACTTGCCTCACGGTATCATAAAAATCGGATTTTTTCACCCTGGACTTGACTCATGGTATCAAAAAAATCTGATATTTTCCCCCTGGACTTGACTCACGGTATCAGGAAAATCTGATTTTTTTCATCCTGGACTTTACTCACGGTATCAGGAAAATCTGATTTTTTTCACCCTGGACTTGACTCACAGTATCAGGAAAATTGGATTTTTTTCACCCTGGACTTGACTCACGGCACCAGAAAAATCTGATTTTTTTCACCCTGGATTTGACTCAAGGTATCAGGAACATCTGATTTTTTTCATCCTGGACTTTACTCACGGTATCAGGAAAATAGGATTTTTTTCACCCTGGACTTGCCTCACAGGATCAGAAAAATCTGATCTTTTTCACCCTGGACTTGACTCATGGTATCAAAAAAATCTGAATTTTTTCACCCTGGACTTGCCTCACGGTATCAGAAAAATCTGATTTTTTTCAGCCTGGACTTGACTCACAGCATCAAAAAAATCTGATTTTTTTTCACCCTGGACTTGACTCATGGTATCAGGAAAATCTGATTTTTTTCACCCTGGACTTTACTCACGGGATCAAAAAAATCGGATTTTTTTCACCCTGGACTTGACTCACGGTATCAGGAAAATCTGATTTTTTTCATTCTGGACTTTACTCACGGTATCAGGAAAATCTGATTTTTTTCACCCTGGACTTGACTCATGGTATCAGGAAAATCTGATTTTTTTCACCCTGGACGGTACTCACGGTATGAGGAAATTTGATTTTTTTCACCATGGACTTGACTCACGGTATCAGAAAAATCAGATTTTTTTTCACCCTAGACTTGACTCACGGTATCAGGAAAATCTTATTTTTTTCACACTGGACTTTACTCACGGTATCAGGAAAATGGGATTTTTTTCACCCTGGACTGGACTCACGGGATCAGAAAAATCTGATCTTTTTCACCCTGGACTTGACTCACAGGATCCAAAAAATCAGATTTTTTTCACCCTGGACTTGCCTCACGGTATCAGAAAAATCTGATTTTTTTCACCCTGGACTTGACTCACAGCATCAAAAAAATCGGATTTTTTTTCACCCTGGACTTGACTCACGGTATCAGAAAAATCTGATTTTTTTCACCCTGGACTTAACTCACG
Organism: Bradypodion pumilum; assembly: GCA_035047305.1. Classification (NCBI taxonomy): domain Eukaryota; kingdom Metazoa; phylum Chordata; class Lepidosauria; order Squamata; family Chamaeleonidae; genus Bradypodion; species Bradypodion pumilum. The sequence goes on along the minus strand of JAWDJD010000005.1, from coordinate 165,214,114 downwards.
GTATCAGAAAAATCTGATTTTTTTCACCCTGGACTTGACTCACGGTATCAAAAAAATCGGATTTTTTTCACCCTGGACTTTACTCACGGTATCAGGAAAATCTGATTTTTTTCATCCTGGACTTTACTCACAGTATCAGGAAAATCTGATTTTTTTCATCCTGGACTTGACTCACGGCATTAGAAAAATCTGATTTTTTTCACCCAGGACTTGACTCGGGATCAAATAATCTGATTTTTTTCACCCTGGACTTGACTCACGGTATCAGAAAAATGGGATTTTTTTCACCCTGGACTTGACTCACGGTATCAGAAAAATCGGATTTTTTTCACCCTGGACTTGACTCACGGCATCAGAAAAATCTGATTTTTTTCGCCCTGGACTTGACTCATGGGATCAAAAAAATCGGATTATTTTCATCCTGGACTTGTCTCACGGTATCAGGAAAATCTGATTTTTTTCACCCTGGACTTGACTCACGGTATCAGAAAAATCTGATTTTTTTCACCCTGGACTTGACTCACGGGATCAGGAAAATCTGGTTTTTTCACCCTGGACTTTACTCATGGTATCTGGAAAATCTGAATTTTTTCACCCTGGACTTGCCTCATGGTATCAGAAAAATCTGACTTTTTTCACCCTGGACTTGACTCACGGTATCAGAAAAATCTGATCTTTTTCACCCTGGACTTGCCTCACGGTATCAGAAAAATCGGATTTTTTCACCCTGGACTTGACTCACAGCATCAAAAAAATCTGATATTTTTCACCCTGGACTTGACTCACGGTATCAGAAAAATCTGATTTTTTTCACCCTGGACTTGACTCACGGTATCAGAAAAATCTGATTTTTTTCACCCTGGACTTGACTCATGGGATCAAAAAAATCGGATTTTTTTCATCCTGGACTTGTCTCACGGTATCAGAAAAATCTGATTTTTTTCACCCTGGACTTGACTCACGGGATCAGGAAAATCTGATTTTTTCACCCTGGACTTTACTCATGGTATCTGGAAAATCTGATTTTTTTCACCCTGGACTTTACTCACGGGATCACAAAAATGGGATTTTATCACCCTTGACTTGACTCACAGTATCAAGAAAATCTGATTTTTTTCATCCTGGACATGACTCACGGTATCAGAAAAATCTGATTTTTTTCACCCTGGACTTGACTCACGGCATCAGAAAAATCTGATTTTTTTTCACCCTGGACTTTACTCACGGGATCAAAAAAATGGGATTTTATCACCCTTGACTTGACTCACAGTATCAGGAAAATTGGATTTTTTTCAACCTGGACTTGCCTCACGGTATCAGAAAAATCTGATTTTTTTCACCCTGGACTTGACTCACAGCATCAAAAAAATCGGATTTTTTTCACCCTGGACTTGACTCACGGTATCAGAAAAATCTGATTTTTTTCACCCTGGACTTGACTCACGGTATCAGAAAAATCTGATTTTTTTCACCCTGGACTTGACTCACGGTATCAAAAAAATCGGATTTTTTTCACCCTGGACTTTACTCACGGTATCAGGAAAATCTGATTTTTTTCATCCTGGACTTTACTCACGGAATCAGGAAAATCTGATTTTTTTCATCCTGGACTTGACTCACGGCATCAGAAAAATCTGATCTTTTTCACCCTGGACTTGACTCACGGGATCCAAAAAATCTGATTTTTTTCACCCTGGACTTGCCTCACGGTATCATAAAAATCGGATTTTTTCACCCTGGACTTGACTCATGGTATCAAAAAAATCTGATATTTTCCCCCTGGACTTGACTCACGGTATCAGGAAAATCTGATTTTTTTCATCCTGGACTTTACTCACGGTATCAGGAAAATCTGATTTTTTTCACCCTGGACTTGACTCACGGTATCAGGAAAATCTGATTTTTTTCATCCTGGACTTTACTCACGGTATCAGGAAAATGGGATTTTTTTCACCCTGGACTTGCCTCACAGGATCAGAAAAATCTGATCTTTTTCACCCTGGACTTGACTCACGGTATCAAAAAAATCTGAATTTTTTCACCCTGGACTTGCCTCACGGTATCAGAAAAATCTGATTTTTTTCAGCCTGGACTTGACTCACAGCATCAAAAAAATCTGATTTTTTTCACCCTGGACTTGACTCATGGTATCAGGAAAATCTGATTTTTTTCACCCTGGACTTTACTCACGGGATCAAAAAAATCTGATTTTTTTCACCCTGGACTTGACTCACGGTATCAGGAAAATCTGATTTTTTTCATTCTGGACTTTACTCACGGTATCAGGAAAATCTGATTTTTTTCACCCTGGACTTGACTCATGGTATCAGAAAAATCTGATTTTTTTCACCCTGGACTTGACTCACGGTATCAGAAAAATCTGATTTTTTCACCCTGGACTTGACTCATGGGATCAAAAAAATCGGATTTTTTTCATCCTGGACTTGTCTCACGGTATCAGAAAAATCTGATTTTTTTCACCCTGGACTTGACTCACGGGATCAGGAAAATCTGATTTTTTCACCCTGGACTTTACTCATGGTATCTGGAAAATCTGATTTTTTTCACCCTGGACTTTACTCACGGGATCACAAAAATGGGATTTTATCACCCTTGACTTGACTCACAGTATCAAGAAAATCTGATTTTTTTCATCCTGGACATGACTCACGGTATCAGAAAAATCTGATTTTTTTCACCCTGGACTTGACTCACGGCATCAGAAAAATCTGATTTTTTTTTCACCCTGGACTTTACTCACGGGATCAAAAAAATCGGATTTTTTTCACCCTGGACTTGACTCACGGTATCAGAAAAATCTGATTTTTTTCACCCTGGACTTGACTCACGGTATCAGAAAAATCTGATTTTTTTCACCCTGGACTTGACTCACGGTATCAAAAAAATCGGATTTTTTTCACCCTGGACTTTACTCACGGTATCAGGAAAATCTGATTTTTTTTCATCCTGGACTTTACTCACGGAATCAGGAAAATCTGATTTTTTTCATCCTGGACTTGACTCACGGCATCAGAAAAATCTGATCTTTTTCACCCTGGACTTGACTCACGGGATCCAAAAAATCTGATTTTTTTCACCCTGGACTTGCCTCACGGTATCATAAAAATCGGATTTTTTCACCCTGGACTTGACTCATGGTATCAAAAAAATCTGATATTTTCCCCCTGGACTTGACTCACGGTATCAGGAAAATCTGATTTTTTTCATCCTGGACTTTACTCACGGTATCAGGAAAATCTGATTTTTTTCACCCTGGACTTGACTCACAGTATCAGGAAAATTGGATTTTTTTCACCCTGGACTTGACTCACGGCACCAGAAAAATCTGATTTTTTTCACCCTGGATTTGACTCAAGGTATCAGGAACATCTGATTTTTTTCATCCTGGACTTTACTCACGGTATCTGGAAAATCTGATTTTTTTCAACCTGGACTTGCCTCACGGTATCAGAAAAATCTGATTTTTTTCACCCTGGACTTGACTCACAGCATCAAAAAAATCGGATTTTTTTCACCCTGGACTTGACTCACGGTATCAGAAAAATCTGATTTTTTTCACCCTGGACTTGACTCACGGTATCAGAAAAATCTGATTTTTTTCACCCTGGACTTGACTCACGGTATCAAAAAAATCGGATTTTTTTCACCCTGGACTTTACTCACGGTATCAGGAAAATCTGATTTTTTTCATCCTGGACTTTACTCACGGAATCAGGAAAATCTGATTTTTTTCATCCTGGACTTGACTCACGGCATCAGAAAAATCTGATCTTTTTCACCCTGGACTTGACTCACGGGATCCAAAAAATCTGATTTTTTTCACCCTGGACTTGCCTCACGGTATCATAAAAATCGGATTTTTTCACCCTGGACTTGACTCATGGTATCAAAAAAATCTGATATTTTCCCCCTGGACTTGACTCACGGTATCAGGAAAATCTGATTTTTTTCATCCTGGACTTTACTCACGGTATCAGGAAAATCTGATTTTTTTCACCCTGGACTTGACTCACGGTATCAGGAAAATCTGATTTTTTTCATCCTGGACTTTACTCACGGTATCAGGAAAATGGGATTTTTTTCACCCTGGACTTGCCTCACAGGATCAGAAAAATCTGATCTTTTTCACCCTGGACTTGCCTCACGGTATCAGAAAAATCTGATTTTTTTCAGCCTGGACTTGACTCACAGCATCAAAAAAATCTGATTTTTTTCACCCTGGACTTGACTCATGGTATCAGGAAAATCTGATTTTTTTCACCCTGGACTTTACTCACGGGATCAAAAAAATCTGATTTTTTTCACCCTGGACTTGACTCACGGTATCAGGAAAATCTGATTTTTTTCATTCTGGACTTTACTCACGGTATCAGGAAAATCTGATTTTTTTCACCCTGGACTTGACTCATGGTATCAGGAAAATCTGATTTTTTTCACCCTGGACGGTACTCACGGTATGAGGAAATTTGATTTTTTTCACCATGGACTTGACTCACGGTATCAGAAAAATCAGATTTTTTTTCACCCTAGACTTGACTCACGGCATCAGAAAAATCGGATTTTTTTCATCCTGGACTTGTCTCACGGTATCAGGAAAATCTGATTTTTTTCACCCTGGACTTGACTCACGGTATCAGAAAAATCTGATTTTTTTCACCCTGGACTTGACTCACGGGATCAGGAAAATCTGGTTTTTTCACCCTGGACTTTACTCATGGTATCTGGAAAATCTGAATTTTTTCACCCTGGACTTGCCTCATGGTATCAGAAAAATCTGACTTTTTTCACCCTGGACTTGACTCACGGTATCAGAAAAATCTGATCTTTTTCACCCTGGACTTGCCTCACGGTATCAGAAAAATCGGATTTTTTCACCCTGGACTTGACTCACAGCATCAAAAAAATCTGATATTTTTCACCCTGGACTTGACTCACGGTATCAGAAAAATCTGATTTTTTTCACCCTGGACTTGACTCACGGTATCAGAAAAATCTGATTTTTTTCACCCTGGACTTGACTCATGGGATCAAAAAAATCGGATTTTTTTCATCCTGGACTTGTCTCACGGTATCAGAAAAATCTGATTTTTTTCACCCTGGACTTGACTCACGGGATCAGGAAAATCTGATTTTTTCACCCTGGACTTTACTCATGGTGTCTGGAAAATCTGATTTTTTTCACCCTGGACTTTACTCACGGTATCAGGAAAATCTGATTTTTTTCATCCTGGACTTTACTCACGGAATCAGGAAAATCTGATTTTTTTCATCCTGGACTTGACTCACGGCATCAGAAAAATCTGATCTTTTTCACCCTGGACTTGACTCACGGGATCCAAAAAATCTGATTTTTTTCACCCTTGACTTGCCTCACGGTATCAGAAAAATCGGATTTTTTCACCCTGGACTTGACTCATGGTATCAAAAAAATCTGATATTTTCCCCCTGGACTTGACTCACGGTATCAGGAAAATCTGATTTTTTTCATCCTGGACTTTACTCACGGTATCAGGAAAATCTGATTTTTTTCACCCTGGACTTGACTCACGGTATCAGGAAAATCTGATTTTTTTCATCCTGGACTTTACTCACGGTATCAGGAAAATGGGATTTTTTTCACCCTGGACTTGCCTCACAGGATCAGAAAAATCTGATCTTTTTCACCCTGGACTTGACTCACGGTATCAAAAAAATCTGAATTTTTTCACCCTGGACTTGCCTCACGGTATCAGAAAAATCTGATTTTTTTCAGCCTGGACTTGACTCACAGCATCAAAAAAATCTGATTTTTTTCACCCTGGACTTGACTCATGGTATCAGGAAAATCTGATTTTTTTCACCCTGGACTTTACTCACGGGATCAAAAAAATCTGATTTTTTTCACCCTGGACTTGACTCACGGTATCAGGAAAATCTGATTTTTTTCATTCTGGACTTTACTCACGGTATCAGGAAAATCTGATTTTTTTCACCCTGGACTTGACTCATGGTATCAGGAAAATCTGATTTTTTTCACCCTGGACGGTACTCACGGTATGAGGAAATTTGATTTTTTTCACCATGGACTTGACTCACGGTATCAGAAAAATCAGATTTTTTTTCACCCTAGACTTGACTCACGGCATCAGAAAAATCTGATTTTTTTCACCCAGCACTTGACTCACGGTATCAGGACAATCTGATTTTTTTCACCCTGGACTTGACTCACAGTATCAGGAAAATCTGATTTTTTTCACCCTGGACTTTACTCACGGTATCAGGAAAATGGGATTTTTTCACCCTGGACTTGACTCACGGCATCAGAAAAATCTGATTTTTTTCGCCCTGGACTTGACTCATGGGATCAAAAAAATCGGATTTTTTTCATCCTGGACTTGTCTCACGGTATCAGGAAAATCTGATTTTTTTCACCCTGGACTTGACTCACGGTATCAGAAAAATCTGATTTTTTTCACCCTGGACTTGACTCACGGGATCAGGAAAATCTGGTTTTTTCACCCTGGACTTTACTCATGGTATCTGGAAAATCTGAATTTTTTCACCCTGGACTTGCCTCATGGTATCAGAAAAATCTGACTTTTTTCACCCTGGACTTGACTCACGGTATCAGAAAAATCTGATCTTTTTCACCCTGGACTTGACTCACAGGATCCAAAAAATCTGATTTTTTTCACCCTGGACTTGCCTCACGGTATCAGAAAAATCGGATTTTTTCACCCTGGACTTGACTCACAGCATCAAAAAAATCTGATATTTTTCACCCTGGACTTGACTCACGGGATCACAAAAATGGGATTTTATCACCCTTGACTTGACTCACAGTATCAAGAAAATCTGATTTTTTTCATCCTGGACATGACTCACGGTATCAGAAAAATCTGATTTTTTTCACCCTGGACTTGACTCACGGCATCAGAAAAATCTGATTTTTTTTCACCCTGGACTTTACTCACGGGATCAAAAAAATGGGATTTTATCACCCTTGACTTGACTCACAGTATCAGGAAAATTGGATTTTTTTCACCCTGGACTTGACTCACGGCACCAGAAAAATCTGATTTTTTTCACCCTGGATTTGACTCAAGGTATCAGGAACATCTGATTTTTTTCATCCTGGACTTTACTCACGGTATCTGGAAAATCTGATTTTTTTCACCCTGGACTTGCCTCACGGTATCAGAAAAATCTGATTTTTTTCACCCTGGACTTGACTCACAGCATCAAAAAAATCGGATTTTTTTCACCCTGGACTTGACTCACGGTATCAGAAAAATCTGATTTTTTTCACCCTGGACTTGACTCACGGTATCAGAAAAATCTGATTTTTTTCACCCTGGACTTGACTCACGGTATCAAAAAAATCGGATTTTTTTCACCCTGGACTTTACTCACGGTATCAGGAAAATCTGATTTTTTTCATCCTGGACTTTACTCACGGAATCAGGAAAATCTGATTTTTTTCATCCTGGACTTGACTCACGGCATCAGAAAAATCTGATCTTTTTCACCCTGGACTTGACTCACGGGATCCAAAGAATCTGATTTTTTTCACCCTGGACTTGCCACACGGTATCAGAAAAATCAGATTTTTTCACCCTGGACTTGACTCATGGTATCAAAAAAATCTGATATTTTCCCCCTGGACTTGACTCACGGTATCAGGAAAATCTGATTTTTTTCATCCTGGACTTTACTCACGGTATCAGGAAAATCTGATTTTTTTCACCCTGGACTTGACTCACGGTATCAGGAAAATCTGATTTTTTTCATCCTGGACTTTACTCACGGTATCAGGAAAATGGGATTTTTTTCACCCTGGACTTGCCTCACAGGATCAGAAAAATCTGATCTTTTTCACCCTGGACTTGACTCACAGTATCAAAAAATCTGAATTTTTTCACCCTGGACTTGCCTCACGGTATCAGAAAAATCTGATTTTTTTCAGCCTGGACTTGACTCACAGCATCAAAAAAATCTGATTTTTTTCACCCTGGACTTGACTCATGGTATCAGGAAAATCTGATTTTTTTCACCCTGGACTTTACTCACGGGATCAAAAAAATCGGATTTTTTTCACCCTGGACTTGACTCACGGTATCAGGAAAATCTGATTTTTTTCATTCTGGACTTTACTCACGGTATCAGGAAAATCTGATTTTTTTCACCCTGGACTTGACTCATGGTATCAGGAAAATCTGATTTTTTTCACCCTGGACGGTACTCACGGTATGAGGAAATTTGATTTTTTTCACCATGGACTTGACTCACGGTATCAGAAAAATCAGATTTTTTTTCACCCTAGACTTGACTCACGGCATCAGAAAAATCTGATTTTTTTCACCCAGCACTTGACTCACGGTATCAGGACAATCTGATTTTTTTCACCCTGGACTTGACTCACAGTATCAGGAAAATCTGATTTTTTCACCCTGGACTTTACTCACGGTATCAGGAAAATGGGATTTTTTCACCCTGGACTTGACTCACGGCATCAGAAAAATCTGATTTTTTTCACCCTGGACTTGTCTCACGGGATCAAAAAATCTGATTTTTTTCACCCTGGATTTGACTCAAGGTATCAGGAACATCTGATTTTTTTCATCCTGGACTTTACTCACGGTATCTGGAAAATCTGATTTTTTTCACCCTGGACTTGACTCACGGTATCAGGAAAATCTGATTTTTTTCACCCTGGACTTTACTCACGGTATCAGGAAAATCTGATTTTTTTCACCCTGGACTTGACTCACGGTATCAGGAAAATCTTATTTTTTTCACACTGGACTTTACTCACGGTATCAGGAAAATGGGATTTTTTTCACCCTGGACTGGACTCACGGGATCAGAAAAATCTGATCTTTTTCACCCTGGACTTGACTCACAGGATCCAAAAAATCAGATTTTTTTCACCCTGGACTTGCCTCACGGTATCAGAAAAATCTGATTTTTTTCACCCTGGACTTGACTCACGGTATCAAAAAAATCGGATTTTTTTCACCCTGGACTTTACTCACGGTATCAGGAAAATCTGATTTTTTTCATCCTGGACTTTACTCACGGAATCAGGAAAATCTGATTTTTTTCATCCTGGACTTGACTCACGGCATCAGAAAAACCTGATTTTTTCACCCAGGACTTGACTCGGGATCAAAAAATCTGATTTTTTTCACCCTGGACTTGACTCACGGTATCAGAAAAATGGGATTTTTTTCACCCTGGACTTGCCTCACGGTATCAGAAAAATCTGATTTTTTTCATCCTGGACTTGACTCACAGCATCAAAAAAATCAGATTTTTTTCACCCTGGACTTGACTCACGGTATCAGAAAAATCTGATTTTTTTCACCCTGGACTTGACTCACGGTATCAGAAAAATCTGATTTTTTTCACCCTGGACTTGACTCACGGTATCAAAAAAATCGGATTTTTTTCACCCTGGACTTTACTCACGGTATCAGAAAAATCTGATTTTTTTCACCCTGGACTTGACTCACGGGATCAGGAAAATCTGATTTTTTCACCCTGGACTTTACTCATGGTATCTGGAAAATCTGATTTTTTTCACCCTGGACTTTACTCACGGGATCACAAAAATGGGATTTTATCACCCTTGACTTGACTCACAGTATCAAGAAAATCTGATTTTTTTCATCCTGGACATGACTCACGGCATCAGAAAAATCTGATTTTTTTCACCCTGGACTTGACTCATGGGATCAAAAAAATCGGATCTTTTTCATCCTGGACTTGTCTCACGGTATCAGGAAAATCTGATTTTTTTCACCCTGGACTTGACTCACGGTATCAGAAAAATCTGATTTTTTTCACCCTGGACTTGACTCACGGGATCAGGAAAATCTGGTTTTTTCACCCTGGACTTTACTCATGGTATCTGGAAAATCTGAATTTTTTCACCCTGGACTTGCCTCATGGTATCAGAAAAATCTGACTTTTTTCACCCTGGACTTGACTCACGGTATCAGAAAAATCTGAATTTTTTCACCCTGGACTTGCCTCACGGTATCAGAAAAATCTGATTTTTTTCACCCTGGACTTGACTCATGGTATCAGGAAAATCTGATTTTTTTCACCCTGGACTTTACTCACGGGATCAAAAAAATCGGATTTTTTTCACCCTGGACTTGACTCACGGTATCAGGAAAATCTGATTTTTTTCATTCTGGACTTTACTCACGGTATCAGGAAAATCTGATTTTTTTCACCCTGGACTTGACTCATGGTATCAGGAAAATCTGATTTTTTTCACCCTGGACGGTACTCACGGTATGAGGAAATTTGATTTTTTTCACCATGGACTTGACTCACGGTATCAGAAAAATCAGATTTTTTTTCACCCTAGACTTGACTCACGGCATCAGAAAAATCTGATTTTTTTCACCCAGCACTTGACTCACGGTATCAGGACAATCTGATTTTTTTCACCCTGGACTTGACTCACAGTATCAGGAAAATCTGATTTTTTTCACCCTGGACTTTACTCACGGTATCAGGAAAATGGGATTTTTTCACCCTGGACTTGACTCACGGCATCAGAAAAATCTGATTTTTTTCACCCTGGACTTGTCTCACGGGATCAAAAAATCTGATTTTTTTCACCCTGGATTTGACTCAAGGTATCAGGAACATCTGATTTTTTTCATCCTGGACTTTACTCACGGTATCTGGAAAATCTGATTTTTTTCACCCAGGACTTGACTCACGGTATCAGGAAAATCTGATTTTTTTCACCCTGGACTTTACTCACGGCATCAGAAAAATCTGATTTTTTTCACCCTGGACTTGTCTCACGGGATCAAAAAATCTGATTTTTTTCACCCTGGATTTGACTCAAGGTATCAGGAACATCTGATTTTTTTCATCCTGGACTTTACTCACGGTATCTGGAAAATCTGATTTTTTTCACCCTGGACTTGCCTCACGGTATCAGAAAAATCTGATTTTTTTCACCCTGGACTTGACTCACAGCATCAAAAAAATCGGATTTTTTTCACCCTGGACTTGACTCACGGTATCAGAAAAATCTGATTTTTTTCACCCTGGACTTGACTCACGGTATCAGAAAAATCTGATTTTTTTCACCCTGGACTTGACTCACGGCATCAGAAAAATCTGATTTTTTTTCACCCTGGACTTTACTCACGGGATCAAAAAAATGGGATTTTATCACCCTTGACTTGACTCACAGTATCAGGAAAATTGGATTTTTTTCACCCTGGACTTGACTCACGGCACCAGAAAAATCTGATTTTTTTCACCCTGGATTTGACTCAAGGTATCAGGAACATCTGATTTTTTTCATCCTGGACTTTACTCACGGTATCTGGAAAATCTGATTTTTTTTCACCCTGGACTTGCCTCACGGTATCAGAAAAATCTGATTTTTTTCACCCTGGACTTGACTCACAGCATCAAAAAAATCGGATTTTTTTCACCCTGGACTTGACTCACGGTATCAGAAAAATCTGATTTTTTTCACCCTGGACTTGACTCACGGTATCAGAAAAATCTGATTTTTTTCACCCTGGACTTGACTCACGGTATCAAAAAAATCGGATTTTTTTCACCCTGGACTTTACTCACGGTATCAGGAAAATCTGATTTTTTTCATCCTGGACTTTACTCACGGAATCAGGAAAATCTGATTTTTTTCATCCTGGACTTGACTCACGGCATCAGAAAAATCTGATCTTTTTCACCCTGGACTTGACTCACGGGATCCAAAAAATCTGATTTTTTTCACCCTGGACTTGCCTCACGGTATCAGAAAAATCGGATTTTTTCACCCTGGACTTGACTCATGGTATCAAAAAAATCTGATATTTTCCCCCTGGACTTGACTCACGGTATCAGGAAAATCTGATTTTTTTCATCCTGGACTTTACTCACGGTATCAGGAAAATCTGATTTTTTTCACCCTGGACTTGACTCACGGTATCAGGAAAATCTGATTTTTTTCATCCTGGACTTTACTCACGGTATCAGGAAAATGGGATTTTTTTCACCCTGGACTTGCCTCACAGGATCAGAAAAATCTTATCTTTTTCACCCTGGACTTGACTCACGGTATCAAAAAAATCTGAATTTTTTCACCCTGGACTTGCCTCACGGTATCAGAAAAATCTGATTTTTTTCAGCCTGGACTTGACTCACAGCATCAAAAAAATCTGATTTTTTTCACCCTGGACTTGACTCATGGTATCAGGAAAATCTGATTTTTTTCACCCTGGACTTTACTCACGGGATCAAAAAAATCGGATTTTTTTCACCCTGGACTTGACTCACGGTATCAGGAAAATCTGATTTTTTTCATTCTGGACTTTACTCACGGTATCAGGAAAATCTGATTTTTTTCACCCTGGACTTGACTCATGGTATCAGGAAAATCTGATTTTTTTCACCCTGGACGGTACTCACGGTATGAGGAAATTTGATTTTTTTCACCATGGACTTGACTCACGGTATCAGAAAAATCAGATTTTTTTTCACCCTAGACTTGACTCACGGCATCAGAAAAATCTGATTTTTTTCACCCAGCACTTGACTCACGGTATCAGGACAATCTGATTTTTTTCACCCTGGACTTGACTCACAGTATCAGGAAAATCTGATTTTTTTCACCCTGGACTTTACTCACGGTATCAGGAAAATGGGATTTTTTCACCCTGGACTTGACTCACGGCATCAGAAAAATCTGATTTTTTTCGCCCTGGACTTGACTCATGGGATCAAAAAAATCGGATTTTTTTCATCCTGGACTTGTCTCACGGTATCAGGAAAATCTGATTTTTTTCACCCTGGACTTGACTCACGGTATCAGAAAAATCTGATTTTTTTCACCCTGGACTTGACTCACGGGATCAGGAAAATCTGGTTTTTTCACCCTGGACTTTACTCATGGTATCTGGAAAATCTGAATTTTTTCACCCTGGACTTGCCTCATGGTATCAGAAAAATCTGACTTTTTTCACCCTGGACTTGACTCACGGTATCAGAAAAATCTGATCTTTTTCACCCTGGACTTGACTCACAGGATCCAAAAAATCTGATTTTTTTCACCCTGGACTTGCCTCACGGTATCAGAAAAATCGGATTTTTTCACCCTGGACTTGACTCACAGCATCAAAAAAATCTGATATTTTTCACCCTGGACTTGACTCACGGTATCAGAAAAATCTGATTTTTTTCACCCTGGACTTGACTCACGGTATCAGAAAAATCTGATTTTTTTCACCCTGGACTTGACTCATGGGATCAAAAAAATCGGATTTTTTTCATCCTGGACTTGTCTCACGGTATCAGAAAAATCTGATTTTTTTCACCCTGGACTTGACTCACGGGATCAGGAAAATCTGATTTTTTCACCCTGGACTTTACTCATGGTATCTGGAAAATCTGATTTTTTTCACCCTGGACTTTACTCACGGAATCACAAAAATGGGATTTTATCACCCTTGACTTGACTCACAGTATCAAGAAAATCTGATTTTTTTCATCCTGGACATGACTCACGGTATCAGAAAAATCTGATTTTTTTCACCCTGGACTTGACTCACGGCATCAGAAAAATCTGATTTTTTTTCACCCTGGACTTTACTCACGGGATCAAAAAAATGGGATTTTATCACCCTTGACTTGACTCACAGTATCAGGAAAATTGGATTTTTTTCACCCTGGACTTGACTCACGGCACCAGAAAAATCTGATTTTTTTCACCCTGGATTTGACTCAAGGTATCAGGAACATCTGATTTTTTTCATCCTGGACTTTACTCACGGTATCTGGAAAATCTGATTTTTTTCACCCTGGACTTGCCTCACGGTATCAGAAAAATCTGATTTTTTTCACCCTGGACTTGACTCACAGCATCAAAAAAATTGGATTTTTTTCACCCTGGACTTGACTCACGGTATCAGAAAAATCTGATTTTTTTCACCCTGGACTTGACTCACGGTATCAGAAAAATCTGATTTTTTTCACCCTGGACTTGACTCACGGTATCAAAAAAATCGGATTTTTTTCACCCTGGACTTTACTCACGGTATCAGGAAAATCTGATTTTTTTCATCCTGGACTTTACTCACGGAATCAGGAAAATCTGATTTTTTTCATCCTGGACTTGACTCACGGCATCAGAAAAATCTGATCTTTTTCACCCTGGACTTGACTCACGGGATCCAAAGAATCTGATTTTTTTCACCCTGGACTTGCCACACGGTATCAGAAAAATCGAATTTTTTCACCCTGGACTTGACTCATGGTATCAAAAAAATCTGATATTTCCCCCCTGGACTTGACTCACGGTATCAGGAAAATCTGATTTTTTTCATCCTGGACTTTACTCACGGTATCAGGAAAATCTGATTTTTTTCACCCTGGACTTGACTCACGGTATCAGGAAAATCTGATTTTTTTCATCCTGGAGTTTACTCACGGTATCAGGAAAATGGGATTTTTTTCACCCTGGACTTGCCTCACAGGATCAGAAAAATCTGATCTTTTTCACCCTGGACTTGACTCACGGTATCAAAAAATCTGAATTTTTTCACCCTGGACTTGCCTCACGGTATCAGAAAAATCTGATTTTTTTCAGCCTGGACTTGACTCACAGCATCAAAAAAATCTGATTTTTTTCACCCTGGACTTGACTCATGGTATCAGGAAAATCTGATTTTTTTCACCCTGGACTTTACTCACGGGATCAAAAAAATCGGATTTTTTTCACCCTGGACTTTACTCACGGTATCAGGAAAATCTGATTTTTTTCATTCTGGACTTTACTCACGGTATCAGGAAAATCTGATTTTTTTCACCCTGGACTTGACTCATGGTATCAGGAAAATCTGATTTTTTTCACCCTGGACGGTACTCACGGTATGAGGAAATTTGATTTTTTTCACCATGGACTTGACTCACGGTATCAGAAAAATCAGATTTTTTTTCACCCTAGACTTGACTCACGGCATCAGAAAAATCTGATTTTTTTCACCCAGCACTTGACTCACGGTATCAGGACAATCTGATTTTTTTCACCCTGGACTTGACTCACAGTATCAGGAAAATCTGATTTTTTTCACCCTGGACTTTACTCACGGTATCAGGAAAATGGGATTTTTTCACCGTGGACTTGACTCACGGCATCAGAAAAATCTGATTTTTTTCACCCTGGACTTGTCTCACGGGATCAAAAAATCTGATTTTTTTCAACCTGGATTTGACTCAAGGTATCAGGAACATCTGATTTTTTTCATCCTGGACTTTACTCACGTGATCTGGAAAATCTGATTTTTTTCACCCAGGACTTGACTCACGGTATCAGGAAAATCTGATTTTTTTCACCCTGGACTTTACTCACGGTATCAGGAAAATCTGATTTTTTTCACCCTGGACTTGACTCACGGTATCAGGAAAATCTTATTTTTTTCACACTGGACTTTACTCACGGTATCAGGAAAATGGGATTTTTTTCACCCTGGACTGGACTCACGGGATCAGAAAAATCTGATCTTTTTCACCCTGGACTTGACTCACAGGATCCAAAAAATCAGATTTTTTTCACCCTGGACTTGCCTCACGGTATCAGAAAAATCTGATTTTTTTCACCCTGGACTTGACTCACGGTATCAAAAAAATCGGATTTTTTTCACCCTGGACTTTACTCACGGTATCAGGAAAATCTGATTTTTTTCATCCTGGACTTTACTCACGGAATCAGGAAAATCTGATTTTTTTCATCCTGGACTTGACTCACGGCATCAGAAAAACCTGATTTTTTCACCCAGGACTTGACTCGGGATCAAAAAATCTGATTTTTTTCACCCTGGACTTGACTCACGGTATCAGAAAAATGGGATTTTTTTCACCCTGGACTTGCCTCACGGTATCAGAAAAATCTGATTTTTTTCATCCTGGACTTGACTCACAGCATCAAAAAAATCGGATTTTTTTTCACCCTGGACTTGACTCACGGTATCAGAAAAATCTGATTTTTTTCACCCTGGACTTGACTCACGGTATCAGAAAAATCTGATTTTTTTCACCCTGGACTTGACTCACGGTATCAAAAAAATCGGATTTTTTTCACCCTGGACTTTACTCACGGTATCAGAAAAATCTGATTTTTTTCACCCTGGACTTGACTCACGGGATCAGGAAAATCTGATTTTTTCACCCTGGACTTTACTCATGGTATCTGGAAAATCTGATTTTTTTCACCCTGGACTTTACTCACGGGATCACAAAAATGGGATTTTATCACCCTTGACTTGACTCACAGTATCAAGAAAATCTGATTTTTTTCATCCTGGACATGACTCACTGTATCAGAAAAATCTGATTTTTTTCACCCTGGACTTGACTCACGGCATCAGAAAAATCTGATTTTTTTTCACCCTGGACTTTACTCACGGGATCAAAAAAATGGGATTTTATCACCCTTGACTTGACTCACAGTATCAGGAAAATTGGATTTTTTTCACCCTGGACTTGACTCACGGCACCAGAAAAATCTGATTTTTTTCACCCTGGATTTGACTCAAGGTATCAGGAACATCTGATTTTTTTCATCCTGGACTTTACTCACGGTATCTGGAAAATCTGATTTTTTTCACCCTGGACTTGCCTCACGGTATCAGAAAAATCTCATTTTTTTCACCCTGGACTTGACTCACAGCATCAAAAAAATCGGATTTTTTTCACCCTGGACTTGACTCACGGTATCAGAAAAATCTGATTTTTTTCACCCTGGACTTGACTCACGGTATCAGAAAAATCTGATTTTTTTCACCCTGGACTTGACTCACGGTATCAAAAAAATCGGATTTTTTTCACCCTGGACTTTACTCACGGTATCAGGAAAATCTGATTTTTTTCATCCTGGACTTTACTCACGGAATCAGGAAAATCTGATTTTTTTCATCCTGGACTTGACTCACGGCATCAGAAAAATCTGATCTTTTTCACCCTGGACTTGACTCACGGGATCCAAAAAATCTGATTTTTTCACCCTGGACTTGCCTCACGGTATCAGAAAAATCGGATTTTTTCACCCTGGACTTGACTCATGGTATCAAAAAAATCTGATATTTTCCCCCTGGACTTGACTCACGGTATCAGGAAAATCTGATTTTTTTCATCCTGGACTTTACTCACGGTATCAGGAAAATCTGATTTTTTTCACCCTGGACTTGACTCACGGCATCAGAAAATTCTGATTTTTTTCACCCTGGACTTTACTCACGGGATCACAAAAATGGGATTTTTTTCACCCTGGACTTGACTCACGGTATCAGGAAAATCTGATTTTTTTCATCCTGGACTTTACTCACGGTATCAGGAAAATCTGGTTTTTTTCACCATGGACTTGACTCACAGTATCAGAAAAATCGGGTTTTTTTCACCCTGGATTTGACTCACAGGATCAAAAAAATCGGATTTTTTTCACCCTGGACTTGACTCACGTTATCAGGAAAATCTGATTTTTTTCACCCTGGACTTTACTCACGGTATCAGGAAAATGGGATTTTTTTTCACCCTGGACTTGACTCACGGCATCAGAAAAATCTGATTTTTTTCACCCTGGACTTGACTCACGGGATCAAAAAAATTTGATTTTTTTCACCCTGGACTTGACTCACGGTATCAGGAAAATCTGATTTTTTTCATCCTGTACTTTACTCACGGTATCAGGAAAATCTGGTTTTTTTCACCATGAACTTGACTCACAGTATCAGAAAAATCTGATTTTTTCACCCTGGACTTGACTCACGGTATCAGGAAAATCTGATTTTTTTTTCACCCTGGACTTGATTCACGGTATCAGAAAAATGGGATTTTTTTCACCCTGGACTTGACTCACGGTATCAGCCGGGCAGGCAAGGGAGGAGGAAGACCAGCCGGGCGGGGAGAGGCCAGCCAGTCGCCCCAAACGCGAGCCCTTCCGAGCCGGTCCCCACCATCTCCAGCCAGGCCGGCAAGGGAGGAGGAAGACCAGCCGGGTGGGGAGAGGCCAGCCAGCCGCCCCAACGCGAGCCCTTCCGAGCCGGTCCCCACCATCTCCAGCCGGGCCGGTGAGGGAGGAGGAAGACCAGCCGGGCGGGGAGAGGCCAGCCAGTCGCCCCAACGCGAGCCCTTCCGAGCCGGTCCCCACCATCTCCAGCCAGGCCGGCAAGGGAGGAGGAAGACCAGCCGGGCGGGGAGAGGCCAGCCAGCCGCCCCAACGCGAGCCCTTCCGAGCCGGTCCCCACCATCTCCAGCCGGGCCGGTGAGGGAGGAGGAAGACCAGCCGGGCGGGGAGAGGCCAGCCAGTCGCCCCAACGCGAGCCCTTCCGAGCCGGTCCCCACCATCTCCAGCCGGGCAGGCAAGGGAGGAGGAAGACCAGCCGGGCGGGGAGAGGCCAGCCAGTCGCCCCAAACGCGAGCCCTTCCGAGCCGGTCCCCACCATCTCCAGCCAGGCCGGCAAGGGAGGAGGAAGACCAGCCGGGCGGGGAGAGGCCAGCCAGCCGCCCCAACGCGAGCCCTTCCGAGCCGGTCCCCACCATCTCCAGCCGGGCCGGTGAGGGAGGAGGAAGACCAGCCGGGCGGGGAGAGGCCAGCCAGTCGCCCCAACGCGAGCCCTTCCGAGCCGGTCCCCACCATCTCCAGCCGGGCAGGCAAGGGAGGAGGAAGACCAGCCGGGCGGGGAGAGGCCAGCCAGTCGCCCCAAACGCGAGCCCTTCCGAGCCGGTCCCCACCATCTCCAGCCAGGCCGGCAAGGGAGGAGGAAGACCAGCCGGGCGGGGAGAGGCCAGCCAGCCGCCCCAACGCGAGCCCTTCCGAGCTGGTCCCCACCATCTCCAGCCGGGCCGGTGAGGGAGGAGGAAGACCAGCCGGGCGGGGAGAGGCAAGCCAGCCGCCCCAACGCGAGCCCTTCCGAGCCGGTCCCCACCATCTCCAGCCGGGCCGGTGAGGGAGGAGGAAGACCAGCCGGGCGGGGAGAGGCCAGCCAGTCGCCCCAACGCGAGCCCTTCCGAGCCGGTCCCCACCATCTCCAGCCGGGCAGGCAAGGGAGGAGGAAGACCAGCCGGGCGGGGAGAGGCCAGCCAGTCGCCCCGACGAGAGCCTTTTCCAAGCCCTGAAAACAACCAAGCGCCGAAGGAGAGGTCCAATTGGCAGAAGGGAAGAAGGCAAAGGAGTTAAACCAGGGGGTGAGACTCAGAGCCCCATACAAAGGATAAGTAGTTAAATATGCAGAAATGTTGATGACTTAATATAGTAACTCACATAAAGACTTTAAAATGACTTAATATAGCAACTGACATAGAGACTGTGCTTTAAAGTGTGATAATATGCATGATAATATGTTGTCTTAAATGTTTTTAAACTTTTAAAAACTGTGATAAAATGTATGAGGAGAGAAAAATGGCGCAGACACCGGCAACCACGCCATAAACCTTGCCAAGAGAACCCTATTGACCAAAACAAAAGGCAAAACAAAAGGGCAGGCTAGGTGATACAGGATGCTTAACACCTCAGAGGGGAGAAAGGGGAGGGACAGGAAGGAGGGAGGAGGAATGCAATGTTGTAAGGAGCAATACTGCATAGGGACATGGAATGTGAGATCAATGAACCAAGGTAAACTGGAAGTGGTAAAAAATGAGATGGAAAGAATAAGCATTGACATCTTGGGCATCAGTGAGCTAAAATGGACAGGGATGGGTGAATTCAGCTCTGGAAACCATCATATCTACTATTGTGGACAAGAAAACCTTAGAAGGCATGGAGTAGCCATAATTGTCAATAAGAGAGTAAGAAAAGCAGTAATGGGATATAACCTCAAAAATGACAGAATGATGTCAGTCAGAATTCAAGGCAAACCTTTCAATATCACCGTAATCCAAGTCTATGCACCAACCACTAGTGCAGATGAAGCCACAGTGGACCAGTTCTATGAGGACCTAGAACACCTCATAGAACAGACACCAAGAAATGATGTCCAAATTATATTAGGAGACTGGAATGCCAAAGTAGGAAATCAAAAAGTGGAGGGAATAACAGGCAAGTTTGGTCTTGGAGTACAGAACGAAGCAGGGCAAAGATTGATAGAGTTCTGCCAAGAGAACGCACTGGTCATAGCAAACACTCTCTTCCAGCAACACAAGAGGCGACTTTACACATGGACATCACCAGATGGCCAACACCGAAACCAAATTGACTACATACTCTGCAGCCAAAGATGGAGAACCTCCATACAATCAGCAAAAACAAGACCTGGAGCAGACTGTGGCTCAGATCACAACCTACTGATCGCAAAATTCAGGTTAAGACTAAAGAAAATAGGGAAAACAAGAAGACCAGACAGATATCACCTAGACAGCATCCCTAAAGAATACACGGTGGAGGTGATGAACAGATATAATGGCCTGGACGCAATAGACAGAGTGCCAGAAGAATTATGGACAGAGATAAAGGACATCATGCAGGAAGCAGCAAAGAAAACCATACCAAAAGAAAAGAAGCGTATGAAAGCAAAATGGTTGTCTGATGAGGCTCTTAAAATAGCAGAGGAAAGAAGGAAGGCAAAAGTCAAAAGAGAAAGGAAAAAATACAACCTTTTGAACACAGAATTTCAAAGAAAAGCAAGGAGAGATAAGGAAAACTACCTAAAAGAACAGTGCAAAGAAATGGAGGAAAACAACAAAAGAGGCAGGACTAGAGATCTCTTCAGAAAAATCGGGGAAATAAAGGGAACATTTAAAGCAAAAATGACCATGATAAGGGACAAAGACGGAAAAGAGCTAGCTGATGCAGAAGAGATAAAGAAAAGATGGAAAGAGTACACAGAGGAACTCTACAAAAAGGACCTCAACACTCCTGATAACCACAATGATGAAAAAACTGAACTCGAGCCAGACATCCTGGAGAGCGAAGTTATAAAGGCCCTAAAGAGCACTGCAAACAACAAAGCTAGTGGATATGATGGTATCCCAGTCGAATTTTTCAAAGCGCTAAAAGATGATGGCGTCAAATTACTGCACTCAATATGCCAGCAAATCTGGAAAACAAAACAGTGGCCACAGGATTGGAAAAGATCAGTATACGTCCCAATCCCAAAAAAGGGCAACGCCAAAGAATGCTCAAATTACCGAACAATTGCACTCATCCCACACGCCAGCAAGGTGATGCTCAAGATAATACAGGACAGACTTCAGCAACATGTGGAGAGAGAACTACCAGAGGTGCAGGCCGGTTTCAGAAGAGGCAGGGGGACTAGAGACCACATTGCCAACATACGTTGGATCATGGAGAAAACAAAGGAATACCAGAAACAAGTTTACTTTTGTTTCATTGATTACACTAAGGCATTTGACTGTGTGGACCACAACAAGATGTGGCAAGTAATTAAAGAGATGGGAATACCAGAGCACATCATATGCCTCCTGAGAAATCTGTACATGAACCAAGAAGCAACAGTTAGGACAGAACACGGAATGACAGAGTGGTTTGGAATAGGAAAAGGAGTAAGACAAGGCTGCATTTTATCACCCTGCTTATTCAATCTATACACAGAGCACATAATGCGAAATGCAGGGATGGAGGAATCACAATATGGGATTAAAATTGCTGGGAGAAACATAAACAATCTGAGATATGCAGACGATACCACCCTAATGGCAGAAAGTGAGGAAGACCTAAAGAACCTCTTGATTGGGCTGAAGGAGGAGAGTGCAAAAGCTGGTTTGAGACTCAATATCAAGAAAACCAAGGTAATGGCAACAGGCCCAATCAGTTCCTGGAAAATAGATGGGGAAGAAGTAGAAGCAGTGACAGATTTTACTTTCCTGGGATCAAAGATCACGGCAGATGGGGATTGCAGCCATGAAATAAAAAGGCGACTGATTCTTGGGAGACAAGCCATGAGAAACCTGGGGAACATAGCGAAAAGCAGAGACATCACATTGCAAACAAAAATTAGAATAGTCAAAGCAATGGTATTCCCAGTGGTAATGTACGGATGTGAGAGCTGGACAATTAGGAAAGCTGAACGCAGAAGAATAGATGCCTTTGAAATGTGGTGTTGGAGGAGAGTTTTGAGAGTACCCTGGACAGCGAGGAGAACAAATAGGTCAATCTTAGAAGAAATCAACACTGACTGCTCATTGGAAGGGCTAATAGTAAAGACGAAGCTAAAGTATTTTGGACATCAAATGAGAAGGGAGGATTCACTTGAGAAGGTCCTGATGTTGGGAAAGGTGGAGGGCAAAAGAAGAAGGGGGAGGCCAAAGATGAGATGGCTAGATGGTATTGTAGACACAATGGGCACAGAACTGGGAGTGCTGAGGGGGATGGTGGAGGACAGAGGTGCCTGGAGAACAATGGTCCATAGGGTCGCAAAGGGTCGGAACCGACTGTGCGACTGAACAACAACATCAGAAAAATGGGATTTTTTTCACCCTGGACTTGACTCACGGTATCAGAAAAATGGGATTTTTTACACCCTGGACTTGACTCACGGTATCACAAAAATCTCATTTTTTTCACCCTGGACTTGACTCACGGTATCAGAAAAATGGGATTTTTTTCACCCTGGACTTGACTAACGGTATCAGGAAAATCTGATTTTTTTCATCCTGGACTTGACTCACGGCATCAGAAAAATCTGATTTTTTCACCCTGGACTTTACTCATGGTATCTGGAAAATCTGATTTTTTTCACCCTGGACTTTACTCACGGGATCACAAAAATGGGATTTTTTCACCCTTGACTTGACTCACGGTATCAGGAAAATCTGATTTTTTTAATCCTGGACTTGACTCACGGTATCAGAAAAATTGGATTTTTTTCACCCTGTACTTGACCCACGGTATCAGGAAAATGGGATTTTTTTTCACCCTGGACTTGACTCACGGGATTAAAAATAATCGGATTTTTTTCACCCTGGACTTGACTCACAGTATCAGAAAAATCTGAATTTTTTTCACCCTGGACTTGACTAATGGCATCAGAAAAATCTGATTTTTTTCACCCTGGACTTGACTCGGGATTAAAAAATCGGATTTTTTTCACCCTGGACTTGACTCACGGTATCAGAAAAATCGGGTTTTTTTCACCCTGGATTTGACTCATAGATTCAAAAAAATCGGATTTTTTTCACCCTGGATTTGACACGTTATCAGGAAAATCTGATTTTTTTCACCCTGGACTATACTCACGGTATCAGGAAAATGGGATTTTTTTCACCCTGGACTTTACTCACGGTATCAGAAAAATGGGATTTTTTTCACCCTGGACTTGACTCACGGCATCAGAAAAATCTGATTTTCTTCACCCTGGACTTGACTCACGGTATCAGGAAAATCTGATTTTTTTCATCCTGGACTTTACTCACGGTATCAGGAAAATCTGGATTTTTTCACCATGGACTTGACTCACAGTATCAGAAAAATCTGATTTTTTTCACCCTGGACTTGACTCACGGTATCAGGAAAATCTGATTTTTTTTTCACCCTGGACTTGATTCACGGTATCAGAAAAATGGGATTTTTTTCACCCTGGACTTGACTCACAGTATCAGAAAAATGGGATATTTTCACCCTGGACTTGACTAACGGTATCAGGAAAATCTGATTTTTTTCACCCTGGACTTGACTCACGGCATCAGAAAAATCTGATTTTTTTTCACCCTGGACTTGACTCACGGTATCAGAAAAATCGGATTTTTTTCACTCTGGACTTGACTCACGGTATCAGGAAAATGGGATTTTTTTCACCCTGGACTGGACTCACGGTATCAGGAAAATCTGATTTTTTTCATCCTGGACTTTACTCACGGTATCAGGAAAATCTGGTTTTTTTCACCATGGACTTGACTCACAGTATCAGGAAAATCTGATTTTTTTCACCCTGGACTTTACTCACGGTATCAGGAAAATGGGATTTTTTTCACCCTGGACTTTACTCACTGTATCAGAAAAATGGGATTTTTTTCACCCTGGACTTGACTCACGGCATCAGAAAAATCTGATTTTTTTCACCCTGGACTTGACTCACGGTATCAGGAAAATCTGATTTTTTTCATCCTGGACTTTACTCACGGTATCAGGAAAATCTGGATTTTTTCACCATGGACTTGACTCACAGTATCAGAAAAATCTGATTTTTTTCACCCTGGACTTGACTCACGGTATCAGGAAAATCTGATTTTTTTTTTCACCCTAGACTTGATTCACGGTATCAGAAAAATGGGATTTTTTTCACCCTGGACTTGACTCACGGTATCAGAAAAATGGGATTTTTTTCACCCTGGACTTGACTCACGGTATCAGGAAAATGGGATTTTTTTCACCCTGGATTTGACTCACGGTATCAGGAAAATGGGATTTTTTTCACCCTGGACTTGACTCACGGGATCAGAAAAATCTGATTTTTTTTTCACCATGGACTTGACTCACGGTATCAGGACAATCTGATTTCTTTCACCCTGGACTTGACTCACGGTATCAGGTAAATGGGATTTTTTCACCATGGACTTGACTCATGGGATTAAAAATAATCGGATTTTTTTCACCCTGGACTTGACTCACGGGATCAGAAAAATTGGATTTTTTTCACCCTGAACTTGACTCACGGTATCAGGAAAATCTGATTTTTTTCAACCTGGACTTGACTCATGGGATCAAAAAAATCTGATTTTTTTTCACCCTGGACTTGACTCATGGTATCAGGAAAATCTGATTTTTTTCATCCTGGCCTTTACTCATGGTATCTGGAAAATCTGATTTTTTTCACCCTGGACTTTACTCACGGGATCACAAAAATGGGATTTTTTCACCCTTGACTTGACTCACGGTATCAGGAAAATCTGATTTTTTTCATCCTGGACATGACTCACAGTATCAGGAAAATCTGATTTTTTTCACCCTGGACTTGACTCACGGTATCAGGAAAATCTGATTTTTTTTCACCCTGGACATGACTCACGGTATCAGAAAAATCTGATTTTTTTTTTCACCCTGGACTTGACTCACGGTATCACAAAAATCTGATTTTTTTCACCCTGGATTTGACTCACGGTATCAGAAAAATGGGATATTTTCACCCTGGACTTGACTAACGGTATCAGGAAAATCTGATTTTTTTCATCCTGGACTTGACTCACGGCATCAGAAAAATCTGATTTTTTCACCCTGGACTTTACTCATGGTATCTGGAAAATCTGATTTTTTTCACCCTGGACTTTACTCACGGGATCACAAAAATGGGATTTTTTCACCCTGGATTTGACTCATAGGATCAAAAAAATCGGATTTTTTTCACCCTGGATTTGACACGTTATCAGGAAAATCTGATTTTTTTCACCCTGGACTTTACTCACGGTATCAGGAAAATGGGATTTTTTTCACCCTGGACTTTACTCACGGTATCAGGAAAATGGGATTTTTTTCACCCTGGACTTTACTCACGGTATCAGAAAAATGGGATTTTTTTCACCCTGGACTTGACTCACGGCATCAGAAAAATCTGATTTTTTTCACCCTGGACTTGACTCACAGTATCAGGAAAATCTGGATTTTTTCACCATGGACTTGACTCACAGTATCAGAAAAATCTGATTTTTTTCACCCTGGACTTGACTCACGGCATCAGAAAAATCTGATTTTTTTCACCCTGGACTTGACTCACGGTATCAGGAAAATCTGGATTTTTTCACCATGGACTTGACTCACAGTATCAGAAAAATCTGATTTTTTTCACCCTGGACTTGACTCACGGGATCAAAAAAATCTGATTTTTTTCACCCTGGACTTGACTCACGGTATCAGGAAAATCTGATTTTTTTCATCCTGGACTTGACTCACGGCATCAGAAAAATCTGATTTTTTCACCCTGGACTTTACTCATGGTATCTGGAAAATCTGATTTTTTTCACCCTGGACTTTACTCACGGGATCACAAAAATGGGATTTTTTCACCCTGGATTTGACTCATAGGATCAAAAAAATCGGATTTTTTTCACCCTGGATTTGACACGTTATCAGGAAAATCTGATTTTTTCACCCTGGACTTTACTCACGGTATCAGGAAAATGGGATTTTTTTCACCCTGGACTTTACTCACGGTATCAGGAAAATGGGATTTTTTTCACCCTGGACTTTACTCACGGTATCAGAAAAATGGGATTTTTTTCACCCTGGACTTGACTCACGGCATCAGAAAAATCTGATTTTTTTCACCCTGGACTTGACTCACAGTATCAGGAAAATCTGGATTTTTTCACCATGGACTTGACTCACGGTATCAGGAAAATCTGGATTTTTTCACCATGGACTTGACTCACAGTATCAGAAAAATCTGATTTTTTTCACCCTGGACTTGACTCACGGGATCAAAAAAATCTGATTTTTTTCACCCTGGACTTGACTCACGGTATCAGGAAAATCTGATTTTTTTCATCCTGGACTTTACTCATGGTATCTGGAAAATCTGATTTTTTTCACCCTGGACTTTACTCACGGGATCACAAAAATGGGATTTTTTCACCCTTGACTTGACTCACGGTATCAGGAAAATCTGATTTTTTTCATCCTGGACATGACTCACGGTATCAGAAAAATCTGAATTTTTTTCACCCTGGACTTGACTCATGGCATCAGAAAAATCTGATTTTTTTCACCCTGGACTTGACTCGGGATTAAAAAATCTGATTTTTTTCACCCTGGACTTGACTCACGGTATCAGAAAAATCGGGTTTTTTTCACCCTGGATTTGACTCATAGGATCAAAAAAATCGGATTTTTTTCACCCTGGACTTGACACGTTATCAGGAAAATCTGATTTTTTTCACCCTGGACTTTACTCACGGTATCAGGAAAATGGGATTTTTTTCACCCTGGACTTTACTCACGGTATCAGAAAAATGGGATTTTTTTCACCCTGGACTTGACTCACAGCATCAGAAAAATCTGATTTTTTTCACCCTGGACTTGACTCACGGTATCAGGAAAATCTGGATTTTTTCACCATGGACTTGACTCACAGTATCAGAAAAATCTGATTTTTTTCACCCTGGACTTGACTCACGTTATCAGGAAAATCTGATTTTTTTTTTCACCCTGGACTTGATTCACGGTATCAGAAAAATGGGATTTTTTTCACCCTGGACTTGACTCACGGTATCAGAAAAATGGGATTTTTTCACCCTGGACTTGACTAACGGTATCAGGAAAATCTGATTTTTTTCACCCTGGACTTGACTCACGGCATCAGAAAAATCTGATTTTTTTCACCCTGGACTTGACTCACGGTATCAGAAAAATCGGATTTTTTTCACCCTGGACTTGACTCACGGTATCAGGAAAATGGGATTTTTTTCACCCTGGACTTGACTCACGGGATTAAAAATAATCGGATTTTTTTCACCCTGGACTTGACTCACGGGATCAGAAAAATCTGATTTTTTTCACCCTGGACTTGACTCACGGTATCAGGAAAATCTGATTTTTTTCACCCTGGACTTGACTCACGGTATCAGGTAAATGGGATTTTTTCACCCTGGACTTGACTCATGGGATTAAAAATAATCGGATTTTTTTCACCCTGGACTTGACTCACGGGATCAGAAAAATTGGATTTTTTTCACCCTGGACTTGACTCACGGTATCAGGAAAATCTGATTTTTTTCACCCTGGACTTGACTCATGGGATCAAAAAAATCTGATTTTTTTCACCCTGGACTTGACTCACGGTATCAGGAAAATCTGATTTTTTTCATCCCGGACTTTACTCATGGTATCTGGAAAATCTGATTTATTTTTCACCCTGGACTTTACTCACGGGATCACAAAAATGGGATTTTTTCACCCTTGACTTGACTCACGGTATCAGGAAAATCTGATTTTTTTCATCCTGGACATGACTCACGGTATCAGGAAAATCTGATTTTTTTCACCCTGGACTTGACTCACGGGATCAAAAAAATCTGATTTTTTTCACCCTGGACTTGACTCACGGTATCAGGAAAATCTGATTTTTTTCATCCTGGACTTTACTCATGGTATCTGGAAAATCTGATTTTTTTCACCCTGGACTTTACTCACGGGATCACAAAAATGGGATTTTT
This sequence comes from Bradypodion pumilum, assembly GCA_035047305.1. Classification (NCBI taxonomy): domain Eukaryota; kingdom Metazoa; phylum Chordata; class Lepidosauria; order Squamata; family Chamaeleonidae; genus Bradypodion; species Bradypodion pumilum. Next base: position 165,185,977 of record JAWDJD010000005.1, on the reverse strand, counting down.
TCACCCTTGACTTGACTCACGGTATCAGGAAAATCTGATTTTTTTCATCCTGGACATGACTCACGGTATCAGAAAAATCTGAATTTTTTTCACGCTGGACTTGACTCATGGCATCAGAAAAATCTGATTTTTTTCACCCTGGACTTGACTCGGGATTAAAAAATCGGATTTTTTTCACCCTGGACTTGACTCACGGTATCAGAAAAATCGGGTTTTTTTCACCCTGGATTTGACTCATAGGATCAAAAAAATCGGATTTTTTTCACCCTGGACTTGACACGTTATCAGGAAAATCTGATTTTTTTCACCCTGGACTTTACTCACGGTATCAGGAAAATGCGATTTTTTTCACCCTGGACTTTACTCACGGTATCAGGAAAATCTGATTTTTTTTCACCCTGGACTTGATTCACTGTATCAGAAAAATGGGATTTTTTTCACCCTGGACTTGACTCACGGCATCAGAAAAATCTGATTTTTTTCACCCTGGACTTGACTCATGGCATCAGGAAAATCTGTTTTTTTTTTCATCCTGGACTTTACTCACGGTATCAGGAAAATCTGGATTTTTTCACCATGGACTTGACTCACAGTATCAGAAAAATCTGATTTTTTTCACCCTGGACTTGACTCACGGTATCAGGAAAATCTGATTTTTTTTTCACCCTGGACTTGATTCACGGTATCAGAAAAATGGGATTTTTTTCACCCTGGACTTGACTCACGGTATCAGAAAAATGTGATTTTTTTCACCCTGGACTTGACTCACTGTATCACAAAAATCTCATTTTTTTCACCCTGGACTTGACTCACGGTATCAGAAAAATGGGATTTTTTCACCCTGGACTTGACTAACGGTATCAGGAAAATCTGATTTTTTTCATCCTGGACTTGACTCACGCCATCAGAAAAATCTGATTTTTTTCACCATGGACATGACTCACGGTATCTGGAAAATCTGATTTTTTTCACCTGGACTTGACTCACGGGATCAGGAAAATCTGATTTTTTTCACCCTGGACTTTACTCATGGTATCTGGAAAATCTGATTATTTTTTTTCACCGTGGACTTTACTCATGGGATCACAAAAATGGGATTTTTTCACCCTTGACTTGACTCACGGTATCATGAAAATCTGCTTTTTTTCATCCTGGACTTGACTCACGGCATCAGAAAAATCTGATTTTTTTCACCATGGACATGACTCACGGTATCTGGAAAATCTGATTTTTTTCGCCCTGGACTTGACTCTCGGCATCAGGAAAATCTGATTTTTTTCACCCTTGACTTTACTCATGGTATCTGGAAAATCTGATTTTTTTTCACCGTGGACTTTACTCACGGGATCACAAAAACTGGATTTTTTCACCCTTGACTTGACTCACGGTATCAGGAAAATCTGATTTTTTTCATCCTGGACATGACTCACGGTATCAGAAAAATCTGATTTTTTTCACCGTGGACTTGACTCACATTATCAGGAAAATCTGATTTTTTTCACCCTGGACTTGACTCACGGTATCAGTAAAATGGGATTTTTTTCACCCTCGACTTGACTCACGGGATTAAAAATAATCGGATTTTTTTCACCCTGGACTTGACTCACGGGATCAGAAAAATCTGTTTTTTTTTTCACCCTGGACTTGACTCACGGTATCAAGAAAATCTGATTTTTTTACCTGGTCCTATACCAGTGATGGTGAATCTTTTAGAGACTGAGTGCCCAAACAGAGGGGAGGGGTGAATGCTGTGCTGGGAGGAGGGAGGAAGCGCTACCATTGGGCTACTGGGCAGTGGGACAGGATGAACTCTGTGCTGGGGAAGGGAGGAAGTGTTCCCATTGAGCTGCTGGGCAGAGGTGCAGTGTGAACTCTGTGCTGGTGGAGGAAGAAAGTGCTCCCATTAGGCTGCTGGACAAGGGGCCAGAGTGAACTGTGTCCTGGGGTGATGGCGCGCATGCCAACAAAGAGGGCTGGGAGTGTCACATCTGGCACACATGCCATGCATTCACCACCACTGTACTATACCCTATATCAGTGATGGTGAACCTTGGCACTCCAGGTGTTCTTGGACTTCAATTCCCAGACTCCCAAGCCAGCACTCCTGCTGATCAGGGCTTCTGGGAATTGAAATAGTTCAAGAATATCTGGAGTGCCAAAGTTCACCATCACTGCGCTATATGGACATAATGCCTAGGCTAAAAGCATTCTCCTTTCCAGAATTAGGAAAAGCTATTTTGTTTTAACTATAGCTCCCAGAAGTCCTGAGTAATTATGGGAGTTGTAGTTCAAAGAAGTAACTTTTCCAAGTGCTGCTCTTTTCTAGTTTTAGTGGGAGGGAAAACTCTGTTGGCAGGAGGGCTCTGGCTGCAATCTGAAGTCATTCAGTCCAGTCCTGAGAACAAGGTCCCTTTTGGTATGGCCCTGGGCAATGTATTAACATATCTTGCTAACTTATTTAAGATAAGGCAGTGAACTTCCACCTCAAAACATTTACTGTGTAGATGGAAGCAAGCAACTTGGGGGGGGGGGTATGTCCCAGGGTTTTAAAATGATTACCTTCCATTAATTATCATACTAATCTTGGGTTAATGACCTATCCATTTCTCAACTTGATATATTTCAACTACTTCCTTCTCATTATAAAGGTGGTTAAATAAATGTTAGTTTCGCTTCACCTTGGGTGATCTCACCTAAGAGAAGTCACACCTGGAAACAGGCTGTGAAAGTGAGCGGATGAAATTATTTGACTCAGCCCTACCCTTGGTGTGTGACCTGCTTTGCAGATGCCAGGTCCCTGTTGGAAGGTGAGCGCTGCCCAACCTAAACCCAGTTTAAAGATCAAGCACCCATCTGGAGCAGAGAGAAGCTTGGCAGATGCCCATGGGCACTGGAATACCATCGGAATAGCAGCCTCAGGAGATACAAAGATCCCTGTCTTCCCTCAATGCTGGTTGGCATTCAGTATTTATTATCAAATGGTGATAATTGTTTATATACTTGCATCTACATGCATACATTGGCAAATACAGATTTTATCTAGGTCTGTGTTTTCCTTTGCCCCTCGTCTCCCCCACTAATATTTATTTGTTTATTATTTGCAAGTGTCTTCCTTTCATTTAGCAAACCTGCTGAGTGGCCACCTTACTCATACATACATACATACATACATACATACATACATACATACATACAGACAGACAGACAGACAGACAGACAGACAGACAGACAGACAGACAGACAGACAGACAGACATATCTTTATTCAACCATCAGTCGGCACAAAATAACACACAGAGATTTAAACTAACATTTAAGCCTAACAATCTTTACCTTCAGGATATACATACTCTATGTTAATAGGCCAGAGTCAATACTGTCAATTTTAATCTTGCTATGTTTGAGTGCCAAAAATAGGAATTTAGAAACTCATATGGCTGACAAAGCAGCAACGCTATTCAAGAGAAATCGAACCTGATTTTCTCTAGGCTCAAATCTGATTTGGCAAAGAAGAGGAGCTATGAGTATTTGTCTAATGTCAGCATAGAAAGGACAATTCAGAAGGATATACTCAGTTGACTCATCCACTTTCTGGGGACAGAGACAGGTTCTTTGGGCATATGGTCATACCTGTCAACCGCGGCTCTGGACAATCCGGGACCTGCGCACAATGGTTCTGCGCAAGTCGCCTTCTATGCATGCGTAGAAGGCTTTTACGATTGTGTAGAACCCTTTTATGCTTGCGTAGCCTTCTATGCAAGCGTAAAAGGGTTCTACACAAGTGTAAAAGCCTTCTACACATGCGTAGAAGGCAACTTGCACAGAAGGGATGCACAGTACCTCCCCTCCCCCCCGCTGCCAATTCCGGGGTTTTGGCAGCTGCGGGCGGGAAATGGCACAAATCGGTGACGAAAATCGGGAAATCCCGGCCAATCAGGGAAGGTTGACAGGTATGCATATGGTATACCTTTGTATCTTCCCAATAGAACAGCTGTATTGATGATGTTCAATCTAGCGGCCGTATAAAGCCTGATATTCCACATAGCAAATTTCAGCCAAATATGGAGCTGGAGTGGTCTGCCAAATCTGGTCCCCCAAATACATCTCCAGTTTCAAAAAGCAATATCCTCTTGCTTGCCAATATCACTCAGCCTTTGGGCTATTATGGCTCTATCTTGGGTGTAAGTCATGGATTCTAAGTACAAATGGGACAACCCGCAAACCTGAACTCTATCGATAATGTCCCTTTCCCAGGATGATTGGAAATTATCCATTAATATTAAAGGGGCTAGGCCCACAGGTTTAAAACACAGCTTGAGCCACAGCCACAGCTTTGCTTTCCAGGCTACATGCCGAGAAGCTTGCCAGCTAATTTCTAATCTTATAACTACTCCTGCTATTGATGGTGGAATCCTAAGTATAGATCTAAGGAACCGCGATTGAATTGACTCCAGTTTCAAATAATCTGAATGGGAACCCACCTTACTCTACACTGACTTTTCTTTTCCCCAAAAATATATAGCGTGTTTTCACTAATAAATGATAAAGCCAGGGCTCTACTTGCATAACGCTTGAAGGACAATAAAATGGTAAATCCCAGAAGTGCTGTATTTTAGGGAAATCGACTAGAGTCCTTTGACAGACAACTTGAAGAACACTGAAACTACACTTTCCAGGATTCTTGTGAGTCAGAGCCACAACAGTTAGAGTGGTGGCAAACTGCTGGCACTACTTTGTGCAAATGCAGCTAAACTGAATTTTTAGAGTCAAGACCTCTCCTCAGAGGCTCCTGAAATCTATAATACAGTTTGCTCCCTGTTATGTATTGAATTAATGTTGCAAGGTTCCCTTTAACAGAATGTAACCAGTCAATGTATCCAATTGTATCTAATCAGAAACACATTGTAGCAAGCTGTATAGGATGCGAGCTAAGTGGCCACAGGTGGCAGTAGCGAGCATCCGGCTCACATGGTACAGATTCCCCGAATACCTGAAGAGCGGGAAACCTTCCCGCCACACCGCACCTGGAGATGATGGGCGTGATGATCTATGACTTCACGCGGACAGTAGCCAATGAGCTACCACACCAGGATATTCAAATGCACAGTGTACTATAAATAGAGCTGTTTTGTCCACCATTACCTCATGTTCACCCTGACCATCATGCAATAAAGTTGTGTTTAGCCCTACTGCAAGACACCAAATTGGCGACGAAGGTGGGATGGCATCCTGAAAAGTGAATATCGCGCCTTTCGACACCATGAAGCCAGAGAAATGGGAACTCTATGAACAGCAGTTCCTCTATGCAATGGACCTCGAGGGCATCGAGGAGGAAGCCCAGCGCCGGGCATTCCTGCTGGCCCAGTGCGGCCTGGAGACGCTAGAACTGGCAATGAACCTCCTGACGCCGAGGCTGCTCAGGGAGGTACCCCTAGTCGAGATCCTCGCTGAGCTGAGGAAGCACTTTCGCCGGAAAGTGTCGGTGTTTCCGGCAAGGCTGGCCTTTCAGCAGCGGTGCCAGCGGGCCAGTGAGTCTGTGGCCGACTTCATGGCAACCCTGAGGGTGGCTGCCATGCCTTGCCAGTGGGGAGCATCCCTGAGCGAGGCGCTGCGAGACAGGCTCCTGCTGGGCCTGCGAAACGAGGGGGCCAGGAAAAAACTACTGGCCAGGGACGAGAGCATCTCCTTCGAGCATGTCCTGTGCATTGCCCAAGCTGCTGAGTCAGTGCAACAAGGCAAACGGGTGTGCCGGGCCAGGACGGCCGTGGTTGGGGGCCCCCGCCGGCGGTCCCAGTCCACAGCTGTTCCTCCCACGGAGAGCAGGGGCCCTCCAAGTCCACCACGTCCATCTCCGACTTCAGCGAGGACGACGACGTGCAGCAAGTGCAGAGGAGGCCCGAGGTTCGAGGCCGTGCCAGAGAGGACCGCCACTGCGACAGATGTGGGGAATCCCACGACCGAAGCCGGTGCCCATTCCGGAAGGCGGAGTGCCACAACTGCGGGTGGCGTGGGCACATCACAAAGGTCTGCAGGCAGCGTCGAGACGACGGCAAGGGCCAGGCGGAATGGTCCCAACGGAAAGCAGACGGGATTGGCAGAATCTTCGATGACAACGAGCCCCAGGAGCACCGCGTGTCTCGACGAGTCCCCGACAACCACGACCAGGTGGTTCACAGAATGCCTTTGAGGCACCCCTGTTTCTTTGTTGAGGTACTGATACAAGGGGTCCCAGTATGAATGGAGATAGACTCGGGGTCATCATACTCCATCATATCCCACCGGGAATTTTTGCGCATTCCCCCTAAGTCACGCCCCAAACTGAAGGCCCTAAAGACTAATTTGTGGGACGTTCAGGGCAAAAGTATCCTAGTGTTGGGGGTGGGGGAGTTCAAGGTGAAGTTCAAGAGGCGCTCCATGCAACTGCCTCTAGTAGTCTTAAGAGAAGGGTCTTGCTGCCTCCTGGGGACACAGTGGTTCGGCCCTCTGGGAGTTTTCATTGGAGGCATACACGCCATGCAGGCTGACCCGATCACAGATATGTGTAAAGTGCACCCTGCCGTCTTCGAGAAGGGGCTTGGGAAGTTCAAGGGACCCCCAGTTTCATTCGACATGGATCCCAACATCCGGCCCATCAGGCTCAAGCCAAGGAGAGTGCCTTTTGCACTAAAGGACAAAATTGAGACTGAACTGGACAAACTGGTGGGTCAGGGGATTTTGGTACCTGTGGACTCTGCCGAGTGGGAAACCCCCATTGTTACGGTGCTTAAGGCTTACAGGGAGGTAAGAATCTGCGCTGACTACAAGTGCACGATTAACAAGGCAATTCGCCCAAATGCGTATCTGGTGCCGGTAGTAAGTCACCTGTTAGCAACTTTGCACGGGGGGGGGGGGGGTGTTTCGCCAAGCTAGACTTAGCGCAGGCATATCAATAATTGACGGTGACCCCAGCTGCAGCTGCTGCTCAGACCATAGTTACTCATAAGGGAGCCTTTAAAGTAACGCGCCTCCAATTCGGCATAAATTTGGCCCCAGGAATTTTTCAGTCCCTCGTGGAATGGTTGTTGAAGGGGCTCCCAGGTGTTTTCCCCTACTTTGATGACATTTTGATAACGGCGGGGAGTGGGGGGTGGGTGGGACAGGAATTGGCCAAAAGGTTAGACCGGATACTAACCATGTTTGAAAAAGCGGGGCTCAGATTGAGAAAGGATAAGTGTGTGTTTTTCGCTGAAGAGGTAGAGTTTCTGGGTTTCTGGATAACACCTGAGGGAATCAAACCAGCAGAGTCAAAGGTGTCGGCAGTGCAGAATGCCCCTCGCCCCACCACCAAGACCGAACTACAGTCCTTCCTAGGACTCCTAAATTTTTACCACTCTTTCCTGCCGGGAAAGGTGTAGTTAGCAGAGCCGCTGCACAAACTACTCAAGAAAGATGCGGCTTGGCGGTGGGGGGACAGCCAGGAATGGGCATTCCGAGGGCTCGAGCAGCTTCTATCCTCCGAGGCTGTCTTGACCCACTTCGATCCCAAGAAACCCGTTGTGTTAGTCTGTGATGCCTCACCGGTGGAGGTGGGGGCAGTCCTCTGCCACGTGTTAGAGGGCGGGCGAGAAGCCCCAGTGGCATTCTATTCGAGATCCCTGTCCAAGGCAGAGCGCAACTACACGCAAACAGACAGGGAAGCCCTGGCAATTGTTGTGGGAACCAAAAAGTTCCACGACTTCCTTTATGGCAGACCATTCACAGTCATGACCGACCATAAGCCCCTGTTAGGAATCTTTACCACAGACAAGCCAACCCCACAGATCTTGTCCCCAAGGATGCTGCGATGGGCCATTTTCCTCAACCCGTATCAGTATGCGTTGACCTACCATCTCGGCAAGGAGATCAGCCATGCCGACACTCTTTCCAGGTCACCCCTTCCACAGGCAGGGGACCCAGAGTGTGAGGTAGAGCAGGACCACCAGGTGCTCCTGATCGAGGCCCTAGAGTCGCCCCCGATACAGCCAGCGGAGATTGCCAAGGCTACCACGAAAGACAAGTCATTGGCCCTAGTCAGTTCATGGGTACAAAAAGGGTGGCCGACAACCTCCCCTATGGAGGAATTCAAAGTTTATGGTAGAAGGAGAGACGAACTCTCCTTAGAAAGGGGCTGCCTACTCTGGGGGCAGCGAGTAATAATCCCCGAAGTTCTGAGGTCTCGGGTGCTCAAGATGCTGCATATCAGCCACCCAGGGATCGTGCGCTCCAAAGTGCTAGCTAGAAGTTACGTCTGGTGCCCCAAGCTGGATGCAGACATAGAACACATGATTGGCACTTGCGAGAGCTGCCAGAGTACCCGGCCCGAGGAGTCCCGACTTCCGCACAGAGAATGGGACACAGCCCGGGGACCATGGTCGCATCTGCATGTAGATTTCATGGGACTCTTCAGGGCCACCCTTTTCCTTATAATAGTGGACGCTTACTCCAAATGGTTGGAGGTAATCCTGATGGCCAGTACATCGTCAGCTACGACAATTAAACAATTACGGAAGGTATTCAGCTGTTTCGGGTTACCTGACGTACTTGTGAGCGATAACGCCACAACTTTCATGTCAGCGGAGTTCCAGGGTTTCATAGAAATTAACAAAATTCACCACATAACCGCGGCCCCTTTTCACCCCGCTACAAATGGTCAAGCGGAACGCCTGGTGCGAACAACTAAGGATGCACTGCGTAGGATGGGCCCGGGGGAATTGAACTTGCAACTTTGCCAATTCCTATTAAGGTAACGTGTAACCCCTTAGCGTCGGGTCTGTCACCTGCCGAACTCCTTATGCGGAGGAAACCCGCCACAATCCTCTCGAGGTTAGACCCAACCAGGGTGGAGGACACGGGTAGAAATATAGAAACGGGGGGCACCAAGAGTTTTAAGATTGGCGAGGCAGTGCATTGCTGTAACTACGCGGCTGGCGGACCTAACTGGGTGCCTGGAGTAGTGGTCTGGCAAATGGGGCCAGTCTCCTACAATGTTGAGACAAGCACAGGACTCCTCTGGAGGAGGCATGCCGACCAGCTCAGGGGTAGGGTAGTAGGAAGGCAAGACTTGAGTGACCAAGCAGAGCATTCAGCGTTAGGGTTCTCCCCCACCCGCATATCCCAAGGGGGAGACGCAGACCACAGGGGGGAGGGAAATGACACAAATCCGCATCCTTTTGACCCCCCGGGTAACAGGAACAACTTGGAAGAGGGGGATTTCGAAGAGTTGTTAGACTTTGAGTTAGGAAACCGGGGGGGGTTACAGAGTGGTCCCCCACCGGTCCAAGCAAGGAGCGGGGTTTTTCTTTAGTCCCTGGAGCCCCCGGTTTCACATCCCTGGAGTTTACTCCCACACCTAGACCTCCCCAATCCCCGTCTCAGAACTCACAGCCAACCGCTAATGAGTTACACTCTCCCACTGCAGGACAAAGGCAGAGTAATCAAGAGCATGCAGGGACCCCGGCCCCAAGTGCGGCCGCCACTCGCCCAAAACGAACATGCGGAAAGCCTCAATGGCTGAAGGACTTCGTCCTCACCTAGGGGGGAGGGGTGTTATGTATTGAATGAATGTTGCAAGGTTCCCTTTAACAGAATGTAACCAGTCAATGTATCCAATTGTATCTAATCAGAGTCACATTGTAGCAAGCTGTATAGGATGTGAGCTAAGTGGCCACAGGTGGCAGTAGCGAGCATCCGGCTCACATGGTACAGATTTCCCGAATACCTGAAGAGCGGGAAACCTTCCCGCCACACCGCACCTGGAGAAGATGGGTGTGACAATCTATGATGTCACACAGACAGTAGCCAATGAGCTATCACACCGGTATATTCAAATACACAGTGTACTATAAATAGAGCTGTTTTGTCCGCCATTACCTCACGTTCACCCTGACCATCATGCAATAATGTTGTGTTTAGCCCTACTGCGGCTCCTTCTATTGTCTTCCTTGCAAGACACCAAACTCCCCACATCCATGGAAGATGCATTCAAAAGCCTTCTGCAGATACCTGAAACTACAAATCATAGCAAACCCCTTTTTATACACATTAGACTCATATAAATGAGGGGAGAAAATGCCTCTGCATATCTGATATTGTAACCCAGAAGTTGGAATACAAGGTCACTTTCTGAACAGCAAAGATCTTTCACCTGCACTAATGAAATGGCTCCCTGCCTCACCTCCGAAACACCATTTGTGAACAATTGTTCCTTCTCAAGGCATTTCTGTTTTGTGATTGGTCTTCGAGCCATAAAGACCTTCTTTATTTGGAAGTCCAGTTTCTCAGACTCAGGGTGCAACCACCATGGCCTCTTTTGCTGCTGGTTGATTCACAGTCTCATTTATTTAGTTTAGGTCAGGGATCCTCAACCTATGGCCTGTGGGCCGGATCAGGCTCATGGCATCAAATCATCTGGCCTGTGCCCTCACTCCATCCACCACCACCACCTGAATCCTTGTCCCCTCTACTTGGCTTGTCATGTCCCTAACAACACTCTGTAGCAGGGCGGATGTTGTAAGGCTTAAAACAGGGATCCTCAACATATGGCTTGCAGGCTGGATCCAGCCTGTGACATCAAGTGGCTAAGATACTGACTGGAAGGCGGGAGGTCAGCATTTCAATTCCCGAGTACTGCAAGACAGAATGAGCTCCCGTCTTTGTCCCAGCTCCTGCCAACCTAACAATTCGAAAGCAAGAAATTGCAAGTAGATAAATAGGGACCACTTCGGTGGGAAGGTGAACAGCATTCTGTGCTCTCCTGTGTCTAGTCATGCCTGCCACATGACCACGGAAACATCTGCAGAAGCAGACAGCGCTGGCTCTTCAGCTTTGAAACGGAAATGAGCATTGAACCCTAGAGTTGGATAGGACTGGCTTTCGAGCAAGGGAAACCTTTAACCTGTAGGGTTTGCTACTTTCTGTGATTTCAGGCATCTCCACAAGATCTTGGAATGTATCCAACATGGATGGGGCAGGCACCTGTACTTAAAATTCACCCTGCTAATTGCAGAGCAAATGGCAAAGTAATTATCCCTGTAGTTGCAGCCTCAAAAGGCCAGACTAGGAGATCGAATACATTTTCCTTTCTTGGGAAACTAGGCTCTTGCTCACTTGCTCTCTTTTTAATCCACCTTTCACAGTTTACACACACGCATGCACACACACACACACACTTCAGGGAAGAAAGAATAAAGGCATAATGGAAGCATTGCTTGGGAGCTTTAGTGTATGGGACCAAAGACAACGAAACAGCCGAAGGGTTGGCTTAACACAGGTTTATTGCATGATGATCCGGAGGAACATGAGGTAATGGCGGCTGGGTAGCTCAATATATACAGTGGCTATACATTTTGAATGTGGCTCCTCGACAGTCTATTGGTTACTGTCCGCGTGACGTCATAGACGGCCACGCCCTTCTTGTCCAGGTGAAGGTGATGGCGGGAACCTTCCCGCGCTGTTGTTTGCTGGTGAGTCTGGGCCATGAGAGCTTGGATGCTCGCTATTGCCATCAGGTGGTCACTAGCTCGCGTCCTATTGTAAGGGCTACAGTTAAGCAGCTGCTGGTTATAATGTTACACAAGCATGGTTACATTGGATACACGTGAATGGATACATTGTTAAAGGTACAGTAATAGAACACAACATCCCTCCCCCCTAGGATGGGGCGAAGTCCCTCAGCCAAGATGGCTTATTGCAAACGTGTTTGGGCCGTGATGTGGGCTGACCTGTCCCAGGGGCGCTACTGCTTCCTCGTTCCCTGGTACCTTGTCCTGAAACGGGAGAGGGAGACTTGTTAGAGGCTTGCCGTGGTTTGGCGGTTTTGGGGGAAGGGAAAAACTCCATTGTGGGCAGACCGGAGACACTCGGGGCTAACAAAAAAACCCTCTTCTCGCTTGGACGGGTGGGGGACCACTCCGAAAAACTTCCCCGGTTCTGAAAATCAAAATCTAACTCTGTTGGGGTATCCGTAGTTGTGGGGAGATCCCGCGGGATATGTATGAGATTGGCTTCCCTTCTCTCCGCTGAAAGATCCCGCAGGATATCTACGAGGACAGATTCCCTTTCCTCCCCCCTTGGTGGGGACCCATGGCCCCCCTCTCCTCCCCCTTGGGCTGAACGGGTGGGGGAGAACCCTAACGCTGAATCTTGTTTTCCGCGGTCCGCACCCTGCTCGTCGGGGACCCTGCGCCGGAGCTGGTCCGCGTGCCGCCTCCAGAGTAGACCTGTGCTGGTCTCGACGCGGTACGAGACGGGACCAGTTTGCTCTAAGATGACGCCCGGTACCCAGGCCGGACCCGCGCTGGCGTAATTCCTGCAATGCACGGGGGCACCCATGTCGAAACTCTTTGTGGCCTCTATCCCAATGTTCTTCCCCTTGTCCTCTACTCTCGTGGGGTCTAGCCTGGTTAGTATGGTGGTCAGTTTCCTGCGCATTAGAAGCTCCACGGGGGAGTATCCTGACGCTAGGGGAGTCACTCTGTAACCTAGCAGAAACTGGCACACTTGATGGTTTAGGTCCCCGGGCCCCATGCGCCGCAACGCGTCCTTGGTGGTGCACACGAGGCGCTCCACTTGGCCGTTTGTGGCAGGGTGAAAAGGAGTGGAGGTGATGTGCCGAATGGCGTTGATTTCTGTGAATGCCCTGAACTCGGTGGACGTGAAGCAACTTGCGTTATCGCTTACGAGGGTGTCGGGTAAACCGAACGTGGAAAAAACCCTCCGCAAATGCTTTATGGTTGTGGCCGAGGACGTGCTTGTAACCGGAATGACCTCCAACCACTTGGAGTAAGCATCCACCACAAGGAGAAAAAGCGTCCCACGGAACAGGCCAGCAAAGTCTACATGAATCCGGGACCACGGCCCCTTCGCCGCGTCCCACTCCCTGTGAGGCAGGCGGGCCTCTTCTGGTCTGGAGCTTTGGCAGGGCTCACAAGTGCCGACCATGTGCTCGATGTCGGCGTCTAGTTGGGGCCACCAGAAATAGCTCCATGCCAGGGCCTTGGAGCGTACAATTCCGGGGTGGCTGACGTGTAGCAGTTTGAGAACCCTCGGTCGTAAGGACGCCGGGATCACTACCCGCTGGCCCCACAGAAGGCACCCCCTCTCAAGGGACAACTCTAACTTTTTTCGAAAAAATGGGTCGAATTCCGCTGCCGGGGAAGACGCTGGCCACCCTTTCTGTACCCAGGAGCTAACCTTTGCTAAAGTGTTGTCCTTGCCGGTCGCTTTGGCGATGTCGGCGGGCAGTATTGGGGGCGAGTCTAAGACCTCTATCATCAGCACCTGGTGGTCTGGCTCCTCCCCGCCCGCGTGGCTGCTATCCTGGGGAAGGGGGGACCTCGATAGAGTGTCTGCATGGCTGATCTCCCTCCTGGGCCTGTACACTAACGCGTGCTGATACGCGTTGAGAAAAATGGCCCACCTAAGCATCCTTGGGGACAGGATCTGTGGCGTGGGCTTATCCGCGGTAAAAATGCCTAGCAGGGGCTTGTGATCAGTCACGATTGTGAAGGGGCGGCCATACAGGAAGTCGTGGAACTTTTTTGTCCCCGCAATTATCGCTAACGCTTCCCTGTCTGTCTGAGCGTAATTTCTCTCCGCTTGGGACAGGGACCTGGAGTAGAACGCTATCGGGGCCTCCCTCCCGTTTTCCAGCACGTGGCACAGCACCGCCCCCACCCCCACCGGGGATGCATCACAGATCAGGACCACCGGGCGCTTAGGGTTGAAATGAGTTAGGATGGCATCAGACGCCAGAAGTTGCTTCAGCTCACTAAATGCCCTCTCTTACTCGTCGCCCCACTTCCATGCCTCGTCCTTTTTTAGCAATCTGTGCAGCGGTTCGGCCACGGCTGCCTTCCGGGGAAGGAAGGAGTGGTAAAAGTTCAGCAGCCCTAGGAACGACTGCAACTCGGGCTTGGAGGTGGGGCGAGGGGCTTTCTTGATGGCGGCTACCTTAGATTTGGACGGCCTTATCCCCTCAGGAGTAACACGGAACCCTAGGAACTCGACCTCGGTCACGAAGAAGACGCATTTGTCTTTTCGCAGCCTCAACCCCGCCTTTTCGAATATCGCCAGAACCTTGCCCAACCTCTTTGCCAATTCAGCCCGACTCCCCCCCGTTATCAATACGTCATCAAAATAAGGCAACACCCCCTCGAGCCCCTTCAAGAGGCGTTCCACGAGTGACTGGAAAATTCCAGGCGCCGAGTTCACTCCGAATTGCAGGCGCGTCACCTGGAACGCCCCCTTATGGGTGACTATAGTTTGAGCAGCAGCTGCAGCTGGGGTCACCGAAAGCTGCTGGTAGGCTTGTGCCAAGTCAAGTTTAGCGAAACACTTTCCCCCATGTAACCTGGCCAGCAAATGGCTGACTACCGGCACCGGATACGCATTAGGGCGGATGGCCTTGTTGATGGTGCACTTGTAATCAGCGCATATGCGCACCTCCCCGTTGGCCTTTAGTGCTGTTACAATTGGAGTTTTCCACTCCGCAGAATCAACAGGAACAAGAATCCCCTGGCCCACCAATTTGTCCAGTTCCGCCTCTATTTTGTCCTTGAGTGCGAATGGCACCCGGCGCGGTTTGAGTCTTATTGGGCGGACCTCCGGGTCTAGGCCGAAGGCTACAGGGGGTCCCTTAAATTTCCCAAGTCCTTTTTTGAAAACCTCGGGGTGCGCGTCGCACACCTCCTGAATTGGGTCAGTCCCAATGGCAACGGCGTGCACCCGCCCAATGAACAAACCCAGGGGCTGAAACCATTGAGTCCCGAGGAGGCTGCAATTCCCCCCTTTAAGAACAACTAGGGAGAGAGTCGCGGTGTGTTTTTTAAATTGGACCTGAAATTTTCCAACCCCCAACACTGGAATACTGTTCCCTTGCACGTCCCGTAGCGTGGCCCTCAAAGCTTTGAGTTTGGGCCGCACGTGGGGGGCAATTTTCAAAAACTCCCTCTGGGGAATGATGGAATATGAGGAACCCGAGTCAATTTCCATCCTAATGGGGGCCCCTTGCACTAGTACCTCAACAAAGTAACGGGGGTGTCCCGCGGACACGCTGAACACTGGTGCGTCGTCCTCGCTGTCGTTGGCGATGCGGCCCACGCCGTCCCGCTTCCTCGTGGCCTGAGTGCCGTCTTTGGGTCTCGTCGAGCGGTCTCTCGAGCTCTTCCGGGCCTCGCGCCGTTTTCTGCAGACCTTGGCGATGTGCCCGCGGTGGCCGCAGTTGTGACACTCGGCCTTTCTGAAGGGGCATTTGGTGCGGTCGTGGTTCGCTCCGCAGCCGTCGCAACGCCGGCCTTCCTTCCGGACCTTCCGGACGTCCTTGGCGTCGCTGCTCTCCGCGGACGACTTCGAAACTCGCTGGGCCGTGTGTACCGAAGTCTCTGCCTTGCCCGTCTTTGGCCGCCAGTCCTGGAGCTCTTGGACCCCGGCCTTCGTAGCTTCCGCGGCTTGTGCCGCCTTCAGGACCTCCTGTAACGTGGGGGGTGGCTCCTGATTCATCAGCGTGCGCTGGGTCTCGGCGTCGTTCAGGCCGCAAAGCACGCAGTCTCTGAGTGTGACTTCTGCGCTCTCCCATTTACATGGGCCGGCGGCCAGTCGCAGGGCCTCTGCGAAGTCGGCGACCGTCTCCCCGGGCGCTTGGACTCGCCTCCAAAACGCACTCTGAGCGGGGAACATCGCCGTCGAGGGCCGGAAATATTCGCGCAGCATCTGAAGGAGCTCCTTGACTGTGAATTCGCTCACCCTCTTCGGCGCGAGCAGGTCCACCAAGGTCCTCTTGGTGTCTGGCCCCAGCATCCTGGTGAAGATGGCCCTTTTCTTTGCCTCATCCGTAACTTCGGATTCCACCAGTGCTCCCTGGAAGTCCATCTCGAAGATGTCCCAGTCTCGCGGTCTCCTGATCTCGAAACCGGCGCATGTCTTGGTCCCGTGGGCGGCCATATCCCACCTTTGTCGCCAATTTAGTGTATGGGACCAAAGACAACGAAACAGCCGAAGGGTTGGCTTAACACAGGTTTATTGCATGATGATCCGGAGGAACATGAGGTAATGGCAGCTGGGTAGCTCAATATATACAGTGGCTATACATTTTGAATGTGGCTCCTCGACAGTCTATTGGTTACTGTCCGCGTGACGTCATAGACGGCCACACCCTTCTTGTCCAGGTGAAGGTGATGGCGGGAACCTTCCCGTGCTGTTGTTTGCTGGTGAGTCTGGGCCATTAGAGCTTGGACGCTCGCTATTGCCATCAGGTGGTCACTAGCTCGCGTCCTATTGTAAGGGCTACAGTTAAGCAGCTGCTGGTTATAATGTTACACAAGCATGGTTACATTGGATACACATGAATGGATACATTGTTAAAGGTACAGTAATAGAACACAACAGGAGCGTATTTGTTTAGCAGCCAACCGAAACATGGAAACTGAATGACCGAAGCTGCCACTGCCATGCAAACAGACTGAAAGAAAACTTAGTTTTAATGAATTTCTGCATATTCCATATCTGCTGACAACTCAAATTTAAGTACACGTCAGAATCATATTGCAAAAGAAGCAAAACGCTACAACGCAACCCTATCTTTTTAATGTGGATGCTATTCAACAGGAGTGAGAGCAGAAACTAGACTTTTAAGAGTACATAATTTCATTAAAACATCACACCTTTATTTATTGTTTCGTCCTATGTAATCTTTCTTTCTCTATCCAGAAAGGGATTTGACAGCAGTTAGTGCTGAAATCTGAGCATTACTCAGCATTAATATTTTCAAAGTACTGTATGTCACTTTAGTGTATGGAACCAAAGACAACGAAACAGCCGAAGGGTTGGCTTAACACAGGTTTATTGCATGATGATCCGGAGGAACATGAGGTAATGGCGGATGGGTAGCTCAATATATACAGTGGCTATACATTTTGAATGTGGCTCCTCGACAGTCTATTGGTTACTGTCCGCGTGACGTCATGGACGGCCACGCCCTTCTTGTCCAGGTGAGGGTGATGGCGGGTATCTTCCCGCGCTGTTGTTTGCTGGTGAGTCTGGGCCATGAGAGCTTGGACGCTCGCTATTGCCATCAGGTGGTCACTAGCTCGCGTCCTATTGTAAGGGCTACAGTTAAGCAGCTGCTGGTTATAATGTTACACAAGCATGGTTACATTGGATACACGTGAATGGATACATTGTTAAAGGTACAGTAATAGAACACAACATCCCTCCCCCCTAGGATGGGACGAAGTCCCTCAGCCAAGATGGCTTATTGCAAACGCGTTTGGGCCGTGATGTGGGCTGACCTGTCCCAGGGGCGCTACTGCTTCCTCGTTCCCTGGTACCTTGTCCTGAAACGGGAGAGGGAGACTTGTTAGAGGCTTGCCGTGGTTTGGCGGTTTTGGGGGAGGGGAAAAACTCCATTGTGGGCAGACCGGAGACACTCGGGGCTAACGAAAAACCCCTCTTCTCGCTTGGACGGGTGGGGGACCACTCCGAAAAACTTCCCCGGTTCTGAAAACCAAAATCTAACTCTGTTGGGGTATCCGTATTTGTGGGGGAATTCCGCGGGATATGTATGAGGTCGGCTTCCCTTCCCTCCGCTGAAAAATCCCGCAGGATATCTACGAGGACAGATTCCCCTTCCTCCCGCCTTGGTGGGGACCCATGGCCCCCCTCTCCTCCCCCTTGGGCTGAACGGGTGGGGGAGAACCCTAACGCTGAATCTTGTTTTCCGCGGTCCGCGCCCTGCTCATCGGGGACCCTGCTGGTCCGCGTGCCGCCTCCAGAGTAGACCTGTGCTGGTCTCGACGTGGTACGAGACGGGACCGGTTTGCTCTAAGATGATGCCCGGTACCCAGGCCGGACCCGCGCTGGCGTAATTCCTGCAATGCATGGGGGCACCCACGTCGAAACTCTTTGTGGCCTCTATCCCAATGTTCTTCCCCTTGTCCTCTACTCTCGTGGGGTCTAGCCTGGTTAGTATGGTGGTCAGTTTCCTGCGCATTAGAAGCTCCGCGGGGGAGTATCCTGACGCTAGGGGAGTCACTCTGTACCCTAGCAGAAACTGGCACACTTGATGGTTTAGGTCCCCGGGCCCCATGCGCCGCAACGCGTCCTTGGTGGTGCGCACGAGGCGCTCCACTTGGCCGTTGGTGGCAGGGTGAAAAAGAGCGGAGGTGATGTGCCGAATGGCGTTGATTTCTGTGAATGCCCTGAACTCGGTGGACGTGAAGCAACTTGCGTTGTCGCTTATGAGAGTGTCGGGT
Source organism: Bradypodion pumilum (assembly GCA_035047305.1). Classification (NCBI taxonomy): domain Eukaryota; kingdom Metazoa; phylum Chordata; class Lepidosauria; order Squamata; family Chamaeleonidae; genus Bradypodion; species Bradypodion pumilum. Next base: position 165,167,712 of record JAWDJD010000005.1, on the reverse strand, counting down.
AAACCGAACGTGGAAAAAACCCTCCTCAAATGCTTTATGGTTGTGGCCGAGGACGTGCTTGTGACCGGAATGACCTCCAACCACTTGGAGTAAGCATCCACCACAAGGAGAAAAAGCGTCCCACGGAACGGGCCAGCAAAGTCTACATGAATCCGGGACCACGGCCCCTTCGCCGCGTCCAACTCCCTGTGAGGCAGGCAGGCCTCTTCCGGTCTGGAGCTTTGGCAGGGCTCACAAGTGCCGACCATGTGCTCGATGTCGGCGTCTAGTTGGGGCCACCAGAAATAGCTCCGTGCCAGGGCCTTGGAGCGTACAATCCCGGGGTGGCTGACGTGCAGCAGTTTGAGTACCCGCGGTCGTAAGGACGCCGGAATCACTACCCGCTGGCCCCACAGAAGGCACCCCCTCTCAAGGGACAACTCTAACTTTTTCCGAAAAAATGGGTCAAATTCCGCTGCCGGGGAGGACGCTGGCCACCCTTTCTGTACCCAGGAGCTAACCTTTGCTAAAGTGTTGTCCTTGCCGGTCGCTTTGGCGATGTCGGCGGGCAGTATTGGGGGCGAGTCTAAGACCTCTATCATCAGCACCTGGTGGTCTGGCTCTTCCCCGCCCGCGTGGCTGCTATCCTGGGGAAGGGGGGACCTCGATAGGGCGTCCGCATGGCTGATCTCCCTCCCGGGCCTGTACACTAACGCGTGCTGATACGCGTTGAGAAAAATGGCCCACCTAAGCATCCTTGGGGACAGGATCTGTGGCGTGGGCTTATCCGCAGTAAAAATGCCTAGCAGGGGCTTGTGATCCGTCACGATTGTGAAGGGGCGGGCATACAGGAAGTCGTGGAACTTTTTTGTCCCCGCAATTATCGCTAACGCTTCCCTGTCTGTCTGAGCGTAATTTCTCTCCGCTTGGGACAGGGACCTGGAGTAGAACGCTATCGGGGCCTCCCTCCCGTTTTCCAGCACGTGGCACAGCACCGCCCCCACCCCCACCGGGGATGCATCACAGATCAGGACCACTGTGCGCTTGGGGTTGAAATGAGTTAGGATGGCATCAGACACCAGAAGTTGCTTTAGCTCACTAAATGCCCTCTCTTGCTCGTCGCCCCACTTCCATGCCTCGTCCTTTTTAAGCAGTCTGTGCAGCGGTTCGGCCACGGCTGCCTTCCGGGGAAGGAAGGAGTGGTAAAAGTTCAGCAGCCCTAGGAACGACTGCAACTCAGGCTTGGAGGTGGGGCGAGGGGCTTTCTTGATGGCGGCTACCTTAGATTTGGACGGCCTTATCCCCTCAGGAGTAACACGGAACCCTAGGAACTCGACCTCGGTTGCGAAGAAGACGCATTTGTCTTTTCGCAGCCTCAACCCCGCCCTTTCGAATATCGCCAGAACCTTGCCCAACCTCTTTGCCAATTCAGCCCGACTCCCCCCGTTATCAATACGTCATCAAAATAAGGCAACACCCCCTCGAGCCCCTTCAGGAGGCGTTCCACGAGTGACTGGAAAATTCCAGTCGCCGACTTCACTCCGAATTGAAGGCGCGTCACCTGGAACGCCCCCTTATGGGTGACTATAGTTTGAGCAGCAGCTGCGGCTGGGGTCACCGAAAGCTGCTGGTAGGCTTGTGCCAAGTCAAGTTTAGCGAAACACTTTCCCCCATGTAACCTGGCCAGCAAATGGCTGACTACCGGCACCGGATACGCATTAGGGCGGATGGCCTTGTTGATGGTGCACTTGTAATCAGCGCATATGCGCACCTCCCCGTTGGCCTTTAGTGCTGTTACAATTGGAGTTTCCCACTCCACAGAATCAACAGGAACAAGAATCCCCTGGCCCACCAATTTGTCCAGTTCCGCCTCTATTTTGTCCTTGAGTGCGAACGGCACCCGGCGCGGTTTGAGTCTTATTGGGCGGACCTCCGGGTCTAGGTCGAAGGCTACAGGGGGTCCCTTAAATTTCCCAAGTCCTTTTTTGAAGACCTCGGGGTGCGCGGCGCACACCTCCTGAATCGGGTCAGTCCCAATGGCAACGGCGTGCACCCCCCCCCCAATGAACAAACCCAGGGGCTGAAACCATTGAGTCCCGAGGAGGCTGCAATTCCCCCCTTTAAGAACAACTAGGGAGAGAGTCGCGGTGTGTTTTTTAAATTGGACCTGAAATTTTCCAACCCCCAACACTGGAATACTGTTCCCTTGCATGTCCCGTAGCGTGGCTCTCAAAGCTTTGAGTTTGGGCCGCACGTGGGGGGCAATTTTCAAAAACTCCCTCTGGGGAATGATGGAATATGAGGAACCCGAGTCAATTTCCATCCTAATGGGGGCCCCTTGCACTAGTACCTCAACAAAGTAACGGGGGTGTCCCGCGGACACGCTGAACACTGGTGCGTCGTCCTCGCTGTCGTCGGCGATGCGGCCCACGCCGTCCCGCTTCCTCGTGGCCTGAGTGCTGTCTTTGGGCCTCGTCGAGCGGTCTCTCGAGCTCTTCCGGGCCTCGCGCCGTTTTCTGCAGACCTTGGCGATGTGCCCGCGGCGGCCGCAGTTGTGACACTCGGCCTTTCTGAAGGGGCATTTGGTGGGGTCGTGGTTCGCTCCGCAGCCGTCGCAATGCCGGCCTTCCTTCCGGACCTTCCGGACGTCCTCGTCGTCGCTGCTCTCCGCAGATGACTTCGAAACTCGCTGGGCCGCGTGTACCGAAGTCTCTGCCTTGCCTGTCTTGGGCCGCCAGTCCTGGAGCTCTTGGACCCCGGCCTTCATAGCTTCCGCGGCTTGTGCCGCCTTCAGGACCTCCTGCAACGTGGGGGGTGGCTCCTGATTCATCAGCGTGCACTGGGTCTCGGCGTCGTTCAGACCGCAAAGCACGCAGTCTCTGAGTGTGACTTCTGCGTTCTCCCATTTACATGGGCCGGCGGCCAGTCGCAGGGCCGCTGCGAAGTCGGCGACCGTCTCCCCGGGCGCTTGGACTCGCCTCCAAAACGCGCTCCGAGCGGGGAACATCGCCGTCGAGGGCCGAAAATATTCGCGCAGCATCTGAAGGAGCTCCTTGACTTTGAATTCGCTCACCCTCTTCGGCGCGAGCAGGTCCACCAAGGTCCTCTTGGTGTCTGGCCCCAGCATCCTGGTGAAGATGGCCCTTTTCTTTGCCTCATCCGTAACTTCGGATTCCACCAGTGCTCCCTGGAAGTCCATCTCGAAGATGTCCCATTCTCCCGGTCTCCTGATCTCGAAACCGGCGCATGTCTTGGTCCCGTGGGCAGCCATATCCCACCTTCGTCACCAATTTAGTGTATGGGACCAAAGACAACGAAACAGCCGAAGGGTTGGCTTAACACAGGTTTATTGCATGATGATCCGGAGGAACATGAGGTAATGGCGGATGGGTAGCTCAATATATACAGTGGCTATACATTTTGAATGTGGCTCCTCGACAGTCTATTGGTTACTGTCCGTGTGACGCCATGGACGGCCACGCCCTTCTTGTCCAGGTGAGGGTGATGGCGGGAACCTTCCCGCGCTGTTGTTTGCTGGTGAGTCTGGGCCATGAGAGCTTGGACGCTCGCTATTGCCATCAGGTGGTCACTAGCTCGCGTCCTATTGTAAGGGCTACAGTTAAGCAGCTGCTGGTTATAATGTTACACAAGCATGGTTACATTGGATACACGTGAATGGATACATTGTTAAAGGTACAGTAATAGAACACAACAGTCACAGAGTGCTTTTATTAACTAACTTTAAACGTGCTTAAAAATTAACATACAGTATTTTGATATTAAGGGACTGGGAGGCGGAAGGTCAGCAGTTCAATTCCCGAGTACTGGAGGACGGAATGAGGTTCCGTCTTTGTCACAGCTCCTGTCAACCTAGCTGTTCGAAAGCAAGTAATTGCAAGTAGAGAAATAGGGACCACTATGGTGGGAAGGTAACAGCGTTCCGTGCGCTCCGCTGTCTAGTCATGCCTGCCACATGACCACAGAAATGTCTGCAGAAGTAGACAGCGTTGGCTCTTCGGCTTTCAAACAGAGATGAGCACTGAACCCTAGAGTCGGATACGACTGGCTTTCGAGCAAGGGAAACCTTTACTTTTACCTTTACTATTTTGATATTAGTACCCACTTGCTTTTATGTTTATTCTACCATCATAAGACAGAGACTTCTCGCAACCACAAGATTAACAGAGGAAAGTGGGGAAGTGTTTCTCCCTACAAGCAAGGGGGGATGAGGGGGACTACAATATATTCAGCTGCATTCCACTGATGGACTTCCCCTTTAATTCTACATATTTCTGCTACTTCCAGGGTGAAGATCTGGTTGGATTCCATAAGGGAGGGTCTAAGAAAGCACATTTCTGTAACAGACTCAAAGCAAGAGCAAGGGCAGTGTCTCTGGTACATTGTACAATGTTCTGTTTGTTTTGGCAGCCATACCCTTGTGGGGCTGACTCTGGGCAAGGTTTTCACAGCCTTGAGTCTAGCAACTGCAATCAACCTGTTACCAAGTTTGCCATTCTGCTGACGTGGTTTTTCTTGGCTGCTATTAGTCCACGTGATTGACTCAGCCTCTCCCCAGCTCAGGAAGGAGGAACAACTTCTCACCCCAATGACCGGCAGCAGATTTTTAAAAATTCATTCACCCCACCATCCCGTGACCCAGCAGAGAGGTGTGTGAATAGCTAACCAAAGAGATTTTGTGATAAATGTACCTGTCTCAGTTCTGACAGGAAAATAAGTTATAATGTTATGCTTTTCCTGAAATGTTTCCAGATCACACACACACACACACACACACACACACACACACACACACACACACGGACAGACGGGCTTTTGCCCTGCCTTATCAGGATCCTGATTTTGGTGTATGCAAACCAAGACACAGGACACAGCCTCGGGCTGGGTTAACTCAGGTTTATTGCATCGTGGACAGAGGGAACATGAGGTAATGGCGGATCGACAGCTCTTTATATACGGTAGTAATACATTTGAACGTGGTTCCATGATAGCCCATTGGCTACTGTCTGCGTGACGTCATTGTGGGTCACGCCCTTCTTGTCCAGGTGTAGGTGGTGGCGGGAAAACTTCCCGCGCTGTTGCCTTTGATGAGTTTGGACCAAGGAGCTTGGACGCTCGCTGCTGCCAGCTGGTGGTCATTAGCTCGCGTCCACTTACAGGGTTCATGTGATGCAGCTGAGGGTTACATTGTTGCTACAGGCAAGGTTACATTTGTTCAGATACATTGTGGAAGGTAAAACCATTAGAACACAACACCCCTCCCCCCTAGGACGAGACACAGTCTCGAGCCCACACTTAAACACACTCCCCCCCCTAGGAGACAAAGTCTCTCAGCCAAGATGGCTTATTTCGAACACGCTGGGGTCTCGATGCGGGCTGCCTTTCCCCGGGTTTGCTACCATCTCTTTGTCCCCAGGTTTCCTGTCCTGTAATTGGAGAGGGAGACTCGTTAGTGACTTGCCGCGGCTCTGCGGCGTTGTTGGAAGGTGTGCTCTTTCTTAGGGGGGAACCGGGGGCACTGGGGGCTAACGAAAAACCCCTCTTCTCGCTTGGATGGGTGGGGGAACACTCCTGAAAACCCCCCCGGCTCGCAAACTCAAAATCAAAATTACATTCGGGGGCAGCGGTCGCGAACTCCTCTCCCCCTTCCCCGGCCTCTGATAGGACTGGTGTATCAAAAGGGTATGAGTCGGGGCCGCTGCTTCTGCCTTCCCCCCTTGCTTGGGACTGTTGTCCGCTGCTGTCTCCCCCTTGGGTTAAGCGGGTGGGGGAGAACCCTAACGCTGAATTCTGTTGCTGAGCCCCACTGACTGGCCTACTCACTCGGTGCCTCAGTTGGTCTGCGTGCCTCCTCCAGAGGAGGCCGGTGTTAGTCTCGACTCGGTACGACACTGGCCCCGTTTGTTCTACAACCGTCCCTGGTACCCAGGCTGGCCCTGCGCTGGAATAGTTCCTGCAGTGAACAGGGTCGCCGGCGGCGAAACCTTTCGAGACTGCCAACCCTATGTTTTTCCCTTTATCCTCGACTCTCGTCGGGTCTAGCCTGGACAGGAGCGTGGTCAGTTTTCGCCGCATCAAGAGCTCTGCCGGCGAGTAGCCTGACGCTAAGGGGGTCACCCTATACGCTAAGAGGAATTGGCACACTTGGTGATTCAGGTCCCCCGGGCCCATGCGCCGCAGCGCATCCTTTGTTGTACGCACCAGCCGTTCCACTTGGCCATTCGTGGCCGGGTGAAACGGCGCGGATGTGACATGCCGAATGGCGTTTGCCTCCATGAATGCCCCGAACTCGGCGGAGGTGAAACAACTAGCGTTATCGCTGACTAAGGTATCGGGTAAACCGAACGTTGAAAAGACTCTCCTTAGCTGGCTAATTGTCGTGGCGGAGGACGTGCTTTTTACTGGAATAACCTCCAGCCACTTGGAGAACGCATCCACCACCAGGAGAAACATGGTTCCTCGGAATGGGCCAGCGAAATCTACGTGCACTCTGGACCATGGCCCCCTTGCTGTGTCCCACTCCCTATGCGGAAGACGGGCCGCCTCTGGTCGGGATCCCTGGCATGCCTCACAAGTGCCGACCATGTGCTCAATGTCCGCGTCCAGCTGTGGCCACCAGAAGTAGCTCCGGGCCAGCGCCTTTGAACGAACTATGCCCGGGTGGCTGACGTGCAGCAGTTCGAGCACCCTCGGCCGCAGGGACGTAGGGACCACCACCCGTTGGCCCCACAAGAGGCACCCCCTCTCTAGGGACAACTCTAGCTTTTTCCGAAAAAATGAGTCGAATTCTGTGCTTGGGGACGATGCCGGCCACCCCTTCTGTACCCACGAACTAACTTTCTCTAGCGTTCTGTCCTTGCCTGTCGCCCTAGCAATGTCGGCTGGTACTATTGGGGGTGCGTCTAAGACCTCAATTAGCAACACCTGGCGGTCTTTTTCTACTCTCGCCTTTTGGTCGTCCGACAAGGGCAAGGGAGATCTCGAAAGTGCATCAGCATGGCTGATCTCCTTTCCGGGCCGGTACTCCAACTCATGTTGGTATGCGTTGAGAAAAATAGCCCATCGCAGCATTCTCGGGGACAGGATCTGCGGCGTGGGCTTGCCTGCCGTGAAAATCCCTAACAGTGGCTTGTGATCAGTCACGATTTTGAACGGGCGGCCATACAAAAAATCGTGAAATTTTTTGGTTCCCGCTACTATTGCTAATGCCTCCCTGTCGGTTTGTGCGTAATTTCGCTCCGCTTGGGACAGGGACCTTGAATAAAACGCTACCGGGGCCTCCCTTCCATCATCCAACACGTGGCAAAGCACCGCCCCCACCCCCACCGGGGATGCATCACAGACTAAGACCACCGGCCGTTTGGGGTCGAAATGCGTCAGGATTGCCTCAGATGTTAAGAGTTGCTTTAGTTCTTTGAACGCCCTCTCGTGCTCGTCACCCCACGTCCATGTCTCCTCCTTTTTAAGTAACCGATGGAGCGGTTCGGCCACGGACGCCTTCCGCGGGAGGAATGTATGGTAAAAATTGAGGACCCCCAGGAAAGATTGTAGCTCAGTTTTGGATGTGGGGCGAGGGGCCTTCTTTATGGCTGTCACTTTGGATTTAGACGGCTTAATCCCCTCGGGTGTGATCCGGAAACCTAAAAATTCAACCTCAGTTTCATAAAAAACACATTTGTCCTTCCTTAGTCTCAACCCCGCTTTCTCGAACACGGTTAGTACTTTGTCCAATCTCTTTGCCAGTTCAGCCTCACTCCCCCCTGTTATCAACACGTCATCAAAATAAGGCAACACCCCCTCCAGTCCCTTCAGGAGGCGTTCCACAAGCGATTGAAAAAGGCCGGGTGCCGAGTTCACGCCGAACTGTAAGCGTGACACCTGGAACGCCCCTTTATGTGTAACTATCGTTTGTGCCGCGGCCGTGGCGGGGGTCACTGGGAGTTGCTGATAGGCTTGTGCCAAATCGAGTTTAGCGAAACACTTTCCCCCATTCAGCCTGGCTAAAAGGTGGCTGATCACCGGCACCGGGTATGCATTAGGGCGGATCGCCTTGTTAATTGTACACTTATAATCAGCGCAAATGCGCACCTCCCCGTTAGCCTTTAGAGCCGTTACAATTGGAGTTTCCCACTCCGCGGAATCAACAGGAATAAGAATCCCCTGGCCCACCAGTTTGTCCAGTTCCGCCTCTATCTTGTCCTTGAGTGCGAACGGCACCCTGCGCGGTTTGAGTCTTATCGGGCGGACCTCCGGGTCTAGGTCGAAGGCTACAGGGGGTCCCTTGAACTTTCCGAGTCCTTTCTTAAAAACGGCGGGATGCGCATCGCAAACCGCTTGTATTGGGTCCACCCCCACTGTATGCACTCCCCCTATGAACAAACCTAAAGGCTGAAACCACTGCGTCCCTAGGAGGCTACAACTTCCCCCCTTAAGGACAACTAGGGGCAGTTCCGCAGAATGTCTCTTAAAATTGACCCGAAATTTCCCGACCCCCAACACCGGAATGCTGTTTCCCTGTACGTCTCGTAGCGTGGACCTCAACGTTTTAAGTTTGGGCCGCACGTGGGGGTCGATTCTCAAGAACTCTTTCTGGGGAATTATAGAATAGGAGGACCCCGAGTCAATTTCCATCCTAATAGGGGCCCCTTGTACTAGTACCTCAACGAAGTAATGGGACTGTCCCGCGGACACGCTGAACACTGGAGCGTCGTCCTCGCTGTCATCCGAGACGCGGCCCACGCCATCCCGCTTCCTCGTGGTCTGGGCGCCATCTTTGGGCCTCGCTGGACGGTCCGGTCTGGCCGCACGGTCTTGTGACTGCCTCCGGCTCTCCTTCCGTTTTCTGCATGCCTTGGCGATGTGCCCCCGTCGGCCGCAGGTGTAACACTCGGCTTTCCTGAATGGGCATCTCGCGCGCTCATGGGCCGCTCCGCAACCATCGCAGCGTCGACCCCCCTTTCGGACCTTCTGGACCTCTTCGCCGTCGCTGCCTTCCGTAGACGACTTTGAGGCCCGTCGAGTTGCGTGCACCGCCTGTCCGGACTTCCCGTGCACCGAATTTGCCGCCTTGCCGGCTCTAGGACGCCACTCACGCCACTGGTGCATCTCGTCCACTCCGGCATTCGTGGACTCTGCGGCTTCCGCGGCCTCTACGACCTCTGCCAACGTGGGTGGCGGCTCCTTGTTCATCAAGCTGCGCTGCACCTCCTTGTCTTTCAGGCCACACAGCACGCCGTCCCTGAGGGCCATCTCTAAGATGTTGTCCCATTTGCAGGGGGCGGCGGCTATCCTCATGGCGGCCACGAATGTCTCAACCGACTCGTCCGGCGCTTGGACTCGCCTCCAAAACGCGCTCCGAGCGGGAAACATTGCCCTCGAAGGACTGAAACGCTCTCGCAGCAGCTTCACGATGTCATCCGCCTTAAATTCGCTCACCTTCTTCGGAGCGATGATGCTCACCAGCGTCCGCTTGGTTTCCATCCCGAGCATTCTGGTGAGGATGGCCCTCTTCCTCTCCTCGTCGTCTCCTTTGACTTTGAGTTCCACCAGTGCCGCCTGGAAGTCCATCTCAAGCAGCTCCCAGTCTTGCGGTTTGGTGATGTTGAACCCGCTTTGCGCCCTGGCTGTTCCGTGGGGATCCATCATCCCACCTTCGTCGCCAATTTGGTGTATGCAAACCAAGACACAGGACACAGCCTCGGGCTGGGTTAACTCAGGTTTATTGCATCGTGGACAGAGGGAACATGAGGTAATGGCGGATCGACAGCTCTTTATATACGGTAGTAATACATTTGAACGTGGTTCCATGATAGCCCATTGGCTACTGTCTGCGTGACGTCATTGTGGGTCACGCCCTTCTTGTCCAGGTGTAGGTGGTGGCGGGAAAACTTCCCGCGCTGTTGCCTTTGATGAGTTTGGACCAAGGAGCTTGGACGCTCGCTGCTGCCAGCTGGTGGTCATTAGCTCGCGTCCACTTACAGGGTTCATGTGATGCAGCTGAGGGTTACATTGTTGCTACAGGCAAGGTTACATTTGTTCAGATACATTGTGGAAGGTAAAACCATTAGAACACAACACTGATCCAGACTGATCTCACAGCACTTGCATTTTGGATACCAGTGGTGGCGAACCTATGGCACAAGTGCCAGAGGTGACACTCACAGCCCTCTCTGTGGGCACATGCAGCCATCGCCACAGCACAGAGTTTGCCCTGCCCCTCTGCCCATCAGCCCAATGAGAGCGTTTCCTCCCTACCACCAGCAGAGAGTTCACCCTGCTGTTGTATACCAAAGCAATGTTCTACTCTAATACTGTAATGCATAAAAACAAGGAGCTGCCACCACCACCACCAGACTCTCCCTCAGCCAGGCTGGCTGAGGGAAGGAGAAGCAGCTGCGTGGCCCGGCCAGCCAGCTATGGAAACGCTGCCACCACCCCTGAACTCTCCCTCAGTCGGCCTGGCTGAGGGAAGGAGACACAGCTGCGCGGCCCGGCTGACCATAAAAACGCTGATGACGATGGCACCACTATCACCATCACTGGACTCTCCCTCAGCCAGCCTGGCTGAGGGAAGAAAATGCAGCTGCACGGCCCAGCCAGCCGGCCATAAAAACACTGCCACTGTCACCACCACCAGACTCTCCCTCAGCCAGCCCAGCTGAGGGAAAGGGACGCAGCTGCGTGGCCCAGCCAGCCGGTTATGGAAATGCCACCGCCGCCATCACCGAACTCTCCCTCAGCTGGTCTGGCTGAGGGAAGGAGACACAGCTGCGCAGCCCAGCCAGCCATAAAAATGCCAACACTAACACTGCCGATGCCACTATCACCATCACTGGACTCTCCCTCAGCCAGCCCAGCTGAGGGAAGGATACGCAGCTGCACGGCCCGGCTGGCCAGCCATGGAAACGCTGCCACCGCCACCACCGGACTCTCCCTCAGCTGGCCCGACTGAGGGAAGGCGACGCAGCTGCACGGCATGGCCAGCCATAAAAACGACGCCACCGCCGACACCACTATTACCATCACTGGACTCTCCCTCAGCCAGCCCAGCTGAGGGAAGGATACGCAGCTGCACGGCCCGGCTGGCCAGCCATGGACTCTCCCTCAGCCAGTCCGACTGAGGGAAGGCGACGCAGCTGTGCGGCCCGGCCGGCCATAAAAACGCCACGGCCAATGCTATCACTGGACTCTCCCTCAGACATAGTTGGTGGGGTTGAGTTTATGATGTTTTTCCGTGTATTGTTTTTTGAAGTGTTTTTTTTTTGTATCATGATAATTTGATATTTTGTAATTGGGATATTTTTTTTGAAATGTTTGAAATGTTTTATATTATGATAATGTGGTACCTTGTAATTGTAATGGCATATTTTGAAGAACCTCTGCTTTTCAGATAGTTAAATAGACTACAAGTCCCAGAGTCACCTGCTAGTATGGCCAGAGCAGGATCATGGTCCTCAAAAGTAACTACAGTATTCCAAACGTTATTTGCAACAGGTGCATGGTGTCATGATTACAGTGGTCATTTAAAGGGAGTGTTCAGACAATAACATTTTGCCCTACTCTAAACCACACTGGAAAGGGTGGTTCCCGAGGTGAAATCTTAAAAGTGACCATTTAAAGAAACATTTCCATCTGGTCCCAATCATACCAGCCAGATCCCCACCCCCACAAAAAGCTGCCCTGCTGCTGAACCACAAAAAGAAAGGGTCAAGCTGGTTTGTGATCTGCATGACATTGTCCGGTCACCAGAAAATCGAGTGAACCGAACAGTGCTGTCAGCTCCAAATTGCAGTCCAATTCAGGCATGCCCAAACTACAGCTCATAGGCCAGATTGGCCCCTGAGGCTATTCTATCAGACCTGCAATGCCTTGCCAAACCAGGAAGTGAATACTGATGCTTCTGCTTCCTGATTTGGAGCAGACATACTAGCACTTGCGCAGAAGTGTCCATGCTGAACCAAGAAGTAAATATGGCTACTTTTGCGCATGCACAGAAGCATCCACGGCAAACCAGAAAGTAAATATGCCCACTTTCATGCATGCGCAGAAGCATCTACACCAAATCAGGAAGTGAATATGGGCATGCATGCGCAGTCACGCTCTGTTCCGAGGTAGTGGTCTGGCCCCAGTGGTGAGCATTAGCAGGTTCACACCAGTTTGCCAGAACAGATAGCAGAAATTTTGGCTGGCCCCGCTGTTGTGTTCTCAATACTGTGCCTTTAACAATGTACCTATCCATGTGTAACCAATGTAACCTTTCTATGTGTAACATTATAACCTTCAGCTGCATCACTGTAACCCTTACAATAGGACGCGAGCTAGTGACCACTAGATGGCAGTAGCGAGCGTCCGGCTCTCATGGCCCAGACTCACCCAAGAACTACAGCGCGGGAAGATTCCCGCCACCACCTTCACCTGGACAAGAAGGGCGTGACCTGCAACCACGCAGACAGTAGCCAATGGACTTTCAAGGAGCCACATTCAAATGTATAGCCACTGTATATATTGAGCTGTTCGTCCGCCATTACCTCATGTTCCCTCTGATCAGCATGAAATAAAGTTGTGTTAAGCCAGCTCTTCGGCTGTTCCGGTGTCTTGGTTCCCATACACTAAATTGGCGACGAAGGTGGGATCATGGCTTCCCACGGGACCAAGACATACGCCGGTTTCGAAGTCAACAAACCGGAAGATTGGGAGCTCTTCGAAATGGATTTCCAAGGCGCGCTGGTGGAGCTCGAGGTCACAGACGAGGGGAAGAAAAGAGCCATCCTCACCAGAATGCTCGGGCACGCCGGCAAGAGAGTATTGGTCGACCTAATCGCACCGAAGAAGGTGGGCGAATTGAAGGCCAAGGAGCTCCTGCAGGCGATGCGTGACCACTTTCGGCCCTCGGTGTCGATGTTTCCCGCTCAAGACGCGTTCTGGAGGAGAGTCCAAGCGCCGGGTGAGTCAGTCGCCGCTTTTGCAGCGGCTCTGCGGCTAGCTGCCGGCCCTTGCAAATGGGAGAACCTGGAAATCACCCTCAGGGATCGCATGCTCTGCGGTCTGAGGGACGAGGAAGTTCAGCGAAAGCTGATGAACCAGGAACCGCCCCCGACGCTGCACGAGGTCGTGAAGGCGGCGCAGGCCGCGGAAGCCACGAGGGCCGGAGTGAAGGAGCTCCAGGGCAGGCTCCCACAGGCTGACAAAGAAGCGGGCTTGGTCCACGCGGCCCGGCAAGCGTCAAAATCTTCCGCAGAGAGCAGTGACGAGGAAGACGTCCGGAGAGTCCGGAAGGACGGCCGACGTTGCGACGGTTGCGGAGCGGCCCACGACCGCGTCAAGTGCCCATTTAGGAAGGCCGAGTGCCACAACTGTGGGCACCGCGGGCACATTGCTAAAGTCTGCAGACGACGGCGCGAGGACCAGAGGAGCTCGCCAGACCGCTCGACGAGGCCAGACCGCTCGACGAGACCCAAGGATGGCGCCCGGCCCATGAGGAAGCAGGACGGCGTGGGCCGCATCTCCGACGACAGCGACGGCGACACCCCAGTTTTCAGCGTGTCCGTGGGACACCCCCGTTACTTTGTTGAGGTACTGGTGCAAGGGGCCCCTGTTAGGATGGAGATTGACTCGGGTTCCTCATATTCAATCATTTCCCAGAGGGAGTTTTTGAGAATTGCCCCCCACGTTCGGCCCAAGCTCAAAGCGTTGAGGTCCACGCTTCGGGACGTGCAAAGAAACAGTATCCCGGTGTTGGGGGTTGGAAAATTTCAGGTCCAATATAAACAGCACGCCGCCGAACTCCCCCTAGTTGTCCTCAAGGGGGGAAATTGCAGCCTCCTCGGAACACAATGGTTTCAGCCCCTGGGTCTGTTCATTGGGGGGGTGCACGCCGTTGGGACTGACCCAATACAGGAGGTGTGCGACGCGCACCCCGAAGTCTTCAAAAAAGGACTTGGGAAGTTCAAGGGACCCCCAGTAGCCTTCGACCTGGACCCGGAGGTCCGCCCAATAAGACTCAAACCACGCAGAGTGCCTATTGCACTAAAGGACAAAATAGAGGCGGAACTGGATAAATTGGTGGGCCAGGGGATTCTTGTTCCTGTTGATTCTGCGGAGTGGGAAACTCCAATTGTAACGGCGTTAAAGGCAAACGGGGAGGTTCGCATATGCGCTGATTATAAGTGCACCATTAATAAGGCAATTCGCCCTAATGCGTATCCGGTGCCGGTGGTCAGCCATTTGCTAGCCAGGTTACATGGGGGAAGGTGTTTCGCCAAGCTTGACCTGGCGCAAGCCTATCAGCAACTTTTGGTAACCCCTGCTGCAGCTGCTGCACAGACCATAGTCACTCATAAGGGGGCGTTCCAGGTGACGCGCCTACAATTCGGCGTGAACTCGGCGCCTGGAATTTTCCAGTCGCTCGTGTAACGCCTCTTAAAGGGGCTGGACGGGGTCTTGCCATACTTTGATGACGTATTGATAACGGGGGGGAGTGAGGCTGAGTTAGCCGAAAGGCTAGACAAGGTTCTGGCAGTATTCGAAAAGGCGGGGTTGAGGCTGCGAAAAGACAAATGCGTCTTCTTCGCGAATGAGGTTGAGTTCTTAGGTTTCCGAGTAACACCTGAGGGGATCAAACCATCCAAATCCAAGGTGGCCGCCATCAAGAAAGCCCCTCACCCCACCTCCAAGTCCGAGTTACAGTCGTTCCTAGGGCTCTTAAACTTCTACCACTCCTTCCTTCCCCGGAAGGCAGCGGTGGCTGAACCGCTTCATAAATTGCTTAAGAAAGATGAGGCGTGGAAGTGGGGTGACGACCAGGAGAGGGCATTCACTGAACTGAAACAACTCCTGGCGTCTGACGCCATCCTGACCCATTTCGACCCCAAACGGCCAGTGGTCCTGATCTGTGATGCATCCCCGGTGGGGGTGGGGGTAGTGTTATGCCACGTGTTGGAAAACGGGAGGGAGGCCCCAGTAACGTTTTACTCCAGGTCCCTGTCCCAAGCGGAGAGAAATTACGCCCAGACAGACAGGGAAGCGCTGGCGATAATTGCGGGGACGAAAAAATTTCACGATTTTCTGTATGACCGCCCCTTCACCATCGTGACTGACCACAAGCCCCTGCTAGGCATCTTTACCGCAGATAAGCCCACGCCACAGATCCTGTCCCCGAGGATGCTTAGGTGGGCCATTTTTCTCAACGCCTACCAGCACGCATTGGTGTACCGGCCCGGGAGAGAGATCAGCCATGTGGACGCCCTGTCGAGGTCCCCCCTTCCCCAGACGAGCAGCCACGTGGGCGAGGAGGAGCGAGACCGCCAGGTGCTCATGATAGAGGTCTTAGATTCGCCCCCCATAGTGCCCGCCGACATCGCCAAAGCGACCGGCAATGACAAGACGCTGGCGGCGGTTAGCTCCTGGGTGCAGAAAGGGTGGCCAGCGTCTGCCCCAGCAGAGGAATTCGCCCCATTTTTTTCGAAAAAAGCTGGAGTTGTCCCTAGAGAGGGGGTGTCTCTTGTGGGGCCAGCGGGTGGTGATCCCTACATCCCTACGGCCGCGGGTGCTTAAACTGCTGCACGTCAGCCACCCCGGAATTGTTCGCTCCAAAGCACTGGCCCGGAGCTATTTCTGGTGGCCCCAGTTAGACACCGACATCGAGCACATGGTCGGCACTTGCGAGAGTTACCAATGCTCCAGACCAGAGGAGGCTCGCCTTCCCCACAGGGAGTGGGACACGGCTAAGGGGCCGTGGTCCCGGGTGCACATAGATTTCGCGGGCCCATTCCGAGGAACTCTTTTTCTCCTTGTAGTGGATGCTTTCTCCAAGTGGTTGGAGGTCATTCCAGTCACGAACACCTCCTCGGCCACGACGATAAAGCATTTGCGGAGGGTTTTTTGTACGTTCGGCATACCCGACACCCTCATTAGCGATAACGCTAGTTGCTTCACGTCCACTGAGTTCAGGGCATTCACAGAGATTAACGCCATCCGGCACATCACCTCCGCCCCTTTTCATCCTGCCACCAATGGTCAAGTGGAGCGCCTCGTGCGCACCACAAAGGACGCGCTGTGGCGCATGGGCCCCGGGGATCTCAACCTGCAAGTGTGTCAGTTTCTGCTAGGGTACAGGGTGACCCCCTTGGCGTCAGGATACTCCCCCGCAGAGCTTTTAATGCGCAGGAAGCTGACCACCATACTCACCAGGCTAGACCCCACGAGGGTAGAAGACAAGGGGAGGAACATTGGGCTAGAGGCCACAAAAAGTTTCAGCGTGGGCGCCCCTGTGCATTGCAGGAACTACGGCAGCGCGGGACCGGCCTGGGTGCCGGGCGTTGTCATAGAGCAAACCGGTCCCGTATCGTATCGCGTGGAGACCAGCTCGGGTCTACTTTGGAGGCGGCACGCGGACCAGCTCCGGAGCCGGGTCCCAGAAAGGCAGGACGCCGAAGGTGCAGACAAAAATTCAGCGTTAGGGTTCTCCCCCACCCATTCAGCCCAAGGGGGAGGAGAGGGGGGCCAGCGGTCCCCACCAAGGGGGGAGGAGAAGGAATTTGTCCTCATAGATATCCCGCGGGATCCCCCAGCAGATTTTGATTTTGAGTTACAGGACCGGGGGGGTTTCGGAGTGGTCCCCCACCCATCCAAGCGAGAAGAGGGGTTTTTCGTTAGCCCCTAGTGCCCCCGGTCTGCCCACAATGAAGTTTTTCCCTTCCCCTAAAGCTGCAAAACCGCGGCAAGCCACTAACGAGTCTCCCTCTCCCGTTACAGGACAAGGGACCAGGGAACAAGGAAGCGGTAGCGCCCCCGGGGCAGGTCAGCCCGCATTGCGGCCCAAACGTGTTTGCAATAAGCCATCTTGGTTGAGAGACTTCGTCTCATCCTAGGGGGGAGGGATGTTGTGTTCTCAATACTGTGCCTTTAACAATGTACCTATCCATGTGTAACCAATGTAACCTTTCTATGTGTAACATTATAACCTTCAGCTACATCACTGTAACCCTTACAATAGGACGCGAGCTAGTGACCACTAGATGGCAGTAGCGAGCGTCCGGCTCTCATGGCCCAGACTCACCCAAGAACTACAGCGCGGGAAGATTCCCGCCACCACCTTCACCTGGACAAGAAGGGCGTGACTTGCAATGACGTCACGCAGACAGTAGCCAATGGACTGTCAAGGAGCCACATTCAAATGTATAGCCACTGTATATATTGAGCTGTTCGTCCGCCATTACCTCATGTTCCCTCTAATCAGCATGTAATAAAGTTGTGTTAAGCCAGCTCTTCGGCTGGTTCCCATACACTAAACCCGCCCATCCAAGTTTTGAAATTAGGTGGTCCTAATTCAGGTGCAATGCAGGGTTTTCCCCGTGGCTACGCTCACCATACTACACCCTCAGTGTAGTAGTAATTTTTTTTTGGAGCCCATCACTGTCTGGCCCACTCAGCTGTTCTGGGGGCTTGATCAGGCCATGAGCCCATAAAGTTTGGGCACCCCTGATCAAAACCATTGCCTGGTCACATTGTCTGTTTCAGCCTGTGTAATAACTCCTGGAGTGCCTTTAAGAACAAGAGATTGCCTTCAATGTGAGCTTTCATTGATTATAATTGATTTCTCCCAATGTAAGTGAACTGTAATCCATGAAAGCTCACACTGAAATAAATCTGTGAATATTAAAGGTGACACTAGATGTTGTTGTTTCTGTACAGGACAACTAACCACCTCAGTAATTGCACAATCCATGCAGTCCTAGTACTGCACAGTTAACATTAATTCTAAATTAGAGCAATCTACCTTGTATGTCAGAAGAAGTATATTTGGATCTATGAAACCCATTGGAAACAAAATATGTCACTCTTGAAGGCTGGACAGTATTTTGTCCTTGATCTTTCTCTATCTTTTCTCCCTTTCTTTAATTTTGCCAGTACTGTATGCCTTTTGCTATATGACGTGCCATGTGCAAATGATGCATCTTTGCCCCCCAATGGTCAAATATGGTAAGAACATGCATTGCTATATCTAAACTTAGAGGTTCCCAATCTAAGGCCTGTGGGCCAGATCTGGCCCATGGCACCATTTCATGTGCCCCACCCCTCCAAGGGCAGTTGAGAAACAAAATGACCACCTCTTTGAAGCTGTTAGGACAAAATGGTCACCTCCATCCTGCAGGCAGGGCAAAATAGCCATCCAGCCCTTGAAGCTGACTGAGAGAGTGTAATCCAGCTCCCGGCCTGAAAAGGTTGAGAACCACTGCTCTAAACAGTGCTGTAACTATACAGCTGATTGATGGATATTTTATTTTGTACCTCAAATCCATTTTGTCCCAACTAGAGATCTCAGGTTTCAAAACAGCCTTTGCTATTTCATGGCTCGCCTGCCCATGGGAAAAACTCACTGTGGGAATGAATAAATATTTTTCTACTATTCAACATTTTTCAGTTCTAAATCCAGAATAAGAATTCTGCATGATCATATAATCCACTCTGAGGCATGTGGCATACATAAAGCAGCACCATGTAGGTACAGGTGTAGGAAGAAAGACACCCCGCCCCCTCTTTCTGTTGAGCCCATCTTTCCAGCTGCTGGTAAAAGCACATGAATTTGCTACTTTGCTTCTTGCTCTTACCTGGGGAAAACCCACACTTGTAAGAGCTGAAAAGCCAATGGTGTACATATATACTACATACATGTAATGCATGTACATTTTATTTTATTTATTTATTGTTAAATTTCTATACCACCCACTCAGCCAAAGCCGACTCCGGGCGGTATAGAAATATATATATAGAAATACTACATACACATAATGCATATGTAGGGACTGCAATGGCTTAGTGGTTAAGATGCTGAACTTAATGACTGGAAGGCTGGCAGGTCAGCAGTTCAAGACTTGAGTGCTGCACGACAGAGTGAGTTCCCGTCTCTGTTTCCAGCTCCTGCCAACCTAACAGTTCGAAAGCAAGAAACTGCAAGTAGATAAATAGGTGCCACTTCAGTGAGAAGGTAACAATGTTCGGTGTGTTCCAGTGTCTAGTCGTGTCTGCCACATGACCATGAAAGTGTTTGCAAATGCAGACAGAACTGGCTCTTTGGCTGTAAATGGAGATGCGCACCGAACCCTAGAGTCAGATACGACTGGCTTTCGACTGGAAGTAGCCTGAATTTGGGGTTTGAAGGGGCAAAGCAAATTGGGAAAGGGCTCTATTTTAATGGAGGTTTCTCTGTTTTCACCAGGTGATATCTGTCCTGTAACCTTTAAGATTTCCTTGCACAAAATCAGATACGGTACTGTCTAATGACCATTTGAGCAGCGCACCAGTACACAAGTGAGAGAAACAAATTCTGCCTTCTGTGGTTTTCTATATATCCTATGTCAGAACATTTTTAATTCATGTTTTCCCAGGTACAAAATTATGCAGATTCTCAAAAGCAATTGCCATCTTCAGAGAGTACAATAGAAATTCAAAACATCTGCCAGACATTTCCAACAAAAAAGCCTTTCAACCCAGAGGCCTGTAAGTCCCTATTGAATCTTTTTCTATATTTGACACTTATTGTATCCAGGGTGTCACCAGTATTTCTGGTGTGCAGGCCCCCACCCCACATTTTGGCCACACACCCATGGTTTCTGCACATGCGTGGTCTGTTTGCACATGCATACATCAGTGGTTTCCTGGCACAGCCACACACCCATGGTTTTCTGCACATGCATGGTCTATTTGTGCATGCGCACATCATTTGTTTCCCAGCGCCAACAGGCCCCGTCATCTCCAGGCCTGGGACGGGAGTCCTACTTGTCCCCCCCCCCCTGATTGCGAAACAGGTGCTCAGCTCATGTACCCTCATACTTTTTATTTATTTTATTTATTTATTTTTTTATTTAGTCGTATTTATATATGCCGCCCACTCAGGCAGAACCTGACTCAGGGCGGCATTACAACAAATTCTAAAAACACATAAAAACACTTTAAAAACCCCATATCCCACCCACTTAAAAAACCCCTTATCCCACCCATCCATCCCACCCACTCTAAAAAAAAGGAAGAGAGAGTTCTTAATTCTTTACGTAAGCCAGCAGGCGGGGACCGTGATCCCATTCGGGCCCCACACCTGCCCTGCCAGCCAGGTCTTCAATCCTTTCCTGAAGGGCAGCAATTCTCTTTGAAGTCTTAGATCTGTTGGCAGGAGGTTCCAGAGAGTTGGTGCGGACACGGAGAAGGCCCTCCTTCGGGTGCTAGACAGATGTGCACCCCTAACTGATGGCACCATTAGAGAGCCCCTCCGGTCCACTCTGGTTGGACGGGCAGACACTCTTGGGACGATGCGGTCTCTAAGGTATCCTGGGCCACTGCCATATAGGGCTTTAAAGGTCAAAACCAGCACCTTGAATTGCACCCGGAGACAAACTGGTAACCAGTGCAGCTCCCGAAGTAGCGGTGAGGCATGGGCATATCACCCACATCCCATCACCACCCGGGCTGCCGCATTCTGGACCAGCTGCAGCCTCCGAATGGTCGTCAAGGGCAGCCCCATGTAGAGCGCATTACAATAATCTAGTCGGGAAGTAACCAGAGCATAGGTGACCATAAGCAAGGAGCCCCGGTCCAGGAGCGTGCGCAATTGGCGAATCACCCGAAGTTGGGCAAAAGCCCTCCTGGCCACAGCCGCCACTTGTTCTTCCAGCAGCAGCCGTGAATCCAGAAGGACCCCCAAGTTGCGCACTGGGTCTGTCTGGGGCAAAACCGCCCCATCCAGTACCAAAGATGGTAACTCCCTGGGTAACACGGGGCCCCTTATCCACAGCCACTCTGTCTTGCTGGGATTCAGCCGAAACCCATTGGCCCCCATCCAGACCCCAATGGCCTCCAGGCATCCGGATAGGATTTCAACAGCATCACTGGGGTCCCCACGGGCTGAGATATACAACTGGGTGTCATCCGCGTACTGATGGTACCGCACCCCGTGGGAACGAATGATCTCACCCAGTGGCTTCATGTAGATGTTAAATAAGAGGGGAGAGAGCCCCGAGCCCCGAGGAACCCCATACTTGAGGGGCCTAGGGCTGGACCTCTCACTCTCTAACCACACCGACTGGGTACGGCCCTCCAGAAAAGAGGAAAACCAGGACAACATAGTGCCCTGGATCCCCAATCCTTTGAGCCGTTCCAGAAGGATACCGTGGTCGACGGTATCGAAGGCCGCTGAGAGGTCAAGAACAGCAAGGACGGATGGATAACCCCTGTCCCGCTCCCGCCAGAGATCATCCATTAGTGCGACCAATGCCGTCTCCGTACCATACCCGGGCCTGAATCCTGATTGAAAGGGGTCTAGATAATCCGCTTCCTCCAGGACACTCTGCAGCTGGCGCGCCACCGCCTTCTCCAAAACCTTACCCAAAAAGGGCAGGTTGGAAACCGGCCTGTAATTGTTAAGGACAGCTGGGTCAAGGGATATTTTCTTCAGGAGGGGGCGCACCAAAGCATGTTTTAATGGTGCAGGAAATACCCCCTCCCGTAAGGATGCATTTATTATCGCCCCAACCCAGCCACCTGTCACCACCTTGGAGGCTTTCACCAACCAGGTGGGACAGGGGTCCAAAGGACATGTAGTGGCACGTACAGCTGCAAGGAGCCTGTCCACTTCATCAGGGACAACAGGATCAAACTGATCCCAGATCGTACAGCAAGATTGTGCTCCGGCACCCCCCCGACCCTCCCCATCCATGCCGGGATTCAGTCCTGAACGAATCCGATCGATTTTCTCCACCAGATGGTCAGCAAAGTCCTCAGCCGAACCCTGCCAACCGGGCACTGATCTCCCCCTACCGAGGAGGGACCTGGTTACCCGGAACAGAGCGGCTGAGCGATTATCAGTGGAGGCAATAAGGGTGGTGAAGTATTGACGCCTCACCACCCCCATCGCCACTAGGTAGGCCCTAATAGCAGCTCTAGCCAGTGTCCAATCGGAGTCATCCCGGGTCTTCACCCAGCGGCGCTCTAGGCGTCTCTTTGCCCGTTTGAGATCCCGCAGTTCATCTGTGAACTTGTTGTATTCTATAACTGTACCTTTAACAATGTATCCATTCACGTGTATCCAATGTAACCATGCTTGTGTAACATTATAACCAGCAGCTGCTTAACTGTAGCCCTTGCAATAGGACACGAGCTAGTGACCACCTGATGGCAATAGCGAGCGTCCAAGCTCTCATGGCCCAGACTCACCAGCAAACAACAGCGCGGGAAGGTTCCCGCCATCACCCTCACCTGGACAAGAAGGGCGTGGCCGTCCATGACGTCACGCGGACAGTAACCAATAGACTGTCGAGGAGCCACATTCAAAATGTATAGCCACTGTATATATTGAGCTACCCATCCACCATTACCTCATGTTCCTCCGGATCATCATGCAATAAACCTGTGTTAAGCCAACCCTTCGGCTGTTTCATTGTCTTTGGTCCCATACACTAAAGAACCACGGGGATGACCTAACCCCACGGGCACGGAGAGGCCGCAGTGGCGCGATTTCATCCAAGGCTGCTGTTGCCGTCCTGTTCCACAGGTCGACAAGTGCCTCGGGTGAATCGTGGAGCCGATCCAGAGGAACATCCCCTAGTTCCCTCTGGAATCCATCTGGATCCATTAGTCGCCGAGGGCGGGCCATTTTAATCGGCCCTGCCTCCCTACGATGAAGCGTCGCCCCCAGGAAGTCAAGAGTCACCAGATAGTGATCTGACCATGGCACAGGTGAGATGCCTAAGTCCTGTAATCTCAGGTCACTCTGCCACTGCTCCGACAAGAAAACTAAGCCTGGCATGTGACCACTGCCCCTGGTCGGACCCCGCACTAACTGAGTCAGGCCCATGGCTGCCATGGAAGCCATGAACTCCCTTGCCACCTCAGAAGCCATCCCCAACGATGGCAAATTGAAGTCCCCCAGAACCATAAGCCTCGGGAACTCCAACGCCAGCATCGAGGCGGCATCGAGGAGCTCAGGCAGGGAATTCCTTACCCTGCAAGGGGGCAGGTACAGGAGTAAGATCCCCAACTGACCCTTGGGGCCCAACCGTAGAAGCAGGGCCTCACAACCAGACACTTGTGGAGCAGTGGCCCTAGCAATTCCCAAGGACTCCCTGGCAACAATGGCGACACCACCGCCCTTCCCCTCACCTCTAGGCTGGTGCCAAATACCGAACCCAGCTGGACACATATCCGAAAGAGGTACTCCATCTTCAGGTGTCAGCCAGGTTTCGGTGATGCATGCCAGGTCGGCCAGCCCCTCCTGGATAGCATCTTGGATCAGGGGGGCCTTATTACATACCGATCTGGCATAATACACTCTTCAAGTGTAAATGGGCTAAAATCCGCTATATTTCTCTGGGAAAAAATATAATACATATGGATGGGCAGGGACTTGGGACCCACCCTCTACCTGCCTGCCTGCCTGCCTCTCTCTCTCTTTTCTTTCTCTCTCTTTCTCTGTGTGTGTTCAGTAAACTGAGGAAAATGCAAGCAATATGATATTTCTGGTAATTAGAGCACACTGTTTGCAATTTAATTTACATCCCATCTTTCTCCCAGTAAAAGATAGTTTGAAATCACAGACTTCCCCCATACCTCAAGTCACTCCTCTTAATGATGGTTGCCTGGCCAAGCCAATTTCTTCTTAACAGAGAAGAGAAAATCAGTTTACTCTTTTCCTCATCAGAGATCAATCCTGTGAACACTCACATGCCTCTTACTACTCCTGTTTCTCAATGCCTGGATACTCTTTGTGGAGTTCAGATGGTCACTCTTCATAAAGGCATATTTCTTATTTACCATCACATGCTTCAGAAAGACAGTCATCTCATTATGGCAAGACTTTCTATTGATGACAGCTTGAAGTAGCCGTTTTGGGCTACTTGGGGCTCCCAAGACAGAATGCATCCCCAAATCAATTTTGCCATTGTTGTGTTCTTAAAGCTGTGCCTTTAACAATGTATCTATCCATGTGTAATCAATGTAACCTTTCTATGTGTAACATTATAACCTTCAGCTGCATCACTGTAACCCTTACAATAGGACGCGAGCTAGTGACCACTAGATGGCAGTAGCGAGCGTCCAGCTCTCATGGCCCAGATCCACCCTTGATCAGCAGCACGGGAAGATTCCCGACACCACCTTCACCTGGACAAGAAGGGCGTGACCCGAAATGACGTCACGCAGACAGTAGCCAATAGACTGTCGAGGAGCCACATTCAAATGTATAGCCACTGTATATATTGAGCTGTTCGTCCGCCATTACCTCATGTTCCCTCTGACCATCATGCAATAAACCTGTGTTAAGCCAACCCTTTGGCTGTCCTTGTGTCTTTGGTCCCATACACTAAATTGGCGACGAGGATGGGATATGGCTGCCCACGGGACCAAGACATACGCCTGTTTCGACATCAAGAAACCGGGAGATTGGGAGCTCTTCGAAATGGACTTCCATGGAGCACTGGTGGAGTCCGAAGTCACGGATGAGGCAAAGAAAAGGGCCATCCTCACCAGAATGCTCGGGCAAGACACCAAGAGAACCTTGGTGGACCTGATCGCACCGAAGAAGGTGGGTGAATTCAAGGCCAAAGAGCTCCTACAGATGCTGCGCGACTATTTCCGGCCCTCGGTGGCGATGTTCCCCGCTCGGAGCGCGTTTTGGAGGCGAGTCCAAGCGCCTGGGGAGTCGGTCGCCGCCTTCGTAGCGGCCCTGCGACTGGCTGCCGGCCCATGCAAATGAGAGAACTCAGAAGTCACCCTCAGGGACTGCGTGCTATGCGGCCTGAAGGACGCCGAGACTCAGCGCACGCTGATGAATCAGGAGCCACCCCCCACGCTGCAGGAGGTCCTGAAAGCAGCACAGGCCACGGAAGCCATGAAGGCCGGGGTGCAAGAGCTCCAGGACTGGTGGCCGAAGGCTGACAAGGCAGAGAGTTCGGTGCACGCAGCCCGGCGAGTTTCGAAATCGTCCGCGGAGAGCAGCGACGACGAGGACGTACGGAGGGTCCGGAAAGAAGGCCGGCGTTGCGACGGCTGTGGAGCGGCCCATGTCCGCACCAAGTGCCCGTTCAGGAAGGCTGAGTGCCACAACTGCGGCCGCCGCGGGCACATTGCCAAGGTCTGCAGGAAGCGGCGCGAGGCCCGGAGGAGCTCGACAGACCGTTCGGCGAGACAAGACCGCTCGATGAGACCCAAAGATGGCGCCCAGGCCACGAGAAAGCGGGACGGCGTGGGCCGCATCTCCGACGACGGCGAGGACGATGCCCCAGTGTTCAGCGTGTCCGCGGGACACCCCCGTTACTTTGTTGAGGTACTAGTGCAAGGGGCCCCTGTTAGGATGGAAATTGACTTGGGTTCCTCATATTCAATTATTTCCCAGAGGGAGTTTTTGAGAATTGCCCCCACGTGCGGCCTAAGCTCAAAGCGTTGAGGTCCACGCTACGGGACGTGCAAGAAAACAGTATTCCAGTGTTGGGGGTCGGAAAGTTTCAGGTCCAATTTAAAAAGCACGTCGCGACACTCTCCCTAGTCGTTCTTAAAGAGGGAAATTGCAGCCTTCTCGGGACTCAATGGTTTCAGCCCCTGGGTTTGTTCATTGGGGGGGTGCACGCCGTTGGGACTGACCCAATACAGGAGGTGTGCGACGCGCACCCCGAAGTCTTCAAAAAAGGACTTGGGAAGTTCAAGGGACCCCCAGTAGCTTTCGACCTGGACCCTGAGGTCCGACCAATAAGACTCAAGCCGCGCAGAGTGCCTTTCGCACTAAACAACAAGATAGAGGCGGAACTGGACAAATTGGTGGGCCAGGGGATCCTTGTTCCGGTTGATTCTGCGGAGTGGGAAACTCCAATTGTAACAGCACTAAAGGCCAACGGGGAGGTTCGCATATGCGCTGATTACAAGTGCACCATCAATAAGGCAATTCGCCCTAATGCATATCCGGTGCCGGTAGTCAGCCATTTGCTGGCCAGGTTACATGGGGGGAAGTGTTTCGCTAAGCTTGACTTGGCACAAGCCTACCAACAACTTTCGGTGACCCCTGCCGCAGCTGCTGCACAGACCATAGTCACCCATAAGGGGGCGTTCCAGGTGACGCGCCTTCAATTCGGCGTGAATTCGGCGCCTGGAATTTTCCAGTCACTCGTGGAACGCCTCCTGAAAGGGCTAGAGGGGGTGTTGCCTTATTTTGATGACGTATTGATAACGGGGGGGAGTCGGGCAGAATTGGCCAAGAGGTTGGACAAGATTCTGGCGATATTCGAAAGGGCGGGGTTGAGATTGCGAAAAGACAAATGCGTCTTCTTCGCGACCGAGGTTGAGTTCCTAGGGTTCCGTGTGACTCCTGAGGGGATAAAACCGTCCAAATCTAAGGTAGCCGCCATCAAGAAAGCCCCTCGCCCCACCTCCAAGCCCGAGTTGCAGTCGTTCCTAGGGCTGCTTAACTTTTACCACTCCTTCCTTCCCCGGAAGGCAGCCGTGGCTGAACCGCTACACAAGTTGCTGAAGAAGGACGAGGCATGGAAGTGGGGCGACGACCAAGAGAGGGCATGTAGTGAACTAAAACAACTCCTGGCGTCTGATGCCATACTGACCCATTTCAATCCCAAATGCCCGGTGGTCCTGATCTGCGATGCATCCCCGGTGGGGGTGGGGGCGGTGCTGTGCCACGTGCTGGAAAATGGGAGGGAGGCCCCGATAGCGTTCTACTCCAGGTCCCTGTCCCAAGCAGAGAGAAATTACGCCCAGACAGACAGGGAAGCGCTGGCGATAATTGCGGGGACGAAAAAAATTCCACGATTTCCTGTACGGCCGCCCCTTCACCATCGTGACTGACCACAAGCCCCTGCTTGGCATTTTTACCGCAGATAAGCCCACGCCACAGATCCTGTCCCCGAGGATGCTTAGGTGGGCCATTTTCCTCAACGCGTATCAGCACGCGTTGGTGTACCGGCCCGGGAGGGAGATCAGACATGCAGACGCCCTGTCGAGGTCTCCCCTTCCCCAGGATAGCAGCCACGTGGGCGGGGAGGAGCCGGACCGCCAGGTGCTGATGATAGAGGTCTTAGACTCACCCCCAATAGTGCCCGCCGACATCGCCAAAGCGACAGGCAAGGACAACACTTTGGCGAAGGTTAGCTCCTGGGTGCAGAAAGGGTGGCCAGCGTCTTCCCCGGCAGCGGAATTCGACCCATTTTTTCGAAAAAAGCTAGAGTTGTCCCTTGAGAGGGGGTGCCTTCTGTGGGGCCAGCGGGTAGTGATCCCTGCGTCCCTACGACCGCGGGTGCTCAAACTGCTGCACGTCAGCCACCCCGGAATTGTCCGCTCCAAGGCTCTGGCCCGGAGCTATTTCTGGTGGCCCCAGTTAGACACCGACATCGAGCACATGGTCGGCACTTGCGAGCCTTGCCAACGCTCCAGACCAGAGGAGGCCCGCCTGCCTCACAGGGAATGGGACGCGGCGAAGGGGCCGTGGTCCCGGGTGCATGTAGACTTTGCTGGCCCGTTCCGAGGGACGCTCTTTCTCCTTGTAGTGGATGCTTACTCCAAGTGGTTGGAGGTCATTCCGGTCACGAGCACGTCCTCGGCCACAACCATAAAGCATTTACGGAGGGTTTTTTCCACGTTCGGCCTACCCGACACCCTCATTAGCGATAACGCTAGCTGTTTCACGTCCGCCGAGTTCAGGGCATTCACAGAAATCAACGCCATTCGGCACATCATCTCCGCCCCCTTTCACCCGGCAACGAACGGACAAGTAGAGCGCCTCGTGCGCACCACCAAGGATGCGTTGCGGCGCACGGGGCCCGGGGACCTGAACCATCAGGTGTGTCAGTTTTTGCTGGGATACAGAGTGACTCCCCTAGCGTCAGGATACTCCCCTGCAGAGCTCTTAATGCGTAGAAAACTGACCACGATCCTTACCAGATTAGACCCAACGAGGGTAGAGGATAGAGGGAGGAACGCCGGGATAGAAGCCACTAAAAGTTTCGACGTGGGCGCCCCTGTGCATTGCAGGAACTACACCAGCGCGGGCCCAGCCTGGGTACCGGGCGTTGTCTTAGAGCAAACCGGTCCCATTTCGTACCGCGTTGAGACCAGCACAGGTCTACTGTGGAGGCGGCACGCGGACCAGCTCCGGCGCAGGGTCCCCGACGAGCAGGGCGCAAACCGCGGAAAACACGATTCAGCGTTAGGGTTCTCCCCCACCCGTTTAGCCCAAGGGGGAGGAGAGGGGGGCCACGGGTCCCCACCAAGGGGGGAGGAAAGGGAATCTGTCTTCGTAGATATCCTGCGGGATCCTTCGGCGGAGGGAAAGGAATCCGACCTCATACATATCCCGCGGAATTCCCCCACAAATACGGCTACCCCAACAGAGTTAGAATTTATTTTTCAGAACCGGGGGGGTTTCGGAGTGGTCCCCCACCCGTCCTAGCGAGAAGAGGGGTTTTTCGTTAGCCCCTAGTGCCCCCGGTCTGCCCACAATGGAGTTTTTCCCTTCCCCTAAAGCTGCCAAGCCGCGGCAAGCCACTAACGAGTCTCCCTCTCCCGTTACAGGACAAGGGACCAGGGAACAAGGAAGCGGTAGCGCCCCCGGGGCAGGTCAGCCCACATCACGGCCCAAACGTGCTTGCAATAAGCCATCTTGGTTGAGAGACTTTGTCTCATCCTAGGGGGGAGGGATGTTGTGTTCTTAAAGCTGTGCCTTTAACAATGTATCTATCCATGTGTAATCAATGTAACCTTTCTATGTGTAACATTATAACCTTCAGCTGCATCACTGTAACCCTTACAATCGGACGCGAGCTAGTGACCACTAGATGGCAGTAGCGAGCGTCCAGCTCTCATGGCCCAGATCCACCCTTGATCAGCAGCGCGGGAAGATTCCCGCCGCCACCTTCACCTGGACAAGAAGGGCGTGACCCGAAATGACGTCACGCAGAGAGTAGCCAATAGACTGTCGAGGAGCCACATTCAAATGTATAGCCACTGTATATATTGAGCTGTTCGTCCGCCATTACCTCATGTTCCCTCTGACCATCATGCAATAAACCTGTGTTAAGCCAACCCTTCGGCTGTCCTTGTGTCTTTGGTCCCATACACTAAAGCCATACACATTATATATATTTTTAAACTAAAAGAAGTAATAACAGCACTGAACAAAGACCTTCCCAGCTTTCCTCTTCCTCTACAGGAGATCAAAAGAACTGTCAGACCTATAAAACAATATTATATATCCATATGAATACAGTGGCTGATATTCTATTGTTTAGTGCAGTAAGTCAATTTGAATCAGCAGAACTTACAGAGGCCCCGACTCACCAAAAAACCACTGATTAAATGGGCCTACTCCAGTGTAAATTCCAACACCAACCAGTAGGATTTCAGCTGCTATATATATGCACACACATGCAACACACACACTTAATTAGAGGTTAGGAAACTATATATTAGTAACTGGATGATACTATTCCTTCTGTTGACTTACACTCCAACAAGAAAGAACAAATTGAGAGATACAGGTGGGGCTCTTGCCTAAAACCAGTGTCAATCTGCTGTAGAAGATTCCAAAATATTCTGCAACCAATGGAAGAAAATTCACAGGTATGAATTTATAGATGATCTCTTAGCGAAGCATAGGTTACAGGTAAACAACAACCCTTTTATTGCAGGCTGGTTTCTGGATTTATTTTCTCACTTAATTAACTGTTAATATAAGGAAGAGAGTTAACAGCAGTATGAAGGGCTCTGAGCAATCTTTATTTTTTAAAAGTAGAATATTGGAGAAATACATAGTTGTGATTTTTTTTAATGCTACAGGAAAGGTAACAGTTATGAAGAGGAAAAGCTGAAGATGAGGGAATTTTTTTTGCAGAGTGGGTCAAAGTCGGGGAGTGTATTTTCTCAAGCAGTTCAAAGTATATAAATACCAGGTCACCGGGCACGGAAAGAGGTGGCAAAGGGGGCAGGAGAGGACAGACTCCTGTGTGTGTGTGTGTGTGTGTGTGTGTGTGTGTGTGTGTTGGATCGGGGCCGCGAAGCAGCTGTTGGGTCCCGGAGGAGATTGGTCAAGCAATGAGACACGAGGCATGATGGAGCGAAGACCAGTGTTTTAATGAGGGAAAATCATCAGTATTTATCATGTACAGGCTGCATGCAAAAGAACTGCGATCTAACAGGATCCACATGTCATGTTTACATGAGTTAATTGGGAAACTCTTCAGGGGAGTTAATTAACTAACTTAATTGATGACAGGGGAACTCCATTGTTCCAAGCTATCTGGGTAAACATGTGGCTGGTATTGGTTTTAGTGAGGAAAAAACACTCCCAAAGCGAAAGTCAATTACGGCGTATTGGTCATTTTAATGCAGTCTTTGGTATATTCTGCATGTGCTAGTACGCTATGCTACAGTAAAGAGCAGGACTGATATGCAATTGTGTACTTTTACAGATGTCTTAGACTCATAGTCCCAGATTAGATTCTAGTATACACTTTGCCCATTAATGTACGGGCTGCTTTAATCTGTCCCTTATGTGAATGTAATTGCTTCAGAGATTACACACTATAGCTTTATGTTGCTGACTATATTACGGATATGGACATACATACAGATATAGAGTTATATATACCTTGTATTGTATTTTATGTTGTAGACGCTTGAGAAAGTACTACGAAATGTCCGATTACCGGAAGGACATCGCTCAGAAGTCTACATTGATTTAAAGGCACAAGCCACTTTCTCCGGACTATACAGCTTGGGATTAAGTTATACATGCAGCCAACTCGAATATTAATCTACTTATGAATTACAATAAGAGATACGTGAATTCCGAGTGATTGTACTGCTCTTTACTGTAGCATAGCGTACTAGCACATGCAGAATATACCAAAGACTGCATTAAAACGACCAATACGCCGTTATTGACTTTCGCTTTGGGAGTGTTTTTTCCTCACTGTTATTGTTACACCCCAGCCGACTCACCCCACCATGGTATTGGTTTTAGGACTTAGAGGAATTCGCGGATGCGAGATTACCTATTGCATGACTAGCGAGTTAGTCATTAGCTTCCTATTGTCCGAGCTGCTTGTCAGGTCAGCTATAGGTGAATTAAACCCTATCTAATATTCCGCTCCCCCAATTTCTGTCCCTTCAGGAACCCCTGGCAACAAGGTGATCGCCCATCACCGGGGTTCTGTCAGGGCTAGTATGCCAATTGTATGCGCGGATCCCACTTGTGTGTGTGTGTGTGTGTCAGGAGCAGCAACTCCCCTGGTGGCTTAGTTTTTAAGGTGCTGAGCTTGGAGGCTGGAAGGTTGGGTTTCGATACCTGAGGGCTGCACTTGGGGACATGAAATGGAGCCTCACTTGGGCATCCCCTGAGCATAGTTTCTCCAGCAAAAATCCTTTCAACCCAGAGTAATCTCTGAGACAAAATTATTATTATTCCAGGAGCAGGGTAAGGTCAAAGGTGGAGCCATGTTACTGACATATTTCAGCTCAAAACTCTTACTTTCTGTAACTAAGCCTTAGGAGAGACCTTTTAGAATGGTGGTGGTGGTGGTGGTGCAGGAGAGAGATACACAATTACCTATTGAAAAGATGGTATCATACTGAGAAAGGCATTGCAATCTGAAGGATTCCCAGAAGGGCCCACTTTAAGCCAAAAATATGAGATTTCCCATCTCTGCCTTCAAGCAACAAGAAGGAATGGCTGTATAGAGAGTGCAGCATAGGATGGCTGAAATGAGAGTAGAAAATGGCTCTCGACCCTCAGAACCAATCCTGCCCCCCCCCCAATTTTTATAATTGCTATACTACAGTAAAATTATGTAGACACAGATTAAAACAAATGCTCTATTAATACAATTTAAAATTATTTAATATTTTAAGACCTTAGCAGAATTATATATGGGGATGCAGTCCTTCTGGAAGCCTGGATACAAACTGTATATGCTTTATAGGCAATCACCAGCTCTTAGAACTGAGTCTAGAAACAACTACCATAACAAAGAATTTTCAGTATAATCCAGAGTTTATCTCTCTCTTTTTTAAAAAATTCAAATTTTATACAAAATAAACATAAAAGACATAACTACAATATTTTTAAAAAACACAAAATATTTTTTTAACTATAGAAAGGCATAGCAATCTGAAGGATTCCCAGAAGGGCCCACTTTAAGCTAAAAGATGTACTAAGAAACTACTAAGGCTCCCACCACCAGTGGGACACTATATTCCTCCATTTAGCTATTCTCTATATCAGGGGTGGCCAAACTATGGCCAATAGGCCAGACCTGGCCTGTGGTGCCAAATCATCTGGCCTGCACCGCCCCCGCTGATCCTGGAAGCAGAAGTAAAACACACTCATGCATGCACAAATGCTGCCATAAATGCGTCTGCAGCTGTCATGAATACATTTACGGCAGCCATGGATGTGCTTTACGGTGGGAGGAACCACGTGACCAGCCCACTCAACGACGTGACCAACCAGCGGCGTGAAAAGTTAGGCCCCCTCTGCTCTATATAATTACATCTATACCTATAAATCCAAGGGTTAACCGTTGGAATGTGACAAAGGCTCCTGCATCCGGCCACACTATCCTGTACCGAGCCTCCTGCACTCGCCCGAACCCAGCCCGGAGGTTACTGAAGGGTTGAGAAATGTGCCAGTGGGGCAAGAGCACCATGAACACAAACAAAGAAAAAGGACTTCAATTCCCAACATTCTTTGTGCCACGCCATGCCACAACCAATCAGGCTGAGAGGCGCAAGCAAAAAGAATGTTGGGAAACTCGTGCCAATTGAAATCGAGCCACAGAAAAAAAAACACCGCACGAACGCAAACCACAAACGCAAAACTACAAGTCCCAGCATCTTGCGTGCCGTGAGAGTGCAGAATGCTGAGAAAGCTGGCGCACAAAAAATAAACTTACAAAAAGTAACGGGAGCGCAAGTCCCCAGCAGGCAGACTCAGTGCCTCACAGCCATGCAAAATAAAAAGCCACAAAACGCCACCGCAACACACACACTGTCCTACTTTCCCGGAGCAATGGGGAGAAGAGGGACTCCCTCTCCTCCATGCTACCCCACCGAAGACACAGCGAGACCACTACCAGCCTCAAGTAAAGTTGAGCCGGGATGGAAAAAAACCCAAAAACAGGCAGCAGTTCATCAGGGGAAGCACCCTCCCTGGCGGATGACTGGCTGATGCCTTCGTACTTCCGAATACAAAAACAACAGCCAGCTATCCGCAAGGAAGAGCCCCACCCCTTACTGATTGCTGCCTGCCCATCTCCGGTTAGGTAAGCTGGGAGAAAAAGGAGACAGAGAGGAGAAAACCATCATTAGGCAGAGAAAGCTCTTCTCTGCCTCCTTCTCCCCAGACCTACCTTAACGAACCTTCCCGAGAGGAGAACGGGCTGACTGACTCCTCCTTCCTTTCCTCCATTGCTACATCTAAACCAAAACTCAATGGAGCAATGGGGAAAAAGGAACCGACAGGCAGCCCATTCTTCAAACTAAAGTAAACACCAAAAACAAACACCAAAATTATTTAAAAAATAATAAACAAAAATAAATCAATAATTAAAAAACAATTAATAAACAAACAATAAACCACAAAATACACAAACAAAATCATCCACAATGACACAAAACCAGATACAAACACCTAACTACAACATGAAAAAACCCACAAAGTACACAAGCAACAACTAATTACACAAATAAACAACAACGAAATAAGAAAAATTAAACAAAACCAAAAATAACCAAACCAATTAAACAAACCTAAAACTCAATGGAAAAAAAGAACAAACAGAAACACCTGGGGAAGGATTGGGAAGGATTGGGGTTTTCCCACTTTTTTCCCCTTTCTCTTTTTTCTCTTTCTCTTTCCAAATTTTTTTATTATTTTTTCTTTTTTCTCTTCTTTTTATATTGATTTTTATATATATCTTTAATTACTACTCTTATGTAAGAGAAACAAAATATGAAGGTTGATGTTGTGGTCTAAGCCTTTTAATAAGAATCTAAGAAAAGGGTAAACTATAGATTAAATGTTGGCATGTAACAACTACGCAGCATTAGGTAAACTTAGTTTTTGTTTAATCAATTGATCATTGTTTTTATGTTTGCGTTATATGCTTTTTGTTTTCTTTTTTCTTCTTCTCTTCACTAGTGATGTGTTTATATTTTGTATTTTGTGAAAAAACCCAATAAAAATTATTATTTTTTAAAAAAAGAAACACCTCCCAGCCCACCACCACAAAAGCAAAACAAAGAAAAAAACCCAAAGAAAGAAAACCAGAAAACTCACCAGCATGTCTTCCCTCCACGATGACCGGAACAGAAATGAAGAAACAGACTACCAAAGAAGCCCCACCCAGAGGCCAGGAGAGAAAAAACACATGAAACGAAACCAAAACCCCTAGCAGCCCCATCTGCAGGGCAGAATAGTAAAAACAACTCAAAAAGACTCAACACCCCCACCTAGAGGCCACAAGAGTAAAAACAAGTCAAAAACATAACAATAAATCACAATTTTACACAAATCACAAACATATGTTTAAAAAAATTAAAAGATTTATAACATCCTGTGTTGAGTTTTAACTCAAACAAAAACCCAAAACATCTAAACACAGTTTAAAAACATTGAATGTAAAAAACATGTACTTTCACATTTTAAAAATTATTACCTATGGTACAACTATTTAAAAAAACCACAAACTAAAAATTATTTGGTTAAATAAAACAATTTTAAAAAATTATATCATCCTTTGTTCTTTTTTTAATCCACAAAAAAAACAAAAAGCTGATCACAGTTTAGAACAGACTAACCTTTTTTTTTTTTTACATTACCTAAAAAAAATCTTACAACTCAATTTAAAACAGCCTGGCAACACCGGGCAACCTCTGCTAGTTTTATTTATATATTTGTCCCCTCATTACAAAAAGATAAACAATCTTGCCCCTGACCTTACTGCTTTCCTTTTTACTAATGCGTTCTATAAATTCTCCCCATATTTCGCTGAAATTAGTTTTTTTACCAATCCATTTTTAAATTTTAATTCACATATTAATTTGTCATTTGTTGGTATATTTAATATCTCTTGTTAAATCATCCAATTCAAATTCACAATATTCTTTGTATTTTTAACAATAATTAATCTCAAAGCTGTTACCAATATAATAATAATTTCTTTCTTATTTCATTCTTTCTGTTTATTTCCAAAGTCCACTAATAATGCTATTTTATGAGACATCTCCAATTTTATAGACAATATTTGATTGATTTCCAAAAATAATCTAGGGTATATTTCTTCCGAATGATCAAAAGGTTTCTCATTCCTTCACTTAATAACTCATACCAATCAAACTCTTGAAGGTGTCATACTCTTTTGTGACTGTGGGAAGGGACTTTTTCTAGACCCCTTGTAGTCACTCAGTGGTTTAAATATCTAACTGTGGTACCAGAGGTTGGGGGTTTGATTCCTCACTATGCCTCCTGAATGAAGGGCATAATAAACCACTTCTAAGTATTCTCTATCTAGAAAATTCTGAAAAGACAAAATTGACTTGACTGCTTGCAGTTAAGAACTGTAACTGATCAGCTTGCACTCAAAGTGGCCCTTGGCTGTATAATACCTTGACATTAGACCTGGCCTTTGAAGCTTGCATTATGCATAAAAGTCCTGATTCAGTTACACCTTTAATTATTCTGCACGAAAGCCAAAACCTGACATTAAGAATTCTATGTATCATTGATTATCTACATCAGGGGTTCGCAACCTTTTTCAACCCCGGACAGCTGAGCGGGCTGGATCACGCCCCCGGAAGTGGAAGCGAGCACATTTACAGCTGTCATAAATGCGCCCACTTCCACATATGTGACAGTTGTATGTGCATTTGTGCATGCGCGGGTACACATGCATGAATGCATCCATTTCCACTTCCACTTCTGGGTGCCCCAGAGGTGGTGACAGATCGGGTGGAATGGCGTCGGGGTCCAGGGCCAGCCCACGGGCCATAGGTTGAGAATCCCTGATCTACACCTTCTTCCCTAATGAATTTTGTGGGGGTTGAGAGTAAGGAACAGTTACAGGTGAAACTCAGAAAATTAGAATATCGTGCAAATGTTCATTCATTTCACTTAAAAGGTGAAACAAATATATCAGATAGACTCACTACATGCAAAGCGAGAGATGTCATGGCTTAATTCATTATAATTGTGATGATCATAGCGTACATGAGATTATGTGATGATTTTGGGGTACATGCAGTGGTGGGCATCAGCAGGTTCGCACCAGTACGCGGGTACTGGTAGTAAAAATGGCTGGCCCCGCCCACCTCCCTGCCCCGCCCACCACTTTCTCCTCTTAGAAGAGGATTCGGAGGGGGCTGGCTCCATTTGAAATGGCTTCAGAGGTTCATTATAGATAGAGTGATGAAAATAGGCTTCTATTTTAATAGTTCTGTAGCGAAGAGCAGTCACATGGCCAACAGGCCATGCCCACCCAGTCACATGGCCACACCCACAGTATGGTAGGAATTTTTTTTTATGCCCACCACTGGGTACATGAGATTGGCGAGTTGGGGTTTTCATAAACTGTAAGCCATAAACATCAATATTATAACAAAGTAAGGCTTGAACTATCTCATGTATTTGTTTTACCTTTTAAGTTGCATTACTGAACGGAATGAACATTTACACAATATTCTAATTTTCCGAGTTTCACCTATATACAGACATTACTTCGCTGCTGGTTAGAATTTATAACATATTAAATTGCATTTTTACCAGAATGCTTCTCATTAGTGTAAAAATTATGAAAATGAGTTTCATCACATAACCTGTTGACTTTAATGTCTTTTTAGTGCTAACCTGCATTTAGAATATTAGGATTTCCAAAAATGTAACAGGCAATTCACTTAGGTTATAGCAGTGGTTCCCAACTTATTTTTGGCCATGCTCCACCTAAGCATCTCTAAAATTGTGATCCCCCCCCCCCCCCCCCTGTGACATATAATTCTTATTATTCAAAAAGTGAATTCCTATTCATGTGGAGAAAGCCTAAAAGGCCATTCACTGTTAATAACTCATTCTCGAATTGCCCTGTCCTAAAAATCAAATTGCTCACCTGAGGGACATGTGCTCCTTGTTAGGAACCATGGGATTGGGAAATTTCTTGTCTTTTTTTATTACTACTTGCTCGCTAGAGGATTCTGAGAACTATAGTTCAACAAAGTAACTTTTCAAGCTCTGCCAGTTTGTAAATGTTATGCAGACACATCTCGCACAAGATACTACACTGCATGCAAAACAGATAAGGTACATGTTAGAGATTTGCTTAGCAAAGGTGACATTTCTGCAGTTTCATTAATAATAATTGTATGCTGTCAAGTCAGAGTTATGATGGCCTTTTTCAGGGTTTTCTAGTTAGACAATACTCAGAAATAGTTTACAGTTCTCTTCTTCTGGGGGTTGTGCAACTTGCCTATGACTACAAAGGCTGGCTTTTCCCCATGGAGGAACAATGGAGAGTTGAACTCCCCATCTCTGGCTCCACTTCCTAAACCCCTAGCTATCAGCTAAAATTACTCATTATAGAGTAATTTTAAATGTTGGTAGATTACATCCCTATAGAGTAGTGATGGCTAACCTTGGCACTCCAATTAGACTTCAATTACCAGAAGCCCAAGTCAGCACTCCTGCTGATCAGGGCATCTGGGAATTGAACAAGTTCAAGAACACCTGGAGTGCCAAGGTTAACCATCACTGCTATAGAAGCAGGACTACATGCAAGACATTATCATAAATGAATTAAAAAGGAAAAGTAAAGGAACAAAAAAACCTAAGGGACAGAGGAGACAGGGTGAAGTAGCAACAGAAAACAGAACAGGAGAAAGAGAGGAGCAAATCTAGTTCAACAGAGCATTAACCAAGAATCCCACCTGTATTAACAATAATCCTTTCGACATGGATATATGTTTTAAGATAGACCTGGCTCAAGACAGTTGGGTGCCTGAGGAAGAACAGCAAGTGGTGTTACCCCATCCCCCAACCATGAAGCAGATGCTACAAATAACTCTACACTGCCCCCACCCACCCCCCACCTGCACCCATAAAATAAAGCTATTTAATAATGGCAGAACGGGCTCTACCTCCAGACATGGAGCCATACAAAATTTAGACCTCTTTCAGACATTGAGCTCAGAATGTTCCAAAACCTGACACCTCAAGATCTTAAAGGGATTTGGAGAGTAAGCCAACATTACTTAGCCAAGGAGGAGTTTATTGGGAAGAAGTAAAACATACATTGGAAAGACTGAATGGCAAATAAATCAATTTACTGTAGTTTCATCCTTGTGCTACAGGTTCTAATAAAGCAGTGCAAAGGTTCCTGTGGAGCATGTTAATCCAATCAGACCCCGGTAGATACTGTTCATTAGAGAGCTTTACCAATAACCAAAATGCTCATGAAAAAGACCATAATAAAAAAAATCCACATGAAAAATCTGTCCATCACTTTGGCTACCTTTTTCCACTCCGCGCCTTTTGCATGGTTGGCTTTGTGGCGTCTCACACAACTAGCAATATATTCAATATTTTTAATCAGTACCCTGTAACAGGAACAGCAGCGCACAATATCTTTGTTTTTTTCACTACCGACACCATAATTGTCATTCATGTCTTCCGGAAGAGCTTTGTTCCATCTGCTGTCACAGTTTCTGATCTGAGCAAAAGATCTCCGTGCCCCTTGGCATTTGCTGTCTTTTGGACATTTAGTAATTTTCTTCAGCTTTGAGTCTTGCCCCTTCATACGTTGTGCACTTGTACAGTTTTCACCAACATCATAAACAAAGAAGATCTTAGACATGTAGTCCAAAATGATCACCCTTGCCCACCGAGGGACAGGTTTAGCTCCTGAACCGCAGTAGTGGATGTTCATTATAATGATTGTCAGCGCTGTAGATGCTGTGATCATTGTCATAGTGGCAATGTAATATTTACCTAGGATATGAAAAAGTATTACATTTACTAAAAGAAGAGAAACATTTGCTTTAACTCTCAAAAGAAGGCATGCATCGCAACAGGTATAAGCAGAAAAACATTACAGAATAGATAGTGATGATCAGAATTTTCATGGCTTCTTCAGCGCTTACAGGAAATGTGGTGGCTCAAGTGGTTAAGATGCTGATCTTGCCAACTGGAAGGTTAGCAGGTCAGCAGTTCAAGACCTGAGTGCTGCACAATGGAGTGAACTTCA
Organism: Bradypodion pumilum; assembly: GCA_035047305.1. Taxonomy (NCBI): domain Eukaryota; kingdom Metazoa; phylum Chordata; class Lepidosauria; order Squamata; family Chamaeleonidae; genus Bradypodion; species Bradypodion pumilum. Next base: position 165,128,446 of record JAWDJD010000005.1, on the reverse strand, counting down.
GTCTCTGTCCCAGCTCCTGCCAACCTAGCAGTTTGAAAGCAAGAAATTGCAAGAATACTGTATAATTAGGTATCACTTTGTTGGGAAGGTAAACAGCGTTCCGTGCACTACACTCTGGTGTCTAGTCATGCCTGCCACAAGTCCACAGAAATGTCTGCAGATGCAGATAGTGATGGCTCTTTGGCTATAACAAAGATGAGCACTGAACCCTAGAGTTGGATATCACTGGCTTTTTAGCAAGGGTGACCTTCAGGGCTTCCATGCCTGGCAATAAATTCAACAGCCACTGTCAGAATTAGAAACTCACTGGACATTGATCATTATTGAAACTTTTGTCCCTATTAATAAGAACATTGTAGTTAACCTTGCTTGACAAAGCTTCTGAACACGGTGACAGAGAACTGGTGCATAATATAATCTGTAGGGGAAAACCACATGGATTTCGAATGGTGTGGCCTATGAAGTTTTTTAAATAGCATCTCTCAAAATTCCTGAGCCAGAAAGGCTGAACAAGCGGCCACGTTGGCTGTGGAAATTCTAGAAGGGTTAATATTTTTAAAAACTTATTCTAAGCTCTGAAATCATCACTCATTTCAAGTGCTGGCTTATTTTCTTATGCTTATGAAGAATAACTACTATTGCACCCCTGCAACCTATGTCTGTAAAACATCACGTAACTGTGGCACTACCTACCTATCAAGGGCACATTTTCAGAAGGAGGCATGCTCTCTGCTACCATGAGCTGAAACACAGTCAGAGCCAGCAGGACAGTAACTCCTAGAGACACTTTTTCTCCAGAGTCCGCCGGAAGGTAGAATCCCAGTGGAGCCAGGAAAGAGATCAATAGACAAGGAAGCAGAAGGTTAAATATATAGAAAGAGGATTTTCTTTTCAAAATGAGGGTGAATGTAACATCTGCATAAGGCTCTGAGCAACAGCCATAGGTGATCACATTCTTAACAGCAGGCATGCCATGAATCTCCCACTCCACATCTTCTATAAAGTCAGAGAGGTCACCGCTGTCTAAAGAATTGAATAGATCTACCTGATTGCCATTGTAGGTCCAAGAACCAAAGGTAAGGTTGCACTGTTGGCTGTCAAAAGGGAAATAAGATACATCCACCACACATGAGCTTTTTGTTATAGCGGGTGCATCCCAAGTAATTTTCCCATCGTACCTCAACACAATGTTAGTGTTCACTGGCTCAGAAAAATCATCATCAGCCCTAAAAAAACATAGAAAATGATTATGTGTAGAACATAATAATTGGGAGCATTCTCAGACATAGGAACACAGAAGTGGCTATTTGAAGAGAGTATTTAATGTTAATGAAAAACCTAAAATGATCATAGTACTCATTTTGGAAATAGCATTGAGAGATATCCTGCCTATCACTCCAACCCGGAGGTTGTCCTTAGGTATCCATAATTATAGCCATTGATACCCTTGTCCTCCATGAACTTGTCTAATCCTTTCTTAAAGCTGTCAAGACTGACAGCTGTCACCACTTCTTCTGGCAGGGAGTTTGATAGACCAGTGATCCTCTGGGTGAAAAAGTACTTTCTCTTATTTGTTTGAGAACTAGTACCAAAAAGTTTCATGGAGTGCCCCCTACCTTAGGATTGCAGAATGTGACGATTTTGATGTTATTGCAGTACAACTCCCACCAATCCTATCTAGCACAGCAAATGGTTATGCGTAATGGGAATTGTAGTCAAACAACCTATGGAAGTCCCAAATTGACCAAACCTTGTCCTATCTTGGTGGCTAATAGATTAGGAAGTTGTATTGAGATGGATTCTCGTTTTAAAGAAAGCATAGCTCAGAGAAACGAACAGCTCAGTTCAGCCCATAAAGAGCAAGTGCCAAGCACCAGACAATTAAACATTAAATGATAATTACAATTTTTTATTCCCAACTGGAACTGCAGAAGGAACAGAGGAACTACTACATTTTATATTCTCAAAAACTGGGGAATATCCATCTTTGGCCCTCAGCTCTGATTGCTTCCTATAATCCTAGTAAGGCTCCAGTTTCTTCTTCTTGTGCCGTATCCATTTCCAAATATTGGCTATCAACATGGCAATCAGCCATGAAGATTGTCCTGGGAACAATATATAGTACACTGTAATGCAATGGTCTCCCATTTACCTTCCGCATCGCGTAGTGACACCATAAACCTTTGCCACCCAAGGCTGTTAATCCTCAGGGTTGTCAGGTTAGTTAACAGCTGCCTGGCAATTGGCCACATCCAGCCCACTGGCCACAGGTTGAGAATCCCTGATCTAGAAAAACAGATCTTTATGGAGGTTCCCCACTTACATAGTGTCTCACTTTGTACCATTATTTCAGAATAGGATCTTCTGAAGGGGTGTTTGTTCTTCGTATTCAAATGTTTCTTGGATACTACTGGTTTATTTTTTTACTTTTTGAATTCTTCATATAACACAGCTTTTGCATTTTGAGCTATTGCATTTTGAGCTGTCCTCTGGAAGGTTTTAAACAAGGGTTTCCAATTTCCGAACCTTTTCAAGCCAGGGGTCAGGTCATGCTCTCTTGGTCAGCTTTGAGGGCAGGATGGCCATTTTGCCCTGCCTGCACAATGGGAGTGGTCATTTTGTCCCAACAGCATCAAAGGGGCAGCCATTTTGTTTCTTGAATGCCCTTGGAGGGGTGGTGGCCATATGAAATGATGCTTGTCGGCTAGATTTGGTCCACAGGCCTTAGATTGGTAACCTCTGTTTTAGACTGACTTTAACTGATGTGGAACAATATTTCAGCTGTTCTCAGCCCTAGTGATGGCTGGATCTCTTCATGCAGCAATGAAAGTTGGGCACAACCATCAGAATATTGCTATTAGCACTGCTTTCCCTTATGGAACATTTTTCCATTAAACCCCATTACTCTTCGGTGAGACTTTTCAAAGACTGTTTACAGGCCAATCAGACAAAGTTCCTGTTTGCATATTGGTAGCTAAATTTTTCTAGGCATACCTACTTGTTATAAAGGACAATGTCTGGTCTCCATACAAGATTGCTAGGGATCCGGATAGAATCCAATCCATCATATTGATCTTTGTCCCATTTCAAGTAAGCATCATGCCAGGTTTGTCGAATCCACAGGTAGGCAATCAAAATCTGATTTCTCTCATCCTGTAATTACATCACAGTAGGTCTTAGCTTAGATCACCTCAATTTGCCCTCTACCAACTCAGATCACTGATCTATCTAGCTCAGTATGGTCTTCTTCCTGTGCTGAATCCGATTCTGAATATTGGCGATCATCACGGTGATCAGCCATGAAGATTGTCCTGAGAATATAATGCAGTGGCCTTTCATCTGCCCTTCACATCAGAGTGACACCTGTAGCACTGATCTAGTTTTGCGAGTCACTGTCTGGTCCTGAGCCAGTGGCTCAGGACCAAGGGTTCTGATTTCCAAACCTTTTCAAGCCAGGGGTCAGGTCGCGCTCTCTCAGTCAGCTTTGAGGGCAGGACAGCCATTTTGTCCTGCCTGCACAATGGGAGTTGTCATCCCCCCCCCCAACAGCTTCAAAAGGGCAGCTATTTTGTTTCTCGAATGCCCTTTTAGGGATGAGGGACCATATGAAATGGCATCATGGGCCAGATCCAACCCACGGGCTTTAGGTTGGGAAGCCCTGGTCTAAACTAGGCACACAATAGCACACTAACCTGCTGTTGAAATGTTGATGATTTAAGAGAGGCTATCACATACCTTTGTTTTTGCGATTTGGTAACTATAATCTCTTCTTTTTAATGGGAGGAATAAAATGAATATGGTACTGTTGGCAATGGGATTTAAGACTGGCAATTGAGATAAACTGTGGTGGGTGATAAAAGAGAACAAAGACTGTAGAAGGGACTGAGTGAACTGGTAAAAGCTTAAGACCTTAAGGAATCTTTGTGAAATCCACTTAGATTATAATTAACAGTGATATATACTATGATATTATGAATTTCAGTAATTCTGTAGAGTTTTGCATTTGATGCTTGATGCTCACGGATCTAATTTCTTCTTTTCATCTATGTCAGTGGTGGCAAAGCTATGACACGCATGGCAGAGGTGATACTCGGAGCCTTCCCTGTGGGCACCCATGCAGTCACCCCAGCACAGAGTTTGCCCCGCCCCTCTGCCCAACAGCCCAATGGGAGCGTTTCCTCCCTGTTGCTGTGTTGGCACTTTGAGATAAAGAAGTGGGTTTTGGGTTGCAGTTTGGGCACTTGGTCTCTAAAACATTCGCCATTACTGATCTATGTAATCTTTCTGTGTTCAGTATTGTTTGAATTTCAATTTGCCTTAAGACTCTATGGCTCAGCTTTAGCAAACAAGTTCTAGGCCTTTCTTGTCTTACTATACTGTACTTCATAACAAATATGTCATACTTTCTTTAGTGTATGGGACCAAAGACGACCGGACAACCGAAGGGTTGGTTTAACACAGGTTTATTGCATGAGGTTCCAGTTAAGCATGAGGTAATGGCGGTGATACATCTCAATATATACAGTAGCTCTCTACATTTGAATCTTGTAGCACGGTAGCTGATTGGTTGCTACCGGCGTGGCCTCGCCCAGGCACGCCTCCATTCCTGCTGCTGAATGCAGGTCTTTCTTCAGCTGCTGAATGCAGGTCTTTCTTCAGCTGCTGAATGCGGGGAAGGTTTTCCCGCGGCTGTCCGTGATTGAGCAATGTGAACCATGTGAGAGTGAACGCTCGCAGCTGCCCTCTATAGGCTGTCTGCTCGCGTTCCTTTACAGCTGATATCGTTTGTATCTGGAGTGGTTACAATCTTGCCTTACAGTATAATGAACATGCATACATACATAACATCCCTCCCCCCTAGGATGGGACGAAGTCCCGCAACCATTGTGGCTTGCCGCACGTTCGCTTGGGGCGTGCTTGCGCCTGCCCTAATTCTGGAGAGCCTGTGATCCCTGACTCCGCGGGAGCTTGTCCTGCAACGGGAAACGGGGATTCGTTAGTGGCTCTGTGGGGCGTCCGTGCCTGCCTTGCGCTTGGGGAAGGGAATGGGATGAACAGTTGGGAGGTAAATCCCTGCCTATTGCCCTCGGACCCCGGGGACCCTCCTAGTGTGAACCGCGGCACCGATGAGGTCGCCCTTGGGGAATGGCTACCTTCTGATCCCTGCTCGGGGGACCTTAAGACTGTGGTGGTGGGCGGACTCGCTGATGCCTCCGGTCTTGGCGGTGTCGGTCTCCGGAACATGGGCGCTATATTGCATTCTAACTCACAGGGGCTACTGGGACTGGAGGTACCAGGGGCTGAACTGAAACCCCTCTTTTCGCTAGGACGGGTGGGGGACCACTCCGCTAACTCCCCCTGGTACTGTAAATCAACGTCTAAACCTCTATGGGCCTCTGAGCCTCGGGGGGACTTCCGCGGCTTCCGCGGGGTATGAGTGTGGTTGGGGCTCCTCCTTTCTGACGGGGACTCCCGCAACCCGGGGCTCCTCCTCTCTGGCGGGGACTCCCGCAAAAGATTTCCGTGGATCGATTCCCTTTCCTCCCCCCTTGGTGGGGACCCATGCTCCCCTTTTCCTCCCCCTTGGGCTAAACGGGTGGGGGAGTACCCTAACGCTGAATCAATGCTGGCCTCATCCTCGTCTTGCTCTCCGGGGACCCTACGCCTGAGTTGGTCCACGTGTCGCCTCCACAGGAAACCTGTACTGGTCTCTACGCGGTATGAGACGGGGCCGGTTTGATCTACTACGGTGCCCGGCACCCAGGCTGGCCCCGCGCTGGCGTAATTCCTGCAGTGTACTGGGGCGCCTATGCTGAAACTCTTTGTGGGTTCCACCCCTATGTTCCGCCCCTTGTCCTCTACTCTCGTGGGGTCTAGCTTGGATATCCCCGTGGCCAGCTTCCTGCGCATCAACAGCTCTGCGGGGGAGTACCCTGACGCTAAGGGGGTGACCCTGTATCTCAGCAGGAATTGGCACAATTTCAGGTCGAGGTCTCCGGGACCCATGCGCAGTAGCGCGTCTTTCGTGGTGCGCACGAGGCGCTCTACTTGGCCATTGGTGGCCGGGTGAAAGGGGGCGGAGGTGACGTGCCGAATGGCGTTGCGTTCCATGAATGCCCTGAACTCGGCGGACGTGAAACAGCTAGCGTTATCGCTGACGAGGGTGTCGGGTAAACCGAACGTGGAAAAGACCCTCCTTAACTGTTTAATGGTTGTGGTCGAGGAGGTGCTCGAGACTGGAATGACCTCCAACCACTTAGAGAACGCGTCCACCACGAGGAGGAAAAGCGTTCCCCTGAATGGGCCAGCAAAGTCTACGTGAACTCGGGACCAGGGTCCCCTCGCAGCGTCCCATTCCCTAGGTGGCGAGCGAGCCTCTTCTGGCCTAGAGCTTTGGCACGCCTCGCAAGTGCCGACCATGTGTTCGATGTCGGCGTCTAACTGGGGCCACCAAAAATACTGCGGGCTAGTGCCTTAGAGCGTACGATCCCCGGGTGGCTGACGTGCAGCAGTTTAAGCACCCTCGGCCTGAGAGACGTGGGGATCACTACCCGCTGTCCCCACAAGAGGCAACCCCTCTCCAGGGACAACTCCAATCTCTTTTTGAAAAATGTGTCGAATTCCGCTGCTGGGGAAGACACGGGCCACCCTTTCTGCACCCAGGAGCAAACTGTGGCCAGCGCTTTGTCCTTGCCTGTCGCTTTGGCGATTTCGGCCGGTACTACTGGAGGGGAGTCTAGGACCTCTATCATTAAGACCTGGTGGTCCCTCTCTACTCCGCCCACGTGGCAGCAATCCCGGGGAATGGGGGACCTCGACAGAGCGTCGGCATGGCTTATTTCCCTCCCGGGCCGGTATACCAACGCGTGCTGATACGCGTTGAGAAAAATGGCCCATCTGAGCATTCTCGGGGACAGGATCTGGGGTGTGGGCTTGTCTGCGGTGAAGATGCCCAGCAACGGCTTGTGGTCAGTCACTATGGTGAAGGGGCGGCCGTACACGAAATCATGAAATTTCTTGGTCCCCGCAATTATTGCTAGCGCCTCCCTGTCTGTCTGAGCATAATTCCTCTCCGCTTGGGACAGGGATCTAGAGTAGAACGCTATCGGGGCCTCCCTACCGTTCTCCAGTACGTGGCAAAGCACCGCCCCTACCCCCACCGGGGATGCATCGCATATCAGGACCACCGGGCGTTTGGGATTGAAGTGGGTCAGTACAGCATCTGATGCCAGGAGTCGCTTCAGGTCATTGAAAGCCTTTTCCTGGTCGTCGCCCCACTTCCATGCCTCGTCCTTTTTTAACAATTTGTGTAGCGGTTCTGCCACGGCTGCCTTCCGCGGGAGGAAGGAGTGGTAGAAGTTGAGCAGTCCGAGGAACGACTGCAACTCGGGCTTGGAGGTGGGGCGAGGGGCCTTTTTGATGGCGGCTACCTTGGATTGGGCCGGCCTAATTCCCTCGGGAGTAACACGGAACCCTAGGAACTCAACCTCTGTAGCGAAGAAGACGCATTTGTCTTTCCGCAACCTCAACCCCGCCTTTTCGAATATTGTCAGGACCTTTCCCAACCTTGTTGCTAATTCGGCCCGGCTCCCCCCTGTAATTAATACGTCATCAAAATAGGGTAACACCCCCTCCAACCCCTTCAGGAGGCGTTCCACCAATGACTGGAAAATCCCGGGCGCCGAATTCACGCCGAATTGGAGGCGCGAAACCTGGAACGCCCCTTTGTGGGTGACTATTGTTTGTGCAGCAGCTGCGGCGGGGGTCACCGGGAGTTGCTGGTAGGCTTGGGCCAGGTCGAGTTTGGCGAAACACCTCCCCCCGTGTAACCTGGCCAACAAGTGGCTGACTACCGGCACCGGATACGCATTAGGGCGAATCGCCTTATTGATGGTGCACTTGTAATCAGCGCATATTCGGACTTCCCCGTTGGCCTTGAGCGCTGTTACAATTGGAGTTTCCCACTCCGCAGAATCAACAGGAACAAGAATCCCCTGGCCCACTAATTTGTCCAATTCCGCCTCTATTTTGTCCTTTAGTGCGAAAGGCACTCTGCGCGGTTTAAGTCTGATTGGACGCACTCCAGGGTCCAGGTCGAAAGTCACTGGGGGGCCCTTGAATTTTCCTAGCCCCTTTTTAAAAACCTCGGGGTGCGCGTCGCACACGCTCTGTATTGGATCAGTCCCGGCGGCGTGTGCTCCCACGGCGTGCACCCCCCCAATGAACAACCCCAGGGGCTGGAACCATTGAGTCCCGAGGAGGCTGCATTTACCCCCCTTGAGGACGACTAAGGGAAGCGTTGCGGTGTACTTTTTGAACTGGACCTGGAACTTCCCAACCCCCAACACTGGGATGCGGTTCCCTTGCACGTCCTTCAGCGTGGCCCTCAACGCCTTGAGCTTGGGCCGCACGCGGGGGGCGATTTTCATGAACTCCCCCTGGGAAATAATGGAGTATGAAGAACCCGAGTCCACCTCCATTCTAACAGGGGCCCCTTGTATTACTACCTCAACGAAGTAACGGGGGTGCTCCGTGGAAACGCTGCAAACCGGCGCGTCGTCCTCGCTGTCGTCGGAGACTCGCCCTACTCCGTCCCGCGTCCTCGTGGTCCGGGTGCCGTCCTTCGGCCTCGTGGTGCGGTCCTGCCTCGTGGTGCGGTCCTGCCTCGCCGAGCGGTCTGGAGAACTCCGGGTGGCCTCGCGTCGTTTCCGGCAGACCTTGGCGATGTGCCCGCGCCGGCCGCAGTTGTGGCACTCGGCCTTGCGGAATGGGCATTTGGTGCGGGCGTGGGCGGCGCCGCAGCCATCGCAGCGCCGGCCCTCTCTCTGGACCCTCCGGACGTCCTCGTCGTCGCTGCTCTCTGCAGACGAGTTCGAAGTCCGCTGGGCCGCGCGCACCGAACTCTCTGCCTTGGCGGTCTTCGGGCGCCAGTCCTGAAGTTCGTGCACCCCGGCCGACGTGGCCTCTGCGGCCTGTGCCGCGTCGAGGACTTGTTGCCACGTGGGAGGCGGCTCCCTTTTCATCAGCGCGCGCTGAGTCTCTGTGTCCCTCAGACCGCAGAGCAGGCAGTCCCGGAGGGTGACGTCGGGGAGTTCCCACTTGCATGGGCCGGCGGCCAACCGCAGGGCCGCGGCGAACTCATCGACCGATTCTCCGGGTGCCTGGACTCGCCTCCAGAACGCGCTCCGAGCGGGGAACATCGCTATTGCCGGCCGGAGATGGGCGCGCAGCGCCGCCAGGAGCTCTGTGGCCTTGAGGTCGCCCACCTTCCTCGGCGCGATCAGGTCCACCAAGGTCCTCTTGGTTTCTTGTCCGAGCATGCGGACGAAGATGGCCCTCTTTTTGGCCTCGTCGGAGACTTCGAGCTCCACCAGCGCAGCGTTGAAGTCTATCTCAAACAGCTCCAAGTCTCCCGGCTTCCTGATCTCGTAGCCGGCGCATGTCTTGGTCCCGTGGGCAGCCATATCCCACCTTCGTCGCCAGTTTAGTGTATGGGACCAAAGACGACCGGACAACCGAAGGGTTGGTTTAACACAGGTTTATTGCATGAGGTTCCAGTTAAGCATGAGGTAATGGCGGTGATACATCTCAATATATACAGTAGCTCTCTACATTTGAATCTTGTAGCACGGTAGCTGATTGGTTGCTACCGGCGTGGCCTCGCCCAGGCACGCCTCCATTCCTGCTGCTGAATGCAGGTCTTTCTTCAGCTGCTGAATGCAGGTCTTTCTTCAGCTGCTGAATGCGGGGAAGGTTTTCCCGCGGCTGTCCGTGATTGAGCAATGTGAACCATGTGAGAGTGAACGCTCGCAGCTGCCCTCTATAGGCTGTCTGCTCGCGTTCCTTTACAGCTGATATCGTTTGTATCTGGAGTGGTTACAATCTTGCCTTACAGTATAATGAACATGCATACATACATAACACTTTCTATGCTTCATTCCTTACTATATTTCATAACATATTGGATATTTATTTATTTTTACTTACCATATCTTTTATTTGAGAAAGTGTGATTTGCAGGGTGACATTCAGAACAGTGTCTGTATCTTCTACTGGTCTGAGAGCATTTGAATAGTCTTCAAAAAGTTCATTAAAGAGCATTTGGGCATATTTCCCTTGTGCTGCATAAGCATCTGTGTAAAATAAATTGTGTTTATTCTATATTTGTGTTACTCCATGCACTCCGGTGTCTAGCCATGTCTACAACATGACCACAGAAAAGTCTGCAGAAGCAGACAGCACTGGCTTCTTAAACACTGAGCCACTTCAGTCCAATAAATACAGATGTGAAAATGCAATTGATAATTCAGTGATTAAGATATCTGCCTGCTTTCAGTTCCCCACTATGTGTTCCAGAACAGGCAATCTACGAAGCTTTCGACAAACTGCACAGACAGCCAAAAGATACCTTCAAGAGAAGGAAATTTTTAAATACTTTTGAGTGCTTTGCACTTTAAAAGAGTACCTGGAAAGAGTAGATTCAATCAAAAACTGATTTTATGGCATGCAATTATTATTAATATGAGCACAGTGATGATCCATAACAACAGTAACTACTGATGATACAATTATCTACTCATTATTAAGTTATTTATACCCATAAACATTATTGTCTTTAGCCACGATCATATGAATAAAATCAACATTTATTGCTCATTTTGCTGGTGCTAGTTTTTTTTAAGGCAAATTTCAGGTATAGATCAGGGGTTCCCAAACTAAGGCCCATGGCCCAGATCCTGTCCGCAGCACCATTTCATGTGCCCTCCCACCCCTCCAAGGGCATTTGAGAAACAAAATGCCTTCCCCTTTGAAGCTGTCGTGACAAAATGGCCACTCCCATCATGCAGTCAGGGCAAAATGACCATTGGCCCTCGAAGCTGAAAGAGTGTGACCGGGACACCAGCTTGAAAAGGTTGGGAAAGCTGTGGTATAGATCAACAGCAGCAGCAGCATTCTGGGATTACAAGACAGGAACTGATTTAAACATAGTACCATGATGGCTAACCTTGGCACTCCAGATGTTCTTTGAGTTCAATTCCCAGAAGCCCAAGCCCCCATGAATCCACACGAATGGGTTTGCTGTGATTCATCCGGCCCGCGACACCCTCGTCGCTCCTGGAAGCTGAAGTCAAACGATCCCGTACGAGAACCTTTTACTTCCATTTCCAGGAGCGACAAGGGCAGCGCTGGCCGGATAAATCGCAACAAACCCATTCGTGTGGATGCACGGGGGCTTGGGCTTCTGGTAATCGAGAGCGAGAGAAAGAGATACCATTTAATTTGGGGACCGAATTCCGTTCAAGGGACGGGAGTGATTTGCCATTTCCAAGACCTTGCGTGAAAGATTTCAACATCTCTTCTATCTGAGAAAGGTTTGCTAGAATAAAAACGTAGTAAAAGCAAGTGCTAATTTTGCTTTTTCTCCAAGTAACAGGCTGGGTTTCTTTGACTGGGGGAAGGTCCTGAAAACTCACTTTCCGCCTTCAAATGGCATTCTCCCAAAATTATATATCTAGACCACATTTCCACCTGTGCAAAGATTGCAGCCGTAACATCTCGCAGAGAAGCCGTTTAAGTTGCAGTGACTTTGTCAGTCCTGAAAAACGAACTGTATACAGGGATGGCGGATCTTGGCACTCCAGATGTTCTTGGACTTCAATTCCCAGAAGCCCCCGATCAACAGGAGTGATCGGGTTGGGGGATATTGTATTAGACATTTTTATTGTATATCTTATTCTGTATTTTGCATTGTTTATTGTATCTCTGTATTCTGTTGTAAACCGCTTCGAGTTATCAAATGATGAGGAAAGCGGTATATAAATTTAAAAATAAATAAATAATAAATAAATAAAGTCCAAGAACATCTGGAGTGCCAAGGGTCACCAACACGGGTATAGTATAAATATGTTTTAAAGTAACATTGTATGAAGTGCTTTTGGGTAGTAAATCTGAACAGATTAAAAATATAAATGTGAAACTGATTTTAAACACTTTTCTTTCTTACGAGACTAGCCAAATAATCTTGAGATCTGTCATTCTGTAATAAGCCTGGTATTCCAGGTACAGAATTCTTGCTATAGCTATTTCTCACTGAGTCGCTTTAAACATAAAGTGACTCTAACAAAACGTTTAAGATGCCTGTATGTGGATACCTGTATTTCCCTCTGGACGAGTGGTTTACCATTGCCTCCTCCCAGCCAACTGGAGATTTGAGCTCAAGTCTCTTGCATCCTGGTCCAACCATCACACTATTCTTACACCAAACCAGCTCTCTTACATTTTTTAGTGCATCACTAACATGGCAAATCCCATGGCTCTTGGAAAATGACAGCGAAAATTAAATTGTAGATGTTGAATTCTATTTTGACCCCACGCACGAGACTGCCATCCATTCTTCAATGTATATTCTGAGAAAAGTCTTACCGTGAAGCATTCCAGCTGTGAAAAGTGAGAGACAGCAGATTCTGAGGGCCAAGATATTCTCCATAGCAGAGCGTTCTTTTGAGTGTAAAGGAAGTGTTCTTTAGATGGAAAAATTCATCCTCCCACAGACCCTAGTCAAATAAGCCAAGAGAAAGAAGAAAATTCTGAATGGGAATGCTCCGTCCTTCAATTGTGTCGCTCTGGCACCTCCTCCTTTAGAAGACCCACTGCTGTCATTCGTTCTCTGTCTGGTAACCTGAGAATTGCCCACAAACTGAAGGGATAGTGTGACAAAAACCCATTCTTCCCAAGTCTTGATGCTCACATTTCTTCTCTTTGTCACTCAGCCAAGAGAAGCAAGAATTAATTTGAGTTTTACATTGCTCCTCCAGGTTGCATTCATTTCCCAAAGAAATTAGTATGATTAATAAGACTATGATGCTGAAGGGACAGTGGAGGAAGCTTACAATAAATGTACATTTCCTCCTTAGGCACTCTTGGGGTTTCTTGTGTTTTTTGTTTTTAAAATTGCTGGTAGTCTCTCTCCACGTTTCTTCTGTATTTCTTTATGGGGGCTGTTGTGTAAACAATCATTCCCCTGCCAAAAACTAGGTACAGTAAAACTCCAACTTACAAATGCCCCGAGTTACATAAAATTCGACTTATATAATGATTTTGTGCTAAAACTATGTCCCAATTTACACAATTTCCTATGGGTTTGCTTCGAGTTACATAAAAATTCATTTCCCTATGGGTTTGCTTCGAGTTACATAAAAATTCATTTCCCTATGGGTTTGCTTCAATTGACATAAAAATTTCATTTTTCATATGGGTTTGCTTCAAGTTACATAAAAAAAATTCCCTACGGGTTTGCTTCAAGTTACATAAAAAGCCAATTTAAGCAAAAGCCTACAGAATGGACTTTTTTCATATGTAGGTTTTTTTTACTGTAGTACAAGAAGTATAGACCAAGGGTGTACTGCCTACACTAAAAGGGCGCTGGACAGAGAGGGAGGGGGAGGCACCTATGGGGTGGTACTGCATGACGTCATGGATTGTAGCCACCAGGTGACATACATCTGCCCACCTCTGGGAGGCGCCAGTCACTGGGGTGCACCGGGACTTGTCCCTGTGTCCCAAATGGCCAGCACGGGCCTGGTATAGACCAATTTCTTGTTCAGTACTAAGAACAATATATGAGTAAATAAATGAAAACATACTTTCCTCCAGCGACACTCCGATTTGTTCAAGATTCTGTCCATTTGTGGAAGCTAGAAGTATCTTTGAGTCCCAACAAATATGGAGCAGGGGCCATTATATGTTGCAATTCAAAAAGCATTATTTTCCTGCAAATGTTCATAACAGATCTACAAATACAGTAAGTCTATTTCACTACCATACGGCTTCATACATTGAACTAAATTTGTAACATGACAGAGAATAACTGTCTTCAGGTCTTGATAGATTGTTTTAGATGTTCTGAAAATCCCAAGATACATTTCTTAATGCACCTTGTCATTCAGAATCTTCTACCTGTACTTTCTTCTTTGCATCTAAGAAGGTCCTGCTGCCCAGTGACAGATGTCAGCTGTGGCTACATTCTGGCTACATCTCTGGTTTCTTCTTTTTGGTCTCTGTGACTTAAACACATGAATCTTCTTGGCTTTTGAATCTTGTTCAAAAGCCAATCGTATCCAACTATATGGTTCGGTGCTCATCTCTGTTTGCAGCCAAAGAGCGAGCGCTTTCTGCTTCTGCAGATGTTTCCCTGGACATGAGGTGAATAGCATGATTATTTTTTGTAGAAACTCTGTTCTCTCCAATGAGCATGACTAGATGGCCCTAATAGATCTACATCCGTTCCTTTTTTGTTCACTGTACCAGCAGTTTGGGTCAGAAGTTTGGCTTGTTCTTAAGGAGTTGCTGAATGGATACTATTTTTTTTTCTTATAACATTCAACTTTTTCATTTACTTTGGCTTGTTTTGTATTTCTCTCTCTTGCAAAGATCTCTGAGCATTCAACACTTTCATCAGATGATCAGTACATGCTACGGTATTGTTATGTATGCATGTACAATGTTACTTTAAATACATGAATGTAACCACTCCACAATCACAATGTATCTCAGCTGTTAAGGAACGCGAGCAAGCAGCCCATAGAGGGCAGCTGCGAGCGTTCAGTCTCACATGGTCCACATTGCTCAAATCACGAACAGCCGCGGGAGTTTCCCCGCATGATCAGGAGCTACAGAAAACAACTACAGAAGAGAGGCGTGTCCTGGGCGAGGCCACGCCGGTAGCAGCCAATAAGCTACCGTGCAACAAGATTCAAATGTATTGTGTTATAGTATATAATGAGATGTATCACCGCCATTACCTCATGTTCATGCTGACCATCAATGAATAAACCTGTGTTAGTCCTTCCTGCGACTCCTCCTTTGTCTCCCGTGCAAGACACCAAATTGGCGACGAGGATGGGATCGATGGTGAATCCCAAAGTCAAGCCGTACCAGTTCGACGTCAGCGAGCTCTACGAGTGCCAGTTTCGGCACGCCATGGAAGCTGCAGGCGTCGACGACGACGCGAAAATGCGCTCCCACTTCCTGGCTCAGGTGGGGCCGGCCATGCTGCGGATCCTGATGACCCTGGTGGCCCCCCGGAAGGTGGACGAGGTCCCCCTCGACCGTATCCTGGAGAGGCTAGCCGAGCACTTCCAGCCGCCCATCTCAATCTTCCCAGCCCGGGTCACGTTCCACAGGCGAGACCAGCGCCCGGGCGAATCCGTGTCCGCCTACGCAGCGGCCCTCAGGCTTGCAGCCGTGCACTGCCAGTGGGACGACCTGGACCAGGCCCTCCGAGACCGCATGCTGTGCGGACTAAAGGACAAGGAGCTCCAGAGGCGGCTGATGACCCGCGACCACCGCCTCACATTCAACGAGGTACTGCGGGAGGCTCAAGCAGCCGAGGAGGCCTGGAGCGGGGTCAGGCTGTTCAAGTCTCGAGGGACTGCGTCCGAGAGGGCCAAGTCACCAGTGCAGGCGGCCCGGCGGACACCAGCGAAAACGGCCTGGCGGGCCCCCAAGCCGCCCGCCGGCTCACCAGCGACGACGGAGGAGTCGTCCACGACGGCAGACCCCTGCTCCAGCGAGGACGACGACGTCCAGCGGATAAAAAAACGCGGAGAGAAGTGCGAGGCCCGCGAAAGGCAAGACCGCCGCTGTGACGGTTGTGGGGCGTCCCACGACCGCACGAGGTGTCCGTTCCGTAAGGCCGAGTGTCACAACTGCGGCCGAAAGGGACACATCGCCAGAGTATGCAGGCGCGGGTGAGCCGAGGACAAGAGCGCTTCGAGCCATCCCCAGGGACACCAACGGAAGGCGACCGGCACCAGGAGAGTCTCGACCGGCTACGGCGAGGAAGGCGTCAACCGCGTGGGCCTGGAGCACCGGCGTTTCTTCGTTGAGGTACAGTTACAGGGGCTCCCAGTGAAAATGGAGATAGACTCGGGGTCATCCTACTCCATCCTATCCCAGAGAGAGTACATGCGCATTCCCCCAGAGGCGAGGCCCAAGTTGCGGGCCATGAAGTCACACTTGCGGGACGTGCAGGGAAATGGGATCCCAGTGTTGGGGGTGGGAAAATTCAAGGTAAAGTTCAAGAACTTTTCCGAGAGACTGCCCCTAGTCGTCCTCAAGGGGGGGGAGATGCTGCCTCTTGGGAACTCAGTGGTTTGCTCCCCTGGGAATCGAACTGTCCGGCATAAACGCCATCGAGACTGACCCAATGCAGGACGTGTGCAATGCGCACCCGGATGTTTTCAAGAAGGGGCTCGGGAAATACAAGGGCCCCCCGGTTTCCTTTGAGCTGGAACCAGAAATCCGGCCCATCCGCCTCAAGCCGAGGAGGGTGCCCTTCGCCCTCAAGGACAAGATCGAGGCAGAACTGGACAAATTGGTGGGGCAGGGGATTTTGGTCCCAGTGGACTCGGCGGAGTGGGAAACGCCGATTGTTACAGCCCTCAAATCAAATGGGGAGGTCAGAATTTGTGCGGACTATAAATGTACGATTAATAAGGCCATTCGGCCAAATGCATACCCGGTGCCGGTGGTCAGCCATTTGCTGGCCACGCTACATGGGGGGAGGTGTTTCGCCAAGCTAGATCTGGCCCAGGCGTATCAGCAGCTCTCTGTAACCCCAGCTGCTGCCGCCGCGCAAATGGTCGTGATGCACAAGGGGGCGTTTAAGGTAACGCGCCTTCAGTTTGGCGTGAATTCGGCCCCCGGAATTTTCCAGTCCCTCGTGGAACGCCTCTTAAAGGGGCTTCCAGGCGTTCTCCCATACTTCGACGACGTGTTGATAACAGCGGGGAGTGAATTAGAGTTAGCTAAGAGGCTAGATGGGGTCCTCTCAGTGTTTGAGAGGGCAGGACTTCGATTGAGGAGGGACAAGTGCGTATTTTTCGCGAGGGAGGTTGAATTTCTAGGGTTTAAGGTAACCCCGGACGGGATCAAACCCTCCGAATCCAAGGTTGCAGCCGTAAGAGACACCCCTCGCCCCACCGCGAAACCGGAGCTGCAGTCATTTCTAGGGCTCCTAAACTTTTATCACTCCTTCCTACCTCGGAAGGCATCAGTAGCGGAGCCACTGCACGCACTACTCAAGAAGGATGCGGTTTGGCGGTGGGGGGACAAACAGGAGAGAGCATTCAAAGAGCTCAAGTCACTCCTATCGTCGGATGCTGTCCTGACCCACTTCGACCCCAAAAAGCCAGTGGTACTAGTCTGTGATGCGTCCCCGGTGGGGGTGGGGGCGGTCCTGTGCCACGTGTTGGAGAGCGGGAGGGAAGCCCCAGTGGCGTATTACTCAAGGTCCCTCTCGAAGGCAGAGCGCAATTACGCGCAAACAGATAGGGAGGCCTTAGCTATAATCGCGGGAACAAAGAAGTTCCACGATTTCCTATACGGCCGCGAGTTTACGGTAGTGACGGATCACAAGCCGCTTCTGGGGATCTTCACTACCGGCAAACCCACCCCACAAATTCTATCCCCCAGGATGTTGCATTGGGCCATTTTTCTCAACGCCTACCAATATGAGTTAGTCTACCGCCCAGGGAAGGAGATCTCCCATGCAGACGCCCTGTCCCGATCCCCTCTCCCTAGCGTAGGGGACCCCACATGCGAGGTAGAGCAGGAGCACCAAGTCCTACTGATCGAGTCCCTCGACTCACCCCCAAATGTTCCGGCCGACCTCGCCAAGGCCACCGCGGCCGACAAAATGCTAGCACAAGTTAGTTCCTGGGTGAGGAAGGGGTGGCCCATCCCCCCCCCCCCCCGAGGAGCAGTTCAAGCCATTTTTCAGGCGCAGAGTAGAGCTTTCCCTGGAGAGGGGCTGCTTACTCTGGGGCCAGCGGGTAGTCATTCCAGAGAAACTGAGGGCCAAGGTGCTGAGGCTACTGCACACCAGCCACCCCGGGATCGTGCGCTCCAAGGCTCTGGCCAAGAGTTTCTTTTGGTGGCCCCAGATAGACGGGGACATAGAACGATTAGTGGGCACGTGCAAGAGCTGCCAGAGCTCTCGGCCCGAGGAGTCCCGGTTACCCCATAGGGAATGGGATACGGCCCGCGGGCCATGGTCCCGAATCCATGTCGACTTCGCTGGCCCTTTTCGAGGATCCTTGTTCCTACTGGTAGTCGACTCCTACTCCAAGTGGTTGGAGGTAATCCCCATGAGCAGCACTTCCTCTGCCGCAACCATTAAGCAGTTGCGCAAGCTGTTTGCATGCTTCGGCCTGCCAGACGTCCTTGTGAGCGATAACGCAAGTACCTTCACCTCGGCAGAATTCAAGTCCTTTATGGAAAGAAATGCCGTTAAGCATATAACCGCTGCCCCGTTTCACCCCGCCACAAACGGTCAGGTAGAGCGCCAAGTGCACACTACTAAAGACGCACTGCGGCGCATGGGTCCCGGTGAGTTGAACCTGCATCTGTGCCAGTTCCTCATCTGCTACAGGACAACCCCCTTAGCGTCAGGCTTTTCCCCAGCCGAACTCCTCATGAGGAGGCGTCCGGTAACACTTTTTGACCGGATGGATCCGTCCAGGGTGGAGGATGAAGGGAGAAATATAAGCATAGGGGGAGAGAGCTCCAAAAGATTTTTGGTAGGGGACCCGGTTCACTGCAGGAACTACGCGGCCTCGGGGCCAGCGTGAGTGCCAGGGACAATTGTTGAACAAACGGGGCCGGTATCCTACAGGGTCGAGACCAGTTCAGGTCTACTCTGGAGGAGGCACGCCGACCAACTCCGAAGGCGAGTCACTGGCGAGGGGGAATCAGCGTTAGGGTCCTCCCCCACCCGCATTACCCAAGGGGGAGACATGGCGGAACCAGCAGATACAAATGCATATCCTGGGTTTCCAGCCACAGAGGAGGATACTTTCAAAGAGAGGGATCAGTTTGATGATGATTATGAGTTCCAGTACCAGGGGGGTGTAGCGGAGTGGTCCCCCACCCGTCCTAGCGAGAAGAGGGGTTTCAGTTCAGCCCCTGGTACTTCTAGTCCCCCTAGCCCTTTTGCGTTAGAGTATACCATAGCGCCAGCTCCCCGGAGACCAACACCCCCAAGACAGGAAACGAGGGCGAGTCCGCCCACCACAGTTTCGAGAACTCCCGAACAGATAGCAGGAGGTGGCGGGACCGCGAGAGCATCCTCGTCGGTTCCGAGGTTCGTACTGGGAGGATCCCCGGGCTCCTCAGGCAGTAGACAGGGGTTCACTTCCCAGCTGTTCATTCCATTCCCATCCCCCAGTGCAAGGTTGGCACAGACTCCCCACAGAACCACTAACGAGTCTCCACTTTCCGTTTCAGGACGAGACCCCACGGAACCAGGGATCACAGGCTCCCCTGTATTAGGTCAGGTGACCGCACGCCCCAGGCGCACATGCGGCAAGCCACAATGGTTGAGGGACTTCATCCCATCCTAGGGGGGAGGGATGTTATGTATGCATGTACAATGTTACTTTAAATACATGAATATAACCACTCCACAATCACAATGTATCTCAGCTGTTAAGGAATGCGAGCAAGCAGCCCATAGAGGGCAGCTGCGTGCGTTCAGTCTCACATGGTCCACATTGCTCAAATCACGAACAGCCGCGGGAGTTTCCCCGCATGATCAGGAGCTACAGAAAACAACTACAGAAGAGAGGCGTGTCCTGGGCGAGGCCACACCGGTAGCAGCCAATAAGCTACCATGCAACAAGATTCAAATGTATTGTGTTATAGTATATAATGAGATGTATCACCGCCATTACCTCATGTTCATGCTGACCATCAATGAATAAACCTGTGTTAGTCCTTCCTGCGACTCCTTCTTTGTCTCCCGTGCAAGACACCAAAGGTATCTAAACAAATAAGACGGTTTGAATTTTCCAATGCACTTCTCATTAACCAGACAGCTTTAGGAAGGGTGCATTTGAAAACACATCTTCCCAAAGGCGATTAATATGAGTCGGCCTTGGCCAAGTAGGGCGGGGTATAAATTGAAGAAATGAAATGAAATGATAGGAAAATCAATCCAAGCAGCAGAAGCCCTGAATCAGGAGTTCTCAACCTTTTAGAGCAGGGGGCCGGGTCATGCTCCCTGAGTCAGATTCAGGGGCCGGATGGCCATTTTGCTGTTCCTCCACCACATGGCACTTCCGGGTATGGTGGAGTCAAGGGCGGGGGACATGAAATGGTGCTATTTTGAGCACAGCTGCATACAAGAGCAGCCTAGTTTAGGATGTGCTATGATTATGTATTAACAGACATTTTTAATTTAATATGTGTGTGCTTTAGCTTGCCTAGTGGCAGCAGTGTTTGCCATGGAGGTTGATGCTTTGCCTTAATATTTGCATTCTGTAAAACTGGTACTTTTTCTTCAGATAGGGAAAAGATAGCCTGGGCTGAATTTGGCCCAACTGAAATAAATACACTCATGAATGAGACTTCGTGACTAACTGAAGTCCCCTTGGTTTCCCTCTGTTTATTTAGTCACATTTGCATTGTCGCCCACTCGGCAAGCAACTCTGGGCAGCTATAGATTATTCAATCTAAATAGCTCTGACATTGAATTTAAGCCCATTAACTTTGTTTATGTTCTAACTCCTATATTTTCTAGAAGCAGAGGTAGCAGGCAAGCACCATCTTAGAAACAACATCCTTCTTTCTTACAAGGATGCCTTTTCTAAGATGGTGCGTCTTGCAATGTGCACATTACCAGCCTATTTTACAATTTCTTGTTGCCTATGTATGCCAAGCAAATCCTATGCAGTGCTTCTACTCAGCCAATTAGGAGAAAGGTATTTAGCCCACGAGGCATATGTTCAATGCTCAATGTAGTCAATGCAGCTTCTTCTTTTCTCCAGCCAATATGGGAGCAGAGATTAGCTGACTCTTATTTTGTGGCCTTCTTTACAATTTATAGGGTTTTATTTAAAGTGGAAAAACGAAAAAGCCATCTTTTCTACCCATTACTGAGCAAATTTGTCTTTTCCAACTTAATTCCACACAATCCCTCCGCAGGTTGAGAATCCCTGCCCTGAATCATAGTGACACACAGCCTCATGAACTGAATTTTTTGAAGTCAATCTTTCACCTGCTGGAAATGATGGGACAGCCCTGAAATTGATCCCTTTACTTCAGGGACAAATATGAAATATAACCAATTTTGCACCAGAGTATCCAGTCAGCAAAGAGTTCTTCCTCTACCTATGGGCAGGGCCACCATCAAGGCAGTACTACCAGTACTGCCGTATAGGGCCCGGAGCTGACAAGAACCCTGCCGCCACCGGCCATAAATATGTGTGTGGGGGGGTAGGATTGCTCAGTATGGGGCCCTGCCTATGGGAACTACATTTCCCTGAATGTGGTCACCCACACCCACCCCACCTCCTTTATCTCTTCCCATTATTTCCATTCATCATGTACGATAGCAAAGATTGGGGAAATTATGCCAATGCATAATGCTACCCCATCTTTGGTTTGTAACAGTTACTTCTTCCTTACATGTTTATGAGGCTAATGTTCCAACTCAGTCTTGGCTCTCAGAATAGGTGGGTGTGGCATTCAGATATAAACATCTTGTACATCACAGTATGGAATATTCCTTACTTTCCCTTATTCCTTGTTTTATGGGGCTTCTAAGAAACCTACTGTTCTCAGAAAACATATATCTTCTAGGACAGTGGTGGAGAACTTTGGTACTCCCAAGTGTTCTTGGGCTTCCACTACCAGAAGCCCAAGTCAGCACTCCTACTGATCAGGACTTCTGGGAATTGAAGTTCAAGAACAGCTGGAGTGTCAAGGTTTGCCATCACTGCTCTAGGATTCCTTTTCCAGATTGTGATTTCATCATTTCAGTCACTAGTTCAGGAAGAGCTTTGCTTGCTGACACTGGAAAAGGTCTACCAGTATGTAATTTCCAATGTATCCGTTGTTCACCCACAAACAACTGGTACCATCAAGATTACCCAAACCTTCAAATTAAAGTTTCAATGGTAGAAATTCATCATAAGGTACTGCAGGGTAAAGTGCTTGGCTTCCAACTCCTTGGTTTTAAGTTGAAATTTGAGGGAATCAATTGGCTTCCTTCCTTGTCTCCTAAATGTTATTTGTTGTAACCAAATACTCCTTGTTGTACCTATACTCCTAGCTGACTGGCTTTTTAGCCTCACCCTTTCTTTGAAAAGCACATGATGTGACTAGAAATGGAAAGTTAACATGTTCTTGTATTACAGCTCCCAGAATCCCACAGCCAGCATATAAAGGATATCCTAGGCTATAGGATACTGGAAATGTGGTGCAGAAAGCAATGTCCACATGGAGATTACAAGAACTTTTTTATCTTATTGATCTTATCCCCACCCATCCCCTTGCTTAGCTTCAGGTTTCCACCCTCAATTTTTTTTAACAGTTGCATGTCTAAGTACCGTACTGTATAGAGAAATATGTACCTTGTGATCTAGGAATTCTGAGTGCAGAAGTGGGACATAGGAAATCTGGATTTAAACCTGCTTGGGTTTAGGGGAGGGTAAAGTGGGGAGGAGAGCAATGAGCACAACCTTGAGATCATTAAAAACAGGTAAACAAATATCAAATGTGATAAGATAGCAGCACCTCAATCCCTGCAAGTTTAATATGTCTTGTGTGCTATCTCAAGGCTATTAACTAAAAAACCTGCAACTCAACCTTGTATCCACAGGCTGATTATATCTTGCCATCTTTTTCCAAGGTTGGTGAGTTAAAGCAACAAAAGTAATGTGTGAAAAGAGAAAGTAATGTTCTTACTCAGAGTATTCCCAGACGGGTTCCTCTGGCATTCAGACACTGTAGTTAATATCTCTAGGTAACTTCCACTTAGACAGATTTACTGTGGCAAAAACTAAATCCACATATGTATAGTGAAAACCCAAGAGTAAGTAAAAGAAATGAACTGCCTGGAATCACCAAGACGAGTAGGCTACTCCGAAGGCCAGAGACGGGATAGTATGGGTAACGCTATAAACATTCACTGACATAGGACACTTTTTTAACCTAATATATTTCCTTTATTATTAAAGTAAACATACAATAAACTATAGCATCTTTATTGTTGATATGACCAGTTCATTTAACCAAAAGTATTTTTACAATAAGAAAAATATAGAAATATGCATTGAGTTTAAAATGTAGTGCTAAAAGTTGAAAAATACAAATACTTTAGAAAATTAAGTCATTTGGAGAATTAGTACAAATCTTGCTATTCTGTCACACCTTTATTACCATCTGACATCAGATTTACCGTCTCCCCAATTTACAAAAAATCATTATTGTTGTGTTTGGATATAGAATTCTTCCACAGACGGCAAAGGCACAGTTTAAAATCTTAGTGACAAAGATGATTTTATACGTAAAAAAGCTGTTAAAAAAACTCATAAATCTATGGGATATTTGAAAAGCACACAGCTGAGGGGAGAATAATATCTTAACTGCATACAAATCTGGATACAACTTTATGAATAAACAATATTCCCAATATTGCAGAGCTGTGTGATAACAGTAGTAGTATCAAGTCAAATTTAAATAGACATAATGCTCCCAATATTGCACAACTGAGACAAACCTAAACAGATGACCTAAAAACCCCAATACAGTATTGCATTCATTAGACATAATGTTACCAGTATAACACATCAGGGAGGTAATAGTTGCAAGATTAAAGTGACAGTGTAGAGCAATCAAAAAATATTTTAAAAAAAACAATTTCACCTTACATAAAAAATAAATCCCACCACCACAGTATATATTATTTCATTAAATCTGATGTGCTCTGATAGTGGACATAAAAGGGAATCTACCTGCAAATATAAGTGGTATTTCAAAATAATAGCTTTGTTAATACAGTATAAATGTTTGGCTGTTCTTGGACTTCAAATCTCAGAAGCCCAAGTCCCTGAGAATTGACACAAATGGGTTGACTGCACATTTACTGCACTTATGCACAGTGACTTGTGTGGATTCACAGAGACTTGGGCTTCTGGGAATTGAAGTTCAAGAACAGTGGAAGGTTGGTGCTGTAATCCTACACCGAAGTGCCAGGGTATAAGTCCCATTCTTTCTCACATAAGGTCAGGCAAAAGGAACTGCAGAATGAATTCACCAAAGGGTGCCGTCATTTTGGCAGTTTCACGTCTGGCCTGGATAAGGAAAAAGAAGTTCAGTAGGCTTTACTTCTGAATAGCCAAGCACACAATTGCCGTCTAATCCTACTGATGTAGGCAGTTTTTGTTTGGAAAGAGAAATGGATATGTTTCAAGTGACAAGATGTTTCACAGACTGTTTCAAATGGCAGACTTCTTCTGTAGTCGAAGAAGCAAGCATGAAAATGCACAGTCTGCAAGCTAGTGTTATTACTAAGTGGTCTTACAGGGCAGTGAACTGTAGATGTGATTCGTATTTGCAGGTGTTCAGTGTCGGCTGTCTCGTCTTCGTCGAATGCCCCTACTGGGCCATCTTGCCAAATGACGAATGATTGTGGCAGGGTACCGATATGTCACTGCAGTCACAACAGAACCAAGCCAGAATGAGTGCATGTTGTATTGCTCTGGTGGGAGACCAATTTGTATCAGAGCAGAATAAAAGATGGCCAAGAAGTGGTCGCTTGACAGGGGATCCTCATTACTGTACATGAATAGGGGTCCTTCTCCAGATGGCCTCACTGCCAAGTAATTGTGGAGGGCATTGACAGGACACAGCTGATGCTCCCTTGAGCATTGCAAGCGGTACATTGTTCGTTCCAAGCCAGTCTCTGATACAGACAGACGAAGGCCAATACTGTCCTCGAGGATCTCACAATCGCTCCTGTACAAGAGTTGTGGGTTTGGAGTAGCCCAATCCTCCATGACTATCTCTTCTGGTTTCAAAGCCAAGAAGAAAGCCAATACAAATGCAGCCCGAAACAGGAGCCTTTCATAGGAGTCAGGACACACTACTTCGAGTGAGGCCACCAAACCTTCAAGTGTCTCATCAGTGAGGGTAACAGGAACTCCCGTTTGCCGTTCCAAGTCTTCCATCATGTGCAGAATGGAGGTGTCTTGGAGTGGATCTGGGAAGCCAAGCATGCAAGACATGTAAGAAAGAGCTGCCACATGCCTGTGTATGACCAAGGGAGAGAACCCAAGTAAACCCATGGAATTCATGAATCCTTGTATGTGGTTGCTTGGAAGCGGCCAGGCTGAAGGACATCCTGCTCTTTGTCGAAACGAGTTGAAGAGTAGCAAGCTCTTATGGCACGTTTTCCAAATCATGGGGTGTCCTGCACACATTTCAGCTTTTAGTGCTTCAAGAGGCCAAGGGCCCAACAGTTGTTGCCTGAAGGTATGTTGGGATCGACGTCCAAGAAGAGGCTCTCCTGGTTATGAAAAAAGAAAAATATAGATCTCTTAGGAACAGTTCACAGGTAGCAAAATAGTTCAACAATTTAGATGTCCTAAAAACAATGCTGTTTACTGTGGGTGTCAGTGGATTGTGTGACTAGCCTAAGCATTTCCACTTGACTCCTGTTATGTAGCCCAAGAAAGCATCTACATGCAGACAGACAGTGCTGGGTGGAGGATGCTTGTTGGAGAAACGGAGCAATCATAGCTCTGAGCATACAGGCTTGAAGGAGAACTAGTGTAGTAGTTATTTCCCCAATTGAGACCCAGATGAAAACTGGGAGGGAAACTGCCAGAATTGAAAGTTCTGGCTGCCAATCAAAGGTTGTAGCTTAATTGCAGAAACCCACATGTTAACTTTGTGGAATGATGATTTATTTCACCTATATGTGCTATATTAATATACAAATGCTATGTTTTATTCACTATTCTGGACTAATAGTTATTATGGTGCTATTAAGGTGTCTCCAATTTAAGAGCCCTCATGGTGCAGTGGTTAAACTGCTGTACTGCAGCCAAAACTGCATTGTGAGTTTGATCCTGACAGGACCCAAGGTAGACTCAGCCTTCCATCTTTTCAGAGTAAAATGAGTAACCAGCTCTAAGTGCTATTGGGCAGTACAGTATATGAGTGGAATTGCTATTATAATTTTAAGAATTAATGAGTCATAAAGGAAGAAAAGCTCTTTACTTTTGTTTAGTTCTCTTACTCATTATTGCAAAATCTAAATTTCCTATCTATAGATGCAAATATTAATTTTCATTGTTTTTGTTAACAGTAAGAACTAGTATAGCAGAATGTATAGTGTCAAGCTGAAACTCAAGAGATCTGGATTGAAACCTTTCTCTGGACATGGAAGTTCATGGGGAAGGTGTGGCACTAGGAAAATTACCCCTCCAAAATCTTGCACACCTCCAAAACTTTAGAAGGTTGCACATAACACAATGGATTTTTAAATCTGGTGTTTTGTGAGCTACTTTGAGCACAGCTGCATACAAGAGCAGCCTAGTTTAAGATGTTCTATGATGTGTATTAGCAGACATTTTTAATGTAATATTTATGTGCTTTAGCTTGCCTAGTGGCAGCAGTGATTGCCAGGGAGGTTGATGCTTTGCCTTAGTATCCCCAGTTTGCATTCTGCAAAATTGGTACCTTTTGTTCAGTTAGGGAAGAGATAGCCTGCGCATGGCAGACATGGGCAAGGTTGGTATACACAAACACATTATAGTGCTTATATAAACATATAATATATACATAGTGAGGGTATAACACATCTGTGGGGTTTTAAAAAAAACTCTCTGGCACTTATGAGATAATCTTTATTTTGTTCTCTTTTTAAAAGTGTGCCAAGTACAGTATGCTAAAACAAACATGTAAACTAGGGGTTCTCAACCTGTGGCCCACAGGCCAGATGCAGCCTGCGGCACCATTTCATGTGGGCCCCCCATGGCCCCACCACACCTGGAAGTGCCCGGTGGTAGAGGAAGGGCAAAATGGCCACACACACACTCCCTCCCTATGAGAAACCATGACCCGGCCCCCGGCTTTAAAAGATTGAGAACTATCCATGTAAATTCTTGCATTAATTTTGACCAGAGCTAATGGAGGCTTCGTACCTCCATGGGCCCCGTTTGGGGAAGGAAAGAGCGGCATGCAATACAGATTGGGTTAGAGTCCATTAATCCCGATTAAGCATGGCCTGAGGCGATGAGGGACCAAAGGGAAGACCATTCCCTGGGATGGAGGGATTGAGTTCCTTTGGGGTTGGTCCCAGTGGGCGAAGGGGAGTCAACCGGGCAAAGAGCCACGGACAAGGGGGAGGGGGGGGACAAATGGCATTTGGTTTTACTGCCCTTTTTCCCCGCCGTGTGCGTTTTTTCCTGTCCCGACCGTGCCACAGATATTTCCCCGAGGTCGATTCCCCCTTGCCGGCCATCGCCTCGCCAGGCTTCCTCGGGAGGGAGGAGGGAGGCTCACGAAAAGGGACTCCAAACAACTGAAGAAGCCAAACTGCCGTACTTATACCGCACAGGAAAGTGGGCGGAGTCACTAAATAACCTTTTTTTAAAAAAAATCTTTTCCAGTAAATGACCTTTTAAAAATATTTTTCAGTATTTCTCTAAATTACCGTACTTCACTGTACGGACGGCCAAATTACCGTAATTACCGTACACGTTGGCAACCAGCCTCCCATTAAGCCCCTTTCTATCTGCTTCCCCGCCTTCCTTGCCTGCGCTTTCTCTCGCCCGTCCCAAATCACCCCCTCCTTTGCGCGCATGCTCAGTTTCTGACTGAGACCAAGGCGGGAAGAAGAAGCAGAAGCGGGAGTCCTTCCCTCCCTCCCCCTCCGCGCGCTTTTCCCGCTCCTTTTGCCTCCAGCGCGTGGCCCGCAGAGGGAAGAAGAGAGGCCGCTCTGCTCTCGCCCCGCCCCCTTCCTCTCGCTCTGGGCGCGGGCCGGGGCTTCTTCGCCTGCTGCACTAGCGGGGCTTTGGGACGGGGACGGGCTCACTCACTCACCATTGGACGTGTGGCGGCGGGACTCTCCCCTCCTCCTCCTCTGGCCGGGCTCCTCGGCGCCTTCGAAGGCTGCGGCTGCCCCCCTGGGGCTCTCCTCCGCCTCCGGCGGCTGGGGGACGAGGGCGGCGGAGACGGCGGCGACCTGCCGAAGGGCCTCTGGCAGCCACCCGAGCGGAGGCTCCTGAGCCAGCAGAGTCAGCAGGGCCCAGAAGTGGCGAAGGACGCCGTCGGGCCTCGGAGGAGGAGGGAGCCGAGGCTGCTGCTGCTGCTGCTGGAGGTTCATGCTGGGGCAGAACTGGGCGGCTGGCACTGCAGGAAGGGAGTCTCCTCTCTGGCCGCTGGCAAGGACGGTGTGTGGACTCACTGTGGAAGCCACGCCGGCCCTCCACGGCTTAAATAGCCCAGGGGTGGGGGGGTGGGGGGCTCACGGAGGCTTCTCTCCCCCCCCCTCCTCCAGGCTCCAGATGCCAGAGCGCTGATTGGTTGCTGGCAGGAGCGGATGAAACCCATCTGAAGCTGCTTAGGGGCAGCGCCACGTGTTAGGATGATGGGTAGATAGATCTTGCTTGCAGGAGTTTCAGTTGTTTTTAAAAAATAAATCTGGGGGAAGGGCACATTTTCCCCCTCCTCTTTTTATTATTTTAAATAAAATGTACCGTGGATAATAGTCCCTCCCCAATTCATTATTTCTCTGTCTGGAGTGTAAAATTCTCCATTTTCATCTGCAGACGAAAATTAAACAAAAGGGGGTCTTTTAGCACCTGGATTACCAAAAAAAAGCTCACATAGGCCTTTCTATCCATCGAATTTGAATAATTAACACCAATTTCTCATCCTGTGGAGAGAGAAGAGTTTTTACACAAATAAAGGCTTACCTTGAAAAGGGATGGATTTGGGAGTCATCATCATTCAGTACTTCTTTCGTGTTCAGACTAATCTTAGGACTGCCAAAATGAAGCCACTTTCTTGGCTTTTGTTGTTGGTCAAACTTAAGTCCTCTTCAGTGCATGTTTCCGGCAGTAATCGGCAGACCAGCCAATGAGCCAAATTCCATATCTCTCCAGAGTCACAACAGTGTGTTGTTGTCTACCAACAGCCCCCACTTGAGCATGTTGGACTTGCATGGAGAGACTCCAAGCCTCAGCCTATTCAGGGCCCTCCAAATGATACAGGAGAGATGGATTTCCTCAGCTATATCCTCCTTTAATGTGGTTCCTTGTCCAGTGAGCCTCTTTCTCCATCTTCAAATTTGGTTTTACTCTTGCATACATTCAAGAATGTTTGTTCTTGCCATAAAGCTCTTCCTGGATCTGATTTGATTTATGACACCAGATCTAGAATGCAAGACAGCTTCTCCAAACTGTTTCAGTT
This sequence comes from Bradypodion pumilum, assembly GCA_035047305.1. NCBI lineage: Eukaryota > Metazoa > Chordata > Lepidosauria > Squamata > Chamaeleonidae > Bradypodion > Bradypodion pumilum. Next base: position 165,099,181 of record JAWDJD010000005.1, on the reverse strand, counting down.
GGATGTTCAATAGAATGGGAGGTGGAAGAGAGGCCATTGGGTTGAACAAGAATCCTTCAACACTGTTTAAAAATTCTAAACTCAGATTGAACCAATTGAGACAGTATCACCTGACAGAGCAAGTGTGGCAATAACTGATACATTGGAGCAACTAAGGGTGGGCAGCAGTGACTGTTAAAGAATGTAAAAAGGAAATGTTAAAATAAATGATTTTTCCTTTGAACTGTGGGCAAATTCACTCCTGATCTGTGTTGGTGGGGAAGTGAGCTCATAAATGCAAAGTCAATTAATTTGGCTGTGTTTGGCTCACCTAATGTGTAGCACAAATTTTATAAGAGCATCTCTGGGGTATGCAACATTGCAATAGGCCTCTAAAAATATATCCTGTATGTCAGGATAGGTAGGAGGTGGGTGAGTAACCTTTTTACTTTTTCCTAAATGGTTGGCCCTGCTTTGCTTACAAAAGCATGTTAGTCAACATCACCAGATGCTGCATATGAAACCAACAACTCTGACGTGAGTCTGCAGCCCTCATTTTAAAACTTTTAAACAGAGAAGCTGGCATGCATTCCTTTTGGACTGTTTGAGCTTTTTCTGCACCATCCCCAGCTCCGTTTGCCCAACCTGGTGGAGATCTCATATTTGTAAAATAATCTAGTGGTTTGAGCCTTAAGACAGGGATAGGCAACCTACAGCCCATGGATGGGACCAGCCCATAGGGCCAAATCAACCAGTCTGCACCCTCGCTCCTGCTGCTGCCACTGGAATCAGCCACAGACTCATTCACAGCTGTTTTAAACACATTTACCACATGGCCAATTGTGGCAGTGGCTGGGCCACCAGTCTGGCCCGCCAACTGTCTGAGGGAGGGTGACCCGGTCTCAGTTCAAAAGTAAGGCAACCCCTGCCTTAAGATGTTGTTTGCACATCTAAATTTTGGGGTGGCAATTGCTCTGGTAACCAGAAGGGAACAGGCTGCTGCAGAATGGTACCAAGTCCTTCTTCCCAATCTAGGCCACAGTGAAACTACCAAAATGAAGGCACCTTTTGGTGAATTCATTCTGTAGTTCCTTCCTGACCTAGTGTGAAAAATATTAACCGGCAACACAAGGTTGCCATTACCAGGATATGTGTGATTGTGCTTCAAAAATACCACAATCTTTGAGGAGTCACATATTATGTAGCCCATATCAAGCCCTTAAACCAAGTCATTTGTCTCCTATTAGACAGACAGCCAAAGAGTTATGCTCAGATGGAGGAAGAGCAAGAACGCATCAAAGGTTTCCCTACTGATGCTCCCACTTGGCTCTCTCAGTGAGAGCCTTTTAATAACGCACTTGCAGCACTCTTCAGGGATCAAAGCATGGGACAGGTTACAGAAATTGCCTACTCCAAAGAATGAGGCAGGCAGTTTCTACAAGACCTCTGAGTTTTGCTAAGGTGACAACCATCCATAAGTATGCTAAAAATGTATGTTGTGTGCTTAGTTATGCATCTTCTGTGTCCAGATCAAACTTTGGACTGCTAAAATAAAGTCACCTTCTTGGCTTTGTCGTTGGGCATAATTAAATCTCCACTGGTACATGTTTCTGGTACTTATACTAAAACAACACTATGCAGTCTTCTGAGGAACCGACAATATCTTGCCTACCGGTATGTATTTAAAGCTTTTAGTAGACTATAATGTTTGGCAATACTACACGAGAAAACACACAGACATGGACATTTTCCCTACAAATATTTTCAAAATATTACTTTGCAACCTTACATGTTTATTTTTATGTATGTAAGAAGAGTTAGGTTTTCAGATCACAGTCTCTGTTTTAAGACTTATATCTACACCCAGTGACAATTTTATAATGTATATTTATTTATTTTCTACAAATCAAGTCTGAGTTCACTGAGTCTAGTAGGCTAGCTTAAAATTGCAGCATTTTGCAAGGATATGCCCACCATCAACCACTGGGACACATCAGCACCTTAAGGGCAGTTTCCAGTGAAGAAGCCCTTTTCGTCTGTGGGGAAAATAAACAAACAAAACAGACAGGAGAGCTGGCCTAGTGTGAGAAAGATTAGCCGGCAACACAAGGTTGCCATTACCAGGACATGCCCAATTGTGGATCAAAAATACCACAGTCTTCCAGGAGGCTCTTTCTGTGCATGCCTGCTTGAGCTCATTTAAAGTTTAAAAGTCACATTTCTGTATTAGCGACAGATTTGATGCACAAAAGCTCTCATTTAAATACAGGAGTTAGTCTTAATGTTCCTCAATAGGGTGTTTGTGTGTTGTTTTTCTCTCTGGTGCACTTGCAGTTAATAGACAAATGTTTTGAAGTGATATTATCTCTTCCCAAAAGAAAGAGAGCCGGGTGTGATCCTTCCACAATCCAAGTGCAACCTCGCCCCTGAGTTTCTATCTGTGACTCTTTTGTCATGCAAGAAAGATACAGTATCTGTAAACCGGAGGAGGCGGATTTTGATCTAGGAAATCTCACAACAGCAACAACAACACCACGATCACGTTTTAGTGGACTCGCAATCCTTCCGCACTGTAAATGCGACCCCCCCCCGCCGCCTCCCTGCAGCCCCCACTACTACTCTCCTCTTCCAAGGCTTGGCATCCTGCCCCTCCCCTGGCAACTAGAAAAGTTTGGACGCTACATTTGGAGCATGGGCTCAACATCCCTCTCCTTTAGCAGTTGGATGAGTTTTCAGGGGTTCGATTCCCGAGAGCTGCACGATGGGGGGCAATGAAAGGAGCCTCATTCGGGGGTTGCCTGCAAAATTATCCTTTCATCCCAGAGTCATCTCTGACACAAGAACCAGCCAGCCGTTGGATTCCCACCCAGGGTAAAATAAGAAGCATCCCCCGAGCCCACACCATCACCACACGAGCCCTTTGAATGCGGTTGGCGTCAAATAAGAGAGTGGGGGGAATGGTAGAAAAGCAAAGCAATCGCATTTATTCTATAGCGCCCCAGATCGCTTTCTTGCACTCTCTGGGCGGTTCACAAGTGATGGAGCATTTTACCCCACTACATGCTGAGGGCTTATTTTACCCACCTGGGAAGGATTTGGAGGTGGGGGTGTGCCGAGTCAATCTTGAACTCTGGTCAGGATCGAACTTACAACCTTTTGGCTGCACCACAGCAGTTTAACCGCTGCGCCTCCAGGGCAGAAAAGCCCCCCAGGGTTTCCTTTGACCGGAGAGAGAGGCACAACCTCACAAATCCCCGCCGCCTTTCTGTAGCCCAAAACTTCCACCTTCCGAGGGTTGGGAAGGATCCTGCCCAACCTTTGCTGCTAGGAAAGTGTGAATTGCTACAATCTTTAGGACTGGCTCCCCCAGGACTCCACAGGGAGCGAGGCTATCAGGTCTGGGGGAGTGTGGGAGTTGTAGTCCAAAACCGCAAAGCCTCTTACCTTTTATTTCTCCTCTCAGCGGAGGCAACCCAGATGTCACAGCAGCTGTACTGGACCCATCGCTCCCGCCAAAGGATACCCTGGGGTGGGGCTGGGAACCCTTTTCTGCTCTGATGGCACAGCGGTTAAACTGCTGTGGTGCAGCCAAAAGGTTGAGAGTTCGATCCTGACCAGGGTTCAAGGTTAACTCAGCCCCACCCCCCTTCCCAGGTGGGTAAAATGAGCAGCCAGCATGTAGTGGGGTAAAATGTTCCATCACTTGTGAACCGCCCAGAGAGTGCCAGAAAGCGATCTGGGGCGCTCTGGAATAAGTGCGATTGCTTTGCTTTTCTCCCCTTCCCGCTCTCTTATTTGACGCCAACCGCATTCAAAGGGCGCATGAAGTTGTGTGCTCGGGGGATGCTTATTATTGCCCCTGGGTGGGAATCCAATGGCTGGCTGGTTCTCGTGTCAGAGATGACTCTGGGTTGAAAGGATATTTTTGCAGGCGACGCCCGAATGAGGCTCCTTTCATTGCACTCCATCGTGCAGCTCTCGGGAATCGAACCCCTGAAAACACATCCAATTGCTGCTAAAGGAAAGGGATGTTGAGCCCACGCTCCAAACAAGGGAGCATTCACACGTTCCTAGTTGCCACAGTGGGGCGGGATCCCAACCCTCGGGAGTTGGAAGTAGTGGGGGCTACAGGAAGGCGGCCGGGGGAGGGGGGGCATTTGTGCGGAAGGATTGCGAGTCCACTAAAGCGTGATCGGGGTGTTGTTGTTGCAGTTGTGAGATTTCCTAGATCAATATCAGCTTTCTCCGGTTTATGGAGATCCTTCTTGCATGACAAAGGAGGCACAGATAGAAACTCAGGGGCGAGGAGGGGAAACCTTTGATGCACGCGTATTGTGGAAGGGTCACACCCGGCTCTCTTAAGGAGCTGATGTGTCCCAGTGGTTGAAGGTGGGCATATCCTTGCATAATGCTGCGGTTTTAATCTAGCCTACTAGACTCAGTGAACTCAGACTTGATTTGTAGAAAATAAATAAATATACATTATAAAACTATCACTGGACGTAGATTTAAGTCTTAAAACAGAGACTGTGGTTTGATAACATAACTCACCTTACATATATAAGAATAAACATGTAAGGTTGCAAAGTAATACAGTATTTTAAAAATATTTGTAGGGAAGATGTCCACGTCTGTGTGTTTTCTCATGTTCTATTGGCCAAGCACTAGGCCAAGCACTATAGTCTACTAAAAGCTATAAAGATATACTGGTAGGCAAGATATTGTGGGTTCCTCAGAAGACTGCATAGAGTTGTTTGAGCATAAGTACCAGAAACATGTACCAACGAAGATTTAATTATGCCCAACGACAAAGCCAAGAAGGTGACTTTATTTTAGTGGTCCAAAGTTTGATCTGGACACAGAAGAAGCAGAACTAAGTACACAACATACTTTTTAGCATACTTGTAGAAACTCAGAGGTCTTGTAGAAACTGCCTGCCTCTTTCTATGGGGTAGGCAATTTCTGTAACCTGTCCCATGCTTTGATCCCTGGAGAATGCTGCAAGTGCGTTATTAAAAGACTCTTACTGGAAGAGCAAAGTGTAAGCATCAGAAGGGAAACTTCCTCCATCCGAGCATATGTCTTTGGCTGTCTATTAGGAGACAAATGACTTGGGTTAACCGTACGGCTTGATATGGGGTACATATGTAACCTCATTTTCAGAAATAAGCACCCCAATGTTGGTCTCTCTATTTTTCCTTTCCAACGTTCTTTTACTCTTTCAATAAAGTTATTTCTTTCACCGTATTTTTATTTACCATTCACATTTAGGCTTCCGTTTACACAAGCACCACTCTGGCCATGCACCCATTCACACACGCTTGAAGGTATAAACTTGTAGCCCCACATTTGGAAAACACACATACCAATGGTTGGTCCCTTGTTCTGGCCCCTTGGTTACATCTCTAAGTCGTGAGCAGCTGATCCAGGGTGACCCCTCCCTTAGGCTGCTGCAATTGAATGCCAGGTCAGTCTGTAACAAGGCCCCCCCTTATTCAAGATGCTAATCAGGAGAGGCCGGCTGACCTAGCATGCATCACCGAAACCTGGCTGAGACCAGAAGATGGCGTACTTCTTTCTGAAATATGTCCAGCCAGTTTCTGTGTGTGGCACCAGCCTAGGGAGGAGGGGAAGGATGGTGGCGTCGCCATTGTAGCCAGGGTGTCTATGGGAGTTGCTAGGGCCGCTGCTCCACAAGTCCCAGGTTGTGAGGCCCTGCTCCTGTGTTTGGGTCCTAAGGGTCAGTTTGGAGTCTTAATCCTGTACCTGCCCCCTTGCAAGGTATGGGACTCCCTGCCAGGGCTCCTCGAGGCCGTCTCAGCATTGGAGTTCCCTAGGCTAATGGTCCTGGGAGACTTCAATCTGCCTTCACTGGGAACTGGCTCTGAGGTTGCTCGGGAGTTCATGGCTTCCATGGCAGCCATGGGCCTGACTCAGGTAATTCAGGGCCCAACCAGGAGCAGTGGCCACACCCCGGACACCCCGGGGCAGTGGCTGGGTGATCTGATATTACAGAAACTAGACATAACACCTGTGCCATGGTCAGATCACTGCCTGGTAACCCTTGACTTTCAGGGGCCAATGTTACACCGTAGGGAGGCGAGACCTGTTAAGCTGGCCCGCCCTGGCAACTAATGGATCCGAATTGATTCCTGCAGAAACTGGGGTAGTTTCCTCTGGATCAGTCAAGCGATTCGTCTGAGGTGCTGGTTAACCTGTGGAACAGGATGACAACAGCAGCCTTGGATGAAATCGTTCCACTACGGCCTCTCCAAACCCACGGGACCATGTCATCCCCATGGTTCACAGAGGAACTATGGGAGTTCAAATGGGCAAAGAGATGCCTAGAGCATCGCTGGGTGAAGACTCGGAGTGGTTCTGATTGGACACTAGCTAGAGCTGCTATTAGGGCCTACCTAGTGGCAATGGGGGTGGTGGGGTGCCAATACTTCACCACCCTTATCACCTCTGCTGATAATCACCCAGCCACCTTGTTTCAGGTAACCAGGTCTCTTCTTGGTAGGGGGGGGCGGTGCCCGGTTGGCAGGGTTCAGCTGAGGACTTTGCAGACCATCTGGTGGAGAAAATCAATCTGGGCTCAATCCTGGCATGGTTGAGGAGAGTCGGGGGGGGGGCTGGTGCGCAGTCTTGCTGTTTTACCTGGGATCAGTTTGACCCTGTTGTCCCTGATGAAGTGGACAGGCTCCTTGCAGTGTCTCATGTCACTACCTGCCCTTTGGACCCCTGTTCCCACTTGGTTGGTGAAGGCTTCCAAGGAGGTGACAGGTAGCTGGGTCAGAGCAATAATAAATTCATCATTGCGGGAGGTGGTGTTTCCAGCACCTCTGAAACATGCTTTGGTGCACCCTTCCTGTAAAAATCATCTCTTGACCCAGCGGTGCCATCAAATTACAGGCCAGTCTCCAACCTCCCCTTTTTAGGGAAGATTCTGGAGAAGGCAGTGGTGCGTCAGCTGCAGGGTGTCCTGGATAAAGTGGATTATCTGGACCCTTTCCACTCTGGATTCAGACTTGGGTATGGTACGGAGATGGCATTGGTCGCGCTGATGGATGATCTCTGGTGGGAGCAAGACGGTGGTGATCCATCTGTTCTTGCTCTCCTTGACCTCTCAGTGGCCTTTGATACCGTCGACCATGGTATTCTTCTGGGATGACTATTGCAATGTGCTCTACATGGGGCTGCCCTTGTTGACCATTCAGAGACTGCAGCTGGTCCAGAATGCAGCAGCCCGGGTGGTGATGGGACGGGGGCGTTATGCCCGTGCCTTGCCCCTGCTCCGGGAGGTGTACTGGTTACCAGTTTCTCTCCAGGTGCAATTCAAGGTGCTGGTTATGGCCTTTAAAGCCCTATATGGTTTTGGGCCAGGATACCTAAGAGACCACATCACCCTAAGAACATCTGCTCGTCCAACCAGAGTGGACCGGAGAGGGTCCCTGATTGTTCCATCAACCACAGGGGCTCACCTCTCTGGCACAAGAAAAAGGGCCTTCTCCATGTCCACTCCAGCCCTTTGGAACCACCTGCCAATAGAACTACAGTTGCAGACAGAGTTGCTGCCCTTCAGAAAAGGACAAGACCTTGCTGGCAGGGCAGGTATGGGGCCTTGAGGGCAATGTGGTTCCTGCCCGCTGGCTCTTGCCATGAGATTCATCCTCTCTCTCCTGTATGGGGTGGGTGGGAGTTTTACGGGAGGGGGTTGGGATTTTTTACTGTTTTTATTGTATGCGTTTTTTAGTTTATGTAAGCCACCCTGAGTCGGGCTTTTGTCTGAGTGGATGGCAAACAAATCAAAAAATTAAATTAAAATAAAATTAAATTAAAATACCTCCCAGCCTACACAGGAAGACATCAATTATTTTCACCTATTGTTAACCCTGGACCCTGATTCCTGGGAACTCAAGATAATCCTTCTTAATCTTCAACCCACCTGCCACAGATTGTTTTTACCAATACCTGCATACCTTGGGGGGTGGGAATGTGCAAATCCTTAAAAGACACAGAACTGGGTTAAGGGTGGATACTGCAAATCTATTGATTCTGGGAACAACTACTAGCTCCTCACATACCCCAACATTCAGCCTTCCTTGAATTTATTATCTATGATGCCATTGGTCATTTTGAACTTCTTGCCATGAACTCTGGAACCACATTGGTGCACATTTTCAATCCTTGCTCCTATTGGATGTCACGTTGGAGACATCAAAACCTGCAGCTGTTGAACTGTGAACTGTTTTTTCTTATGTAAACCCTCAGGGCAATTGCCCTATCAACCCACCTATTGTTTTATGTGATTAACCTTTTTACTGTTTAAAAATGAGGGCTGCAGATTCACGTCAGAGTTATTGATTTCATATGCAGCATCTGGTGATGTTGACTAACATGCTTTTGTGAGCAAAGCAGGGCCAGCCATTTAGGATATTTACTCACCCACCTCCTACCTATCCTGAAACACAGGATTTCTTTTTAGAGGCCTACAGCAATGTTGCAAATAGATAAATAGAAAAATTGCAAGTAGATAAGTAGGGATTACTTTGGTTGGAAGGTAAACGGTGTTCCATACACTTCGGTGTCTAGGCATGCCTGCCACATGTCCACAGAAACGTCTGCAAACCAGATAGTGCTGGTTCTTTGGCTATAAACAAAAATGAACACTGAAACCTAGATTCGGATACAACTGGATTTTGAGCAAGAGTAACATTCACCTTTTCCTAATTGAAATAGGGGTGAAAGAATGAAGATATTAAGATAATATTAATTCTGTTTTAAAAGTAAAAATTATTTTCTCAGTACTCTGTAAAGTTAAACAGATCAGATTGACCTATCATATAGAACTGATGACGAGGCTAATGTATACAGAAGGCTTTGTGTCCACAAACTCAGCACAGTTTGTACAGCTGACAGGGAACTGTAAATAATATTTGTGTGACATGACATGATGTGACATGAGACATGTTCCTTATATGACATGATCTAAATAACAGTTACGGAATATTCTAACCTGAACTTAATGAAATGTCAGAAGATTAATTAATAATTGTGGCTTATCCCATAGTGATGTAATGTGTAGAAATTTCCAAATTTTATGCTATAAAAAGATGGCTCTGAAAATGTATTTTCATTCAGAGAATATTAGCTTGGTAAAGCGTTCCTGAATCTGTTTGGCCAAATATTAACAAATATTAACAAATCAAACTCCAAACTCTGTCTTAGCGTGTGGAATGCGATTTTGTCTAGTTCAGAATTCCATAACATTTTTGGTGAACTCCGCCAGGGACTGACTTGACAAATAACAGGTGCCATTGTCACTCTAGACGGCTGTTCCTGATGGGATAAAACGACGCCTCTCCAGGGATAACCTAAAATGCCGGCATAGTAGATCTTTGATCTACTCTAGGAAATCAGTGAAGAGGTGGCGAGTAACTGTCAGAAGAAACAGACCAGTCAAGGATCCGGTAGGCTAAGACAAACGGAGAACTCTAGAAGATGGATTTTCAAAAGCCTGCAGGCAAGTATGAAAAGTTCGGTTTCACTTACCAGTGATAACTTTCGTTCTTCGAGTATATAGTTTGTGAATACACACTCATGGGTTATGCGCCTGCGCAGAACGGCCGATCGGAGGCTTGAAAAGCTATTGGTCAAAAGTTTTGGCGGTAAGACCGCCCACCGTACCGCCCACCCTGAGGCGCCCGCGCGCCATTTTACCTCAGTTCCATACTTAAGCCAAGCACAGGATAAACCAACTGATCTCATCTGTGCAGCTCAAGAGGGGAGGCAGGGTGGGTAGTGTGTATTCACAAACTATATACTCGAAGAACGAAAGTTATCACTGGTAAGTGAAACCGAACTTTCTCCTTCGTATAGTTTGTGAATCCACACTCATGGGAGATTAGCAAGCTCACACTTACTTGGTCGGTGGGCAGTCGGATGAGATGATCCCACGATGAGCTGAAGATCCCGTAGGTGGACCCGTCAGGGGCGTTGAGTCCGGAGCCCTCTGGTAAGGACGACACGGCCAAGCCTGGCGTCCGCAGTGGCTCTGGTGTCCACCCTGTAGTGCTGGACAAACGTGGAAGGTCTGGACCAGGTGGCAGCCTTACATATGTCCTCAAGCGGTGTGCCCTCCAGAAAGGCAGTGGATGTGGCAACCGCCCTGGTGGAATGCGCCCTGACATGCGGTGGAGGTGGCAGTGAAGCTGACTCGTAGGCCAGGTAGATGGTAGAGGTGATCCATTTGGAGAACCTTTGAGCAGAGATAGGTTCACCCTTGGACTTTCCCCCATAAGCCAGAAAAAGGCGTTGTGACTTCCTGAACTCCCTAGTCCTGCTGGTGTAAAACAATAAAGCTCGTTTCACATCCAGTGTGTGCCAAGTCCTTTCTTGGGCGTTAGTGGGGTTCTGGAAGAAGGTTGGCAAGGAGATAGTTTGTGCCATGTGGAACTTGGAGACCACCTTGGGTAGGAAGGTGATGTCCGCTTGGAGGACGACGCGGTCGTTGAAGAACTGGAGAAACGGTGCGTCTGCTCGTAGGGCAACCAGTTCACCAGCTCGTCGTGCAGACGTGATAGCCACCAGGAAAGCCGTCTTCCATGTGAGGAGACGAACGTCGGAGGTGGCCATGGGCTCGAAGGGAGTCCTGGTGAGCGCGTTAAGAACGGTGGACAGTGACCATTGAGCCGTCGGTGTCCGGGTCGGCGGAAAAGCGTTCCTTAGTCCCTTGAGGAAGCGCTTTACCGTTTGGTCGCGGAAAGCCCCGGAAGCGGGCGAGCCAGCCGGAGAGTGCGCTACCACTGCTGCGAGATGCACTCGGATGGAGGTGATGCTGAGGCCAGACTCCGCCAGCTGGAGGAGGTAGGCTAAAATGTCCTGTAGTCCCACCTGCGTGGGGGGCGTTTGCCGGGAGGCCAGGAAAGTACAAAAACGCCTGTATTTGGAAGCGTAGGACTTCCTTGTGGAAGGGCGCCGCGCTAGTTCAAGGATCCTGGCCAGTCTGGGGTTATCCTCCACGCGGTGAGGTGGAGGCTGGGCAGGTCCGAATGGTGCAGCTGGCCCTGTTCCATTTGGAGGAGCGTCGGTGACTCCGGCAGTGTGCGATACTGCGACGACATGCGCAACAGTAGTGGAAACCAGGGTTGGCGCGGCCACGCCGGTGCCACCAGAATTGCATTGGCTCTGTGTTGGTGCATCCTGGTGAGTACCTTCTGGACCAGAGGAAACGGAGGAAAGGCGTAGAGATAGTCCTGATCCCACCGTTTCATGAAGGCATCGCCCTCGGAGTTCGGTCCGATGCCTGCTCTGGAGCAGTATCTGCTGAGTTTCTTGTTGGACTCCGATGCAAAGAGGTCGATGCTCGGTGTCCCCCAGACCTCGCACAGGGACTGGAACACTCCGTCGTCCAGCTCCCATTCGTGGGTCGTGGAGGTGAGACGGCTCAGGTGGTCTGCCAAAACATTCAAGGTGCCCTGAATGTGCACTCCAATTGGGAAAATGTGTCTCTCCAGACACCATTCCCACAACTGCACTGCAAGGTACAGGAGGGTGGTGGACCGTGTTCCTCCCTGCTTGTTGAGGTACGCCACCGCCGTGGTATTGTCCGAGGCCACTTGAACCGCCTTGCCGGTGAGCAGAGTCTCGAAGGAACGCAGGGCCTTCCAAATGGCCAGCAGTTCCAAGTAATTTATGTGGTGCACCGTTTCGTGCGGTGTCCAGGTGTCGTTGACCGTGAGAGTCCCGCAAGCAGCGCCCCAGCCGAGGTTGCTCGCGTCGGTCAGTATCTGCAACGAGGGTTGCGGGGGGTAGAAACTCTTCCCCGTGGCCACGTTGAGTGGTGTAGACCACCACAGCAGTTGGTCTCTCAGTTCCGGAGATGGGGTCAACCGTTTGGACTGGCTCTCCCGAAGTGCGTCGAACTCGTGAAGGAGCCACGATTGCAGGGACCTGAATTTCAACTTGGCATGGGGGATCACTGCCGTCGTTGAGGCCATCAGGCCTAGAAGTCTCTGAGCCTTCTTCGCCCGGATGCACGGTTTCGTGCGCAGTTCGCTCACCCCCTGCGCAATGTCCCGTAAGCGTTTCTGGGGGGCGTAGGCTCTCGTAGTGAGCGAGTCGAGTACCGCTCCAATGTACTCGACGCGCTGGGAGGGAGTCAACTTCGACTTGGTGAAGTTGATCCTGAGGCCGAGACTCTCCATGAGGTGAACCGTGTATTGTGTGTCCCGAATGGCCGACGGTTTGGTGGGGGAGACGATCAACCAATCGTCGATGTACGGGAAGACCCTGATGCCCCGTTGGCGGAGGAATGCAGCCACCGGAGCCATGCATTTGGTGAAGACCCGCGGTGCCGTGGCCAGACCGAACGGTAGGCATCGGTACTGGTACACGGAATGGTCGATACGGAAGCGGAGAAACCGTCTGTGTTCCTCGAGGATGGAAACGTGGAAGTAGGCATCCTTGAGGTCTATGACTGTGAACCAGTCCCCTTTGTTGATGAGGGGGAGGACGGTCTGTAGGGTCACCATCCGGAACTTCCTGGTGTGGATGCATTTGTTCAGGCGGCGTAGGTCCAGGATAGGGCGAAGGCCTCCGTCCTTCTTCTGGACCACGAAGTACCTCGAGTAGAAGCCGTTGTCCCAGTCGGACGGTGCTACCCGCTCGATGGCTCCCTTGGAGAGAAGGGTTGCTATTTCTTCCTCCAAATGGGGGGACGAGGTGGTGAGACGATGTTTTCCTACTCGAGGCACCCGCACGAACTCGATGGCGTAGCCAGAGGACAAGATCTTTAAGACCCACTGGTCGTCCGTGATGCCCGACCATGCCTGGAGGAAGTTCCGGAGGGGGAGGTACGGGATGTGGAGCGAGAGAGACTCGGCCGTCGCAGCTTCAAACGCGGGGCTTGGGCCTCGCGGTCGAACGCTTGTCCTGTCCGTAGGGCCGGTAGCGGGGTTTGTGTTGTCGCCGCTGTTTATAGGAGCTGGATCTAGGCTGCTCCGTCGGTCCCTGCTGCTGTGGGTTGCCCTGGAACCGCCGTGTGAAGGGCTGGAACCTCGGCCTGGTGGAAGTTGCCGGCGTGGTGAGCCCCAGGAACTTCGCCGTGGAACTGGTCTGGCGCATCTCATTCAGGACCTTATCGGTGTCCTGACCGAAGAGGCCCTGCCCGTCGAAGGGAAACTCCTCGATGAGCTTTTTCATAGCGTCATCGAGGGAGGTGTCCCTGAGCCAAGCATGGCGACGGAGGTAGATTGCGGAGGCCATGTCTTTTGCAGCATAATCGTTGATATGCCGGGCAGTGCGCATCAGCTGCTCGGCGACGAAGTCCCCCTCGGTGGCCAGCGCGTCAATCCTCTTCTGGGCATCGGCGGGCAGTTTAGCCGTCTCAACCTTCACCTGCTCCCAGAGGTGAGATTGGTACAGGCCCATGGCGGCCGAATAGTTGGCGGCCCGAAAGAATAGGGAGCCGGTGGCGTAAAACTTACGCCCCACCGCGTCCAGTTTCTTTCCCTCCGGCGTCGACGGGACCGGGAATCCGCTGGTGGCCGTCCTATGCTGGAAGGCCTTGACCACCAGGGAATTCGGCAGGGGGTGCGCCTGCAAGAACTCGACGTTCTCGTCCAGGACCCGGTACATGCTGTCGAGCCTGGACGAAACGGAGTGTGCCGCCAAAGGTTTCTTCCACGTCGCCCTCGCCGTGGTCATCATGGAGGGGAGCATGGTTATGTGGACCGGCCGCACAGCACGCCTGTCGAGCTTCGCGGTCATCTGGTCCTCACCCTCCAACGGCGGTTGGTCGACCTTCAGGTTGAGAGCGGTGCCGAGCCTCGTGAGCATGGCGGTCAGTGAGCGCTGGTCCTCACCACGCGGTGGGTCCACTGAGCCGATGGCCTGTTCCGGCGTGCGCTCGGCGTCGACGTCTCCCTCGTCCTCCTCCGACGACGAGCTGGACTCATCGGAGGACGAGGGAGGCAGTCTTTCGTCCACGTCCGGACCGCGCCAGTACGGCCTGGGCGGGCCGGCGGGATGGGCGTCCACCGCATCAACGTCCGGACCACACCATGACGGGTTGGGTGGGCCGGCGGAGCGGGCACTTGACCCACGGGAGGTCGGTGGGGCCGCGGCAGGGCCGGGATGCCCGGGGCTTGCGGTGGTCGGAACCGGAGCCGCAGAGGCCGCAGGCGTGGAGGTCTGGAACCTGGTCGCAAACGACGCCATGACCTGGAACATCTCTCGGACGAGGGCCATCTGAGACGCGTCCGAGTCCGCTGGCGGTGGAGCTCCGGTGGCCGGCGGGATGGTGGCCCACGAAACGGTGGGAGCCGAAACGGTGGCCGGCGTCGGTGTCGGCGAAACGGTCGTCGGAACGGTGACGACCGCCTCGTCCGTCGGCGTCCTGGGCCGTGGAGAGACGGAGGCCTGCCTCGGCGAAGAATTTCTGCCCCGAGGAGGAGAGGAGAGCACCTGAGGTGGGCGAGCTGGAGCCCCAGCCCTGCGTCCTTTCTCAGGTGACCCGGAAGACGACCGTCTTCCCCAGATGGAGGATCCCGGAGAAGGACATCGGGCAGTCGAGAACGGCGGCGAAGGCCCGGGAGAGGCGGGTGTGCGCGGAGTGGGGGGAAGCGACCGTCTCTTCTCCGACCCACGCTTGCGCTTCTTCTCACCGTTCTTGTCCTTCTTCTTCTTCTTCCTCATCGGAAGCACGGAGGAAGAGGCCGGCGGTGGTTGAGCGGCAGCGGCGGCCGTGGAGGCGGACGCGGCGGGAGCCAGAGCGAGCTCCATCAGGTGAGCCTTGAGGCGATTGCTTCGGTTCTGCACCGCGAGGCGCGTAAACTTTTTGCAATGCGGGCAAGACTGGCTCTGATGCGACTCTCCCAAACAAAAAAGGCACAGGCTGTGTCCGTCGGAAGCCGGAAACTTCTTAAGGCAAGCCGTGCACTGTTTGAACGCTGCAGCCATCAACCGCGGAAAAAATTCTTCCAGTGGAAGTTTCTGGAGACGAATACCCCGAAGGGCCGACCAGCCGCCACCCCCTTGAGGGGGGAGACGGTGATCGAAGCGAAAAATTGGCTACTGAATCCACTCAAGAGAAGAGACAGAGCCGGGGTGGCGATCCTGCCCGGAGGACAAGATCACCAAGAAAAATTGTTAAAACTTGCCAAAAGACTTTCCCTCAGAAGGGCGAAAAAATTGAGGAAGCTCTCAACGATCGTCCTGCTGCTACGGCGGAAAGAAGAGAACTGAGGTAAAATGGCACGCGGGCGCCTCAGGGTGGGCGGTACGGTGGGAGGTCTTACCGCCAAAACTTTTGACCAATAGCTTTTCAAGCCTCCGATCGGCCGTTCTGCGCAGGCGCATAACCCATGAGTGTGGATTCACAAACTATACGAAGGAGAACTGTATGAAACTGCATGAAACTGTAGAAGTATACTTATGTGTGCCCACTCATTTGAGGAGTGGAAGTGGAGCCTGATCACCTTCAAGGGGACGGGACGGCAATTCCTAAGTCCTTAATGAACCATGGGCGGTACCCCAGTGTTCCTGGAAAAATCAAGGCGCGAACTTGATTTTTGTGTGTGTAAAATTTATATTGTGTGGGTGGTTAAACCATCGCGTTCCCCTGATGGTAGCCCTTGAATTTTTCGGGTGCCCCAGGCCAGTGGTAGTGTTTAGTTTAGAATGGGGGGTGGTAGTAGCGTTCCAAGAATGCCACTATGGTGTTTCCTTGAGAACTTTGAGATATTTACACCAGAGACACATGAATCCCCTTTAACAAAATTTGAGTTAAGAAAGTTTTGTGAATATGAATGGCCCAGTTTCCAAGTAGGGTGGCCTCCAGAAGGCTCCTTAGATTTGGGTCTTATAAATAGAGTGTTTCGAAGAATAACGCAGAATAAACAATGGGATCAGTATCCCTATATATCAGGATGGCAAGCTATAATACAGAAAGCTGTGACCCCCCCCCCCCCTTGGCTACAGAAATGCCAGGCTGAATGTGTAAAAGTATATTTAATGAAGGAAAAGAAATCCAAAGATAAGAAATCTAAATTAGGTAGGAAAGTGGTCAGAGCACCCAATACCCCAGGAATAGAATGGCAGACAGAAGAAAGATTGAAAATTTTAAACAGAAATGAAAAATATGAAATTCTGTTTCAAAGACCTCCACCTTATGTCATGCCAAAAATCAGTGCCACAAGATGGCCAAGTTCCACATATTTATCCAGACCTTGCATTAGCAAATGCAGGAAGCAGTCACTCTGCAGGAAGATTTCAGACACCAGACAGAAGTGAGACTTCCCGAACCACAGAAAAACTAAGAAAAGTAACTGAGATCTTGAAATACTTAATTGAACAGGGAGAAGAAAAATTCAAAAGGTACAGCCAATCTTCTCCCTATAACAATGAAGCTGGTAGGGAGCCACCTCCAAACATCCCAATGGCACACGTCATACCAACGATGAAAAGAAGAAAAGAGATAGTGGCCCCACTGAGGGAAATGATAACCAGCCATATGGGGAAAGATGATGAACAAGTAAATCAGTCAATCTTCCAATATGTACCATTTGCCACAACAGACCTGTTAAATTGGAAACAGAATTATGGACCTTTTAGTACCAAGCCGAATGAGGTGATTGAACTAATTGGAACCATAGTCCAGACACATAACCCCACATGGAGTGATATGCAGCAAATAATAAATACGCTCCTTAATATGGAGGATAAGCAAAAATTGAAACTGGCAAAAGACAGGATCCTTCGTAGAAATTTCCCAGACGCAAATCAGACTATAGTGCGTATGGCGGCAGCTGCTGAACAAAACCCAAATTGGGACCCTAATGATTCAACACACAGGACCAGTCTTCAACAGTACAGATATTTTATTTTGGAAAGCTTAAAGGAAGCAGCAAAAGGTCCTGTCAATTTTAGCAAACCTGCCAATATAATTCAGGAAAAAGAAGAATCCCCTGAAAGTTTCTTAGCCAGGTTAATTGAGGCTTATAAAGTGAACACAGGGATTAATATGGAAGATCCTGAAAACCGCCAGATGTTAAATGAAAGATTAATTACACAGAGTGCACCGGATATAAAGAAAAAGTTACAAAAGCTGGAAGGAGCATTGGGAAAGAACACAAGCGAACTGGTGCAAATTGCGAGGAAGGTCTACTTTAATAGGGAGCAGGAGGAAGAGAAGAAGGAGAATATGAGAGAATATAAAAGAACTGAGATGATCGCCCTTGCTTTGGGAAGAGGCAACAATCAGTGTGCTTACTGCAAGCAAGAGGGACATTGGCAGAGGAATTGCCCCGAGAAAGGAATGAGATGATTGAAGAAACCAGAGGAATTTGGGAAATCCCAGAAAAACAAACAAACAAACAGCTGAGCACTTGATAGCTAACCCCAAGATTTTGAATCCCTAGTCGGCCCCAAGCTTTAAGGCTACTAGGTTTGTCCCAACTTTTTCAGGCAGTATGTGAAAGTACGCAGAAATAAAGTGTAAATGTCACAGGCCAGTTGCCTAACTCCAGAGGAACTTGAAGGCCTGCGCAAGAAGTTTATTTTTTCTGCAGACGTACAGGTACATACTGGCCATGCCCTCCAGATGATTTGGAAAATAAGGGACATTTATGGGTTAGTAATCAAAGACTGATCAAAGCTGCCCAGAATGCCTAGATCCCTTGCAATTAATCAGAAAACAGAAGGCACAGTTGGCAAAAGGGAGCAGAAGAAGCAAAGCGAAAAACAGCTATGTTTAAACAGCCAAACAAACACAGGAGTTGTATTTGATTAAAGAATTTGAGGACTTGAAAATACAAAACATCTGAAGTACACGAAAATAAAATGAAAAGCCAGTAAGGGAATGCTTACTTAAAGCAGGGAGGCTTAGTGGAGTCATCCTTGTTCATTTAATCCACAATTAGGAAGAGGTTGAGAAAGCAAGTGGGGTTGTTGAAAGCATTGTGGAATTGTATGAAACTAAATCAATAAGTCCAGGGTTTTTTTAGCCAATGACAATGCATGATATGAGAACTCCCTTCTGTACAAAGTATCCTATTTCCTCATTTGAATATCTGGCCTGCTAGAAGGAAATTATTAACTCAGTCACTGCAGTAAAAATCAATATGTGAATCACTGCAGGAGGCTTGCCCTCCCCATCTCCACAGCAACACATGGCTTTTATCCAGGAGATCAGTTATAGTTAAACATTGATAAGATGGATCATTGAACTATATACTGTCGATAGTATCTTTTTTCTTGCAGTTTAAGACCCTAGAAAGATTGGAATGCATAAATTTTGCTTAAATAATCAACACAAGAGAGAAGACGGCAGCTTGGCGTTAGGCACAGACCGGAAGCTGTCAAAACGCCCAGCCAAACCTTGAGGAATTGGCAATCAACATGATAGAAATGTTTATGTGAAAAAGTTATTAAACTTTAATAATTTTCAAGAAATCAGGGGGGAATGAAATAGGGGTGAAAGAATTAAGATATTAAGATAATATTAATTCTGTTTTAAAATTAAAAATTATTTTCTATTCAAATTAATAATAATAATAATAATAATAATAATAATAATAATAATAATAATAATAATAATAATAATAATAATAATAATAAGAATAAGAATAAGAATAAGAATAAGAATAAGAATAAGAATAAGAATAAGAATAAGAATAAGAATAAGAATAAGAATAAGAATAAGAATAAGAATAAGAATAAGAATAAGAATAAGAATAAGAATAAGAATAAGAATAAGAATAAGAATAAGAATAAGAATAAGAATAAGAATAAGAATAAGAATAAGAATAAGAAATGGGGCTTATTTATAAGCCAACAGGCAGGGGCCACTCTTCCATCTGGGCCCCACACCTGCCCTGCCAACCAGGTTTTTAGGTCTTTTCTGAAAGGTAGCAGCTCCATCTGCTCCCGCAACTCTACAGGCAAGAGGTTCCACAAGGCCGGTGCGGACACAGAAAAGGCCCTCCTTCGTGTACCAGAGAGACAAGCCCCTCTGGCAGATGGAACAATCAGGGAACCCCTCTGATCCGCTCTGGTTGGACGGGCGGACAATCTTGGGATGATGCGGTCTCTAAGGTATCCTGGCCCACTACCATGAAGGGCTTTAAAGGTCAAAATCAGCACCTTGAACTGCACCCAGAGGCAAACTGGTAGCCAGTGCAGCTCCCAAAGTAATGGTGAGGCACGAGCATAACGCCCGTGCCCCATCACCACCCGGGCTGCCGCATTCTGGACCAACTGCAGCCTCCAATGGTTGACAAGGGCAGCCCCATGTACAGCGCATTGCAATAATCTAGCCTGGAGGTGACCAGAGCATGTGTGACCATGAGCAGGGAGTCCCGGTCCAGGAGCGAACGCAACTGATGGATGACGCGAAGCTGTGAGAAAGCCCTCCTGGCCACAGCCACCACCTGATCTTCTAGTAGCAGCCCCAAATCCAGGAGGACCCCTAAGTTGCATACCAGGTCTGTCTGGGGCAAAGCAGCCCCATCCAAGACCAAAGTTGGCAGCTCCCTGGATAATGCGGGACCCCCCATCCAAAGCCACTCAGTCTTGGAGGGATTCAATTGTAGCCAGTTGTCCCCCATCCAGACCCCACCACTTCCAGACATCTGGCTAGGACATTGACTGCATCACTGGGGTCCCCATGGGCCGAGATATATAACTGGGTATCATCAGCATACTGATGATATCTTACCCCATGGGAACGGATAACCTCGCCCAACGGCATCATGTATATGTTAAATAGGAGAGGAGAGAGCACCGAGCACTGAGGTACCCCATACTGTAGGGGCCTAGCGCTGGACCTCTCACTCTCCAACCACACCGACTGGGTATGACCCTCCAGAAATGAGGAAAACCAGGACAGCACAGTGCCCTGGATCCCCAAACCTTTGAGCCGTTCCAGAAGGATACCGTGGTCAATGGTATCGAAGGCCGCTGAGAGATCCAGAAGAGCCAGGACGGATGGATGACCCCCGTCCCACTTCCGCAAGAGGTCATCAACCAGTGCGACCAATGCAGTCTCAGTACCATATCCAGGCCTGAAACCCAATTGATAGGGGTTTAGATAATCCGCTTCATCCAGGACCCCCTGCAACTGCCGCATCACCACCTTCTCCAGTACCTTTCCTAAGAAAGGGAGGTTGGAGACCGGCCTATAATTAGCTGGAACTGCTGGGTCGAGAGATTGTTTCTTCAGGAGGGGGCACACCAAAGCATGTTTTAAAGGTGCAGGAAACACCCCCTCCCGCAATGAAGCATTTATTATAGCCCCGACCCAGCCTCCCGTCACTCCCTTGGAGGCTTTCACCAACCAAGTGGGACAGGGATCCAATGGGCAGGAGGTGGTGCAAACAGCTGCAAGAAGCCTGTCCACTTCCTCAGGGACAACTGGATAGAACCGATCCCATACAACACTGCCAGACTGAGCTGTGATCCCCTCCAGACCCTCCCCATCCACGCCGGGATTAAACCGATTAAACAGATCAGATTGTCCTACCATATAGAACTGATGACGAGGCTAAAGTAAACAGAAGGCTTTGTGTCCACAAGCTCAGCACAGTAAAAAGATGGCTCTGAAAATGTATTTTCATTCAGGGAATATTAGCTTGGTAAAGCATTCCTGAATCTGTTTGGCCAAATATTAACAAATCAAACGCCTAAATCTGTTTTAGCGTGTGGAATGTGATTTTGTCTAGTTCAGAATTCCATAACATAATCGTCTTTAGACTTTGGATCTATGAGCTCACTGTCCCACCAACACTCACTACATGTCCCACCTTTATTTTAAGTTGCCACTTGAATTATGAGGAATGGGTTCACCCACAGTTCAGAGGAAATATCAATTATTTTAACATTTCCCTTTTACATTCACTAACAGTCACTACTGCCCACCCTTAGTTGCTTCAATGTATCAGTTATTGCCACTCTTGCTCTGGCAGGCTATACTGTCTATATTGATTCAATCTGAGTTTGGAATTTTTAAAAAATAGTGCTGGGGGATTCCTGTTCAACCCAATGGCCTCTCTTCCACCTCCCATTCTATTGAACATCTAACTGAAACAGTTTGGAGAGGCTGTCTTGCATTTTAGATCTGGTGTCATAAATCAAGTCAGATCCCAGAAGAGTTTATGGGAAGAACAAACATTCTTGAGAATATGCAAGAACAAAGTCAAATTTGAAGATGGAGAAAGGGGCTCACTGGACAAGGAACAATATTAAAGGAGGATATAGCTGAGGAAATCAATCTCTCCTGTGTCATTTGGAGGACCCTGAATAGGCTGAAGCTTGGAGTCCCTAAATTCAAGTCCAACATGCTCAAGTGGGGGCTGCTGGTAGACAACAACACACTGTTGTGACTCTGGAGAGATACGGAATTTGGATCTTTTGCTGGTCTGCCGATTACTGCTGGAAACATGCACCAGGACTTAAGTTTGACCAACAACAAAAGCCAAGAAAGTGGCTTCATTTTGGCAGTCCAAAGTTTGCTATGGACACAAAAGAAGTACTGAATGCTGATGACACCCAAATCTATTCCCTTTCAAATTGAGTATTTATTTGTGTAAAACCTCTTCTCTCTCCACAGGATGATAAACTGTTGGTAATCATTCAATGGATAGAAAGGACTTTATGAGCTGTTTTTTGTATCCAGGTGCTAGAAGACCCCTTTTCTGTTTTATTTTTGTCTGGCTATGAAAATGGAAAGCTACTTAAATGAACAGTGCAAAGAAATAGAAGAAAACAACACAAGAGGCCAGACTAGAGATCTTTTCAAAAAAAATTGGGGAAATCAAGGGAACATTCAAAGCAAAAATGACCATGATAAGGGACAAAGACGGCAAGGAGTTAGCTGATGGAGAAGAGATTAAGAAAGATGATGGAATCAAATTACTGCATTCGATATGCCAGCATATCTGGAAATCAAAACAGTGGCCACAGGATTGGAAAAGATCAGTATACGTTCCAATCCCAAAGAAGGGTAGTGCCAAAGAATGTTCAAATTATCGAACAATTGCGCTCATCCCACACGCTAGCAAGGTGATGCTCAAGATAATACAGGATAATACAGGATAATACAGGATTCAGCAGCACGTGGAGAGAGAATTGCCAGAGGTGCAGGCGGGGTTCAGAAGAGGCAGGGGGACTAGAGATCACATTGCCTATATATATATGGAGTAAACAAAGGAATATCAGAAACAAGTATACCTCTGCTTTATTGACTACACCAAGGCCTTTGACTGTGTGGACCACAATAAAATGTGGCAAGTACTTAAAGAAATGGGAATACCAGAACACCTCATATGCCTCATGAGAAATCTATACAAGAGTCAAGAAGCAACAGTTAGGACAGAAGACGGAATGACAGAATGGTTTGGAATAGGAAAAGGAGTAAGACAAGGCTGCATTTTATCACCCTACCTTTTCAACCTATACACAGAACACATAATGCGCAATGCAGGGATGGATGAATCACAATATGGGATAAAAATTGCTGGGAGAAACATCAACAATTTGAGATATGCAGACGATACCACCCCAATGGCAGAAAGTGAGGAAGATTTAAAGAAGCTACTGATTAGGTTGAAAGAAGAGAGTGCAAAAGCTGGCCTGAGACTTAACATCAAGAAAACCAAGATAATGGCAACAGGCCCAATCAGCACCTGGAAAGTAGATGGGGAAGAAGTAGAAGCAGTGACGGATTTTACTTTCTTGGGATCTAGGATCAGTGCAGATGGTGACTGCAGACATGAAATAAACAGGCGACTGATTCTAGGGAGACAAGCCATGAGAAACCTGGGGAACATAGTGAAAAGTAGAGACATCACCTTGCAAACAAAAATCTGTATAGTCAAAGCAATGGTATCCCCGGTGGTAATGTATGGTTGCGAGAGCTGGACCATTAGGAAAGCTGAGTGCAGAAGAATAGATGCCTTTGAGATGTAGTGTTGGAGGAGAGTTTTGAGAGTACCCTGGAGAGCGAGGAGAACAAATAGGTCAATCTTGAAAGAAATCAGTCCTGACTGCTTCTTAGAAGGTCAAATAGTAAAGATGAAGCTGAAGTACTTTGGACACCAAATGAGAAGAGAGGATTCACTTGAGAAAGCCTTGATGCTGGGAAAGGTGGAGGGCAAAAGAAAAAGGGGACGGTCAAGGATGAGATGGCTAGATGGCATTGTGGACGCAGCGGGCACCGAGCTGAGCGGACTGAGGAGGATGGTGGAGGACAGGGGTGCCTGGAGATCAATGGTCCATAGGGTCGCAAAGGGTCGGAATCGACTGTGCGACTGAACAACAAAATGAAAATGGAGAATTTTATATTCCAGACAGACTAAATGAATGAGGAATGACTATTTTCCACAGTACATTTTATTTAAAATAAAAAGGAGGGAAAATGTGGCGCTCCCCCCCTCCCCCGTATTCTTTGGCGGGAGCGATGGGTCCAGCTGCTGTGACATCTGGATTGCCTCCGCTGAGAGGAGAAATAAAAGGTGGGAGGCTTTGCGGTTTTGGACTACAACTCCCACACTCCCCCAGACCTGATAGCCTCGCTCCCTGTGGAGTCCTGGGAGAGCCAGTCCTCAAGATTGTAGCAATTCACACTTTCCTAGCTGCAAAGGTTGGACAGGATCCTTCCCAACCCTTGGAAGGTGGAAGTTTTGGGCTACAGAAAGGCGGCGGGGATTTGTGAGGTTGTGCCTCTCCCTCCCGTCAAAGAATACCCTGGGGGGCTTTTCTGCCCTGGTGGTGCAGCGGTTTAACTGCTGTGGTGCAGCCAAAAGGTTGTGAGTTCGATCCTGACCAGGGTTCAAGACTGACTCAGCATCTCCCCCCCCCCCCTTCCCAGGTCGGTAAAATGATCACCCAGCGTGTAGAGGGATAAAATGCTCAATCACTTGTGAACCGCCCAGAGAGTGCAAGAAAGCGATCTGGGGCGCTATAGAATAAGTGCGATTGCTTTGCTTTTCTTCTATTCTCGCTCTCTTATTCGACGTCAACCGCATCCAAAGGGCTCGTGTGGTGATGGTGTGGGCTCGGGGATGCTTATTATTGCCCCTGGGTGGGAATCCAATGGCTGGCTGGTTCTCGTGTCTGAGATGACTCTGGGTTGAAAGGATAATTTTGCAGGGGACGCCCGAAGGAGGCTCCTTTCATTGCCCCCCATCGTGCAGCTCTCGGGAATCGAACCCGTAAAAACACATCCAATTGCTGCTAAAGGAAAGGGATGTTGAGCCCACGCTCCAAACAAGGGAGCATTCACACGTTCCTAGTTGCAAGTGTGATGCGGGATCCCAACCCTCTGGAGGTGGAAGTAGTGGGGGCTACAGGAAGGCGGCCGGGGGAGGGGGGGCATTTGTGCGGAAGGATGGCGAGTCCACTAAAGCGTGGTCCTGGTGTTGCTGTGGCTGTTGTGAGATTTCCTAGATCAATATCCGCTACCTCCGGTTTATGGATATCCTTCTTGCATGACAAAGGAGTCACAAATAGAAACTCAGGGGCGAGAGGAGACCTTGGATGCTCTTGTATTGCTCACCATGTTCGATCATCCCTCAGCTCCATGCACAGAAATCGAAACACCGAGACCTGTTCCACACAATTCCCTTCAATAATAAGTGGCTGGATGTTCAATTTGCATTTTCTAAAGTCCACAATGATCTCTTTTGTCTTTTTTACACTGAGGAATAAATTGTTTTCCCTACACCACTCCCTCAGCATTTCAACCTCCTTCCTTTTAAAAAAAATATATTTTATTGAATTTGTAACATCAGTACAATATATAAAGACAAACATCAAAATCACATACAATAATAAAAACAACAACAAATCATTTCAACATCTTTACCAAGTGCTTCAACTATGACTCAGTATTATATTACTCTCCCCTTCAATCTCCCTCCTTAGTCTTTTAATTATATTTACTATTATAACACATTTATCTAAATCCTTTGTAACATTACCAAATCTAAATTTTAATTTTTTTTGCCATCTCAGAGATCCAAGTCAAACTTCTAAATCTTGATTTCAACACAAAAATAACATAACTGAATATAAAAATAAAAATAATAAAAATAATTTAAAAATTAAACAACAATAAAGAAAAAAATCTAACCACCCATGTGCTATTTACATTGCCCTGGAGAGCACGGAGTAACTCAGTAAAATCATTCCCAAAAGCTCTTGTGAGCGGGTGCAGGTCTATTCAATTCTTCTCCCTTCAATGAGTAATCCACAAAGGCTTTCCAAACCTTCCAAAATCTATTTTCTTTAACGTGCCCTTTTTCACATTTATCTCATATGTTAACTTATCGTTCAATGCTAAATCCCACATTTTCTTATACCATTCCTCAATTTTCATATGCACATCACTGTTCCATTTTCTCGCGATACACAATCTACCCGTTGTCAGAGCACAATTATAAAATGTTGTGGAGATGGTATTTGGCCCCAGTGAGATTACATCAAATAGACAAAAAAGAATGATAAAATGTGTTGGCGCTGCAAGAATGCACTGGTACATATGAACATATGTGGAGAAGTTGTAATGTGGTAAAGGACTTTTGGGCAAGAATTGAGAACGAGATAAGTGAAATTATGGGAATAAAAATTAAACTGGGCTCAGGTACCATTACGTTGACAGATATGGAAGGCATAAATCTAAGGAAAGATAAAAAAGAGCTATTAGAAAAAATCAACCTCCTTCCTGTGATGCTTATTATTGCCCCTGGGTTGGAATCCAATTGCTGGTTCGTTCTCGTGTCAGAGATGACTCTGGGTTGAAAGGATAATTTTGCAGGGGACGCCCCAATGAGGCTCCTTTCATTGCCCCCCATCAAGCAGCTCTCAGTAATCGAACCCCTGAAAACACATCCAACTTCTAAAGGAGAAGGATGTTGAGACCACGCGGGCGATACAGGAAGGATTGCGAGTCCACTAAAGCGTTGTCATGAGATTTCCTAGATCAATATCAGCTACCTGGTTTATGGACATCCTTCTTGCATGACAAAGGAGTCACAGATAGAAACTCAGGGGCGAGGTTGCACTTGGATTGTGGAAGGATCACACCCGGTTCTCTTTCTTTTGGGAAGAGATAATAGACACATGTTTTGAAGTGGGAACTGCAAGTGTATCCAAGAGAAAACAACACACACACACAAACAACCTCTTGAGGAACCTTAAGACTTACTCCTGCATTTAAACGAGAGCTTTTGTGGATCAAGTCTGTTGCTAATACAGAAATGTGACTCTTAAACTGTAAGTTAGCTCAAGCAGGCGTGCACAGAAAGAGCTTCCTGGAAGACTGGTATTTTTGAACCACAATTGGGCATACCCTGGTAATGGCAACCTTGTGTTGTCGGCTAATCTTTCTCACACTAAGTCAGCTATCCGGTCTTTTTTGTTTGTTTATTTTCCCCACAGACGAAAAGGGCTTCTTCACTGGAAACTGCCCTTAAGGTGCTGATATGTCCCAGTGGTTGAAGGTGGGCATATCCATGCAAAGTGCTGCGATTTTAAGTTAGACTACTAGGCTCAGTAAACTCAGACTTGAGTTGTAGAAAATAACCAGGGAGGAGGTCCTTGCATGTCTTGTTAAACTAAACACTAACAAATCACCAGGACCAAATGGCATCCATCCACGAGTTCTCAGGGAACTTAAAGATGAAATTGCTGATCTCCTAGCCAAAATATATCTTTCCCTCAAATCAGGGTTTGTTCCTGATGACTGGAAGGTAGCGAATGTAACACCAATTTTGAACAAAAGGATCCAGGGGTGATCCAGGAAATTACCGACCTGTCAGTTTGACATGTGTCCCAGGTAAAGTGATGGAAACCATCCTAAAAGATAGAATTAATAGGCACATAGAAGAGAAGGAGCTGCTAAGGAAGAGCCAGTATGGCTTTTGCAAGGGCAAATCATGCCTCACTAATCTGTTGGAATTTTTTGAGAGTGTCAACAAGCATGTGGATAGGGGGGATCCAGTTGACATTGTTTAGCTGGACTTTCAGAAGGCTTTTGACAAGGTCCCGCACCAAAGGCTCTTGAATAAACTTACCAGTCATGGAATAAAGGGACAGATGTTGTCCTGGATCAGCAACTGGCTAAGGGACAGGAAACAGAGGGTAGCACTAAATGGACACTTCTCCAAGTGGAGGGAAGTAAAGAGTGGGGGTCCCCCAAGGGTCATTACTGGGGCCCCTGCTTTTCAACCTCTTCATAAATGATCTAGAAGGAGTAAATAGCAAGGTAGCCAAATTTGCTGACGACACTAAATTATACAGGGTCGTGAAAAATGTGAGAGATTGTGAGGAGCTCCAGAGGGATCTCTTGACACTGAGGGAGTGGGCAAAACAGTGGCAAAGGAGCTTCAACATGCAGAGTGATGCATGTTGGGGTAAAAAAAAAACAATTACTGGGGTAAAAAACCCCAATTAATGGAGAGATAGGCAGGATATCTCTCAATGCCATTTCCAGGGAATCCTAAGCAGGTGAAGGCATTTGCTTGGGAATACACTAAAGGAAATGGTGAGCCACTGTGTGAGACAGGATGCTGGACTGGATGGGCTGTGGCCTGTTCGAGCAAGGCTGTTCTTAGGTCTTATCCCTTTTCAAGGTAAGCATTTATTTGTGTAAAGACTCTTCTCTCTCCACAGGATGAGAAATTGGTGTTAATTATTCAAATTCGATCGATAGAAAGGCCTATGTGAGCTTTTTTTGGTATCCAGGTGCTAGAAGACCCCCTTTTCTGTTTAGTTCTGGTCTGCAGATGAAACTGGAGAATTTTGCAAATAATGAATGGGGGAGGGACTATTATCCACGGTACAATTTATTTAAAATAATAAAAAGAGGAGGGTGGAAATGTGCCCTTCCCCCAGATTTATTTTTTAAACAACTGAAACTCCTGCAAGCAAGATCTATCTACCCATCATCCTAACATGTGGCGCTGCCCCTAAGCACGTGGGCGCTGTGGCTTCAGATGGGTTTCATCCGCTCCTGCCAGCAACCAATCAGCGCTCTGGCATCTGGAGCCCAGTGGGGGGGAGGGGGTTAGAGAGAGAGAGGCCTCCGTGAGCCCCCCACCCCCACCCCTGGGCTATTTAAGCTGTGGAGGGCCGGCGTGGCTTCCACAGTGAGTCCACACACCGTCCTTGCCGGCGCCCAGAGAGGAGACTCCCTTCCTGCAGTGACAGCCGCCCAGTTCTGCCCCAGCATGAATCTCCAGCAGCAGCAGCAGCAGCAGCAGCCTCGGCTCCCTCCTCCTCCGAGGCCCGACGGCGTCCTTCGCCACTTCTGGGCCCTGGTGAATTTGCTGGCTCAGGAGCCTCCGCTCGGGTGGCTGCCAGAGGCCCTACGGCAGGCCGCCGCCGTCTCCGCCGCCCTCGTCCCCCAGCCGCCGGAGGAGGAGGAGAGCCCCAGGGGGGCAGCCGCAGCCTTCGAAGGCGCCGAGGAGCCCGGCCAGAGGAGAAGAACGAGAGAGTCCCGCCACCGCCGCCGCCGCGCGCCCAATGGTGAGTGAGTGAGAGAGTGAGTGAGTGAGAGAGTGAGTGAGTGAGCCCGTCCCCGTCTCCAAGCCCCGCTAGTGCAGCAGGCGAAGAAGCCCCGGCCGCGCCCCCAGAGCGGGAGGGAGGGGGGGCGAGAGCAGAGCGGCCTCTCTTCTTCCCTCTGCGGGCCACGCGCTGGAGGCAAAAGGAGCGGGAAAGGCGCGCGGGAGGGGGAGGGAGGGAAGGACTCCCGCTTCTGCTTCTTCTTCCCGCCTTGGTCTCAGTCAGAAACTGAGCATGCGCGCGAAGGAGGGGGTGATTTGGGAGGCTGGTTGCCAACGTGTACAGTAATTACGGTAATTTGGCTTCATTCTGCCCTACGCTATTTTGAGGTTCCGCCTCCCTCCCTCAGCCTACGATTGGTTTTTTTCCCTTTTGGCAGGGATTATTAAACCTAGGTAGGGGCTCCTCGCAAGGTGGCCTCCTTGCTTTAGCCCAATCTATCTATCTATCTATCTATCTATCTATCTATCTATCTATCTATCTATTTGTTTGGAGTCAGTAATGATTTCTAATGAGCCTCCCTCCTCCCTCCCGAGGAAGCCTTGCGAGGCGATGGCGGGCAAGGGGGAATCGACCTCGGGGGAATTGGGATAGGAAAAAACGCACACGGAGGGAAAAAAAAAGGGCAGTAAAATCAAATGCCTTATGTTTCTTTCCCCCCCCCTCGCCCCCCCTCGCCCCCTGGTCCGTGGCTCTTCGCCCCCTTCGCCCACTGGGACCATAATTAGCATAATTAGCACACCTTTAAAATGATAACATTCTAAAGATTGTCTCATAAGTGCCAGAGATGTGTTATACCCTCACTATGTATATATTACATGTTTATATAAGCTCTATAATGTGTTTGTGTGTACCAACCTTGCCCATGTCTACCATGCGCAGGCTAGTTCTTACCATTAACAAAAACAATGAAAATCAATATTTGCATCTATAGATAGGAAATTTAGATTTTGCAATAATGAGTAAGATAGAACTAAACAAAAGTAAAGAGCTTTTCTTCCCTTATGTCTCATTAATTCATAAAATTATAATAGCAATTCCACTCATATACTGTACTGCCCAATAGCACTTAGAGCAGGTTACTCATTTTACTGACTTTGAAAAGATGGAAGGCTGAGTCTACCTTGGGTCCTGTCAGGATCAAACTCACAATGCAGTTTTGGCTACAGTACAGCAGTTTAACCACTGCATCATGAGGGCTCTTAAATTGGAGATACCTTAATAGCAGCAGAACAAAACTTCCAGTCCAGAATAGTGAATAAAACGTAGGATTTGAATATGAGTATAGCACATATAGGTGAATTAAATCATCATTTCACAAAGTTAACATGTGGTTTTCTGCAATTAAGCTACAACCTTTGATTGGCAGCCAGAACTTTCAATTCTGGCAGTTTCCCTCCCAGTTTTCTTCTGGGTCTCTGTTTCTCAATTGGGGAAATAGCTACTACTATGCTCAGAGCTATGATTGCTCCATCTCTCCATGAAGCATCCTCCCCCCAGCACTGTCTGCATGTAGATGCTCTCTTGGGCTACATAACAGGAATCAAGTGGAAATGCTTAGGCTAGTCACAATCCACTGACACCCACAGTAAACAGTGTTGTTTTTAAGACATCTAAATTGTGGGATTATATTGCTACCTGTGAACTGTTCCTAATAGATCTTTATTTCTCTCTTTTCACAACCAGGAGAGCCTCTTCTTGGACGTCGATCCCAAGATATCTTCAGGCAACAATTGTTGGGCCCTCAGCCTGTTGAAGCTCTAAAAGCTGAGATGTGTGCAGGACACCCAAAAATTTGGAAAACTTGTAGTAAGAGCTTGCAACTCTTCATTACTTTTCGAGAAGAAGCAGGAAGTCCTTCAGCCTGGCCGCTTCCAAGCGACCAGATCCAACAATTTGTGACATCCATGGGTTTGCTGAGATTCTCTCCATCGGCCATGCAAATGCATGTTGCGGCTCTTTCATACATGTCTTGCATGCTTGGCTTCCCAGATCCCCTCCAAGATGCCTCCACTCAACACATGATGGAAGACCTGAGGCAGCAAACAAGATTTCCTACTCCCCTCACTATGGAGACCCTTGAAAGTTTGGTCGATTCACTCGAAGTAGTGTGTCCCGAT
Source organism: Bradypodion pumilum (assembly GCA_035047305.1). Classification (NCBI taxonomy): domain Eukaryota; kingdom Metazoa; phylum Chordata; class Lepidosauria; order Squamata; family Chamaeleonidae; genus Bradypodion; species Bradypodion pumilum. Next base: position 165,068,519 of record JAWDJD010000005.1, on the reverse strand, counting down.
TCTTATGAAAGACTCCTGTTTCGGGCTACATTTGTATTAGCTTTTCTTTTGGCTTTGAAACCAGAAGAGATAGTTGTGGAGGATTGGACTACTTCAAACCCAGAACTCTTGTATTTGAGCAGTTGTGAGATCCTTGAGGACAGCATTGGCCTTCGTCTGTCTGTATCGGAAACTGGCCTGGAACGAAGAATGTACCGCTACCCACGCTCAAGGAAGCACCCACTGTGTCCTGTCAATGTCCTCCACAGTTACTTGGCAGTGAGGCCATCTGGAGAAGGACCTCTATTCATGTATAATAATGAGGATCCCCTGTCAAGGGAACACTTCTTGGCCATCTTTTTTTCTGCTCTGAGACAAATTGGTCTCCCACCAGAGCAATACAACATGCACTCATTCTGGCTTGGTTCTGTTGTGACTGCATTGACATATCGGTGCCCTGGCACAATCATTCGTCATTTGGCAAGATGGCCCAGTAGGCGCATTCGACGAAGACGAGACAGCCAACGCTGAACACCTGCAAATAGGAATCATATCTACAGTTCACTGCCATGCAAGACCACTTAGTAATAATGCTAGTTTGCAAACTGTGCATTTCCATGCTCGCTTCTTAGAGTACAGAAGAAGTCTGCCATTTAAAACAGTCTGTGAAACATTGTCACTTGAAATACAAGTTAGATCTGTGCTGTCCTGTGTAAAATATATCAATTTCTCTTTCCAAATGAAAATTGCCTCCATCACTAAAACTAGACGGCAATTGTGTGCTTGGCTTTTCAGAAGTAAAGCCTACTGAACTTCTTTTTTCTTATCCAGGCCAGATGTGAAACCGCCCAAATGACGGCACCCTTTGGTGAACTCATTCTGCAGTTCCTTTCGCCTGACCTTGTGTGAGAAAGAATGGGACTTACATCCTGACACTTTGGTGTAGGATTTCAGCACCAACCTTCCACTCTTCTTGAACTTCAATTCCCAGAAGCCCAAGTCTCCGTGAGTCCACACAATTCACTGTGCATAAGTGCAGTAAATGTGCAGTCAACCCACGTGTGTGAATTCTCAGGGACTTGGGCTTCTGGGAGTTGAAGTCCAAGAACAGCTGGAGTGCCAAGCTTCACCATCAAAGGGCTAATGCGTCTGATGAAAAGTAGGAAGATGCAGCTGCAAATTTTGCTCAACGCTGAAGCTCATGGGACAACCTCTTATTTGAGCCTAAAAGATTGAGCCTAAAAGGTTAAGGAGGAAGCACCAAACACAGCCAGGATATCAGTAAAGCTAATTCTTTCTAAACATTTATATTAATAAAGATTTTGCTTTTTAAATACCACTTATATTAGCAGGTGGATTCCCTTTTAAGTCCATGATCAGAGCACATCAGATTTAATGAAATAATATATACTGTGGTGGTGGTGGTATTAATCTTGCAACTATTACCTCTCTGATGTGTGATACTGGTAACATTATGTCTAATTAATGCAATAGTGTATTGGGCTTTTTAGGTTGTCTGTTTAGGTTTATCTGAATTTTGGAATTGTCTCAGTTGTGCAATATTGGAAGCATTATTTCTATTTAAACTTGACTTAATTCTAAAACTGTTGTCACACAGCTCTGCAATATTGGGAATATTATGTTTATTCATAAAGTTGTATCCAGATTTGTATGCTCTTAAGATATTATTCTCCCCCCAGCTTTGTGCTTTTTAAATACCTCATAGATTTATGAGATTTTTACAGCTTTTTTACTTATAAAATCATTTTTGTCACTAAGATTTTAAGCTGTGCCTTTGCCGTCTGTCGAAGAATACTATACCCAGACACAACAATAATGATTTTTTGTAAATTGGTGAGATGGTAAATTTGCTGTCAGATGGTAATAAAGGTGTGACAGAATAGCAAGATTTGCACTAATTCTCCAAATGACTTAATTTTCCAAAGTATTTGTATTTTTCAACTTTTAGCACTACGTTTTGAAGTCAATACATACTTATATATTTTTCTTATTGTAAAACTACTTTTGGTTAAACGAACTGGTCATATCAACAATAAAGATGATATAGTTTATTATATGTTTACTTTAATAGTAAAGGAAATATATTAGGTTAAAAAAGTGTCCTATGTAAGTGAATATTTATAATTCTACCCATGCTACCTGTCTCTGGCCTTCTGAGTAGCCTACTCTTCTTGGTGATTCCAGGCAGTTCATTTCTTTTACTTACTCTTTGGTTTTCATTATACGTGTGTGGATTTAGTTTTTGCCACAGTAAATTTAAGTCGAAGTTACTCAGAGATACAAACTACAGAGTCAGAATGCTAGAGGAACCCACTGAGTAAGATTCCCGGGTACTGTATGACAGAGTGGCTGTAAACTGAGAGGAGCACTGAACCCTACCGTCAGATATGACTGGCTTTCGAGCAAGGGTGACCTTTATTTACCTTATCTAAATTTCACCACCCTTACTCAACATTCCAGGTATCCTACCCATTGCTACTAGCTCCTTCTCTGAGTATATAAGTATTTCAATAGCTATTGAAAATTAGGTTTTCCTTGCTCGAAAACCAGTTCTTTCCGACTGTAGGTTTCAGTGCTCATCTGTTTCAAAGCCGAAGAGCCAGCGCTGCATCTTTCTATGGATGAGAGCTTCAAATAGCCATTTTGGCACCTGGAGCTCGCAAGACAGAATGCATCCCCAAATCAATTTCGCTATACACATTATATTTTTTAAAAGCAAAAACTAAAAGAAGTAATTACACACAGCACTGAACAAAGACCTTCCCAGCTTCTCTCTTCCTCTACAGGAGATCAATAGAACTGTCAGACCTATAAAACAATATTATATATCCATATGAATACAGTGGCTGATATTCTATTGTTTAGCACAGTAAGTCAATTTGAATCAGCAGAACTGACAGAGGCACCGACTCACCAAAAAACCACGGATTCAATGGGCCTGCTCCAGTGTAAATTCCAACACCAACCAGTAGGATTTCAGCTGCTATATATATGCACACACATGCAACACACACACTTCATTAGAGGTTAGGAAACTATATATTACTAACTGGATGATCCTATTCCTTGTGTTGACTTACACTCCAACAAGAAAGAACAAAGTGAGAGATACAGGTGGGTCTCTTGCCTAAAACCAGTGTCAATCTGCTGTAGAAGATTCCAAAATATTCTGCAACTGGTGGAAGAAAATTCACAGGTATGAATTTATAGATGATCTCTTAGGGAAGCATAGGTTACACGTAAACAACAACCCTTTTATTGCAGGCTGGTTTCTGGATTCAGTTCCTCTCTTAATTAACTGTTAATATAAGGAAGAGAGTTAACAGTTTGGAGGGCTATGAGCTATCTTTATTTTTTAAAGGTAGAATCTTGGAGAAATACATAGCTGAGGTTTTTTTTTAATGCTACAGGAAAGGGAACAGTTATGAAGAGGAAAAGCCAAAGATGAGGGATTTTTTTTTATTTTTTTTGCAGAGTGGGTCAAACTCAGGGTGTAGATTCTCTCAAGCAGTTCAAGGTACATAAACACCAGGTCACCGGGCATGGAAAGAGGCGGCAAAGGGGGCAGGAGAGGACAGTCAGGTGTGTGTGTGTGTGTGAGAGAGAGAGAGAGAGAGAGAGAGAGGAGCAGCAGATCCCCTGGTGGCTTAGTGGTTAAGATGCTGAGCTTGGAGGCTGGAAGGTTGGGTTTCGATACCTGAGGGCTGCACTTGGGGACATGAAATGGAACCTCATTTGGGCATCCCCTGAGCAGAGTTTCACCAGAAAAAAATCCTTTCTACCCAGAGTAATCTCTGAGACAACATTATTATTATTCCAGGAGCAGGGTAAGGTCAAAGGTGGAGCCATGTTACTGACATATTTCAGCTCCAAACTCTTGCTTTCTGTAACTAAGCGTTAGGAGAGACCTTTTAGAATGGGGGTGGTGGTGGTGGTGGAGAGAGATTCACAATTACCTATTGAAAAGATGGTGTTGTACTGAGAAAGGCATGGCAATCTGAAGGATTCCCAGAAGGGCCCACTTTAAGCCAAAGGCATGAGATTTCCCACCTCTGCCTTCAAGCAACAAGAGGGAATGGCTGTAGAGGGAGCAGCATAGGATGGCTGGAATGAGAGTAGAACATGGCTCTGGACCCTCAGAACCAATCCTGCCCTTTTCCCCCCAAAGTTTTTTTAAATCGCTATACTACAGTAAAATTATGTAGACACAGATTAAAACAAATGCTCTATTAATACATCTTAAAATTATTTAATATTTTAAGACCTTAGCAAAATTATACATGGGGATGCAGTCCTTCAGAAGCCTGGATACAAGCTGTATACGCCATACCTGTCAAGTATCCTGTATTGGCTGGGAAACCCCATATTTATATTTTTATTTGTGATAATATATGCTTGACTGGGAGACTGAATGTCAGCAGTTCAAATCCTGAGTACTGTCTGATGGAATGAGCACCTGTCTCTGTCCCAGCTCGTGCCAGCCTAGCAGTTCAATAGCAAGAAATTACAAGTAGATAAATAGGGACCACTTCAATGGGAAGGTAAACAGCATTTCATGCATTTCAATGTCTAGGTGTGCAGCCTGCCACATGTCCATGGAAATGGACATGTGTTTCAGGAAAGGTAGGAGGTGGGTGAGTAAATATCCTAAATGGCTGGCCCTGCTTTGCTTACAAAAGCATGTTAGTCAACATCACCAGATGCTGCATATGAAATCAACAACTCTGACGTGAGTCTGCAGCCCTCATTTTTAAACATTTAAACAGAGAGCTGGCATGCATTCCTTTTGGACTGTTTGAGCTTTTTCTGGATCATCTCCAGCTCTGTTTGACCAGACTGGTGAAGATCTCTATGAGGTTGAAATCAAACTCATATTTGTAAAAAATTTTTACATATTTGTGAAAATCTGGTGGTTTGATAAAGATACCACCCACCCACCATGCCTTAAGACAGGGATAGGCAACCTACGGACCAGCCCATGGGGTCAAATCAACCAGTCTGTACCCTTGCTCCTGCTGCTGCCACTGGAATCAGCCACAGACTCATTCATGGCTGTTGTAAACACATTTGCCACACGACCAATTCTGGCAGTGACGGTCCCCGGGCCACCAGTTTGTCCCACCAACTGGGAGTGGAGCGTTACCTGGTCTGACTTCAAAAGGTTGGCAACCCCTGCCTTAAGATGTTGTTTGCACATCTAAATTTTGGGGTGACAATTGCTCTGGTAACCAGAAGGGAACAGGCTGTTGCAGAATGGTACCAAGTCCTTCTTCCCAATCTAGGCCAGAGTGAAACTGCCAAAATGAAGGCACCTTTTGGTGAATTCATTCTGTAGTTCCTTCCTGACCTAGTGTGAAAAATATTCACTATTAACACAAGGTTGCCATTACCAGGATATGTGCGATTGTGCTTCAAAAATACCACAATCTTACCACAGTGACATTCTATGTACCCCATATCAAGCCCTTAAACCAAGTCATTTGTCTCCTATTAGACAGACAGCCAAAGAGTTATGCTCAGATGGAGGAGGGGCTTCGTCTTAGACTTGTAGTAGCCGAGGGTAATAGTTGGTATTAAATGATAAATTGTATTGTGTCAGGATCAGTATTAGTCTTTGTAATTTTGTATCTTTAACATTGTAGAAATTGCCATATTGTGGAGAGTTCTAGTGTAACTTATTTGCCTTTTCCCCTTTACTTATGTTTTTCCTGACTTGTAATCTTGTAATTTGATGGCATTATTGCTTTATTATTGTATTGTTGATTTATTGTGTTATGTTTACCTGTATTATTGTACTATCCTATTGTTATTATGTACACCGCTTTGAGTTGCCCGCTGGGTGAGTAAGCGGTATAGAAATTAAACTTGAAATGAAAAAAAAATTGAAATGAGGAGCAAGAAGGCATCAGTGAGAGCCTTTTAATAACACACTTGCAGCACTCTTCAGGGATCAAAGCATGGGACAGGTTACAGAAATTGCCTACCCCATAGAAAGAGGCAGGCAGTTTCTACAAGACCTCTCAGTTTTACTAAGGTGACAACCATCCATAAGTATCCTAAAAATGTATGTTGTGTCCTTAGTTATGCGTCTTCTGTGTCCAGATCAAACTTTGGACTGCTAAAATAAAGTCACCTTCTTGGCTTTGTGTTGGGCATAATTAAATCTTCACTGGTACATGTTTCTGGTACTTATGCTAAAACAACACTATGCAGTCTTCTGAGGAACCCACAATATCTTGCCTACCGGTATGTCTTTAAAGCTTTTAGTAGACTATAATGTTTGGCAATAGTACACGAGAAAACACACAGACATGGACATCTTCCCTACAAATATTTTTTAAATGTTACTTTGCAACCTTAAATGTTTATTCTTATGTATGTAAGAAGAGTTATGTTTTCAAACCACAGTCTCTGTTTTAAGACTTATATCTACGTCCAGTGATAGTTTTATAATGTATATTTATTTATTTTCTACAAATCAAGTCTGAGTTCACTGAGTCTAGTAGGCTAGCTTAAAATTGCAGCATTTTGCAATGATATGCCCACCATCAACCACTGGGAGACATCAGCACCTTAAGGAAAGTTTCCAGTGAAGAAGCCCTTTTTGTCTGTGGGGAAAATAAACAAACAAAAAAGACAGAGAGCTGGCCTAGTATGAGAAAGATTAGCCGGCAACACAAGGTTGCCATTACCAGGGCATGCCCAATTGTGGATGAAAAATACCACAGTCTTCCAGGAGGCTCTTTCTGTGCATGCCTGCTTGAGCTCATTTACAGTTTAAAAGTCACATTTCTGTATTAGCAACAGGTTTGATGCACAAAAGCTCTCATTTAAATACAGGAGTTAGTCTTAATGTTCCTCAATAGGGTGTTTGTGTGTTGTTTTTCTCTCTGCTGCACTTGCAGTTAATAGACAAATGTTTTGAAGTGATATTATCTCTTCCCAAAAGAAAGAGAGCCGGGTGTGATCCTTCCACAATCCAAGTGCAACCTCGCCCCTGAGTTTCTATCTGTGACTCCTTTGTCATGCAAAAAAGATACAGTATCCATAAACCGGAGGTAGCCGATTTTGATCTAGGAAATCTCACAACAGCAACAACACCACCACGATCACGTTTTAGTGTTTCGCAATCCTTCGGCACTGTAAATCCCCTCCGCCACCCTGTATCGCCCACTACTTCCACCTCCCGAGGGTTGGCATCCCGCCCCACTCTGGCAACTAGGAAAGTGAGAATGCTACCTTGTTTTTGGAGCATGGGCTCAACATCCCTCTCCTTTAGCAGTTGGATGAGTTTTCAGGGGTTCGAATCCCAAGAGCTGCACGATGGTGGGCAATGAAAGGAGCCTCATTGGGGCGTCCCCTGCAAAATTATCCTTTCAACCCAGAGTCATCTCTGACACGAAAACGAACCAACAATTGGATTCCCATCCAGGGGCAATAATAAGCATCCCCCAAGCCCACACCATCACCACGAGCCCTTTGAATGCGGTTGGCGTCGAATAAGAGAGCGAGAATAGAAGAAAAGCAAAGCAATCGCACTTATTCTATAGCGCCCCAGATCGCTTTCTTGGCAATTCACAAGTGATTGAGCATTTTACCCCTCTACATGCTGGGTGCTCATTTTACCCACCTGGGAAGGGGGTTTGGGCTGAGCTAACCTTGAACCCTGGTCCGGATCGAACTCTCAACATTTTGGCTGCACCACAGCAGTTTAACCGCTGCGCCATCAGGGCACAACCCCCCCCCCCCAAGGGTATTCTTTGGCGGGAGGGAGAGGCACAAATTCCCCCCCCCCCCGCCGCCGCCGCCGCCTCCCTGTAGACCACTACTTCCACCTTCCGAGGGTTGGGATCCTGTCCAACTCTTGTAACTACTGTATGAAAGTGTGAATGCTACATTCTTTAGGACTGGCTCTCCCAGGACTATCAACTAGCGAGGCTATCAGGTCTGGGGGAGTGTGGGAGTTGTAGTTCACAACCTTCAAAGCTTCCTCCCACCTTTCATTTCTCCTCTCAGGGGAGGCAATCCAGATGTCACAGCAGCTGTTCTGTACCGATCCCTCCCGCCAAAGAATACCGGGGGGGCACATTTCCCCTCCTTTTTATTTTAAATAAAATGTACTGTGGATAATAGTCACTCACCATTCATTTTGTCTGTCTGGAATATAAAATTCTACCTTTTCATAGCCAGACAAAAATAAAACAGAAAAAGGGTCTTCTAGCACCTGGATACCAAAAAGCTCATATAGGCCTTTCTATTCATTGAATGATTAACACCAATTTCTCATCCTGTGTAGGATGAGGTTTTACATAAATAAATACGGAATTTGAAAGGGAATAGATTTGGGTGTCATCAGCATTCAGTACTTCTTTTGTGTTCAGATTAAACTTTGTACTGCCAAATTGAAGCCACATTCTTGGCTTTTGTTGTTGGTCAAACATAAATCCTCTTCCATAGCGTACCAGATCGCTTTCTTGCATTCTCTGGATGGTTCACAAGTGATTGAGCATTTTACCCCTCTACATGTTGGGTGCTCATTTTACCGACCTGGGAAGGGGGGAGGGGCTGAGTCAACCTTGAATTCTGGTCAGGATCGAACTCACAACCTTTTGGCTGCACCACAGCAGTCTAACCACTGCGCCATCAGGGCAGAAAGCCCCCCCCCCCCCTATGCTTTGGCGGGAGCGATGGGTCCAGCTGCTGTGACATCTGGGTTGCCTCCGCTGAGAGGAGAAATAAAAGGTGGGAGGCTTTGCGGTTTTGGACTACAACTCCCACACTCCCCCAGACCTGATAGCCTCGCTCCCTGTGGAGTCCTGGGAGAGCCAGTCGTAAAGAATGTAGCAATTCACACTTTCCTAGCTGCAAAGGTTGGGCAGGATCCTTCCCAACCCTCGGAAGGTGGAAGTTTTGGGCTACAGAAAGGCGGCGGGGATTTGTGAGGTTGTGCCTCTCCCTCCCGTCAAAGAATACCCTGGGGGGGGGGGGCTTTTCTGCCCTGGTGGTGCAGCGGTGAAACTGCTGTGGTGCAGCCAAAAGGTTGTGAGTTCGATCCTGACCAAAGTTCAAGATTGACGCAGCACACAGACACCCAAATCCTTCCCAGGTGAGCACCCAGCATGTAGAGGGGTAAAATGTTCCATCACTTGTGAACCGCCCAGAGAGTGCAAGAAAGCGATCTGGGGCGCTATAGAATAAGTGCGATTGCTTTGCTTTTTTTCCATTTCCCCCACTCTCTTATTCGACGCCAACCGCATTCAAAGGGCGCATGAAGTTGTGGGCTCGGGGGATGCTTATTATTGCCCTGGATGGGAACCCAATTGTTGGTTCGTTTTCGTGTCAGAGATGACTCTGGGTTGAAAGGATAATTTTGCAGGGGACGCCCGAATGAGGCTCCTTTCATTGCCCCCCATCGTGCAGCTCTTGGGAATCGAACCCCTGAAAACTCATCCAACTGCTAAAGGAGAGGGATGTTGAGCCCTCGCTCCAAACAAGGTAGCATTCACACGTTCCTAGTTGCCAGAGTGGGGCGGGATCCCAACCCTCGGGAGGTGGAAGTAGTGGGCGATACAGGGGATTTACAGTGCGGAAGGATGGCGAGTCCACTAAAGCGTGATCGCGGTGTTGTTGTTGCAGTTGTGAGATTTCCTAGATCAATATCAGCTTTCTCCGGTTTATGGAGATCCTTCTTGCATGACAAAGGAGTCACAGATAGAAACTCAGGGGCGAGAGGAGACCTTTGATGCACTTGTATTGTGGAAGGATCACACATGGCTCTCTTAAGGTGCTGATGTGTCCCAGTGGTTGAAGGTGGGCATATCCTTGCAAAATGCTGCGGTTTTAATCTAGCCTACTAGACTCAGTGAACTCAGACTTGATTTGTAGAAAAGACAGTTGGCGGGCCAGACTGGTGGCCCAGCCACTGCCACAATTGGCCATGTGGTAAATGTGTTTAAAACAGCCGTGAATGAGTTTGTGGCTGATTCCAGTGGCAGCAGCAGGAGCGAGGGTGCAGACTGGTTGATTTGGCCCTATGGGCTGGTCCCATCCATGGGCTGTAGGTTGCCTATCCCTGTCTTATGGCTCAAACCACTAGATTATTTTACAAATATGAGATCTCCACCAGGTTGGGCAAACAGAGCTGGGGATGGTGCAGAAAAAGCTCAAACAGTCCAAAAGGAATGCATGCCAGCTTCTCTGTTTAAAAGTTTTAAAATGAGGGCTGCAGACTCACAACAGAGTTGTTGGTTTCATATGCAGCATCTGATGATGTTGACTAACATGCTTTTGTAAGCAAAGCAAGGCCAGTCATTTAGGGTATTTACTCACCCACCTCCTACCTATCCTGAAACACAGGATTCTTTTTTAGAGGCCTATTGCAATGTTGTATACCCCAGAGATGCTCTTATAAAATTTATGCTACACATTAGGTGAGCCAAACACAGCCAAATTAATTGACTTTGCATCTATGAGCTCACTGCCCCACCAACACTCACTCTATGACCCACCTTTGTTTTAAGATGCCATTTGAATCATCAGGAGTGAGTTTGCCCACAGTTCAAAGGAAAAATCATTTATTTTAACATTTCCTATTTACATTCTTTAACAGTCATTGCTGCCCACCCTTAGTTGCTCCAATTTATCAGTTGTCGCCACACTTTCTCTGTCAGGTTATACTATCTCAATTGGTTCAATCTAAGTTTAGAATTTTTAAACAGTGCGAAAGGATTCCTGTTCAACCCAACGGCCTCTCTTCCACCTCCCATTCTGTTGAACATCCAACTGAAACAGTTTGGAAAGGCTGTCTTGCATTTTAGATCTGGTGTCATAAATCAAGTGAGATCCAGGAAGAGTTTATGGCAAGAACAAACATTCTTGAGGATATGCAAGAGCAAAACCAAATTTGAAGATGGAGAAATGGGCTCACTGGACAAGGAACAACATTAAAGGAGGATATAGCTGAGGAAATCAATCTCTCCTGTGTCATTTGGAGGACCCTGAATAGGCTGAGGCTTGGAGTCTCTCCATGCAAGTCCAACATGCTCAAGTGGGGGCTGCTGGTAGACAACAACACACTGTTGTGACTCTGGAGAGAGATGGAATTTGGATCATTGACTGGTCTGCGGATTAACTGCCGGAAACATGCACCGAAGAGGACTTAAGTTTGACCAACAACAAAAGCCAAGAAATTGGCTTCATTTTGGCAGTCCTAAGATTGGTCTGGACACGAAAGAAGTACTGAGTGATGATGACTCCCAAATCTACTCCCTTTCAAATTCAGTATTTATTTGTGTAAAAACTCTTCTCTCTCCACAGGATGAGAAATTGGTGTTAATTATTCAAATTCGATGGATAGAAAGGCCTATATGAGCTTTTTTTGTATCCAGGTGCTAAAAGACCCCCTTTTCTGTTTAATTTCTGTCTGGAGATGAAAATGGAGAACTTTACACTCCAGACAGACAAATAATGAATGGGGGAGGGACTATTATCCACAGTACATTTTATTTAAAATAATAAAAAGAGGAGGGGGGAAAGTGCCCTTCCCTCAGATTTTTTTTTAAACAACTGAAACTCCTGCAAGCAAGATCTATCTACCCATCATCCTAACACGTGGCGCTGCCCCTAAGCACGTGGGCTCTGTGGCTTCAGATGGGTTTCATCCGCCCCTGCCAGCAACCAATCAGCGCTCTGGCATCTGGAGGGGGGGAGGGAGAGGGGCCTCCGTGAGCCCACCCATCCCGGGCTATTTAAGCCGTGGAGGGCCGGCGTGGCTTCCACAGTGAGTCCACACACCGTCCTTGCCGGCGCCCAGAGAGGAGACTCCGTTCCTGCAGTGCCAGCCGCCCAGTTCTGCCCCAGCATGAACCTCCAACAGCAGCAGCAGCAGCAGCTGCCTCAGCTCCCTCCTATTCCTCCGAGGCCCGACGGCGTCCTTCGCCACTTCTGGGCCCTGCTGACTCTGCTGGCTCAGGAGCCTCCGCTCGGGTGGCTGCCAGAGGCCCTACGGCAGGCCGCAGCCGTCTCCGCCGCCCTCGTCCCCCAGCCGCCGGAGGAGGAGGAGGAGGAGGAGGAGAGCCCCAGGGGGGCAGCCGCAGCCTTCGAAGGCGCCGAGGAGCCCGGCCAGAGGAGGAGGAGGGGAGAGTCCCGCCACCGCGCGCCCAATGGTGAGTGAATGAGTGAGCCCGTCCCCGTCCCAAAGCCCCGCTAGAGCAGCAGGCGAAGAATCCCCGGCCGCGTGCCCAGAGCGAGAGGAGGGGGGGCGAGAGCAGAGCGGCCTCTCTTCTTCCCTCTGTGGGCCACGCGCCGGAGGCAAAAGGAGCGGGAAAGGCGCGCGGGAGGGGGAGGGAGGGAGGGAAGGAAGGACTCCCGCTTCTGCTGCTTCTTCCCGCTTTGGTCTCGATCAGAAACTGAGCATGCGCGGGAAGGAGGGGGTGATTTGGGAGGCTGGTTGCCAACGTGTACAGTAATTACGGTAATTTGGCTTCATTCAGCTCTACGGTATTTTGAGGTTCCGCCTCCCTCCCTTAGCCTACGATTGTTTTTTTTTCCTTTTGGCAGGGATTATTAAACCTAGGTAGGGGCTCCTCGCAAGGTGGCCTCCTTGCTTTAGCCCAATCTGTCTGTCTGTCTGTCTATCTAGTTGTTTGGAGTCAGTGTGAATGATTTCTAGTGAGCCTCCCTCCCGAGGAAGCCTGGCGAGGCGATGGCCGGCAAGGGGGAATCGACCTCGGCGGAATTGGGATAGGAAAAAACGCACACGGAGGGGGAAAAGGGCAGTAAAACCAAATGCCCTATGGCCCCCCCTCGCCCCCCCCCTCGCCCCCTAGTCCGTGGCTCTTCGCCCGGTTGACTACCCTTCCCCCACTGGGACCAACCCCAAAGGAACTCAATCCCTCCATCCCAGGGAATGGTCTTCCCCTTGGCCCCTCATCGCCTCAGGCCATGCTTAATCGGCATTAATGGACTCTAATCTAAACCAATCTGTATTGCATTCCGCTCTTTCCTTCCCCAAACGGGCCCCGTGGAGGTACGAAGCCTCCATCAGCTCTGGTCAAAATGGTTTTGTTTTAATGCAAGAATTTACATCAAGAGTTCTCAATCTTTTTAAGCCGGGGGCCGGGTCATGGTTTCTCATAGGGGGTGTGTGTGGCCATTTTGCCCTTCCTCTACCACCGGGCACTTCCAGGTGTGGTGGGGCCATGGGCCCCCCCCATGAAATGGTGCCACAGGCTGCATCTGGCCTGTGGGCCACAGGTTGAGAACCCCTAGTTTACATGTTTGTTTTAGCATACTGTACTTGGCACACTTTTAAAAAGAGAACATACTACGGATTATCTCATAAGTGCCAGAGAGTTTTTTTAAACCCCACAGATATGTTATACCCTCACTATGTATAGATTACATATTTATATAAGCACTATAATGTGTTTGTGTGTACTAACCTTGCCCATGTCTACCATGTGCAGGCTATCTCTTCCCTAACTGAACAAAAGGTACCAATTTTGCCGAATGCAAACTGGGGATACTAAGGCAAAGCATCAACCTCCCTGGCTATCACTGCTGCCATTAGGCAAGCTAAAGCACACAAATATTACATTAAAGATGTCTGCTAATACACATCATAGAACACCTTAAACTAGGCTGCTCTTGTATGCAGCTGTGCTCAAAGTAGCTCACAAAACACCAGATTTAAAAATCCATTGTGTCATGTGCAACCTTGTAAAGTTTTGGAGGTGTGCAAGTTTTTGGAGGGGTAATTTTCCTAGTGCCACACCTTCCCCATGAACTTCCATGTCCAGAGCAAGGTTTCAATCCAGATCTCTTGAGTTTCAGCTTGACACTATACATTCTGCTATACTAGTTCTTACCGTTAACAAAAACAATGAAAATTAATATTTGCATCTATAGATAGGAAATTTAGATTTTGCAATAATGAGTAAGAAAGAACTAAACAAAGGTAAAGAGCTTTACTTATGACTCATTAATTCTTAAAATTATAATAGCAATTCCACTCATATACTGTATTGCCCAATAGCACTTATTGCTGGTTACTCATTTTGCTGACTTTGAAAGGATGGAAGGCTGAGTCTACCTTGGGTCCTGTCAGGATCAAACTCACAATGCAATTTTAGCTGCAGAACAGATGTTTAACCACTGCACCATGAGGGCTCTTATATTTGAAGACACCTTAATAGCAGCAGAACCAAACTACTAGTCCAGAATAGTGAATAAAACGTAGCATTTGAATACGAATATAGCACATATAGGTGAAATAAATCATCATTCCACAAAGTTAACTTGTGGTTTTCTGCAATTAAGCTACAACCTTTGATTGGCAGCCAGAACTTTCAATTCTGGCAGTTTCCCTCCCAGTTTTCATCTGGGTCTCTGTTTCTCAATTGGGGAAATAACTACTAAACTAGTTCTCTTTCAAGCCTGTATGCTCAGACCTATGATTGCTCCGTCTCTCCATCAAGCATCCTCCACCCAGCACTGTCTGTCTGCATGTAGATGCTTTCTTGGGCTACATAACAGGAGTCAAGTGGAAATGCTTAGGCTAGTCACAATCCACTGACACCCACAGTAAACAGCATTGTTTTTAAGACATCTAAATTCTTGAATTATTTTGCTACCTGTGAACTGTTCCTAATAGATCTATATTTTTCTTTTTTCATAACCAGGAGAGCCTCTTCTTGGACGTCGATCCCAACATACCTTCAGGCAACAACTGTTGGGCCCTTGGCCTCTGGAAGCACTAAAAGCTGAAATGTGTGCAGGACACCCCATGATTTGGAAAACGTGCCATAAGAGCTTGCTACTCTTCAACTCGTTTCGACAAAGAGCAGGATGTCCTTCAGCCTGGCCGCTTCCAAGCAACCACATACAAGGATTCATGAATTCCATGGGTTTACTTGGATTCTCTCCCTTGGTCATACACAGGCATGTGGCAGCTCTTTCTTACATGTCTTGCATGCTTGGCTTCCCAGATCCACTCCAGGACACGTCCATTCTGCACATGATGGAAGACTTGGAACGGCAAATGGGAGTTCCTGTTACCCTCACTGAGGAAACACTTGAAGGTTTGGTGGCCTCACTCGAAGTAGTGTGTCCTGACTCCTATGAAAGGCTCCTGTTTCAGGCAGCATTTCTATTGGCTTTCTTCTTGGCTTTGAAACCAGAAGAGATAGTCATGGAGGATTGGGCTTCTCCAAACCCACAACTCTTGTACAGGAGCGATTGTGAGATCCTCGAGGACAGTATTGGCCTTCGTCTGTCTGTATCAGAGACTGGCCTGGAACGAACAATGTACCGCTTGCAATGCTCAAGGGAGCACCAGCTGTGTCCTGTCAATGCCCTCCACAATTACTTGGCAGTGAGGCCATCTGGAGAAGGACCCCTATTCATGTACAGTAATGAGGATCCCCTGTCAAGTGAACACTTCTTGGCCATCTTTTATTCTGCTCTGATACAAATTGGTCTCCCACCAGAGCAGTACAACATGCACTCGTTCTGGCTTGGTTCTGTTGTGACTGCAGTGACATATCGGTACCCTGCCACAATCATTCGTCATTTGGCAAGATGGCCCAGTAGAGGAATTCGACGAAGACAAGACATCCGACGCTGAACAACTGCAAATAGGAATAATATCTACATTTCACTGTCCTGCAAGACCACTTAGTAATAATGCTAGTTTGCAGACTGTGCATTTCCATGCTTGCTTCTTAGAGTACAGAAGAAGTTTGCCATTTGAAACAGTCTGTGAAACATCTTGTCACTTGAAACATATCCATTTCTCTTTCCAAACAAAAACTGCCTACATCAGTAGAACAAAACAGCAATTGTGTGCTTGGCTATTCAGAAGTAAAGCCTACTGAACTTCTTTTTCCTTATCTAGCCCAGACGAGAAACTGCCAAAATGATGGCACCCTTTGGTGAATTCATTCTACAGTTCCTTTTGCCTGACCTTGTGTAAGAAAGAATGGGACTTACACCCTGGCACTTCGGTGTAGGATTACAGCACCAACCTTCCACTGTTCTTGAACTTCAACTCCTAGAAGCCCAAGTCTCTGTGAATCCACACAAGTCACTGTGCATAAGTGCAGTAAATGTGCAGTAAACCCATTTGTGTAAATTATCAGGGACTTGGGCTTCTGGGAATTGAAGTCCAAGAACAGCTAAACATTTATACTGTATTAACAAAGCTATTGCTTTTGAAATACCACTTATATTTGCAGGTAGATTCCCTTTTAAGTCCACTATCAGAGCACATCAGATTTAATGGAATAATTTTAATTTAAATTTAATTTAATTTAATTATCACATTTATATACCGCTCACTCGGCCAAAGCCAACTCAGGGCGGTTCACAATAAAAATTAAAAACACAAGTTAAAACAGTTAAAACTACCCACCCCCTAAAAACAAGGGCTGCAGGATCCAAAGGCACCATGGGGAAGAGTTCTTCTACACCAACCACCCAATGGAGGTTACCCTTCCACCTACACCCCACACTTGACCCGCCAGCCAGGTTTTAAGATCTTTTCTGAAAGGCAGCAATTCCGTCCGAAGACGTAATTCTGTTGGCAGGAGGTTCCAGAGGGCCGGTGCAGACACGGAGAAGGCTCTCCTCCTTGTGCCAGAGAGGCGAGCCCCTCTGGCTGATGGAACAATTAGAGAGCCCCTCCGGTCCGCTCTGGTTGGACGGACAGACGTCCTCAGGGCGATGCGGTCTCTTAGGTAACCCGGCCCACTACCATATAGGGCTTTAAAGGTCAAAACCAGCACCTTGAATTGCACCCGGAGACAAACTGGCAACCAGTGCAGCTCCCGGAGCAGTGGCAAAGCACGGGCATAACGCCCACACCCCATCACCACCCGGGCTGCCGCATTTTGGACCAGCTGTAGCCTCCGAATGGTCGTCAAGGGCAGCCCCATGTAGAGCGCATTGCAATAATCTAGTCTGGAGGTAACCAGAGCGTGAGTGACCATGAGCAAGTAGTCCCGGTCCAGGAGTGGGCGCAACTGGCGGATCACCCGAAGTTGGGCGAAAGCCCTCCTGGTCACAGCCGCCACCTGTTCCTCTAGCAGTAGCCGTGAATCCAGGAGGACCCCCAGGTTGCGCACTGGGTCTGTCTGGGGCAAAATAGCCCCATCCAGAACCAACGATGGTAGCTCCCGGGTTAATGCAGAACCCCCTATCCATAGCCACTCAGTCTTGCTGGGATTCAGTTGTAGCCCGTTAGCCCCCATCCAGACCCCCACAGCTTCCAGGCATCTGGAAAGGACTTTGACGGCATCACTGGGGTCCCCATGGGCCGAGATGTACAACTGAGTGTCATCCGCGTACTGATGGTACCGCACCCCATGGGAACGAATGATCTCACCCAGCGGCTTCATGTAGATGTTAAATAGGAGAGGAGAGAGCACCGAGCCCTGAGGCACCCCCCATTTGAGGGGCCTAGGACTGGACCTCTCACTCTCCAACCACACCGACTGGGTACGACCCCTCAGAAATGAGGAAAACCAGGACCACACATTACCCTGGATTCCCAATCCTCGGAGCCGTCCCAGAAGGATACCGTGGTCAACGGTATCGAAAGCCGCTGAGAGGTCAAGAAGAGCAAGGACGGATGGGTGACCACCGTCCCGCTCCCGCCAGAGATCATCCATCAGTGCGACCAATGCCGTCTCGGTATCATATCCAGGCCTGAATCCTGACTGAAAAGGGTCCAGATAATCCGCTTCATCCAGCACCCCCTGCAGCCGACACGCCACTGCCTTCTCCAACACCTTCCCTAAAAAGGGGAGGTTAGAGACAGGCCTATAGTTGGTTAGGACAGCTGGGTCGAGGGAAGGTTTCTTCAGGAGGGGGCGCACCAAAGCATGTTTTAAAGGTGCAGGAAACACCCCCTCCCGCAATGATGCATTGATCACAGCCCCAACCCAGTCACCTGTCACCGCCTTGGAGGCTTTCACCAACCAGGTGGGACAGGGGTCCAATGGGCAGGTAGTGGCGCGCACAGCTGCAAGGAGCCTGTCCACTTCATCAGGGGCAACTGGATCAAACCGGTCCCAGATGGTATGGCAAGACTGCTCCAGCTCCCTCCGGACTCTCCCCATCCACGCCGGAATTAAACCCAGAGCGAATCCGATCGATTTTCTCCACTAGATGGTCAGCAAAGTCCTCAGCCGACCCCTGCCAACCAGGCACCGGGGTCCCCCTACCAAGGAGAGACCTGGTAACCCGGAACAGGGTGGCCGGGCGATTGTCAGCGGAGGCAATAAGGGTGGTGAAGTATTGCCGCCTCACCACCTCCATCGCCACTAGATAGGCCCTAATAGCGGCTCTAGCTAGTGTCCAATCGGAGTCTCTCTGGGTCTTCACCCAGCGGCGCTCTAGGCGTCTCTTTGCCCGTTTGAGCTCCCGCAGTTCATCTGTGAACCACGGAGATGACCTAGCTCCATGAGCTCTGAGAGGCCGTAGTGGTGCGATTTCATCCAAGGCCGCTGTTGTCATCCTGTTCCACAGGTCAACCAGTGCCTCGGGCGAATCGTGTTGCCGATCCAGAGGGAAATCCCCCAGTTCCCTCTGGAATCCATCAGGATCCATCAGTTGCCTGGGGCGGGCCATTCTAATAGGCCCTGCCTCCCTACGATGAAGCGTCGCACCCAGGAAGTCTAGAGCCACCAAATAGTGATCTGACCATGGCACAGGTGTTATGTCTAGTTTCCGTAGTCTCAGATCACTCTGCCACCGCTCCGACAAAAAGATTAAATCTGGTGTGTGGCCACTGCCCCTGGTCGGGCCCTGAATTACCTGAATCAGGTCCATATCTGCCATGGAAGCCATGAACTCCTGAGCCACCCCGGAGCCAGTCCCCAGCGAGGGTAAATTGAAGTCCCCCAGAACCATCAATCTAGGGAACTCCAATGCCAACGCTGAGATGGCCTCGAGGAGCTCAGGCAGGGAGTCCCTTACCCTGCAAGGGGGCAGGTACAGGAGTAAGACTCCCAACTGACCCTTAAAGCCCAGACGCAGAAGCAGGGCCTCACAACCCAGAATTTGTGGAGCGGTGGCCCTGGTGACTCCCAGTGACTCCCTGGCTATGATGGCAACGCCACCGCCCTTACCCTCATCCCTAGGCTGGTGCCAAATACTGAACCCAGCTGGACACATTTCTGGCAGAGGAACCCCATCCTCTGGTCTCAGCCAGGTCTCAGTGATACATGCCAGGTCGGCCCGCTCCCCCATAATGGAGTCTTGTATCAGGGGGGCCTTATTACATACCGACCTGGCATTCATCAGCAGCAGCCTAAGGGCAGGGTCACCCTGGGTCAGCTGCTCAGGACCTAGAGGTGTAACCGTGGGGCTGGAACGAGGGACAGCTACTAAGCATCTGCCCCGCGTTCCCCGGGTGCGGCCCGCCCCTCGGTACCCGCTATATCGCCCCATGCCCATCACAACCTCTATATTGGTCTCCGGAGCCTCCCTGCTTGCCCTGGACAGAATGCTGCCTCTCCTTCCTGGGGCGGGGGGCGGGGCCCAAAACGCCGGCCAATGGTGAGGCCAGCGAGCCTCTTCGCCCCCGACGGGGCCGAACACAGCGGCGGTCCTTGGCGTTGGCCCCGCATTTGAGGCTGCCTGCCGAAACTCCCTCCAGCTGTACCTGTTCATCTCCCGCCGGTCTGGCCGGGAGGGAAAGAGAGCGCCCGGTGTCCTTGGCGTTGGCAGCGTCGGCCCCACTTTTGAGGCTGCCTGCCGAAACTCCCTCCAGCTGTGCCTGTTCATCTCTGGCCGGGAGGGAAAGGGAGCGCCCGGTGTCCTTGGCGTTGGCAGCGTCGGCCCCACTTTTGAGGCTGCCTGCCGAAACTCCCTCCAGCTGTGCCTGTTCATCTCCCGCCGGTCTGGCCGGGAGGGAAAGGGAGCGCCCGGTGTCCTTGGCGTTGGCAGCGTCGGCCCCACTTTTGAGGCTGCCTGCCGAAACTCCCTCCAGCTGTGCCTGTTCATCTCCCGCCGGTCTGGCCGGGAGGGAAAGGGAGCGCCCGGTGTCCTTGGCGTTGGCAGCGTCGGCCCCACTTTTGAGGCTGCCTGCCGAAACTCCCTCCAGCTGTGCCTGTTCATCTCCCGCCGGTCTGGCCGGGAGGGAAAGGGAGCGCCCGGTGTCCTTGGCGTTGGCAGCGTCGGCCCCACTTTTGAGGCTGCCTGCCGAAACTCCCTCCAGCTGTACCTGTTCATCTCCCGCCGGTCTGGCCGGGAGGGAAAGGGAGCGCCCGGTGTCCTTGGCGTTGGCAGCGTCGGCCCCACTTTTGAGGCTGCCTGCCGAAACTCCCTCCAGCTGTGCCTGTTCATCTCCCGCCGGTCTGGCCGGGAGGGAAAGGGAGCGCCCGGTGTCCTTGGCGTTGGCAGCGTCGGCCCCACTTTTGAGGCTGCCTGCCGAAACTCCCTCCAGCTGTACCTGTTCATCTCCCGCCGGTCTGGCCGGGAGGGAAAGGGAGCGCCCGGTGTCCTTGGCGTTGGCAGCGTCGGCCCCACTTTTGAGGCTGCCTGCCGAAACTCCCTCCAGCTGTGCCTGTTCATCTCCCGCCGGTCTGGCCGGGAGGGAAAGGGAGCGCCCGGTGTCCTTGGCGTTGGCAGCGTCGGCCCCACTTTTGAGGCTGCCTGCCGAAACTCCCTCCAGCTGTGCCTGTTCATCTCCCGCCGGTCTGGCCGGGAGGGAAAGGGAGCGCCCGGTGTCCTTGGCGTTGGCAGCGTCGGCCCCACTTTTGAGGCTGCCTGCCGAAACTCCCTCCAGCTGTGCCTGTTCATCTCCCGCCGGTCTGGCCGGGAGGGAAAGGGAGCGCCCGGTGTCCAGTAATATATACTGTGGTGGTAGGATTTATTTTTTACGTAAGGTGACTGTCACTTTAATCTTGCAAATATTACCTCCCTGATGTGTTATACTGGTAACATTATGTCTAATCAATGCAATACTGTATTGGGGTTTTTAGGTGGTCTGTTTAGATTTGTCTCAGTTGTGCAATATTGGGAACATTATGTCTATTTAAATTTGACTTGATACTACTACTGTTATCACACAGCTCTGCAATATTGGGAATATTTTGTTTATTCATAAAGTTGTATCCAGATTTGTATGCCGTTAAGATATTATTCTCCCCTCAGCTGTGTGCTTTTTAAGTACCCCATAGATTTATGAGGTTTTTTACAGCTTTTTAATGTATAAAATCATTTTTGTCACTAAAATTTTAAGCTTTGCATTTGCCGTCTGTGGAAGAATGCTATACCCAAACACAACAATAATGATTTTTTGTAAATTGGGGAGAGGGTAAATCTGCTTTCAGATGCTAATAAAGCTGTGACAGAATAGCAAGATTTGCACTAATTCTCCAAATGACTTAATTTTCTAAAGTATTTGTATTTTTCAACTTTTATCATTACGTTTTAAAGTCAATGCATATTTCTATATTTTTCTTATTGTAAAAATACTTTTGGTTAAATGAACTGGTCATATCAACAATGCAGATGCTATAGTTTATTGTATGTTTACTTTAATAATAAAGGAAATATATTAGGTTAAAAAGTGTCCTATGTCAGTGAATGTTTATAGCATTACCCATGGTATCCCAGCTCTGGCCTTCTGAGTAGCCTACTCTTCTTGGTGATTCCAGGCAGTTCATTTCTTTTACTTACTCTTGGGTTTTCACTATACGTACGTGGATTTAGTTTTTGCCACAGTAAATCTGTCTAAGTGGAAGTTACCTAGAGATATAAACTACAGCATCTGAATGCCAGAGGAACCCTTCTGGGAATACTCTGAGTAAGAACATTACTTTCTCTTTTCACACATTACTTTTGTTGCTTTAACTGACCAACCTTGGAAAAAGATGGCAAGATATAATCAGAGCCTGTGGATACAAGGTTGAGTTGCAGGTTTTTTAGTTAATAGCCTTGAGATAGCACACAAGACACATTAAACTTGCAAGGATTCAAGTGCTGCTAGCTTATCACATTTGATATTTGTTTACCTATTTTTAATGATCTCAAGGTTGTGTTCATTGCTCTCCTCCCCACTTTATCCTCCCCTAAACCCAAGCTTACTCAGTGAAGTTCAGACCCAAGTGGGTTTAAATCCACATTTCCTAAGTCCCAGTCCTGCGCTCTGAATTCCTAGAACACAAGGTACATATTTCTCTATACAGTACGGTACTTAGACATGCAACTGTTAAAAAAATTGAGGGTGGAAACCTGAAGCTAAGCAAGGGGATGGGTGGGGATAAGATCAATAAGATAAAAAAGTTCTTGTAATCTCCATTGTAACTTTTTGAAGTTGGTAGATATTTAGGAAGTTTGTGCTTTGTTACAAAACAAATGTGGAAATTGCTTTCAGCACCACATTTCCAGTATCCTATAGCCAAGGATATCTTTTATATGCTGGCTGTGGGATTCTGGGAGCTGTAATACAAGAACATGTTAACTTTCCATTTCTAGTTACATAATGTGCTTTTCAAAGAAATGGTGAGGCTAAAAAGCCACTCATCTAGGAGTATAGGTAGAAAACAGAAAGGTTCTGTGCCCCAGAATACAAAGTCACTTCTTTGAACCCATTGTTTTGGTTACAACAAATAACATTTAGGAGACAAGGAAGGAAGCCAATTGATTCCCTTAAATTTCAACTTAAAACCAAGGAGTTGGAAGCCAAGCACTTTACCCTGCAGCACCTTATGATGAATTTCTAGCACTGAAACTTTAATTTGAAGGTATGGGTAATCTTGATGGTACCAATTGTTTGTGGGTGAACAATGGATATATTGGAAATTACATACTGGTAGACCTTTTCCAGTGTCAGCAAGCAAAGCTCTTCCTGAACTAGTGACTAGGATACAAAGGGGACTTCAGTTAGTCACAAAGTCTCACTCATGAGTGTATTTATTTCAGTTGGGCCAAATTCAGCCCAGGCTATCTCTTCCCTATCTGAAGAAAATGTACTAGTTTTACAGAATGCAAATATAAAGGCAAAGCATCAACCTCCATGGCAAACACTGCTGCCACTAGGCAAGCTAAAGCACACACATATTAAATTAAAAATGTCTGTTAATACATAATCATAGCACATCCTAAACTAGGCTGCTCTTGTATGCAGCTGTGCTCAAAGTAGCACCATTTCATGTGCGCCCCCCCCCCTCTTGACTCCACCATACCCAGAAATGCCATGTGGTGGAGGAACGGCAAACTGGCCACCCGGCCCCCTGCTTAAAAAGGTCGAGAACTCCTGATTCAGGGCTTCTGCTACTTGGATTGATTCTCATATCATTTCATTTATTTGATTTATACGCCGCCCTACTTGGCCAAGGCCGACTCATATTAATCGCCTTTGGGAAGATGTGTTTCAAATGTACCCTTCCTAAAGCTGTCTGGTTAATGAAAAGTGCATTGGAAAATTCAAATGGTCTTATTTTTTAATATAGCTTGTACTGATCATCTGATGAAAGTGTTGAATGCTCAGAGATCTTTGCAAGAGAGAGAAATACAAAACAAGCCAAAGTAAATGAAAAAGTTGAATGTTATAAGAAAAAAAATAGTATCCATTCAGCAATTCCTAAAGAACAAGCCAAAGGTCTGACCCAAACTGCTGGTACAGTGAACAAAAAAGGAACTGATGTAGATCTATTAGGACCATCTAGTCATGCTCATTGGAGAGAGCAGAGTTCCTACAAAAAATAATAATGCTATTCACCGCATGTCTAGGGAAACATCTGCAGAAGCAGAAAGCGCTGGATCTTTGGCTGCAAACAGAGATGAGCACCAAACCATATAGTCGGATACGACTGGCTTTTGAACAAGAGGAGGGGGGTATAGAAGATTCGTGTTTTTAAGTCACAGAGACCACAAAGAAGAAACCAGAGATGTACCCAGAATGAAGCCACAGCTGACATCTGTCACTGGGCAGCAGGACCTTCTTAGATGCAAAGAAGAAAGTACAGTACAGGTAGAAGATTCTGAATGACAAGGTGCATTAAGAAATGTATCTTGGGATTTTCAGAACATCTAAAACAATCTATCAAGACTTGAAGACAGTTATTCTCTGTCATGTTACAAATTTAGTTCAATGTAAGAAGCCGTATAGTAGTGAAATAGACTTACTGTATTTGTAGATCTGTTATGAACATTTGCAGGAAAATAATGGTTTTGAATTGCAACATATAATGGCACCCACTCCATATTTGTTGGGACTTAAATATACTTCTAGCTTCCACAAATGGACAGAATATTGAACAAATCGGAGTGTTGCTGGAGGAAAGTATGTTTTCATTTATTTACTCATATATTTACTCCAAGAACCATGGGATTTGCCATGTTAGTGATGCACTAAGAAATGTAAGAGAGCTGGTTTGGTGTAAGAATAGAGTGATGGTCGGACCAGGATGCAAGAGACCTGAGCTCAAATCTCCAGTTGGCTGGGAGGAGGCAATGGTAAACCACTCGTCCAGAGGGAAATACAGGTATCCACATACAGGCATCTTAAACGTTTTGTTAGAGTCACTTTATGTTTAAAGCGACTCAGTGAGAAATAGCTATAGCAAGAATTCTGTACCTGGAATACCAGGCTTATTACAGAATGACAGATATCTCAAGATTATTTGGTTAGTCTCGTAAGAAAGAAAAGGGTTTAAAATCAGTTTCACATTTATATTTTTAATCTGTTCTGATTTACTACCCAAAAGCACTTCATACAATGTTACTTAAAAAAATATTTATACTATACCTGTGTTGATGACCCTTGGCACTCTAGATGTTCTTGGACTTCGATTACCAGAAGCCCAAGCCCCCGTGCATCCACACGAAGGGTTTGCTGCGATTTATCCAGCCAGTGCTGCCCTCGTCGCTCCTAGAAATGGAAGCAAAAGGTTCCCATACGGGATCGTTTTACTTCAGCTTCCGGGAGCAACGAGGGAGGCACGGGCTGGATGAATCACAGCAAACCCATTCGTGTGGATTCATGGGTGCTTGGGCTTCTGGGAATTTAAGTCCAAGAACATCTGGAGTGCCAAGGTTCGCCATCATGGTACTATACTATTCCAAATGTTTACATCAGTTCCTGTTTTGTAATCCCAGAATGCTGCTGGAAGCATGCAGAGACTGTTGATCTATACCAGGGCTTTCCCAACCTTTTCAAGCTGGCGGCCAGGTCACATTCTTTCAGCTTCGAGGTCCAATGGTCATTTTGCCCTGACTGCATGATGGGAGTGGCCATTTTGTCCCAACAGCTTCAAAGGGGAAGCCATTTTGTTTCTCGAATCCCCTTGGAGGTGTGGGAGGGCACATGAAATGGTGCTGCGGACAGGATCTGGGCCATGGGCCTTAGGTTGGGAACCCCTGATCTATACCTGAAATTTGCCTTTAAAAAAGCAGCATCAGCTAAATGAGCAATAAATGTTGATTTTATTCATATGATCGTGGCTAAAAACAATAATGTTTATGGGTATAAAGAACTTAATAATGACTAGATAATTGTATCATCAGTAGTTACTGTTGTTATGGATCATCACTGTGCTCATATTAATAATAATTGCATGCCATAAAATCAGTTTTTGATTGAATCGACTCTTTCCAGGTACTCTTTTAAAGTGCAAAGCACTCAAAAGTATTTTAAAATTTCCTTCTCTTGAAGGTATCTTTTGGCTGTCTGTGCAGTTTGCCTGTTCTGGAACACATAATGGGGAACTGAAAGCAGGCAGATATCTTAATCACTGAATTATCAATTGCATTTTCACATCTGTATTTATTGGACTGAAGTGGCTCAGTGTTTAAGAAGCCAGCGCTGTCTGCTTCTGCAGACGTTTCCGTGGTCATGTTGCAGACATGGCTAGACACCGGAGCACACGGAGTAACACAAATATAGAATAAACACAATTTATTTTACACAGATGCTTATGCAGCACAAGGGAAATATGCCCAAATGCTCTTTAATGAACTTTTTGAAGACTATTCAAATGCTCTCAGACCAGTAGAAGATACAGACACTGTTCTGAATGTCACCCTACAAATCACACTTTCTCAAATAAAAGATATGGTAAGTAAAAATAAATAAATATCCAATATGTTATGAAATATAGTAAGGAATGAAGCATAGAAAGTATGACATATTTGTTATGAAGTACAGTATAGTAAGACAAGAAAGGCCTAGAACTTGTTTGCTAAAGCTGAGCCATAGAGTCTTAAGGCAAATTGAAATTCAAACAATACTGAACAGATTACATAGATCAGTGATGGCGAACGTTTTAGAGACCAAGTGCCCAAACTGCAACCCAAACTGCAACCCAAAACCCACTTCTTTATCTCAAAGTGCCAACACAGCAACAGGGAGGAAACGCTCCCATTGGGCTGTTGGGCAGAGGGGCAGGGCAAACTCTGTGCTGGGGGAGGGAGGGATTGCTCCCATTGGGCTGCTGGGCAGATGGGACAGGGAAAACTCTGTGCTGGGGTGACTGCATGGGTGCCCACAGGGAAGGCTCCGAGTATCACCTCTGCCATGCGTGTCATAGATTTGCCACCACTGACATAGATGAAAAGAAGAAATTAGATCCGTGAGCATCAAGCATCAAATGCAAAACTCTACAGAATTACTGATTATGATATCATAATATCATAGTATATATCACTGTTAATTATAATCTAAGTGGATTCCACAAAGATTCTTTAAGGTCTTAAGCTTTCACCAGCTTACTCAGTCCTTTCTGCAGTCTTTGTTCTCCTTTATCACCCACCACAGTTTATCTCAATTGCCAGTCTTAAATCCCATTGCCAACAGTACCATATTCATATTATTCCTCCCATTAAAAAGAAGAGATTATAGTTACCAAATCGCAAAAACAAAGGTATGTGATGGTCTCTCTTAAATCATCAACATTTCAACAGCAGGTTAGTGTGCTATTGTGTGCCTAGTTTAGACCAGGGCTTCCCAACTTAAAGCCCGTGGGCTGGATCTGGCCCATGGTGCCATTTCATATGGTCCCTCATCCCTAAAAGGCCATTCGAGAAACAAAATGGCTGGCCTTTTGAAGCTGTTGGGGGGGGGGGGAATGACCACTCCCATTGTGCAGGCAGGACAAAATGGCCGTCCTGCCCTCAAAGCTGACTGAGAGAGCACGACCTGACCCCTGGCTTGAAAAGGTTTGGAAATCAGAACCCTTGGTCTAAAACCAGAACCCTTGGTCTAAAAGTGCAAAAACTCAAAATGCAAAAGCTGTGTTATATGAAGAATTAAAAAAGTAAAAAATAAACCAGTAGTATCCAGGAAACATTTGAAAACGAGGAACAAACACCCATTCAGAAGACCGCATCATGCAGGCAGGGCAAAATGGCCTTCCAGCCCTTGAAGCTGACTGAGAGACCATGCCCTGGCCCCAGCTTGAAAAAGTTGGGAATCCCTGGTTTAGACCATACTGGGCATTCTGGTCACATTGCGAGAATAGAGTCGACCATACTGCCAGTGGCCTAACACCAGGTGGTGGTTAACTAACCAGAAAACCCTGAGGACTAGCGGCCTTGAGTGGAAAAGTCCACAGGGAAGGGTAATGGTCCCCAAATGGATTAAATCCCACTTGAATCCATCTTGATAGATCGGAGCAGCTTCATCAATACTGGCCTGGGGCTGAGGAGGACTTTGTGTGCCAAAAGGGCTCAGGACCAGACAGTGACTCGCAAAACTAGATCAGTGCTACAGGTGTCACTCTGTGATGTGAAGGGCAGATGAAAGGCCACTGCATTATATTCTCAGGACAATCTTCATGGCTGATCACCGTGATGATCGCCAATATTCAGAATCGGATTCAGCACAGGAAGAAGACCATACTGAGCTAGATAGATCAGTGATCTGAGTTGGTAGAGGGCAAATTGAGGTCATCTAAGCTAAGACCTACTGTGATGTAATTACAGGATGAGAGAAATCAGATTTTGATTGCCTACCTGTGGATTCGACAAACCTGGCATGATGCTTACTTGAAATGGGACAAAGATCAATATGATGCGTTGGATTCTATCCGGATCCCTAGCAATCTTGTATGGAGACCAGACATTGTCCTTTATAACAAGTAGGTATGCCTAGAAAAATTTAGCTACCAATATGCAAACAGGAACTTTGTCTGATTGGCCTATAAACAGTCTTTGAAAAGTCTCACCGAAGAGTAATGGGTTTTAATGGAAGAATGTTCCATAAGGGAAAGCAGTGCTAATTGCAATATTCTGATGGTTGTGCCCAACTTTCATTGCTGCATGAAGAGATCCAGTCATCACTAGGGCTGAGAACAGCTGAAATATTGTTCCACATCAGTTAAAGTCAGTCTAAAACAGGGGTTCCCAATCTAAGGCCTGTGGACCAAATCCAGCCCACAAGCACCATTTCATATGGCCCGCCACCCCTCCAAAGGCATTCAAGAAACAAAATGGCTGCCCCTTTGATGCTGTTGGGACAAAATGACCACTCCCATTGTGCAGGCAGGGCAAAATGGCCATCCTGCCCTCAAAGCTGACCGAGAGAGCATGACCTGACCCCTGGCTTGAAAAGGCTCGGAAATTGGAAACCCTGGTTTAAAACCTTCCAGAGGACAGCTCAAAATGCAATAGCTCAAAATGCAAAAGCTGTGTTATATGAAGAAATCAAAAAGTAAAAAACAAACCAGTAGTATCCAGGAAACATTTGGAAACAAGGAACAAACACCCCTTCAGAAGATCCTATTCTGAAATAATGGTACAAAGTGAGACACTATGTAAGTGGGGAACCTCCATAAAGATCTGTCTTTCTAGATCAGGGATTCTCAACCTGTGGCCAGTCGGCTGGATGTGACCAATTGCCAGGCAGCTGTTAACTAACCTGACAACCCTGAGGATTAACAGCCTTGGGTGGCAAAGGATTATGGTGTCACTACGCGATGCGGAAGGTAAATGGGTGACCATTGCATTACAGTGTATATTGTGGCCTGGACAATCTTCATGGCTGATTGCCATGATGATCAATATTTGGAATTGGATACGGCACAAGAGGAAGAAACTGGAGCCTTATTAGGATTACAGGAAGCAATCAGAGCTGAGGGCCAAAGATGGATATTCCCCAGTTTTTGAGAATATAAAATGTAGTAGTTCCTCTGTTCCTTCTGCAGTTCCAGTTGGGAATAAAAATGTTTAATTATCATTTAATGTTTAATTGTCTGGCACTTGGCACTTGCTCTTTATGGGCTGAACAGAGCTGTTCGTTTCTCTGAGCAATGCTTTCTTTAAAATCAGAATCCATCTCAATACAACTTCCGAATCTATTAGCCACCAAGATAGGACAAGGTTTGGTCAATTTGTGCCTTCCATAGGTTGTTTGACTACAATTCCCATTACGCATCACCATTTGCTGTGCTAGATAGGGTTGATGGGAGCTGTACTGCAATAACATCAAAATAGTCGCATTCTGCAATCCTAAAGTAGGGGGCACTCCATGAAACCTTTTGGTACTAGTTCTCAAACAAAGTACTTTTTCACCCAGAGGATCACTGGTCTATGGAACTCCCTGCCAGAAGACGTGGTGACAGCTGTCAGTCTTGACAGCTTTAAGAAAGGATTAAAGAAGTTCATGGAGAACAAGGGTATCAACGGCTATAATTATGGATACCTAAGGACAACCTCCAGGTTGTCCGAACAACAACACTAAAATAACTGTCATTATCTGGACAACAATGCTACAAACATCGTTATGCGGGAAACTCCATAGAAACCCACATAACAACAAAAATTGCTTAACAACGCTACTTGGGGAACCAAGTAACATTGTTATGCGAGGGTCTATTGTACTGTAAATTGATTTGCCATTCAGTCTTTCTAATGTATGTTTTACTTCTTCCCAATAAACTCCTCCTTGGCTAAGTAATGTTGGCTTTCTCTCCAAATCCCTGTAAGATCTTGAGGTCTCAGGTTTTGGAACATTCTGAGCTCAATGTCTGAAAGAGGTCTAAATTTTGCATGGCTCCATGTCTGGAGGTAGAGCCCGTTCTGCCATTATTTATTTATTAAATAGTTTTGTTTTATGGGTGCAGGTGGTGTGTGTGTAGAGTTATTTGTAGTATCTGCTTCATGGTTGGGAGATGGGGTAACATCACTTGCTGTTCTTCCTCAGGCACCCAACTGTCTTGGGCCAGGTCTATCTTAATGGGGCCAGGTCTATCTTAAACCATATATCCATGCCAAAAGGATTATTGTTACTACAGGTGGGATTCTTGGTTAATGCTCTGTTGAACTAGATTTGCTCTTCTCTTTCTCCTGTTTTCTGTTGCTACTTCACCCTGTCTCCTCTGTCCCTTAGGGTGTTTTTTTTTGTTTCTTTGTTTTCCCTTTTTACTTCATTTATGATAATGTCTTGCATGTAGTCCTGCTTCTATAGCAGTGATGGCTAACCTTGGCACTCCAGGTGTTCTTGAACTTGTTCAATTCCCAGAAGCCCTGATCAGCAGGAGTACTGACTTGGGCTTCTGGTAATTGAAGTCGAAGAACACATGGAGTGCCAAGGTTCACCATCACTGCTCTATAGGGATGTAATCTACCAACATTTAAAATTACTCTATAATAGCTGATAGCTAGTGGTTTAGGAAGTGGAGCCAGAGATTGGGAGTTCAACTCTCCATTGTTCCTCCATGGGGAAAAGCCAGCTTTTGTAGTCATAGGCAAATTGCACAACCCCCAGAAGAAGAGAACTGTAAACTATTTCTGAGTATTGTCTACCTAGACAACCCTGAAAAGGGCCATCATAACTCTGACTTGACTTGACAGCATACAGTTATTATTAATGAAACTGCAGAAATGTCACCTTTGCTAAGCAAATCTCTAACATGTACCTAAATGCATAACATTTACAAACTGGCAGAGCTTGAAAAGTTACTTTGTTGTACTATGGCTCTCAGAATCCTCTAGCAAGCAAGTAGTAATAAAAAATAAAAAAAAACCATAAGGAATTTCCCAATCCCATGGTTCCTAACAAGGAGCACATGTCCTCCAGGTGAGCAATTTGATTTTTAGGACAGGGCATTTCCAGAATGAGTTATTAACAGTGAATGGCCTTTTAGGCTTTCTGCACGTGAATAGGAATTCATTTTTGAATAATAACAATTATATGTCATAGGGGGGATCACAATTTTAGAGATGCTTAGGTGGAGCATGGCCAAAAATAGGTTGGGAACCACTGCTATAATCTAAGTGAATAGCCTGTTACATTTTTGGAAATCCTAATATTCTAAATGCAGGTTAGCACTAAAGAGACATTAAAGTCAACAGGTTATGTGATGAAACTCATTTTCATAATTTTTACAATAATGAGAAGCATTCTGGTAAAAATGCAATTTAAGATGTTATAAATTCTAACCAGCAGCAAAGTAATGTCTGTATACAGGTGAAACTCGAAAAATTAGAATATTGTGTAAATGTTCATTCCGTTCAGTAATGCAACTTAAAAGGTGAAACAAATACATGAGATAGACTCATTACATGCGAAGCGAGATAGTTCAAGCCTTACTTTGTTATAATATTGATGCTTACGGTTTACAGTTTATGAAAACCCCAACCCGCCAATTTCACGTACCCCATAATCATCTCATAATCTCCTGTACGCTGTACGCCATGATCATCACAATTATAATGAATTAAGGCATGACATCTCTTGCTTTGCATGTAGTGAGTCTATATGATATATTTGTTTCACCTTTTAAGTGAAATGAATGAACATTTGCATGCTATTCTAATTTTCTGAGTTTCACCTGTAACTGTTGCTTACTCTCAACCCCCACAAAGCTCATTGGGGAAGAAGATGTAGATCAGGGATTTTCAACCTATGGCCCGTGGGCTGGCCCCGGACCCCAGCGCCATTCCACCCAGCCTGTCATCACCTCTGCGGCACCCAGAAGTGGAAGTGGATGCGTTCATGCATGTGTACCCACACATGCACAAATGCACATACAAGTGTGACATATGCGGAAGTTGGCTCATTTATGACAGCTGTAAATGTGCTCGCTTCCACTTCTGGGGGTGTGTTCCAGCCCATTCAGCTCCCCTGGGTTATGGTCAGGCCTGTGGTTGAAAAAGGTTGCGAACCCCTGATGTAGATAATCAATGATACATAGAATTCTTAATGTCAGGTTTTGGCTTTCGTGCAGAATAATTAAAGGTGTAACTGAATCAGGACTTTTATGCATAATGCAAGCTTCAAAGGCCAGGTCTAATGTCAAGGTATTATACAGCCAAGGGCCACTTTCAGTGCAAGCTGATCAGTTACAGTTCTTAGTTGCATGCAGTCAAGTCAATTTTGTCTTATGGCGACCCTTTTCAAAATTTTCTAGATAGAGAATAATCAGAAGTGGTTTATTATGGCCTTCTTTTGGAAGCACTACATTCAGGAGGCACAGTGAGGAATCAGACCCCCAACCTCCGGTACCACAGTTAGATACTTAAACCACTGAGTGACTACAAGGCGTCCAGAAAAGTCCCTTCCCACAGTCACAAAAGAGTATGACACCTTCAAGAGTTTGATTGGTATGAGTTATTAAGTGTAGGAATGAGAAACATTTTGATCATTCTGAAGAAATATCCCCTAGATTACTTTTGGAAATCATCAAATGTTTTCTATAAAATTGGAGATGTCTCATAAAATAGCATTATTAGTGGACTTTGGAAATATCCAGGCTTCTGAAGGACTGCATCCCCATGTATAATTTTGCTAAGGTCTTAAAATATTAAATAATTTTAAGCTGTATTAATAGAGCATTTGTTTTAATATGTGTCTACATAATTTTACTGTAGTATAGCGATTTAAAAAAACTTTGGGGGGAAAAGGGCAGGATTGGTTCGGAGGGTCCAGAGCCATGTTCTACTCTCATTCCAGCCATCCTATGCTGCTCCCTCTACGGCCATTCCCTCTTGTTGCTTGAAGGCAGTGGTGGGAAATCTCATGCCTTTGGCTTAAAGTGGGCCCTTCTGGGAATCCTTCAGATTGCCATGCCTTTCTCAGTACGACACCATCTTTTCAATAGGTAATTGTATATCTTTATCTTTCTCCACCACCACCACCACCACCACCACCATTCTCAAAGGTCTCTCCTAACGCTTAGTTACAGAAAGCAAGAGTTTGGAGCTGAGAAAGGTCAGTAACATGGCTCCACCTTTGACCTTTCCCTGCTCCTGGAATAATAATAATTTTGTCTCAGAGATTACTCTGGGTTGAAAGGATTTTTTTTCTGGTGAAACTCTGCTCAGGGGATGCCCAAATGAGGTTCCATTTCATGTCCCCAAGTGCAGCCCTCAGGTATCGAAACCCAACCTTCCAGCCTCCAAGCTCAGCATCTTAACCACTAAGCCACCAGGGGATCTGCTGCTCCTCTCTCACACACACACCCCTGAGTCTGTCCTCTCCTGCCTCCTTTGCCACCTCTTTCCATGCCCAGTGACCTGGTGTTTATGTACTTTGAACTGCTTGAGAGAATCCACGCCCTGACTTTGACCCACTCTGCAAAATTATTTTCCCTCATCTTTGGCTTTTCCTCTTCATAACTGTTCCCTTTCCTGTAGCATTAAAAAAAACTCAGCTATGTATTTCTCCAATATTCTACCTTTTAAAAATAAAGATAGCTCATAGCCCTCCAAACTGTTGTTAACTCTCTTCCTTGTATTAACAGTTAATTAAGAGAGGAACTAAATCCAAAAACCAGCCTGCAATAGAAGGGTTGTTGTTCACCTGTAACCTATGCTTCCCTGAGAGATCATCTATAAATTCATACCTGTGAATTTTCTTCCACCAGTTGCAGAATATTTTGGAATCTTCTACAGTAGATTGACACTAGTTTTAGGCAAGAGCCCCACCTGTATCTCTCACTTTGTTCTTTCTTGTTGGAGTGTAAGTCAACACAAGGAATAGGATCATCCAGTTAGTAATATATAGTTTCCTAACCTCTAATGAAGTGTGTGTGTTGCATGTGTGTGCATATATATAGCAGCTGAAATTCTACTGGTTGGTGTTGGAATTTACCCTGGAGTAGGCCCATTGAATCCGTGGTTTTTTTGGTGAGTCGGTGCCTCTGTCAGTTCTGCTGATTCAAATTGACTTACTGCGCTAAACAATAGAATATCAGCCACTGTATTCATATGGATATATAATATTGTTTTATAGGTCTGACAGTTCTATTGATCTCCTGAATAGGAAGAGAGAAGCTGGGAAGGTCTTTGTTCAGTGCTGTGTGTAATTACTTCTTTTAGTTTAAAAAATATATAATGTGTATGGCAAAATTGATTTGGGGATGCATTCTGTCTTGGGAGCGCCAAGTACCCCAAAACGGCTACTTCAAGCTCTCATCAATAGAAAGATGCAGCGCTGGCTCTTCGGCTTTGAAACAGAGATGAGCACTGAACCCTAGAGTCGGATACAACTGGCTTTTGAGCAAGGAAAACCTTTACGTTTACCTAATTTTCAATAGCTATTGAAATACTTATATACTCAGAGAAGGAGCTAATAGCAATGGGTAGGATACCTGGAATGTTGAGTAAGGGTGGTGAAATTTAGATAAGGTAAAGGTCATCCTTGCTCGAAAGCCAGTCATATCTGACGGTAGGGTTCAGTGCTCATCTCAGTTTATAGCCACTCTGTCATACAGTACCCTGGAATCTTACTCAGTGTATTCTCAGATGGGTTCCTCTAGCATTCTGACTCTGTAGTTTATATCTCTAAGTAACTTCCACTTAGACAGATTTACTGTGGCAAAAACTAAATCCACACACGTATAATGAAAACCACAGAGTAAGTAAAAGAAATGAACTGCCTGGAATCACCAAGAAGAGTAGGCTACTCAGAAGGCCAGAGACAGGTAGCATGGGTAGAATTATAAACATTCACTTACATAGGACACTTTTTTAACCTAATATATTTCCTTTATTATTAAAGTAAACATATAATAAACTATATCATCTTTATTGGTGATATGACCAGTTCATTTAACCAAAAGTAGTTTTACAATAAGAAAAATATATAAGTATGTATTGACTTCAAAACGTAGTGCTAAAAATTGAAAAATACAAATACTTTGGAAAATTAAGTCATTTGGAGAATTAGTGCAAATCTTGCTATTCTGTCACACCTTTATTACCATCTGACAGCAGATTTACCATCTCACCAATTTACAAAAAAATCATTATTGTTGTGTCTGGGTATAGCATTCTTGGACAGACGGCAAAGGCACAGCTTAAAATCTTAGTGATAAAAATGATTTTATATGTAAAAAAGCTGTAAAAATCTCATAAATCTATGGGGTATTTAAAAAGCACAAAGCTGAGGGGAGAATAATATCTTAAGAGCATACAAATCTGGATACAACTTTATGAATAAACAAAATATTCCCAATATTGCAGAGCTGTGTGATAACAGTTGTAGAATTAAGTCAAGTTTAAATAGACATAATGCTCCCAATATTGCACAACTGAGACAATTCCAAAATTCAGACAAAGCTAAACAGACAACCTAAAAACCCCAATAGAGTATTGCATTGATTAGACATAATGTTACCAGTATAACACATCAGGGAGGTAATAGTTGCAAGATTAAAGTGAC
Source organism: Bradypodion pumilum (assembly GCA_035047305.1). NCBI lineage: Eukaryota > Metazoa > Chordata > Lepidosauria > Squamata > Chamaeleonidae > Bradypodion > Bradypodion pumilum. The sequence continues at coordinate 165,032,905 of JAWDJD010000005.1, read as the reverse complement.
AGTGTAGTGCAATCAAAAAATATATTTAAAAAAAAGCAACAGAATTTCACTTTACATAAAAAATAAATCCCTCCAGAGTATATATTTTCATTAAATCTGATGTGCTCTGATCATGGACTTAAAAGGGAATCCACCTGCTAATACAAGTGGTATTTTAAAAGCAAAAACTTTATTAATATAAATGTTTAGAAAGAATTAGCTTTACTGATATCCTGGCTGTGTTTGGTGCTTCCTCCTTAACCTTTTAGGCTCAATCTTTTAGGCTCAAATAAGAGGTTGTCCCATGAGCTTCAGGGTTGAGCACGATTTGCAGCTGCATCTTCCTACTTTTCATCAGATGCATTAGCCCTGTGATGGTGAAGCCTGGCACTCCGGCTGTTCTTGGACTTCAACTCCCAGAAGCCCAAGTCTCTGAGAATTCACACACGTGGGTTGACAGCACTTATGCACAGTGACTTGTGTGGATTCACAGAGACTTGGGCTTCTGGGAATTGAAGTTCAAGAACAGTGGACGGTTGGTGCTGTAATCCTACACCAAAGTGTCAGGATGTAAATCCCATTCTCTCTCACACAAGGTCAGGCGAAAGGAACTGCAGAATGAATTCACCAAAGGGTGCCGTCATTTTGGCGGTTTCACGTCTGGCCTGGATAAGGAAAAAGAAGTTCAGTAGGCTTTACTTCTGAATAGCCAAGCACACAATTGCCATCTGGTTTTAGTGATGGAGGCAATTTTCATTTGGAAAGAGAAATTGATATATTTTACACAGGACAGCACAGATCTAACTTATATTTCAAGTGACAATATGTTTCACAGACTGTTTCAAATGGCAGCCTTCTTTTGTACTCTAAGAAGCGAGCATGGAAATGCACAGTTTGCAAACTAGCATTATTACTAAGTGGTCTTGCATGGCAGTGAACTGTAGATATGATTCCTATTTGCAGGTGTTCAGCGTTGGCTGTCTCGTCTTCGTCGAATGCGCCTACTGGGCCATCTTGCCAAATGACGAATGATTGTGCCAGGGCACCGATATGTCAATGCAGTCACAACAGAACCAAGCCAGAATGAGTGCATGTTGTATTGCTCTGGTGGGAGACCAATTTGTCTCAGAGCAGAATAAAAGATGGCCAAGAAGTGTTCACTTGACAGGGGATCCTCATTATTGTACATGAACAGAGGTCCTTCTCCAGATGGCCTCAGTGCCAAGTAATTGTGGAGGACATCGACAGGACACAGTGGGTGCTCCCTTGAGCGTGGGTAGCGGTACATTCTTTGTTCCAGGCCAGTTTCCGATACAGACAGACGAAGGCCAATGCTGTCCTCAAGGATCTCACAACTGCTCAAATACAAGAGTTCTGGGTTTGAAGTAGTCCAATCCGCCACAACTATCTCTTCTGGTTTCAAAGCCAAGAAGAAAGCCAATACAAATACAGCCTGAAACAGGAGCCTTTCATAAGAGTCGGGACACACTACTTCGAGTGAATCGACCAAACTTTCAAGGGTCTCCATAGTGAGGGGAGTAGGAAATCTTGTTTGCTGCCTCAGGTCTTCCATCATGTGTTGAGTGGAGGCATCTTGGAGGGGATCTGGGAAGCCAAGCATGCAAGACATGTATGAAAGAGCCGCAACATGCATTTGCATGGCCGATGGAGAGAATCTCAGCAAACCCATGGATGGCACAAATTGTTGGATCTGGTCGCTTGGAAGCGGCCAGGCTGAAGGACTTCCTGCTTCTTCTCGAAAAGTAATGAAGAGTTGCAAGCTCTTACTACAAGTTTTCCAAATTTTTGGGTGTCCTGCACACATCTCAGCTTTTAGAGCTTCAACAGGCTGAGGACCCAACAATTGTTGCCTGAAGATATCTTGGGATCGACGTCCAAGAAGAGGCTCTCCTGGTTATGAAAAGAGAGAAATAAAGATCTATTAGGAACAGTTCACGGGTAGAAATATAATCCCACAATTTAGATGTCTTAAAAACAACACTGTTTACTGTGGGTGTCAGTGGATTGTGTGACTAGCCTAAACATTTCCACTTGATTCCTGTTATGTAGCCCAACAGAGCATGCAGACAGTGCTGGGGGGGGAGGATGCTTCATGGAGAGATGGAGCAGTCATAGCTCTGAGCATAGTAGTAGTTATTTCCCCAATTGAGAAACAGAGATCCAGAAGAAAACTGGGAGGGAAACTGCCAGAATTGAAAGTTCTGGCTGCCAATCAAACGTTGTAGCTTAATTGTAGAAAACCACATGTTAACTTTGTGAAATGATGATTTATTTCACCTACATGTGCTATACTCATATTCTAATGCTGTGTTTTATTCACTATTCTGGACAGGAAGTTTTGTTCTGCTGCTATTAAGGTGTCTCCAATGTAAGAGCCCTCATGATGCAGTGTTTAAACTGCTGTACTGCAGCCAAAACTGCATTGTGAGTTTGATCCTGACAGGACCCAAGGTAGACTCAGCCTTCCATCTTTTCAAAGTCAGTAAAATGAGTAACCTGCTCTAAGTGCTATTGGGCAGTACAGTATATGAGTGGAATTGCTATTATAATTTTTATGAATTAATGAGTCATAGGGGAAGAAAAACTGTTTACTTTTGTTTAGTTCTATCTTACTCATTATTGCAAAATCTAAATTTCCTATCTATAGATGCAAATATTAATTTTCATTGTTTCTGTTAACGGTAAGAACTAGCCTGCGCATGGTAGACATGGGCAAGGTTGGTACACACACACACACTATAGAGTTTATATAAACATGTAATATATACATAATGAGGGTATAACACATCTCTGGCACTTATGAGACAATCTTTAGAATGGTATCATTTTAAAGGTGTGCTAATTATGCTAAAACAAACATATAAACTAGGGATTCTCACCCTGTGGCCCACAGGCTGCATGCGGCCTGTGGCACCATTTCATGTGGGGACCCCACTGCCCCACCACTCCTGGAAGTGCCCTGTGGTAGAGGAAGGGCAAAATGGCCACTGGCCCCCCAAAGCTGTCTGAGGAAGCAAGCCCAGGCCCCGGTTTAAAACGATGGAGAACTCTTGATGTACATTCTTGCCTTAAAACAAGACTGTGTTGACCAGCTAGAGCTGATGGATGGAGGCTTAGCACCATGGGCACCGTTTGGGCAAGTAAACTGCGGGACCCAGTACAGATTTATTGAGAGTAACTGAATCCCGATTAAACATGCCTTGAGGCGATGACGGGCAAAGGGGAAGAGATTCCCTGGGATGGAGGGATTGAGCTCCTTTGGGGTTGGTCTCAGTGGGCGAAGGGGAGTCAACCGGGCGAAGAGCCACGGACCAGGGGGCGAGGGGGGGCGAGGGGGGAACATAAGGCATTTGATTTTACTGCCCTTTTTTCCCTCCGTGTGGGTTTTTTGCTATCCCAATTCCGCCGAGGTCGATTCCCCCTTGCCGGCCATCGCCTCGCCAGGCTTCCTCGGGAGGGAGGCTCACTAGAAATTATTAACACTGACTCCAAACAACTAGATAGATAGATAGACAGACAGACAGACAGACAGATAGATTGGGCTAAAGCAAGGAGGCCACCTTGCGAGGAGCCCCTACCTAGGTTTAATAATCCCTGCCAAAAGGGGGAAAAACAATCGTAGGCTAAGGGAGGGAAGCGGAACCTCAAAATACCGTAGGGCTGAATGAAGCCAAATTACCGTAATTACTGTACACGTTGGCAACCAGCCTCCCAAATCACCCCCTCCTTCCCGCGCATGCTCAGTTTCTGACTGAGACCAAGGCGGGAAGAAGAAGCAGAAGCGGGAGTCCTTCCTTCCCTCCCTCCCCCTCCCGCGCGCCTTTCCCGCTCCTTTTGCCTCCAGCGCGTGGCCCGCAGAGGGAAGCAGAGAGGCCGCTCTGCTCTCGCCCCCCCTCCCTCCCTTCCTCTGGCTCTGGGCGCGCGGCCGGGGCTTCTTCGCCTGCTGCACTAGCGGGGCTTTGGGACGGGGACTCACCATTGGGCGCGCGGCGGCGGCGGTGGCGGGACTCTCCCCTCCTCCTCCTTTGTCCGGGCTCCTCGGCGCCTTCGAAGGCTGCGGCTGCCCCCCTGGGGCTCTCCTCCTCCTCCTCCTCCGGCGGCTGGGGGACGAGGGCGGCGGAGACGGCGGCGGCCTGCCGTAGGGCCTCTGGCAGCCACCCGAGCGGAGGCTCCTGAGCCAGCAGAGTCAGCAGGGCCCAGAAGTGGCGAAGGACGCCGTCGGGCCTCGGAGGAGGAGGGAGCCGAGGCTGCTGCTGCTGGAGGTTCATGCTGGGGCAGAACTGGGCGGCTGGCACTGCAGGAAGGGAGTCTCCTCTCTGGGCGCTGGCAAGGACGGTGTGTGGACTCACTGTGGAAGCCACGCCGGCCCTCCACGGCTTAAATAGCCCAGGGGGTGGGGGTGGGGGGCTCACGGAGGCCTCTCTCTCTAACCCCCCCCCCCCCACTGGGCTCCAGATGCCAGAGGGCTGATTGGTTGCTGGCAGGAGCGGATGAAACCCATCTGAAGCAACAGAGCCCACGTGCTTAGGCGCAGCGCCACGTGTTAGGATGATGGGTAGATAGATCTTGCTTGCAGGAGTTTCAGTTGTTTTAAAAAATATATCTGGGGGAAGGGCACATTTTCCCCCTCCTCTTTTTATAATTTTAAATAAATTGTACCGTGGATAATAGTCCCTCCCCCATTCATTATTTATAAAATTCTCCATTTTCATCTGCAGACAAAAACTAAACAGAAAAGGGGGTCTTCTAGCACCTGGATACCAAAAAAAGCTCACATAGGCCTTTCTATGCATCGAATTTGAATAATTAACACCAATTTCTCATCCTGTGGAGAGAGAAGAGTCTTTACACAAATAAATGCTTACCTTGAAAAGGGATAATAACATAAGAACAGCCTTGCTGGAACAGGCCACAGCCCATCCAGTCCAGCATCCTGTCTCACACAGTGGCTCACCATTTCCTTTAGTGTATTCCCAAGCAAATGCCTTCACCTGCTTAGGATTCCCTGGAAATGGCATTGAGAGATATCCTGCCTATCTCTCCATTAATTGGGGTTTTTTACCCCAGTAATTGGTTTTTTTTTACCCCAACATGCATCACTCTGCACTTACTAATGTTGAAGCTCATTTGCCACTGTTTTGCCCACTCCCCCAGTGTCAAGAGATCCCTCTGGAGCTCCTCACAATCTCTCACAGTTTTCACTACCCTGTATAATTTAGTGTCGTCAGCAAATTTGGCTACCTTGCTACTTACTCCTTCTAGATCATTTATGAAGAGGTTGAAAAGCAGGGCCCCCAGTAATGACCCTTGGGGGACCCCACTCTTTACTTCCCTCCACTTGGAGAAGTGTCCATTCAGTGCTACCCTCTGTTTCCTGGCCCTTACCCAGTTGCTGATCCAGGACAAGACCTGTCCCTTTATTCCATGACTGGTATGTTTATTCAAGAGCCTTTGGTGCGGGACCTTGTCAAAAGCCTTCTGAAAGTCCAGATGAACAATGTCAACTGGATCCCCCTTATCCACATGCTTGTTGACACTCTCAAATAATTCCAACAGATTAGTGAGGCATGATTTGCCCTTGCAAAAGCCATGTTGGCTCTTCTTTAGCAGCTCCTTCTCTTCTATGTGCCTATTAATTCTATCTTTTAGGATGGTTTCCATCACTTTACCTGGGACACATGTCAAACTGACAGGTTGGTAATTTCCTGGATCACCCCTGGATCCTTTTTTGAAAATTGGTGTTACATTCGCTACCTTCAGTCATCAGGCACAAACCCTGATTTGAGGGAAAGATTATATATTTTGGCTAGGAGATCAGCAATTTCATCTTTAAGTTCCCTGAGAACTCGAGGATGGATGCCATCTGGTCCTGGTGATTTGTTAGTGTTTAGCTTAACAAGACATGCAAGGACCTCCTCCCTGGTTATATTCTACAACTCAAGTCTGAATTTACTGAGCCTAGTAGTCTAACTTAAAATCACAGCACTTTGCAAGGATATGCCCACCATCAACCACTGGGACACAAAAGTTCAAGGAAGGCTGAATGTTGGGGTATGTGAGGACCTAGTAGTTGTTCCCAGAATCAATAGATTTGTAGTATCCACCCTTAACCCAGTTCTGTGTCTTTTAAGGATTTGCACATTCCCACCCCCACCCCCAAGGTATGCAGGTATTGGTAAAAACAATCTGTGGCAAGTGGGTTGAAGATTAAGAAGGATTATCTTGAGTTCCCAGGAGTCAGGGTCCAGGGTTAACAATAGGTGAAAATAATTGATGTCTTCCTGTGTAGGCTGGGAGGTATTTTAATTTAATTTATTTTAATTTTAATTTAATTTGTTGATTTGTTTGCCATCCACCCAGACAAAAGCCCGACTCAGGGTAGTTTACATAAACTAAAAAACGCATACAATAAAAACAGTAAAAAAATCCCAATCAGGGACCCTCTCCGGTCTGCTCTGGTTGGACGAGCAGATGTTCTTAGGGTGATGTGGTCTCTTAGGTATCCTGGCCCAAAACCATATAGGGCTTTAAAGGTCATAACCAGCACCTTGAATTGCACCCGGAGAGAAACTGGTAACCAGTACAGCTCCCGGATCAGGGGCAAGGCACGGGCATAACGCCCCCAACCCATCACCACCCGGGCTGCTGCATTCTGGACCAGCTGCAGTCTCTGAATGGTCAACAAGGGCAGCCCCATGTAGAGCACATTGCAATAGTCATCCCAGAAGAATACCTTGGTCGATGGTATCAAAGGCCACTGAGAGGTCAAGGAGAGCAAGAACAGATGGATCACCACTGTCTTGCTCCCGCCAGCGATCATCCATCAGTGCGACCAATGCCATTTCCGTGCCATACTCAAGTCTGAATCCAGAGTGGAAAGGGTCCAGATAATCCGCTTCATCCAGGACACCCTGCAGCTGACGCACCACTGCCTTCTCCAGAATCTTCCCTAAAAAGGGGAGGTTGGAGACTGGCCTGTAATTTGATGGCACCGCTGGGTCAAGAGATGATTTTTTCAGGAGGGGGTGCACCAAAGCATGTTTCAGAGGTGCTGGAAACACCACCTCCCACAATGATGAATTTATTATTGCTCTGACCCAGCTATCTGTTACCTCCTTGGAAGCCTTCACCAACCAAGTGGGAACAGGGATCCAAAGGGCAGGTAGTGAGGTCAACAGCTGCAAGGAGCCTGTCCACTTCATCAGGGACAACAGGGTCAAACTGATCCCAGGTAACACAACAAGACTGCGCTCCAGTCGTCCCCCCCCCCCCGACTCTCCTCAACCATGCCAGGATTGAGCCCAGAGCGAATCCGATTGATTTTCTCCACCAGATGGTCTGCAAAGTCCTCAGCCGAACCCTGCCAACCGGGCACCACCATCCCACCAAGGAGTGACCTGGTTACCCGAAACAAGGTGGCTGGGCAATTATCAGCAGAGGCGATAAGGGTGGTGAAGTATTGGCACCCCTCCTCCCCCATTGCCACTAGGTAGGCCCTAATAGCAGCTCTAGCTAGTGTCCAATCAGAACCACTCCGAGTCTTCACCCAGCGATGCTCTAGGCATCTCTTTGCCCACTTGAACTCCCATAGTTCTCCTTCGTATAGTTTGTGAATCCACACTCATGGGTTATGCGCCTGCGCAGAACAGCCGATCGGAGGCTTGAAAAGCTATTGGTCAAAAGTTTTGGCGGTAAGACCGCCCACCGTACCGCCCACCCTGAGGCGCCCGCGCGCCATTTTACCTCAGTTCTCTTCTTTCCGCCGTAGCAGCAGGACGATCGTTGAGAGCTTCCTCAATTTTTTCGCCCTTCTGAGGGAAAGTCTTTTTGGCAAATCTCAATTTTTCTCGGTGATCTTGTCCTCCGGGCAGGATCGCCACCCCGGCTCTGTCTCTTCTCTTGAGTGGATTCAGTAGCCAATTTTTCGCATCGATCACCGTCTCCCCCCTCAAGGGGGTGGCGGCTGGTCGGCCCTTCGGGGTACTCGTCTCCAGAAACTTCCACTGGAAGAATTTTTTCCGCGGTTGATGGCTGCAGCGTTTAAACAGTGCACGGCTTGCCTTAAGAAGTTTCCGGCTTCCGACGGACACAGCCTGTGCCTCTTTTGTTTGGGAGAGTCGCATCAGAGCCAGTCTTGCCCGCATTGCAAAAAGTTCACGCGCCTCGCGGTGCAGAACCGAAGCAATCGCCTCAAGGCTCACCTGATGGAGCTCGCTCTGGCTCCCGCCGCGTCCGCCTCCACGGCCGCCGCTGCCGCTCAACCACCGCCGGCCTCTTCCTCCGTGCTTCCGATGAGGAAGAAGAAGAAGAAGGACAAGAACGGTGAGAAGAAGCGCAAGCGTGGGTCGGAGAAGAGACGGTCGCTTCCCCCCACTCCGCGCACACCCGCCTCTCCCGGGCCTTCTCCGCCGTTCTCGACTGCCCGATGTCCTTCTCCGGGATCCTCCATCTGGGGAGGACGGTCGTCTTCCGGGTCACCTGAGAAAGGACGCAGGGCTGGGGCTCCAGCTCGCCCACCTCAGGTGCTCTCCTCTCCTCCTCGGGGCAGAAACTCCTCGCCGAGGCAGGCCTCCGTCTCTCCACGGCCCAGGACACCGACGGACGAGGCGGTCGTCACCGTTTCGACGACCGTTTCGCCAACACCGACGCCGGCCACCGTTTCGGCTCCCACCGTTTCGTGGGCCACCATCCCGCCGGCCACCGGAGCTCCACCGCCAGCGGACTCGGACGCGTCTCAGATGGCCCTCGTCCGAGAGATGTTCCAGGTCATGGCGTCGTTTGCGACCAGGTTCCAGACCTCCACGCCTGCGGCCTCTGCGGCTCCGGTTCCGACCACCGCAAGCCCCGGGCATCCCGGCTCTGCCGCGGCCCCACCGACCTCCCGTGGGTCGAGTGCCCGCTCCGCCGGCCCACCCAACCCGTCATGGTGTGGTCCGGACGTTGATGCGGTGGACGCCCATCCCGCCGGCCCGCCCAGGCCGTACTGGCGCGGTCCGGACGTGGACGAAAGGCTGCCTCCCTCGTCCTCCGATGAGTCCAGCTCGTCGTCGGAGAAGGACGAGGGAGACGTCGACGCCGAGCGCACGCCGGAACAGGCCATCGGCTCGGTGGACCCACCGCGTGGTGAGGACCAGCGCTCACTGACCGCCATGCTCACGAGGCTCGGCACCGCCCTCAACCTGAAGGTCGACCAGCCGCCGTTGGAGGGTGAGGATCAGATGACCGCGAAGCTCGACAGGCGTGCCGTGCGACCGGTCCACATAACCATGCTCCCCTCCATGATGACCACGGCGAGGGCGACGTGGAAGAAACCTTTGGCGGCACACTCCGTTTCGTCCAGGCTCGACAGCATGTACCGGGTCCTGGACGAGAACGTCGAGTTCTTGCAGGCGCACCCCCTGCCGAATTCCCTGGTGGTCAAGGCCTTCCAGCATAGGACGGCCACCAGCGGATTCCCGGTCCCGTCGACGCCGGAGGGAAAGAAATTGGACGCGGTGGGGCGTAAGTTTTACGCCACCGGCTCCCTATTCTTTCGGGCCGCAAACTATTCGGCCGCCATGGGCCTGTACCAATCTCACCTCTGGGAGCAGGTGAAGGTTGAGACGGCTAAACTGCCCGCAGATGCCCAGAAGAGGATTGACGCGCTGGCCGCCGAGGGGGACTTCGTCGCCGAGCAGCTGATGCGCACTGCCCGGCATATCAACGATTATGCGGCAAAAGACATGGCCTCCGCAATCTACCTCCGTCGCCATGCTTGGCTCAGGGACACCTCCCTCGATGACGCTATGAAAAAGCTCATCGAGGAGTTTCCCTTCGACGGGCAGGGCCTCTTCGGTCAGGACACCGATAAGGTCCTGAATGAGATGCGCCAGACCAGTTCCACGGCGAAGTTCCTGGGGCTCACCACGCCGGCAACTTCCACCAGGCCGAGGTTCCAGCCCTTCACACGGCGGTTCCAGGGCAACCCACAGCAGCAGGGACCGGCGGAGCAGCCTAGATCCAGCTCCTATAAACAGCGGCGACAACACAAACCCCGCTACCGGCCCTACGGACAGGACAAGCGTTCGACCGCGAGGCCCAAGCCCCGCGTTTGAAGCTGCGACGGCCGAGTCTCTCTCGCTCCACATCCCGTACCTCCCCCTCCGGAACTTCCTCCAGGCATGGTCGGGCATCACGGACGACCAGTGGGTCTTAAAGATCTTGTCCTCTGGCTACGCCATCGAGTTCGTGCGGGTGCCTCGAGTAGGAAGACATCGTCTCACCACCTCGTCCCCCCATTTGGAGGAAGAAATAGCAACCCTTCTCTCCAAGGGAGCCATCGAGCGGGTAGCACCGTCCGACTGGGACAACGGTTTCTACTCGAGGTACTTCGTGGTCCAGAAGAAGGACGGAGGCCTTCGCCCTATCCTGGACCTACGCCGCCTGAACAAATGCATCCACACCAGGAAGTTCCGGATGGTGACCCTACAGACCGTCCTCCCCCTCATCAACAAAGGGGACTGGTTCACAGTCATAGACCTCAAGGATGCCTACTTCCACGTTTCCATCCTCGAGGAACACAGACGGTTTCTCCGCTTCCGTATCGACCATTCCGTGTACCAGTACCGATGCCTACCGTTCGGTCTGGCCACGGCACCGCGGGTCTTCACCAAATGCATGGCTCCGGTGGCTGCATTCCTCCGCCAACGGGGCATCAGGGTCTTCCCATACATCGACGATTGGTTGATCGTCTCCCCCACCAAATCGTCGGCCGTTCGGGACACACAATACACGGTTCACCTCATGGAGAGTCTCGGCCTCAGGATCAACTTCACCAAGTCGAAGTTGACTCCCGCCCAGCGCGTCGAGTACATTGGAGCGGTACTCGACTCGCTCACTACGAGAGCCTACGCCCCCCAGAAACGCCTACGGGACATTGCGCAGGGGGTGAACGAACTGCGCACGAAACCGTGCATCCGGGCGAAGAAGGCTCAGAGACTTCTAGGCCTGATGGCCTCAACGACGGCAGTGATCCCCCATGCCAAATTGAAATTCAGGTCCCTGCAATCGTGGCTCCTTCACGAGTTCGACGCACTTCGGGAGAGCCAATCCAAACGGTTGACCCCATCTCCAGAACTGAGGGACCAACTGCTGTGGTGGTCTACACCACTCAACGTGGCCACGGGGAAGAGTTTCTACCCCCCGCAACCTTCGCTGCAGATACTGACCGACGCGAGCAACCTCGGCTGGGGCGCTGCTTGCGGGACTCTCACGGTCAACGACACCTGGACACCGCACGAAACGGTGCACCACATAAATTACTTGGAGCTGCTGGCCATTTGGAAGGCCCTGCGCTCCTTCGAGACTCTGCTCACCGGCAAGGCGGTTCAAGTGGCCTCGGACAATACCACGGCGGTGGCGTACCTCAACAAGCAGGGAGGAACACGGTCCACCACCCTCTTGTACCTTGCAGTGCAGTTGTGGGAATGGTGCCTGGAGAGGCACATTTTCCCAATTGGAGTGCACATTCAGGGCACACTGAATGTCTTGGCAGACCACCTGAGCCGTCTCACCTCGACGACCCACGAATGGGAGCTGGACGACGGAGTGTTCCAGTCTCTGTGCCAGGTCTGGGGGACGCCGAGCATCGACCTCTTTGCATCGGAGTCCAACAAGAAACTCAGCAGGTACTGCTCCAGAGCAGGCATCGGACTGAACTCCGAGGGCGATGCCTTCATGAAACGGTGGGATCAGGACTATCTCTATGCCTTTCCTCCGTTTCCTCTGGTCCAGAAGGTACTCACCAGGATGCACCAACACAGAGCCAATGCAATTCTGGTGGCACCGGCGTGGCCGCGCCAACCCTGGTTTCCGCTACTGTTGCGCATGTCGTCACAGTATCGCACACTGCCGGAATCACCGACACTCCTCCAAATGGAGCAGGGCCAGCTGCACCATTCGGACCTGCCCAGCCTCCACCTCACCGCGTGGAGGATAACCCCAGACTGGCCAGGATCCTTGAACTAGCGCGGCGCCCTTCCACAAGGAAGTCCTACGCTTCCAAATACAGGCGTTTTTGTGCTTTCCTGGCCGCCCGGCAAACGCCCCCCACCCAGGTGGGACTGCAGGACATTTTAACCTACCTCCTCCAGCTGGCGGAGTCTGGCCTCAGCATCACCTCCATCCGAGTGCATCTCGCAGCAGTGGTAGCGCACTCTCCTGCTGGCTCGCCCGCTTCCGGGGCCTTCCGCGACCAAACGGTAAAGCGCTTCCTCAAGGGACTAAAGAACGCTTTTCCGCCGGCCCGGACACCGACGGCTCAATGGTCACTGTCCACCGTTCTCAACGCGCTCACCAGGACCCCCTTCGAGCCCTTGGCTACCGCCGATGTTCGTCTCCTCACATGGAAGACAGCATTCCTGGTGGCCATCACGTCTGCACGACGAGCTGGTGAGCTGGTTGCCCTGCGAGCAGACGCACCTTTTCTCCAGTTCTTCAACGACCGCGTCGTCCTCCAAGCGGACATCACCTTTCTACCCAAGGTGGTCTCCAAGTTTCACATGGCACAAACTATCTCCTTGCCAACCTTCTTCCAGAACCCCACTAACGCCCAAGAAAGGACTTGGCACACGCTGGATGTGAAACGAGCTTTATTGTTTTACACCAGCAGGACTAGAGAGTTCAGGAAGTCACAACGCCTCTTTGTGGCTTATGGGGGAAAGTCCAAGGGTGAACCCATCTCTGCTCAAAGGTTCTCCAAATGGATCACCTCTACCATCTACCTGGCCTACGAGTCAGCTTCACTGCCACCTCCACCGCATGTCAGGGCGCATTCCACCAGGGCGGTTGCCACATCCACTGCCTTTCTGGAGGGCACACCGCTTGAGGACATATGTAAGGCTGCCACCTGGTCCAGACCTTCCACATTTGTCCAGCACTACAGGGTGGACACCAGAGCCACTGCGGACGCCAGGCTTGGCCGTGTCGTCCTCACCAGAGGGCTCCGGACTCAACGCCCCTGACGGGTCCACCTACGGGTTCTTCAGCTCATCGTGGGATCATCTCATCCGACTGCCCACCGACCAAGTAAGTGTGAGCTTGCTAATCTCCCATGAGTGTGGATTCACAAACTATACGAAGGAGAAAGTTCGGTTTCACTTACCAGTGATAACTTTCGTTCTTCGAGTATATAGTTTGTGAATACACACTACCCACCCTACCTCCCCTCTTGAGCTGCACGGATGAGATCAGTTGGTTTATCCTGTGCTTGGCTTAAGTATGGAACTGAGGTAAAATGGCGCGCGGGCGCCTCAGGGTGGGCGGTACGGTGGGCGGTCTTACCGCCAAAACTTTTGACCAATAGCTTTTCAAGCCTCCGATCGGCTGTTCTGCGCAGGCGCATAACCCATGAGTGTGTATTCACAAACTATATACTCGAAGAACGAAAGTTATCACTGGTAAGTGAAACCGAACTTTCTTCTGTGAACCACGAGGATGACCTGGTCCCGTGGGTTTGGAGAGGCCATAGTGGCACGATTTCATCCAAGGCTGCTGTTGTCATCCCGTTCCACAGGTTAACCAGCACCTCAGATGAATCGCTTGACTGATCCAGAGGAAACTACCCCAGTTTCTGCAGGAATCCATTCAGATCCATTAGTTGCCAGTGCGGGCCAACTTAACAGGCCTCGCCTCCCTGCAGTGTAACATTGCCCCCAGAAAGTCAAGGGTCACCAGGCAGTGATCTGACCATGACACACGTGTTATGTCTAGTTTCTGTAATATCAGATCACCCCGCCACAGGTCTGACAAGAAAGCCAGGTCCGGGATGTGGCCACTGCTCCTGGTCAGGCCCTGAGTCAGGCCCATGGCTGCCATGGAAGCCATGAACACCCAAGCAACCTCAGAGCCAGTTCCCAGTGAAGGCAGATTGAAGTTTCCCAGGACCATTAGCCTAGGCAACTCCAATGCTGAGACGGCCTCGAGGAGCCCAGGCAGGGAGTCCCTTACCTTGCAAGGGGGCAGGTACATGAGTAAGGACCTAAACACAGGAGCAGGGTCTCACAACCTGGGACTTGTGGAGCAACAGCCCTAGCAACTCCCATAGACTCCCTGGCTACAACGCCCTGGCTACAATGGTGACGCCACCATCCTTCCCCTCCTCCCTAGGCTGGTGCCAGACACCGAAACTGGCTGGACATATTTCAGAAAGAGGTATGCCATCTTCTGGACTCACACAGGTTTCGGTGATGCATACCAGGTCGGCCGGCCCCTCCTGATTAGCATCTTGAATAAGGGGGGGCCTTGTTACAGACCGACCTGGCATTCAATTGCAGCAGCCTAAGGGAGGGATCACCCTGGATCAGCTGCTCAGGACCTAGAGATGTAACCAAGGGGCCAGAACAAGGGACCGAGACCAACCATTGGTATGTGTCTTTTCCAAATGTGGGGCTACAAGTTTATACCTTCAAGTGTGTGTGAATGGGTGCATGGCCAGAGTGGTGCTTGTGTAAATGGATGCCTAAATGTGAATGGTAAATAAAAATACGGTGAAAGAAATAACTTTATTGAAAGAGTAAAAGAACGTTTGAAAGGAAAAATAGAGAGACCAACATTGGGGTGCTTATTCCTGAAAATGGGGTTACATATGTACCCCATATCAAGCCATACGGTTAAACCAAGTCATTTGTCTCCTAATAGACAGCCAAAGACTTATGCACGGATGGAGGAAGTTTCCCTTCTGATGCTTACACTTTGCTCTTCCAGTAAGAGTCTTTTACTAACACACTTGAAGCACTCTCCAGCGAACAAAGCATGGGACAGGTTACAGAAATTGCCTACCCCATAGAAAGAGGCAGGCAGTTTCTACAAGACCTCTGAGTTTCTACAAGTATGCTAAAAAGTATGTTGTGTACTTAGTTATGCTTCTTCTGTGTCCAGATCAAACTTTGGACCACTAAAATAAAGTCACCTTCTTGGCTTTGTTGTTGGGCATAATTAAATCTTCGTTGGTACATGTTTCTGGTACTTATGCTCAAACAACTCTATGCAGTCTTCTGAGGAACCCACAATCTCTTGCCTACCAGTATATCTTTATAGCTTTTAGTAGACTATAGTGCTTGGCCTAGTGCTTGGCCAATAGTACATGAGAAAACACACAGACATGGACATCTTCCCTACAAATATTTTTAAAATACTGTATTACTTTGCAACCTTACATGTTTATTCTTATATATGTAAGGTGAGTTATGTTATCAAACCACAGTCTCTGTTTTAAGACTTATATCTACGTCCAGTGATAGTTTTATAATGTATATTTATTTATTTTCTACAAATCAAGTCTGAGTTCACTGAGTCTAGTAGGCTAGATTAAAACCGCAGCATTATGCAAGGATATGCCCACCTTCAATCACTGGGACACATCAGCACCTTAAGAGAGCCATGTGTGATCCTTCCACAATACAAGTGCATCAAAGGTCTCCTCTCGCCCCTGAGTTTCTATCTGTGACTCATTTGTCATGCAAGAAGGATTTCCATAAACTGGAGGTAGCTGATATTGATCTAGGAAATCTCACAACTGCAACAACAACACCGCGATCACGCTTTAGTGGACTCGCCATCCTTCCGCACTGTAAATCCCCTGTATCGCCCACTACTTCCACCTCCCGAGGGTTGGGATCCCGCCCCACTGTGGCAACTAGGAACATGTGAATGCTACCTTGTTTGGAGCGAGGGCTCAACATCTCTCTTCTTTAGCAGTTGGATGAGTTTTCAGGGGCTCGATTCCCAAGAGCAGCACGATGGGGGGTTATGAAAGGAGCCTCATTCGGGCGTCCCCTGCAAAATTATCCTTTCAACCCAGAGTCATCTCTGACACGAAAACGAACCAACAATTGGATTCCCATCCAGGGGCAATAATAATCATCCCCCGAGCCCACAACTTCATGCGCCTTTTGAATGCGGTTGACGTCGAATAAGAGAGCGGGAATGGTAGAAAAGCAAAGCAATCGCACTTATTTTATAGTGTCCCAGATCGCTTTCTTGGCAATTCACAAGTGATTGAGCATTTTACCCCTCTACATGCTGGGTGCTCATTTTACCCACCTGGGAAGGGGTTTTGGGCTGAGTTAACCTTGAACCCTGGTCAGGATCGAACTCTCAACATTTTGGCTGAACCACAGCAGTTTAACCGCTGCGCCATCAGGGCACAACACACCCCCCCCAGGGTATTATTTGGAGGGAGGGAGAGGCACAAATCCCCCCCCCCCCAGCCGCCGCCGCCTCCCTGTAGCCCACTATTTCCACCCTCCGAGGGTTGGGATCCTGTCCAACTCTTGCAACTACTGTATGAAAGTGTGAATGCTACATTCTTTAGGACTGGCTCTCCCAGGACTATCAACTAGCGAGGCTATCAGGTCTGGGGGAGTGTGGGAGTTGTAGTTCACAACCCTCAAAGCTTCCTCCCACCTTTGATTTCTCCTCTCAGCGGAGGCAATCCAGATGTCACAGCAGCTGTTCTGTACCGATCCCTCCCGCCAAAGAATACCCTGGGGGGGGGGACATTTCCCCTCCTTTTTATTTTAAATAAAATGTACTGTGGATAATAGTCACTCACCATTCATTTTGTCTGTCTGGAATATAAAATTCTACCTTTTCATAGCCTGACAAAAATAAAACAGAAAAAGGGTCTTCTAGCACCTGGATACCAAAAAGCTCATATAGGCCTTTCTATTCATTGAATGATTAACACCAATTTCTCATCCTGTGTAGGATGAGGTTTTACATAAATAAATACGGAATTTGAAAGGGAATAGATTTGGGTGTCATCAGCATTCAGTACTTCTTTTGTGTTCAGACTAAACTTTGTACTGCCAAATTGAAGCCACATTCTTGGCTTTTGTTGTTGGTCAAACATAACTCCTCTTCCATAGCGTACCAGATCGCTTTCTTGCATTCTCTGGATGGTTCACAAGTGATTGAGCATTTTACCCCTCTACATGTTGGGTGCTCATTTTACCGACCTGGGAAGGGGGGAGGGGCTGAGTCAACCTTGAATTCTGGTCAGGATCGAACTCACAACCTTTTGGCTGCACCACAGCAGTCTAACCACTGCGCCATCAGGGCAGAAAGCCCCCCCCCCCTATGCTTTGGCGGGAGCGATGGGTCCAGCTGCTGTGACATCTGGGTTGCCTCCGCTGAGAGGAGAAATAAAAGGTGGGAGGCTTTGCGGTTTTGGACTACAACTCCCACACTCCCCCAGACCTGATAGCCTCGCTCCCTGTGGAGTCCTGGGAGAGCCAGTCCTAAAGAATGTAGCGTTCACACTTTCCTAGCTGCAAAGGTTGGGCAGGATCCTTCCCAACCCTCGGAAGGTGGGAGTTTTGGGCTACAGAACGGCGGCGGGGATTTGTGAGGTTGTGCCTCTCCCTCCGGCCAAAGAATACCCTGGGGGGGGGGGGCTTTTCTGCCCTGGTGGTGCAGCGGTGAAAGTGCTGTGGTGCAGCCAAAAGGTTGTGAGTTCGATCCTGACCAGAGTTCAAGATTGACGCAGCACACACACACCCAAATCCTTCCCAGGTGAGCACCCAGCATGTAGAGGGGTAAAATGCTCAATCACTTGTGAACCGCCCAGAGAGTGCAAGAAAGCGATCTGGGGCGCTATAGAATAAGGGCGATTGCTTTGCTTTTTTTCCATTCTCGCTCTCTTATTCGACGCCAACCGCATTCAAAGGGCTCGTGTGGTGATGGTGTGGGCTCGGGGGATGCTTATTATTGCCCCTGGGTGGGAATCCAATGGCTGGCTGGTTCTCGTGTCAGAGATAACTCTGGGTTGAAAGGATAATTTTGCAGGGGACGCCCCAATGAGGCTCCTTTCATTGCCCCCCATCGTGCAGCTCTCGGAATCGAACCCCTGAAAACTCATCCAACTGCTAAAGGAGAGGGATGTTGAGCCCATGCTCCAAAAACAAGGTAGCATTCTCACTTTCCTAGTTGCCAGAGTGGGGCGGGATCCCAACCCTCGGGAGGTGGAAGTAGTGGGCGATACAGGGTGGCGGAGGGGATTTACAGTGCCGAAGGATTGCGAGTGCACTAAAACGTGATCGTGGTGGTGTTGTTGCTGTTGTGAGATTTCCTAGATCAAAATCGGCTACCTCCGGTTTATGGATACTGTATCTTTCTTGCATGACAAAGGAGTCACAGATAGAAACTCAGGGGCGAGGTTGCACTTGGATTGTGGAAGGATCACACCCGGCTCTCTTTCTTTTGGGAAGAGATAATATCACTTGAAAACATTTGTCTATTAACTGCAAGTGTACCAGAGAGAAAAACAACACACAAACACCCTATTGAGGAACATTAAGACTAACTCCTGTATTTAAATGAGAGCTTTTGTGCATCAAATCTGTTGCTAATACAGAAATGTGACTTTTAAACTGTAAATGAGCTCAAGCAGGCGTGCACAGAAAGAGCCTCCTGGAAGACTGTGGTATTTTTGATCCACAATTTGGCATGCCCTGGTAATGGCAACCTTGTGTTGCCGGCTAATCTTTCTCACACTAGGCCAGCTCTCTGTCTTTTTTGTTTGTTTATTTTCCCCACAGACGAAAAGGGCTTCTTCAATGGAAACTGCCCTTAAAGTGCTGATGTGTCCAAGTGGTTGATGGTGGGCATATCATTGCAAATTGCTGCAATTTTAAGCTAGCCTACTAGTCTCAGTGAACTCAGACTTGATTTGTAGAAAATAAATAAATATACATTATAAAACTATCACTGGACGTAGATATAAGTCTTAAAACAGAGACTGTGCTTTGAAAACATAACTCTTCTTACATACATAAGAATAAACATGTAAGGTTGCAAAGTAACATTTAAAAAATATTTGTAGGGAAGATGTCCATGTCTGTGTGTTTTCTCGTGTACTATTGCCAAACATTTTATAGTCTACTAAAAGCTTTAAAGACATACCGGTAGGCAAGATATTGTGGGTTCCTCAGAAGACTGCATAGTGTTGTTTTAGTATAAGTACCAGAAACATGTGCCAGTGAAGATTTAATTATGCCCAACGACAAAGCCAAGAAGGTGACTTTATTTTAGCAGTCCAAAGTTTGATCTGGACACAGAAGACACATAACTAAGCACACAACATACATTTTTAGCATACTTATGGATGGTTGTCACCTTAGCAAAACTCAGAGGTCTTGTAGAAACTGCCTGCCTCATTCTTTGGAGTAGGCAATTTCTGTAACCTGTCCCATGCTTTGATCCCCAAAGAGTGCTGCAAGTGTGTTATTAAAAGGCTCTCACTGATGCCTTCTTGCTCCTCATTTCATTTTTTTTTCATTTCAAGTTTAATTTCTATACCGCTTACTCACCCAGCGGGCAACTCAAAGCGGTGTACATAATAACAATAGGATAGTACAATAATACAGGTAAACATAACACAATAAATCAACAATACAATAATAAAGCAATAATGTCATCAAATTACAAGATTACAAGTCAGGAAAAAACATAAGTAAAGGGGGAAAAGCAAATAAGTTACACTAGAACTCTCCACAATATGGCAATTTCTACAATGTTAAAGATACAAAATTACAAAGACTAATACTGATCCTGACACAATACAATTTATCATTTAATACCAACTAGTACCCTCGGCTACTACAAGTTTAAGACGAAGCCCCTCCTCCATCTGAGCATAACTCTTTGGCTGTCTGTCTAATAGGAGACAAATGATTTGGTTTAAGGGCTTGATATGGGGTACATAGAATGTGACTGTGGTAAGATTGTGGTATTTTTGAAGCACAATCGCACATATCCTGGTAATGGCAACCTTGTGTTGCTAGTGAATATTTTTCCCACTAGGTCAGGAAGGAACTACAGAGTGAATTCACCAAAAGGTGCCTTCATTTTGGCAGTTTTACTCTGGCCTAGGTTGGGAAGAAGGACTTGGTACCATTCTGCAACAGCCTGTTCCCTTCTGGTTACCAGAGCAATTGCCACCCCAAAATTTAGATGTGCAAACAACATCTTAAGGCAGGGGTTGCCAACCTTTTGAACTCAGACCGGGTCACCCTCCTCCAGACAGTTGGCGGGCCAGACTGGTGGCCCAGCCACTTCCACAATTGGCCATGTGGTAAATGTGTTTAAAACAGTCGTGAATGAGTCTGTGGCTGATTCCAGTGGCAGCAGCAGGAGCGAGGGTGCACACTGGTTGATTTGGCCCTATGGGCTGGTCCCATCCATGGGCTGTAGGTTGCCTATCCCTGTCTTATGGCTCAAACCACTAGATTATTTTACAAATATGAGATCTCCACCAGGTTGGGCAAACGGAGCTGGGGATGGTACAGAAATAGCTCAAATAGTCCAAAAGGAATGCATGCCAGCTTCTCTGTTTAAAAGTTTTAAAATGAGGGCTGCAGACTCACGTCAGAGTTGTTGGTTTCATATGCAGCATCTGGTGATGTTGACTAACATGCTTTTGTAAGCAAAGCAGGGCCATCCATTTAGGAAAAAGTAAAAAGGTTACTCACCCACCTCCTACCTATCCTGAAACACAGGATATCTTTTTAGAGGCCTATTGCAATGTTGCATACCCCAGAGATGCTCTTATAGAATTTGTGCTACAAATTAGGTGAGCCAAACACAGCCAAATTAATTGACTTTGCATCGATGAGCTCACTGCCCCACCAACACTCACTGTATGTCCCACCTTTGTTTTAAGATGCCATTTGAATGATCAGGAGTGAGTTTGCCCACAGTTCAAAGGAAAAATCATTTATTTTAACATTTCCTATTTACATTCTTTAAGAGTCATTGCTGCCCACCCTTAGTTGCTCCAATGTATCAGTTATTGCCACACTTGCTCTGTCAGGTTATACTATCTCAATTGGTTCAATCTAAGTTTAGAATTTTTAAACAGTGCGAAAGGATTCCTGTTCTTCCACCTCCCATTTTGTTGAACATCCAACTGAAACATTTTGGAGAGGCTGTCTTGCATTTTAGATCTGGTGTCATAAATCAAGTGAGATCCAGGAAGAGCTTTATGGCAAGAACAAACATTCATGAGGATATGCAAGAGCAAAACCAAATTTGAAGATGGAGAGAGGGGCTCACTGGACAAGGAACAACATTATAGGAGAATATAGCTGAGGAAATCAATCTCCCCTGTGTCATTTGGAGGACCCTGAATAGGTTGAGGCTTGGAGTCCCTCCATGCAAGACCAACATGCTCAAGTGAGGGCTGCTGGTAGACAACAACACACTGTTGTGACTCTGGAGGGAGATGGAATTTGGATCATTGACTAGTCTGCCGATTACTGCCGTAAACATGCACCGAAGAGGTCTTAAGTTTGACCAACAACAAAAGCCAAGAAAGTGGCTTCATTTTGGCAGTCCTAAGATTGGTCTGGACACGAAAGAAGTACTGAGTGATGATGACTCCCAAATCTATCCCTTTCAAATTCAGTATTTATTTGTGTAAAAACTCTTCTCTCTCTACAGGATGAGAAATTGGTGTTAATTATTCAAATTCGATGGCTAGAAAGGCCTATATGAGCTTTTTTTTTTGTATCCAGGTGCTAAAAGACCCCCTTTTCTGTTTAATTTTGTCTGGAGATGCAAATGGAGAATTTTACACTCCAGACTGACAAATAATGAATGGGGGAGGGACTATTATCCACGGTACATTTTATTTAAAATAATAAAAAGAGTAGGGGGAAATGTGCCCTTCCCTCAGATTTTTTTTTAAAACAACTGAAACTCCTGCAAGCAAGATCTATCTACCCATCATCCTAACACGTGGCGCTGCCCCTAAGCACGTGGGCGCTGTGGCTTCAGATGGGTTTCATCCGCTCCTGCCAGCAACCAATCAGCTCTCTGGCATCTGGAGCCCAGTGGGGGGGTAGAGAGAGAGAGAGAGGCCTCCGTGA
This sequence comes from Bradypodion pumilum, assembly GCA_035047305.1. Taxonomy (NCBI): domain Eukaryota; kingdom Metazoa; phylum Chordata; class Lepidosauria; order Squamata; family Chamaeleonidae; genus Bradypodion; species Bradypodion pumilum. Next base: position 165,010,997 of record JAWDJD010000005.1, on the reverse strand, counting down.
GCCCCGCACCCCCACCCCTGGGCTATTTAAGCCGTGGAGGGCCGGCGTGGCTTCCACAGTGAGTCCACACACCGTCCTTGCCAGCGCCCAGAGAGGAGACTCCCTTCCTGCAGTGCCCGCCGCCCAGTTCTGCCCCAGCATGAACCTCCAGCAGCAGCAGCCTCGGCTCCCTCCTCCTCCGAGGCCCGACGGCGTCCTTCGCCACTTCTGGGCCCTGCTGACTCTGCTGGCTCAGGAGCCTCCGCTCGGGTGGCTGCCAGAGGCCCTACGGCAGGCCGCCGCCGTCTCCGCCGCCCTCGTCCCCCAGCCGCCGGAGGAGGAGGAGAGCCCCAGGGGGGCAGCCGCAGCCTTCGAAGGCGCCGAGGAGCCCGGCCAGAGGAGGAGGAGGAGGGGAGAGTCCCGCCACCGCGCGCCCAATGGTGAGTGAGTGAGTGAGCCCGTCCCCGTCCCAAAGCCCCGCTAGTGCAGCAGGCGAAGAAGCCCCGGCCGCGCGCCCAGAGCGAGAGGAAGGGGGCGGGGCGAGAGCAGAGCGGCCTCTCTTCTTCCCTCTGCGGGCCACGCGCTGGAGGCAAAAGGAGCGGGAAAGGCGCGCGGGAGGGGGAGGGAGGGAGGGAAGGACTCCCGCTTCTGCTTCTTCTTCCCGCCTTGGTCTCAGTCAGAAACTGAGCATGCGCGGGAATGAGGGGGTGATTTGGGAGGGGGAGCAGGAAGGAAAGGGCTTAATGGAAGGCTGGTTGCCAACGTGTACGATAATTACGGTAATTTAGAGAAATACTGAAAAATATTTCCCCCAAAAAAGGTTATTTACTGAAAATATTTTAAAAAACCGGTTATTTACTGGAAAAGGTTTTTTAAAAAAACATATATTATTTAGTGACTCGGGCCAAAATCCGCTCACAACTCCGCCCACTCTCCTGTACGGTATAAGTACGGCAATTAGGCTCCATTCAGCCCTACGGTATTTTTGAGGTTCCGCCTCCCTTCCTTTGCCTAGAATTGTTCTTTTTTTCTTCTTCTTTTGGCAGGGATTAATAATTAACCCTAGGTTGGGGGTCCTCGCAAGGTGGCCTCCTCCTGTAGCCCTGACTATATATCTATAGCCCTAACTACAGCCCTATCTCTCTATATATAGTTGTTTGGAGTCCCTTTTCGTGAGCCTCCCTCCTCCCTCCCGAGGAAGCCTGGCGAGGCGATGGCCGGCAAGGGGGAATCGACCTCGGGGGAATTGGGATAGGAAAAAACGCACACGGCGGGGAAAAAAGGGCAGTAAAATCAAATGCCTTATGTTCCCCCCTCGCCCCCCCCTCGCCCCCTTGTCCGTGGCTCTTTGCCCGGTTGACTCCCCTTCGCCCACTGGGACCAACCCCAAAGGAACTCAATCCCTCCATCCCAGGGAATGGTCTTCCCCTTGGTCCCTCTTCGCCTCAGGCCATGCTTAATCGGGATTAAACCAATCTGTATTGCATTCTGCTCTTTCCTTCCCCAAACGGGGCCCATGGAGGTACGAAGCCTCCATCAGCTCTGGTCAAAATGGTTTCGTTTTAATGCAAGAATTTACATCAAGAGTTCTCAATCTTTTTACGCCGGGGGCCGGGTCATGGTTTCTCATAGGGAGAGTGTGTGTGTGTGTGTGTGTGTGTGTGTGTGTGTGTGTGTGTGTGTGTGTGTGTGTGTGTGTGTGTGTGTGTGTGTGTGTGTGTGTGTGTGTGTGTGTGTGTGTGTGTGTGTGTGTGTGTGTGTGTGTGTGTGTGTGTGGCCATTTTGCCCTTCTTCTACCACCGGGCACTTCCGCGTGTGGTGTGGCCGTGGGAGCCCCACATGAAATTGTGCTGCAGGCTGCATCTGGCCTGTGGGCCACAGGTTGAGAACCCCTAGTTTACATGTTTGTTTTAGCATACTGTACTTGGCACACTTTTAAAAAGAGAACATACTAAGGATTATCTCATAAGTGCCAGAGAGTTTTTTTAAACCCCACAGATATGTTATACCCTCACTATGTATATATTACATATTTATATAAGCACTATAATGTGTTTGTGTGTACTAACCTTGCCCATGTCTACCATGCGCAGGCTATCTCTTCCCTAACTGAACAAAAGGTACCAATTTTGCCGAATGCAAACTGGGGATACTAAGGCAAAGCATCAACCTCCCTGGCTATCACTGCTGCCATTAGGCAAGCTAAAGCACACAAATATTACATTAAATAATGTCTGCTAATACACATCATAGAACACCTTAAACTAGGCTGCTCTTGTATGCAGCTGTGCTCAAAGTAGCTCACAAAACACCAGATTTAAAAATCCATTGTGTCATGTGCAACCTTGTAAAGTTTTGGAGGTGTGCAAGTTTTTGGAGGGGTAATTTTCCTAGTGCCACACCTTCCCCATGAACCTCCATGTCCAGAGCAAGGTTTCAATCCAGATCTCTTGAGTTTCAGCTTGACACTTTACATTCTGCTATACTAGTTCTTACCGTTAACAAAAACAATGAAAATTAATATTTGCATCTATAGATAGGAAATTTAGATTTTGCAATAATGAGTAAGAAAGAACTAAACAAAGGTAAAGAGCTTTTCTTCTCTTATGACTCATTAATTCTTAAAATTATAATAGCAATTCCACTCATATACTGTATTGCCCAATAGCACTTAGAGCTGGTTACTCATTTTGCTGACTTTGAAAAGATGGAAGGCTGAGTCTACCTTGGGTCCTGTCAGGATCAAACTCACAATGCAGTTTTGGCTGCAGTTCAGCAGTTTATCCACTGCACCATGAGGGCTCTTAAATTGGAGACACCTTAATAGCAGCAGAACCAAACTACTAGTCCAGAATAGTGAATAAAACGTAGCATTTGAATATGAATATAGCACATATAGGTGAAATAAATCATCATTCCACAAAGTTAACTTGTGGTTTTCTGCAATTAAGCTACAACCTTTGATTGGCAGCCAGAACTTTCAATTCTGGCAGTTTCCCTCCCAGTTTTCATCTGGGTCTCTGTTTCTCAATTGGGGAAATAACTACTACACGAGTTCTCCTTCAAGCCTGTATGCTCAGACCTATGATTGCTCCTTTTCTCCATCAAGCATCCTCCACCCAGCACTCTCTGTCTGCATGTAGATGCTCTCTTGGGCTACATAACAGGAGTCAAGTGGAAATGCTTAGGCTAGTCACAATCCACTGACACCCACAGTAAACAGCATTGTTTTTAAGACATCTAAATTCTTGAATTATTTTGCTACCTGTGAACTGTTCCTAATAGATCTATTTTTTTTTTCATAACCAGGAGAGCCTCTTCTTGGACGTCGATCCCAACATACCTTCAGGCAACAACTGTTGGGCCCTTGGCCTCTGGAAGCATTAAAAGCTGAAATGTGTGCAGGACACCCCATGATTTGGAAAACGTGCCATAAGAGCTTGCAACTCTTCAACTCGTTTCGACAAAGAGCAGGATGTCCTTCAGCCTGGCCGCTTCCAAGCAACCACATACAAGGATTCATGAATTCCATGGGTTTACTTGGATTCTCTCCCTTGGTCATACACAGGCATGTGGCAGCTCTTTCTTACATGTCTTGCATGCTTGGCTTCCCAGATCCACTCCAGGACACCTCCATTCTGCACATGATGGAAGACTTGGAACGGCAAATGGGAGTTCCTGTTACCCTCACTGAGGAAACACTTGAAGGTTTGGTGGCCTCACTCGAAGTAGTGTGTCCTGACTCCTATGAAAGGCTCCTGTTTCAGGCAGCATTTCTATTGGCTTTCTTCTTGGCTTTGAAACCAGAAGAGATAGTCATGGAGGATTGGGCTTCTCCAAACCCACAACTCTTGTACAGGAGCGATTGTGAGATCCTCGAGGACAGTATTGGCCTTCGTCTGCCTGTATCAGAGACTGGCCTGGAACGAACAATGTACCGCTTGCAATGCTCAAGGGAGCACCAGCTGTGTCCTGTCAATGCCCTCCACAATTATTTGGCAGTGAGGCCATCTGGAGAAGGACCCCTATTCATGTACAGTAATGAGGATCCCCTGTCAAGGGAACACTTCTTGGCCATCTTTTATTCTGCTCTGATACAAATTGGTCTCCCACCAGAGCAGTACAACATGCACTCGTTCTGGCTTGGTTCTGTTGTGACTGCAGTGACATATCGGTACCCTGCCACAATCATTCGTCATTTGGCAAGATGGCCCAGTAGGGGCATTCGACGAAGACGAGACAGCCGACACTGAACACCTGCAAATAGGAATCATATCCACAGTTCACTGCCATGCAAGACCACTTAGTAATAATGCTAGTTTCCAAACTGTGCATTTCCATGCTTGCTTCTTAGAGTACAGAAGAAGTCTGCCATTTGAAACAGTCTGTGAAACATCTTGTCACTTGAAACATATCCATTTCTCTTTCCAAACAAAAACTGCCTACATCAGTAGAACCAAACAGCAATTGTGTGCTTGGCTATTCAGAAGTAAAGCCTACTGAACTTCTTTTTCCTTATCTAGCCCAGACGAGAAACTGCCAAAATGATGGCACCCTTTGGTGAATTCATTCTACAGTTCCTTTTGCCTGACCTTGTGTGAGAAAGAATGGGACTTATACCCTGGCACTTCGGTGTAGGATTACAGCACCAACCTTCCACTGTTCTTGAATTTCAACTCCTAGAAGCCCAAGTCTCTGTGAATCCACACAAGTCACTGTGCATAAGTGCAGTAAATGTGCAGTCAACCCATTTGTGTCAATTCTCATGGACTTGGGCTTCTGGGAATTGAAGTCCAAGAACAGCTAAACATTTATACTGTATTAACAAAGCTATTGCTTTTGAAATACCACTTATATTTGCAGGTAGATTCCCTTTTAAGTCCACTATCAGAGCACATCAGATTTAATGGAATAATATATACTGTGGTGGTAGGATTTATTTTTTACGTAAGGTGACTGTCACTTTAATCTTGCAAATATTACCTCCCTGATGTGTTATACTGGTAACATTATGTCTAATCAATGCAATACTGTATTGGGGTTTTTAGGTGGTCTGTTTAGGTTTGTCTCAGTTGTGCAATATTGGGAACATTATGTCTATTTAAATTTGACTTGATACTACTACTGTTATCACACAGCTCTGCAATATTGGGAATTTTTGTTTATTCATAAAGTTGTATCCAGATTTGTATGCCGTTAAGATATTATTCTCCCCTCAGCTGTGTGCTTTCTAAGTACCCCATAGATTTATGAGGTTTTTTTTACAGCTTTTTAATGTATAAAATCATTTTTGTCACTAAGATTTTAAGCTTTGCATTTGCCGTCTGTGGAAGAATGCTATACCCAAACACAACAATAATGATTTTTTGTAAATTGGGGAGAGGGTAAATCTGCTTTCAGATGCTAATAAAGCTGTGACAGAATAGCAAGATTTTTACTAAGAATCCAAATGACTTAATTTTCTAAAGTATTTGTATTTTTCAACTTTTAGCATTACGTTTTAAAGTCAATGCATATTTCTATATTTTTCTTATTGTAAAAATACTTTTGGTTAAATGAACTGGTCATATCAACAATGCAGATGCTATAGTTTATTGTATGTTTACTTTAATAATAAAGGAAATATATTAGGTTAAAAAGTGTCCTATGTCAGTGAATGTTTATAGCATTACCCATGCTATCCCAGCTCTGGCCTTCTGAGTAGCCTACTCTTCTTGGTGATTCCAGGCAGTTCATTTCTTTTACTTACTCTTGGGTTTTCACTATACGTACGTACGTGGATTTAGTTTTTGCCACAGTAAATCTGTCTAAGTGGAAGTTACCTAGAGATATAAACTACAGCATCCGAATGCCAGAGGAACCCTTCTGGGAATACTCTGAGTAAGAACATTACTTTCTCTTTTCACACATTACTTTTGTTGCTTTAACTGACCAACCTTGGAAAAAGATGCCAAGATATAATCAGAGCCTGTGGATACAAGGTTGAGTTGCAGGTTTTTTAGTTAATAGCCTTGAGATAGCACACAAGACACATTAAGCTTGCAAGGATTCAAGTGCTGCTAGCTTATCACATTTGATATTTGTTTACCTATTTTTAATGATCTCAAGGTTGTGTTCATTGCTCTCCTCCCCACTTTATCCTCCCCTAAACCCAAGCTTACTCAGTGAAGTTCAGACCCAAGTGGGTTTAAATCCACATTTCCTAAGTCCCAGTCCTGCGCTCTGAATTCCTAGATCACAAGGTACATATTTCTCTATACAGTAGGTACTTAGACATGCAACTGTTAAAAAAAATTGAGGGTGGAAACCTGAAGCTAAGCAAGGGGATGGGTGGGGATAAGATCAATAAGATAAAAAAGTTCTTGTAATCTCCATTGTAACTTTTTGAAGTTGGTAGATATTTAGGAAGTTTGTGCTTTGTTACAAAACAAATGTGGAAATTGCTTTCAGCACCACATTTCCAGTATCCTATAGCCAAGGATATCCTTTATATGATGGCTGTGGGATTCTGGGAGCTGTAATACAAGAACATGTTAACTTTCCATTTCTAGTTACATAATGTGCTTTTCAAAGAAATGGTGAGGCTAAAAAGCCACTCATCTAGGAGTATAGGTAGAAAACAGAAAGGTTCTGTGCCCCAGAATACAAAGTCACTTCTTTGAACCCATTGTTTTGGTTACAACAAATAACATTTAGGAGACAAGGAAGGAAGCCAATTGATTCCCTCAAATTTCAACTTAAAACCAAGGAGTTGGAAGCCAAGCACTTTACCCTGCAGCACCTTATGATGAATTTCTAGACCTGAAACTTTAATTTGAAGGTATGGGTAATCTTGATGGTACCAATTGTTTGTGGGTGAACAATGGATATATTGGAAATTACATACTGGTAGACCTTTTCCAGTGTCAGCAAGCAAAGCTCTTCCTGAACTAGTGACTAGGATACAAAGGGGACTTCAGTTAGTCACAAAGTCTCACTCATGAGTGTATTTATTTCAGTTGGGCCAAATTCAGCCCAGGCTATCTCTTCCCTATATGAAGAAAATGTACTAGTTTTACAGAATGCAAATATAAAGGCAAAGCATCAACCTCCATGGCAAACACTGCTGCCACTAGGCAAGCTAAAGCACAGACATATTAAATTAAAAATGTCTGTTAATACATAATCATAGCACATCCTAAACTAGGCTGCTCTTGTATGCAGCTGTGCTCAAAGTAGCACCATTTCATGTGCGCCCCCCCCCCTCTTGACTCCACCATACCCAGAAATGCCATGTGGTGGAGGAACGGCAAACTGGCCATCCGGCCCCTGAATCTGTCTGAGGGAGCATGACCCGGCCCCCTGCTTAAAAAGGTCGAGAACTCCTGATTCAGGGCTTCTGCTGCTTGGATTGATTCTCCTATCATTTCATTTATTTGATTTATACGCCGCCCTACTTAGCCAAGGCCGACTCATATTAATCGCCTTTGGGAAGATGTGTTTCAAATGTACCCTTCCTAAAGCTGTCTGGTTAATGAAAAGTGCATTGGAAAATTCAAATGGTCTTATTTTTTAATATAGCTTGTACTGATCATCTGATGAAAGTGTTGAATGCTCCGAGATCTTTGCAAGAGAGAGAAATACAAAACAAGCCAAAGTAAATGAAAAAGTTGAATGTTATAAGAAAAAAAATAGTATCCATTCAGCAATTCCTAAAGAACAAGCCAAAGGTCTGACCCAAACTGCTGGTACAGTGAACAAAAAAGGAACTGATGTAGATCTATTAGGACCATCTAGTCATGCTCATTGGAGAGAGCAGTGTTCCTACAAAAAATAATAATGCTATTCACCGCATGTCTAGGGAAACATCTGCAGAAGCAGAAGGCGCTGGATCTTTGGCTGCAAACAGAGATGAGCACCAAACCATATAGTCGGATACGACTGGCTTTTGAACAAGAGGAGGGGGGTATAGAAGATTCGTGTTTTTAAGTCACAGAGACCACAAAGAAGAAACCAGAGATGTACCCAGAATGAAGCCACAGCTGACATCTGTCACTGGGCAGCAGGACCTTCTTAGATGCAAAGAAGAAAGTACAGGTAGAAGATTCTGAATGACAAGGTGCATTAAGAAATGTATCTTGGGATTTTCAGAACATCTAAAACAATCTATCAAGACTTGAAGACAGTTATTCTCTGTCATGTTACAAATTTAGTTCAATGTAAGAAGCCGTATAGTAGTGAAATAGACTTACTGTATTTGTAGATCTGTTACGAACATTTGCAGGAAAATAATGCTTTTTGAATTGCAACATATAATGGCACCCACTCCATATTTGTTGGGACTTAAATATACTTCTTGCTTCCACAAATGGACAGAATATTGAACAAATCGGAGTGTTGCTGGAGGAAAGTATGTTTTCATTTATTTACTCATATATTTTCTCCAAGAACCATGGGATTTGCCATGTTAGTGATGCACTAAGAAATGTAAGAGAGCTGGTTTGGTGTAAGAATAGAGTGATGGTCGGACCAGGATGCAAGAGACCTGAGCTCAAATCTCCAGTTGGCTGGGAGGAGGCAATGGTAAACCACTCGTCCAGAGGGAAATACGGGTATCCACATACAGGCATCTTAAATGTTTTGTTAGAGTCACTTTATGTTTAAAGCGACTCAGTGAGAAATAGCTATAGCAAGAATTCTGTACCTGAAATACCAGGCTTATTACAGAATGACAGATATCTCAAGATTATTTGGCTAGTCTCGTAAGAAAGAAAAGGGTTTAAAATCAGTTTCACATTTATATTTTTAATCTGTTCTGATTTACTACCCAAAAGCACTTCATACAATGTTACTTAAAAAAATATTTATACTATACCTGTGTTGATGACCCTTGGCACTCTAGATGTTCTTGGACTTCGATTACCAGAAGCCCAAGCCCCTGTGCATCCACACAAACGGGTTTGTTGCGATTTATCCAGCCAACATTGCCCTTGTGGCTCCTGGAAATGGAAGTAAAAGGTTCCCGTACGGGATCGTTTTACTTCAGCTTCCGGGAGCGACGAGGGCGGCACGGGCCAGATGAATCACAGCAAACCCATTCGTGTGGATTCATGGGGGCTTGGGCTTCTGGGAATTGAACTCAAAGAACAACTGGAGTGCCAAGGTTCACCATCATGGTACTATACTATTCCAAATGTTTACATCAGTTCCTGTCTTGTAATCCCAGAATGCTGCTGCTGGAAGCATGCAGAGACTGTTGATCTATACCAGGGCTTTCCCAACCTTTTCAAGCTGGCGTCCGAGTCACACTCTTTCAGCTTCGAGGGCCAATGGTCATTTTGCCCTGACTGCATGATGGGAGTGGCAATTTTGTCACGACAGCTTCAAAGGGGAAGGCATTTTGTTTCTCAAATGCCCTTGGAGGGGTGGGAGGGCACATGAAATGGTGCTGCGGACAGGATCTGGGCCATGGGCCTTAGGTTGGGAACCCCTGATCTATACCTGAAATTTGCCTTAAAAAAAACTAGCATCAGCAAAATGAGCAATAAATGTTGATTTTATTCATATGATCGTGGCTAAAGACAATAATGTTTATGGGTATAAATAACTTAATAATGACTAGATAATTGTATCATCAGTAGTTACTGTTGTTATGGATCATCACTGTGCTCATATTAATAATAATTGCATGCCATAAAATCAGGTTTTGATTGAATCGACTCTTTCCAGGTACTCTTTTAAAGTGCAAAGCACTCAAAAGTATTAAAAAATTTCCTTCTCTTGAAGGTATCTTTTGGCTATCTGTGCAGTTTGCCGAAGGCTACGTAGATTGCCTGTTCTGGAACACATAGTGGGGAACTGAAAGCAGGCAGATATCTTAATCACTGAATTATCAATTGCATTTTCACATCTGTATTTATTGGACTGAAGTGGCTCAGTGTTTAAGAAGCCAGCGCTGTCTGCTTCTGCAGACGTTTCCGTGGTCATGTTGCAGTCATTGGTTAGACACCGGAGCGCACGGAGTAACACAAATATAGAATAAACACAATTTATTTTACACAGATGCTTATGCAACACAAGGGAAATATGCCCAAATGCTCTTTAATGAACTTTTTGAAGTCTATTCAAATGCTCTCAGACCAGTAGAAGATACAGACACTGTTCTGAATGTCACCCTACAAATCACACTTTCTCAAATAAAAGATATGGTAAGTAAAAATAAATAAATATCCAATATGTTATGAAATATAGTAAGGAATGAAGCATAGAAAGTATGACATATTTGTTATGAAGTACAGTATAGTAAGACAAGAAAGGCCTAGAACTTGTTTGCTAAAGCTGAGCCATAGAGTCTTAAGGCAAACTGAAATTCAAACAATACTGAACACAGAAAGATTACATAGATCAGTGATGGCGAACGTTTTAGAGACCAAGTGCCCAAACTGCAACCCAAAACCCACTTTTTTATCTCAAAGTGCCAACACAGCAACAGGGAGGAAACGCTCCCATTGGGCTGTTGGGCAGAGGGGCGGGGCAAACTCTGTGCTGGGGGAGGGAGGAATTGCTCCCATTGGGCTGCTGGGCAGAGGGGCAGGGAAAACTCTGTGCTGGGGTGACTGCATGGGTGCCCACAGGGAAGGCTCCGAGTATCACCTCTGCCATGCGTGTCATAGATTTGCCACCACTGACATAGATGAAAAGAAGAAATTAGATCCGTGAGCATCAAGCATCAAATGCAAAACTCTACAGAATTACTGAAATTCATAATATCATAGTATATATCACTGTTAATTATAATCTAAGTGGATTCCACAAAGATTCCTTAAGGTCTTAAGCTTTCACCAGCTTACTCAGTCCTTTCTGCAGTCTTTGTTCTCATTTATCACCCACCACAGTTTATCTCAATTGTCAGTCTTAAATCCCATTGCCAACAGTACCATATTCATATTATTCCTCCCATTAAAAAGAAGAGATTATAGTTACCAAATCGCAAAAACAAAGGTATGTGATGGTCTCTCTTAAATCATCAACATTTCAACAGCAGGTTAGTGTGCTATTGTGTGCCTAGTTTAGACCAGGGGTTCCCAACCTAAAGCCCGTGGGCTGGATCTGGCCCATGGTGCCATTTCATATGGTCCCTCATCCCTAAAAGGGCATTCGAGAAACAAAATGGCTGGCCTTTTGAAGCTCTTGGGGGGAGAATGACCACTCCCATTGTGCAGGCAGGACAAAATGGCCGTCCTGCCCTCAAAGCTGACTGAGAGAGCACGACCTGACCCCTGGCTTGAAAAGGTTCGGAAATCAGAATCCTTGGTCTAAAACCAGAACCCTTGGTCTAAAAGTGCAAAAACTCAAAATGCAAAAGCTGTGTAATATAAAGAATTTGAAAAGTAAAAAATAAACCAGTAGTATCCAGGAAACATTTGAAAACGAGGAACAAACACCCATTCAGAAGACCGCATCATGCAGGCAGGGCAAAATGGCCTTCCAGCCCTTGAAGCTGACTGAGAGACCATGCCCTGGCCCCAGCTTGAAAAAGTTGGGAATCCCTGGTTTAGACCATACTGGACATTCTGGTCACATTGCGTGTTGGATTAGGGCCGTGAGGAGGCCCTTAGGATCCCGGAGGAGACTGGTCAAAGGAACGACACGAGACAAGATGGAGCGAAGACCAGATCAGTGGTTTATTGAGGGAAAAGCATCATCATATATAGATCAGAAGGCAATGCAGGAAAGAATCGTCATCTGACTGAAAATCACATCACCCATTTACTCGGGTTAATGGGAAATCTCTCTCGGGGAAGTTAATTAACTCGAGCAAACACTGACAGGGGAAAACCATTGTTCGAGGCTTACGCCAGAGTAAATATGGCTTCTATTTGCACCAAAGATTGGGCTGATCTGTGAGTCAGTAATTGCTTAATGGGTAACGGAGGTTAGCGATCTGCTCTCTCAGCAGAACCGCCGGTCAGGTCAGGTGTGGGTGAATAAACCCTTATGATTTATACTATTAATCCGCTCCCCCAATTTCTGTACTGGTAAGGGCCAGTGACCAGGAACCTTCTTCGCCGGTGTAACCTCTGCCAGAGGCTAATTATGCCAATTGGGCATGCGGAATCCGCATCTCCCCTTTTTCTATTGTTTAGGAACCTGACAGGCGACCCTGCGCAAGAGGGGCATCAGCTGATGTACGGGAAAGACACTTCGGGCTCCCCCCCATGAGGGACATCTCGATAACAGTGAGGGAATACATTGCATGAAACAGCATCCTGCTATGCCTAGTATTATCACCCCCACAATCACTTGAAGCGTCGTCTGGAGCCACCCCCACGGGAGCCATGACCATAACGAACTCCACCAATCCCATATTGAACCCTGCTTAATGTTCTTGACTAGGGTGTGGAGGTCCGTGAGCTGGCTCTGGACTTTGCGTGAGTTGTCAGTGAGATTAAAGCAACACATGCCCTGGACAGATTCGCAACCCAAATGATGTAATAACAGGAGATAGTCTATAGCCGCTCGATTGTCAAGAATGGCATGGCGAAGCTCTGCCTGCTCCTGATTGAGCAGCGCTATCGCCGAGGAGGTATGGTTAATGGCTTTCGCTAATCCGCAAGCCAATTGAACAATTCTCCGAGCGTTGCCGACAGCTAAGCCTGGCACGCCAAGTATGCTGACTGCCAACAAGACGTATTCAGCTGGGCTAAGAACCCTAATGTTGCTATCACATGAGCTGTCTAACTGGGTGGCACGAGTGTGTCGAATGGGTGAGGAAACATCTGAAACATTTGTGCTTGGGGCAATCATATCCTTAGTGGGGAGTAACAGTGTCAGACGGCTGATACAACATATAGCATCTGATACATTTGCAGGAATGTAGTTCCACGTGTACTGATTGCATGTAAAGAACCATCCTGAAGGTAGGGTAACATGGGCATACATTGAGCCAAGTGTCTCTGGTTTATCACAAGACCAATTGCTGCTGCCAGTGTCGAGGCAGCGGCGCTGAGTTCGGCCGACTGCAGTGCAGCCGACCATTTGAGCACAAGTAGAGTTCGGGCTGACCGCCACTCGAGGAGTGTGGAGAGTGGCGGCGTCAGCCGGCAAAGTCATTGTCAGCTGCATTCCCCCCCAGCGAGCGTATGCTGTGAAGCTCGCAGGGAGATGCGGACCGAAAATCCGCTTCAGCAGCCAGTCGCCATCCCTGGTGCGTGCATCTAGAGTGTGGCACACTGGGATGAGGCAGGTGCTCAGAATTGAGGCAGAACCCGTGTCCTGCCTTAGGCAAAAATTGGACTGATTGACGAGACCCGCCAACCTTTCCCATAAGTTGTAGTGCATCCGGGCTGAAAGGTCTTCGCCTGGCATCAAACCGTTGGCCTGCAGTGAGGCTGCCTGAACGCTTCCCCCCGCAAGTAGGGAGAGGATCAGGATGATGGTGACTGCCATGGTGTTGGCAGTAATCAGGGAAAAGACTGCAGCTACGATGTTCTCCGGCGTTGGCTCCCATTCCTCGCGCCGGACGACGTCCTCGGCCTCACGGCAAAGGATCTTGACCATCCCCCAGGTGACCTTCAGCTCCGTCCGCTGTCGCCGCTTCTTCCGCCGGGTCCCCTCGGTCAGGGTGAGGTCCTCCATCTCTGGGATCGGACTTGGGTTGGCCTGGGTCCACGCCATGTGGTTCCAAGTGAGGTTTAACACACTGAGCTGGAATCCAAACGACACCTGTAGGAGACATAACTGCAGCATACCCTCTTCCCCAGGTTACTAGTGGCGCCGGGCCCCTCCAGGAAGGGTCCGGTGGCACCCGGTATCGGACCATCGGTCGCGGGAGAGCTTCCGAACAGCGGAAGTGTTTCTCCTGCGGCGTGCAATCGGAAAAAACATTAAGGTGATTGTACGTGAACAACACCTTGTTCAGACAATGCTGTGCCTGACCCTGTGACTTGGGGAGGGCTGGTGGCTCCCCCCTTTCTGTTTGTTTGTCAATGTAGGACTTGAGCGTCCAATTGACTCGTTCCACAATCGCTTGCCCCTGCGGATTGTAAGGAACGCCAAAAGTATGCTTAATGTCCCAGGTGGCCATGAAGTTAGCTAACTGCCTAGAACTGTAGGATGGTGCGTTATCGATTTTCACGTGCCGAGGTTTGCCCATCGCCGCGAAGCAGGCTAGGAGGTGCTGCTCCACGTGGGAAGCTGTCTCCCCTTTTTGCGCTGTCGCCCAAATGAATTGCGAAAAGGTATCAATGCAAACGTGCATGTACTGCCATCTGCCAAACTGCTGAACATGTGTGCCGTCCATTTGCCACACCTGGTTAGCCTCTGTCCTTCGTGGGTTGACCCCCCACGAGGGCCCCCCCCGGTGCCCCTGCACAATGCTGGCAAGAGCGAACTATGCCTTGGGCTTGAGAAAGTGGCAGATTGAACTGTCTGGCGAGCGCTTTGGCATTCTGGTGAAAGAATGCATGGCTTTGAATTGGAGTAGTGAAAACACCTAACACTGAACATTGCTGAATCTTCTTAGCAGCCGCAGCCGCTCTGCTATTGCCCGCCGAAATCAGACCCGGTAGGTCTTGGTGACTTCGGATGTGGGCAATATAGAGCGCTTCCATGCGGTTTTGCAAGTGAAATTGAGCTGTGAGGAACAGACTAAGCAAATTTTTGTCTATCGCAGGAGTGATGTAGGCTCCCGGTAGACTGTGAAGCAAATTCCTAACATACTGACTGTCAGTAATGATGTTTAGGCGCTCTTTGGCGAAGGTGCACAGGGCAAGGTTTACCGCTGCCAACTCTGCCCGCTGTGCGGACTTCTGCGGAAGAGTTAGAAGTGTGCGCCAAGCCTGGCCTTCCTGCCAAGTTAAGACACCATATGTGCGACCCCCATCTGTAAAAACTGTCCTGGCCCCCTGAAGTGGGACCAGCGAGAGCAATTCGAACAAGCTGACTGTCTGCGTTTGAAGCAAGACAAGTCTGGGTCTTTCGGCAAGCAGTATGCCAAGCATCCGGTGAATCCTTCCAAAGCAATTGGAAGTGAGTCACCGAGCTGCATCAATTGCTGAACCTGCTCTTTGGTAAACAGGACCACGATCTTTGCTAAGTCGTGCCCTGAAATGTCCCTAGCTCTCAGCCTTCTGCGGTAAACCACCGCGGAGACCAATTCTTGGGGAGGAACGATGTTTCAGGAAGAGGTGTTCAGCAAGTACATCCATTCCACGATACTCGCCCCTTTCTCGGAGTCCACTCCTAGGGCTCCGGTGAACATGGATCCTGCCCGAACGATGTATAAGTTCAGGATCGGGGCATATGGCCCCTGAGCAATCCTGTCCACCCATCTTTGACCGAGAATTTGGTTGACTCTCTCGAGAGCCAAGCGTGCCTCTCGAGGAATTTGTATCCGGTCTGCCGGCTGCTTGCCTAGCATTAGCAGCGAGAAGAGCGGTTTCAAAAGATCCGTATCCAATCTGAAATACGGTCTGGCCCAATTAATGTTTCCTAAAACCTGCTGCAATTCTACCAAGGTGACTGAGTCTTGTAAATTGATCTGGGGCAGAACTGGTGCTGCGAAAGAACAGAGAAGCCGATGACCCAAGTATGAGAAGGGCTCGGTTCTCTGCACTTTCTCTGGGGCAATGAGTAACCCTTTCTCCCCCAGGCTGGCCTGGAGGTCTGAAAACACTTCGCTGCCAAGTTTCGGCAACGCTACCAAAATATCGTCCATAAAGTGACAAACTAAGGCTTGTGGGTAGAGGTTTCGAAACTTTGCCAGTGCGTCGTGAACGTAAATTTGGCACAAAGTGGGCGAATTGAGCATGCCCTGTGGCAAAAATTTCCACGCGTAACGCTGCGTGGGCTCGCTGTGGTTCACGACCGGCACGGTAAAGGCAAACCTCTCCCGGTCCCTGGGGTCTAAGGGGATTGTATAAAAGCAATCCTTGAGATCTACGACTAGGATCTCCCACCCCTCGGGAATCATGTTCGGATTCGGGATGCCGCATTGAAGCGGACCCATTGGCTGTATGCATTTATTGATCTCTCTGAGATCGTGGAGGAGTCGCCACTTCCCCGACTTCTTCTTAATAACAAAAATTGGCGAATTCCAAGGACTTGTGGACTGTTCTATATGTCCTGCGTCTAGCTGTTCCTTAACTAGCTGCTTGAGAGCAACCAATTTCTCTCCCACTACCGGCCATTGTTCTACCCAGACCGGAGTATCGGTGAGCCATTTAAGTGGCAACGCCATTACCCAAAGGTAAGCGTAGCACCGTACTGCTGCAGAATGTCTCGCCCCCAAAGGTTGATGTGCACGTCAAGAATGTGCGGTCGAATCACCGCCGTGCCCTCAGTCCTTGGGATTGTGACTTCTACCCACTCTCGGCTCCTAAACGCTTCCTGGACGCCGCCTACCCCCCACACATCGGAGACCGGCTCAATGGCCCACTCCCTTGGCCACTGGCTTCTGCTTATCACACTGACATCTGCTCTAATAGGCCTGAGAATGATCGATTATTCAGAAATACCTCGATAACCGGGCGCTGTTTCCACTCAATGTTGGTCTCCACTGTCGCTAAGACCTGGTATCCTTGCGCTGCCTCACTGGCACTCGAGCGGTCCTCTGACCGGGACTCGAAGCTGTCACTGAGCCCTCCCTGGCTCTCTGCTGGCGAGCGACAAGGAACCATGATCAGTTGCGCTAAGGTGTCTCCCTTAGGGATGGTTTGGGGCAGGTGTGTCCAAAGCTGGACTTGGAGAACGCCCGAAAAATTGGAGTCAATGACTCCTGGAATTATAAAAATTCCGCGTGCACCAGCTACACTACGGGGCAAAACTAAACCTATAAAGCCTCTGGGCAGGGGTCCCATGTACTGGGAATCGACCAGATAGACTGTGCCTGACAGGTCGCATGTGACGTCCGCCTGGCAAGTCAATTCTAGTCCCGCGCCGCCCCTGGGGCTGGCCTGCGCCCTCGCAATGTCTGGGATGGGGTTGGACTCTACTCTGGCTCTGGGGAGTTCTGGGTGAAGGACGCCTCTGTTTGGACTGGGGCCAGAGACATGCCCGTGTTCCGGTTTCCCGAATTCTGGCAATACCTGGCCCAATGATAGCCTTTCTTGCACTTCGGACAGAGGGTGTTCGGAGCCTTGGGACGGCCGGACTTTTGCCCGCCTCCCTTGGATCGGCACTCCCTAGCGAAGTGACCGATCTTGCCACAATTGTGGCATGCTCCTTTGTTCTTACCATTAGGTCTTTTCCCTCCTTGCACCGCTGCCACTAGCAGACCCATCTTATAGGATTCTGTGCCAACGTCGGCGCAAGCTCTAATCATGTCCGATAGGGTCAAGTCAGGACGATTGCCTAGGGACTGCAAGATTCTACGGCAGTCCAGGTTGGCATTGTCCTTGGCTAACTTAATCATGAGCTCTTCCTGGGCTTGCTCATTATCAATCTGCCTGCTAATGGCTTCTTCTAGGCGATTGATGAAGTCCATGTAGGGTTCCTGGGCTCCCTGCTTGATGGAGGTGTAATTTTTAGCCGCTTTGCCAGTGGCTGGGATCTTAAAGTAAGCCCTAAAGGCTGCCTCAGCTGACATCTCGAGAGTGGCGAAAGGCAGGTTGATCTGAGCATTGATTGACTCGAAATTACCCGAGCCATACAGCTGCTCAGGAAGCACCGCACCTCCCATCCTGGCAGCTCGAGTTTGCGCCTCCAGGCGGAACTCGCTGTCCCAGATCATGTACTGGCTAGGGGTCAGCATCATCCTCATGACGGCTTTCCAATCATGGGGGATACACATGGTGGTCTCGCACACCTGCTGAAGCGTGCCCCTAGTAAAACGACTTTGGAGCCCTGTTTCTGCAATTGCCTTCCGCATAGCCATGAGCAGCTTATACGGGACTGGGGAATGAACAATCTGCTGTGCGCCCGTGAGCGCGTCCATTTCCATGCGGATTGGACATATCTGTCTGAGCTTAGCTAGTTCTTCTGCTGGCAATTCCCCCTTCCTAATCTCCTCTTCAATTGTGCGCTGAAGGGGACTCTTGGTAACTCGGGAACCTGAAGCTGTCAGAGGAGCGCCTGCGCTTCTCATGCCCTGCATTCCCTTGGTGACGTCTGCAGCTGTCACCGCGGGAAGGCTCCCTGCGCTACTCTGCTGGTACTTGAATGTCGGATAAAGTGCGGTGGGCGCAGTCGGCTCGACTGGCTGGACTGATGACTTCTCTAACGGGGGTTCTGCCGCTTCTATCCGGACTGGTTCGATCTCAGCTAAGAGTCTCCTACACTTCCTCCATGTGCTAACTATCCCTCCTGGGGCCTTTGGGGGTTGCTGAATGCAGTCTCCTATCCGATCCCAGAGCTGTAGGGTTAACGTACCTACTTCTGGGTAAAGCAGGCAGTGTTCCCTAAGGTACGCCAAAAGTCTCGCTAGTTCCCTGCTGTGAAAGCGTAACTTAAATACCCTGGCCAGGATTCTAAACTCTTCCTCACGAGTTTTTTGGCTAGCGGATGGACTCTGTCCCTGAGAACAAGTCCCCATATTACCTGCGAGTTGTCCTCTGAAGTTTCCTCCTCGGGACGGGTTGACGCGTCTTGGGGCAAGGTAACTGGTTCTGGCGACGATCGTCTGGGTGGAGCTCGGAGCGTGGCCTCCTGCCACGGGCCCTTGGCGGCCTCTGCGCTGTCAGGGGCTCACAGCTGCCCTGAGGGGAACGCGTTTTTCCCTTTGGCGCAAGTCTCCCCGAAAGCCGGGAGCAAGGTACAGGAATGCCTCTCTTGGAATGCCTCGCCGCTGGCCATCCTTCTGACCAACTGGCTGCCGGCCAGAGTGCCGCGCTGTCCTCCGGGCGGACGGGTCGCGGTTCAAGCGTGGAACCGGACCGCGTGGTTCGCTACTCGTGAGTAGACCTCTCCTGGGCCGCTTTACTCACGAGTAAATCACGTCGGGGTCACCAGATGTAGGAATTGGGGCCACTGGGGTGGCCTTAATGTCCCGGAGGAGACTGATCAAGTGACGACACGAGGCAAAAGGAGCGAGATCAGATCAGTACTTTATTGGAAAAAGGCAACATCATTTATAGGGAAGAAAGCGCAACGGTGGCAAAACTGTCATCGGACAGGAGAATTACCTCACCCACGTACCCGGGTTAATAGGGAACCTCTCAAAGGGAAGTTAATTAACTTGGACAAACATGGGGCAAGGAAGACCATTGTGTAGGGCTTAAGCAAGGGTAAATATGGCTGATATTTACACCGGGGATTACCTTGGCCAGAGGATGAGTGATTACTCTAATGGATAACTGGGGTCTGCGAGATGCTTGCTCGGCAGAATCGTCGGTCAGGCTACAAGCGGCCGAATTAATCCCTATCATTAATTCACCCCCCTTATGCCCTGACAAGGGCCAGAGGCCAGGAGTTTGCTCACTGGTTTAACCTCTGCCAGAAGCCACTGATGCCCAACCGGGCACGGGGAATCTTCACACAACCCCCAGAAGAAGAGAACTGTAAACTATTTCTGAGTATTGTCTGCCAAGAAAACCCTGAAAAGGGCCATCATAACTCTGACTTGACTTGACAGCATACAGTTATTATTAATGAAACTGCAGAAATGTCACCTTTGCTAAGCAAATCTCTAATATGTAACTAAATGCATAACATTTACAAACTGGCAGAGCTTGAAAAGTTACTTTGTTGTACTATGGCTCTCAGAATCCTCTAGCAAGCAAGTAGTAATAATAATAATAAAAAAAACCTATAAGGCATTTCCCAATCCCATGGTTCCTAACAAGGAGCACATGTCCCCCAGGTGAGCAATTTGAATTTTAGGACAGGGCATTTCCAGAATGAGTTATTAACAGTGAATGGCCTTTTAGGCTTTCTGCACGTGAATAGGAATTCATTTTTGAATAATAACAATTATATGTCACAGGGGGGATCACAATTTTAGAGATGCTTAGGTGGAGCATGGCCAAAAATAGGTTGGGAACCACTGCTATAATCTAAGTGAATTGCCTGTTACATTTTTGGAAATCCTAATATTCTAAATGCAGGTTAGCACTAAAGAGACATTAAAGTCAACAGGTTATGTGATGAAACTCATTTTCATAATTTTTACAATAATGAGAAGCATTCTGGTAAAAATGCAATTTAAGATGTTATAAATTCTAACCAGCAGCAAAGTAATGTCTGTATACAGGTGAAACTCGGAAAATCAAAATATTGTGTAAATGTTCATTCCGTTCAGTAATGCAACTTAAAAGGTGAAACAAATACATGAGATAGACTCATTACATGCTTATGGTTTACAGTTTATGAAAACCCCAACCCGCCAATTTCATGTACCCCATAATCATCTCATAATCTCATGTACTCTGTACGCCATGATCATCACAATTATAATGAATTAAGGCATGACATCTCTTGCTTTGCATGTAGTGAGTCTATATGATATATTTGTTTCACCTTTTAAGTGAAATGAATGAACATTTGCATGCTATTCTAATTTTCTGAGTTTCACCTGTAACTGTTGCTTACTCTCAACCCCCACAAAGCTCATTGGGGAAGAAGATGTAGATCAGGGATTCTCAACCTATGGCCCGTGGGCTGGCCCCGGACCCCGACGCCATTCCACCCAGCCTGTCATCACCTCTGCGGCACCCAGAAGTGGAAGTGGATGCGTTCATGCATGTGTACCCACACATGCACAAATGCACATACAAGTGTGACATATGCGGAAGTTGGCTCATTTATGACAGCTGTAAATGTGCTCGCTTCCACTTCTGGGGGTGTGTTCCAGCCCATTCAGCTCCCCTGGGTTATGGTCAGGCCTGTGGTTGAAAAAGGTTGCGAACCCCTGATGTAGATAATCAATGATACATAGAATTCTTAATGTCAGGTTTTGGCTTTCATGCAGAATAATTAAAGGTGTAACTGAATCAGGACTTTTATGCATAATGCAAGCTTCAAAGGCCAGGTCTAATGTCAAGGTATTATACAGCCAAGGGCCACTTTCAGTGCAAGCTGATCAGTTACAGTTCTTAGTTGCATGCAGTCAAGTCAATTTTGTCTTATGGCGACCCTTTTCAAAATTTTCTAGATAGAGAATAATCAGAAGTGGTTTATTATGGCCTTCTTTTGGAAGCACTACATTCAGGAGGCACAGTGAGGAATCAGACCCCCAACCTCCGGTACCACAGTTAGATACTTAAACCACTGAGTGACTACAAGGCGTCCAGAAAAGTCCCTTCCCACAGTCACAAAAGAGTATGACACCTTCAAGAGTTTGATTGGTATGAGTTATTAAGTGTAGGAATGAGAAACATTTTGATCATTCTGAAGAAATATCCCCTAGATTACTTTTGGAAATCATCAAATGTTTTCTATAAAATTGGAGATGTCTCATAAAATAGCATTATTAGTGGACTTTGGAAATATCCAGGCTTCTGAAGGACTGCATCCCCATGTATAATTTTGCTAAGGTCTTAAAATATTAAATAATTTTAAGCTGTATTAATAGAGCATTTGTTTTAATATGTGTCTACATAATTTTACTGTAGTATAGCGATTTAAAAAAACTTTGGGGGGAAAAGGGCAGGATTGGTTCTGAGGGTCCAGAGCCATTTTCTACTCTCATTCCAGCCATCCTATGCTGCTCCCTCTATGGCCATTCCCTCTTGTTGCTTGAAGGCAGAGGTGGGGAATCTCATGCCTTTGGCTTAAAGTGGGCCCATCTGGGAATCCTTCAGATTGCCATGGCTTTCTCAGTACGACACCATCTTTTCAATAGGTAATTGTATATCTTTCTCCACCACCATCACCACCACCACCACCACCATTCTCAAAGGTCTCTCCTAACGCTTAGTTACAGAAAGTAAGAGTTTGAAGCTGAAAAAGGTCAGTAACATGGCTCCACCTTTGACCTTTCCCTGCTCCTGGAATAATAATAATTTTGTCTCAGAGATTACTCTGGGTTGAAAGGATTTTTTTCTGGTGAAACTCTGCTCAGGGGATGTCCAAATGAGGTTCCATTTCATGTCCCCAAGTGCAGCCCTCAGGTATCGAAACCCAACCTTCCAGCCTCCAAGCTCAGCATCTTAACCACTAAGCCACCAGGGGATCGGCTGCTCCTCTCTCTCTTTAGTGTCTTTTCCAGGAGACATAGAAGGAGTCGCAGTAAGGACTAACACAGGTTTATTGGTTGATGATCAGAACGAACATGTGGTAATGGCGGAGATACCTCACATTATATACAGTGGTACAATACATTTGAATCTTGCTGCACGATAGCTCATTGGCCGCTACCGGCGTGACGTCGTCCGGGTCACGCCTATCTTCAGTGGTGGATCGGTAGTAGTTTGTTGTTGCAGGGAGTTCCCGCGGCTGCAGGTGATTTGAGGGATGATAACCATGTGAGTTGAACACTCGCAGCTGCCCTCTATAGGCAGCTTGCTCGCGTTCCTTTAACAGCTGGGTTACATTGTGATTGTGGCCAGGTGACATTCATACACGACATTGTACATACATATCAAGCAAAATTGTACATACACAACATCCTCTCTCTCACACACACACACACACCTGACTCTGTCCTCTCCTGCCCCCTTTGCCGCCTCTTTCCATTCCTGGTGACCTGGTGTTTATGCACCTTGAACTGCTTGAGAGAATCTACACCCTGAGTTTGACCCACTCTGCAAAAAAAAAAAAAAAAAATCCCTCATCTTTGGCTTTTCGTCTTCATAACTGTTCCCTTTCCTGTAGCATTAAAAAAACTCAGCTATGTATTTCTCCAATATTCTACCTTTAAAAAATAAAGATAGCTCATAGCCCTCCAAACTGTTGTTAACTCTCTTCCTTATATTAACAGTTAATTAAGAGAGGAACTAAATCCAGAAACCAGCCTGCAATAGAAGGGTTGTTGTTCACCTGTAACCTATGCTTCCCTGAGAGATCATCTATAAATTCATACCTGTGAATTTTCTTCCACCAGTTGCAGAATATTTTGGAATCTTCTACAGCAGATTGACACTAGTTTTAGGCAAGAGCCCCACCTGTATCTCTCACTTTGTTCTTTCTTGTTGGAGTGTAAGTCAACACAAGGAATAGGATCATCCAGTTAGTAATATATAGTTTCCTAACCTCTAATGAAGTGTGTGTGTTGCATGTGTGTGCATATATATAGCAGCTGAAATTCTACTGGTTGGTGTTGGAATTTACACTGGAGTAGGCCCATTGAATCCATGGTTTTTTTGGTGAGTCGGTGCCTCTGTCAGTTCTGCTGATTCAAATTGACTTACTGCGCTAAACAAGAGAATATCAGCCACTGTATTCATATGGATATATAATATTGTTTTATAGGTCTGACAGTTCTATTGATCTCCTGAATAGGAAGAGAGAAGCTGGGAAGGTCTTTGTTCAGTGCTGTGTGTAATTACTTCTTTTAGTTTAAAAAAGTATATAATGTGTATGGCAAAATTGATTTGGGGATGCATTCTGTCTTGGGAGCGCCAAGTACCCCAAAACGGCTACTTCAAGCTATCATCAATAGAAAGATGCAGCGCTGGCTCTTCGGCTTTGAAACAGAGATGAGCACTGAACCCTAGAGTCGGATACAACTGGCTTTTGAGCAAGGAAAACCTTTACGTTTACCTAATTTTCAATAGCTATTGAAATACTTATATACTCAGAGAAGGAGCTAATAGCAATGGGTATGATACCTGGAATGTTGAGTAAGGGTGGTGAAATTTAGATAAGGTAAAGGTCATCCTTGCTCGAAAGCCAGTCATATCTGACGGTAGGGTTCAGTGCTCATCTCAGTTTATAGCCACTCTGTCATACAGTACCCGGGAATCTTACTCAGTGTATTCTCAGATGGGTTCCTCTAGCATTCTGACTCTGTAGTTTATATCTCTAAGTAACTTCCACTTAGACAGATTTACTGTGGCAAAAACTAAATCCACACACGTATAATGAAAACCAAAGAGTAAGTAAAAGAAATGAACTGCCTGGAATCACCAAGAAGAGTAGGCTACTCAGAAGGCCAGAGACAGGTAGCATGGGTAGAATTATAAACATTCACTTACATAGGACACTTTTTTAACCTAATATATTTCCTTTATTATTAAAGTAAACATATAATAAACTATATCATCTTTATTGTTGATATGACCAGTTCGTTTAACCAAAAGTAGTTTTACAATAAGAAAAATATATAAGTATGTATTGACTTCAAAACGTAGTGCTAAAAGTTGAAAAATACAAATACTTTAGAAAGTTAAGTCATTTGGAGAATTAGTGTAAATCTTGCTATTCTGTCACAGCTTTATTAGCATCTGACAGCAGATTTACCGTCTCCCCAATTTACAAAAAAAAATCATTATTGTTGTGTTTGGGTATAGCATTCTTGGACAGACGGCAAAGGCACAGCTTAAAATCTTAGTGATAAAAATGATTTTATATGTAAAAAAGCTGTAAAAATCTCATAAATCTATGGGGTATTTAAAAAGCACAAAGCTGAGGGGAGAATAATATCTTAAGAGCATACAAATCTGGATACAACTTTATGAATAAACAAAATATTCCCAATATTGCAGAGCTGTGTGATAACAGTTGTAGAATTAAGTCAAGTTTAAATAGACATAATGCTCCCAATATTGCACAACTGAGACAATTCCAAAATTCAAACAAAGCTAAACAGACAACCTAAAAACCCCAATAGAGTATTGCATTGATTAGACATAATGTTACCAGTATATATTGATTAGACATAATGTTACTCAGGGAGGTAATAGTTGCAAAATTAAAGTGACAGTGTAGTGCAATCAAAAAATATATTTAAAAAAAAGCAACAGAATTTCACTTTACATAAAAAATAAATCCCACCACAGTATATATTATTTCATTAAATCTGATGTGCTCTGATCATGGACTTAAAAGGGAATCCACCTGCTAATACAAGTGGTATTTTAAAAGCAAAAACTTTATTAATATAAATGTTTAGAAAGAATTAGCTTTACTGATATCCTGGCTGTGTTTGGTGCTTCCTCCTTAACCTTTTAGGCTCAATCTTTTAGGCTCAAATAAGAGGTTGTCCCATGAGCTTCAGGGTTGAGCACGATTTGCAGCTGCATCTTCCTACTTTTCATCAGATGCATTAGCCCTGTGATGGTGAAGCCTGGCACTCCGGCTGTTCTTGGACTTCAACTCCCAGAAGCCCAAGTCTCTGAGAATTCACACACGTGGGTTGACTGCACTTATGCACAGTGACTTGTGTGGATTCACAGAGACTTGGGCTTCTGGGAATTGAAGTTCAAGAACAGTGGACGGTTGGTGCTGTAATCCTACACCAAAGTGAAGTGTCAGGATGTAAGTCCCATTCTCTCTCACACAAGGTCAGGTGAAAGGAACTGCAGAATGAATTCACCAAAGGGTGCCGTCATTTTGGCGGTTTCACGTCTGGCCTGGATAAGGAAAAAGAAGTTCAGTAGGCTTTACTTCTGAATAGCCAAGCACACAATTGCCATCTGGTTTTAGTGATGGAGGCAATTTTCATTTGGAAAGAGAAATTGATATATTTTACACAGGACAGCACAGATCTAACTTGTATTTCAAGTGACAATATGTTTCACAGACTGTTTCAAATGGCAGACTTCTTCTGTACTCTAAGAAGCGAGCATGGAAATGCACAGTTTGCAAACTAGCATTATTACTAAGTGGTCTTGCATGGCAGTGAACTGTAGATATGATTCCTATTTGCAGGTGTTCAGCGTTGGCTGTCTCGTCTTCGTCGAATGCGCCTACTGGGCCATCTTGCCAAATGACGAATGATTGTGCCAGGGCACCGATATGTCAATGCAGTCACAACAGAACCAAGCCAGAATGAGTGCATGTTGTATTGCTCTGGTGGGAGACCAATTTGTCTCAGAGCAGAATAAAAGATGGCCAAGAAGTGTTCACTTGACAGGGGATCCTCATTATTGTACATGAATAGAGGTCCTTCTCCAGATGGCCTCAGTGCCAAGTAATTGTGGAGGACATCGACAGGACACAGTGGGTGCTCCCTTGAGCGTGGGTAGCGGTACATTCTTTGTTCCAGGCCAGTTTCCGATACAGACAGACGAAGGCCAATGCTGTCCTCAAGGATCTCACAACTGCTCAAATACAAGAGTTCTGGGTTTGAAGTAGTCCAATCCGCCACAACTATCTCTTCTGGTTTCAAAGCCAAGAAGAAAGCCAATACAAATGCAGCCCGAAACAGGAGCCTTTCATAAGAGTCGGGACACACTACTTCGAGTGAATCGACCAAACTTTCAAGGGTCTCCATAGTGAGGGGAGTAGGAAATCTTGTTTGCTGCCTCAGGTCTTCCATCATGTGTTGAGTGGAGGCATCTTGGAGGGGATCTGGGAAGCCAAGCATGCAAGACATGTATGAAAGAGCCGCAACATGCATTTGCATGGCCGATGGAGAGAATCTCAGCAAACCCATGGATGTCACAAATTGTTGGATCTGGTCGCTTGGAAGCGGCCAGGCTGAAGGACTTCCTGCTTCTTCTCGAAAAGTAATGAAGAGTTGCAAGCTCTTACTACAAGTTTTCCAAATTTTTGGGTGTCCTGCACACATCTCAGCTTTTAGAGCTTCAACAGGCTGAGGGCCCAACAATTGTTGCCTGAAGATATCTTGGGATCGACGTCCAAGAAGAGGCTCTCCTGGTTATGAAAAGAGAGAAATAAAGATCTATTAGGAACAGTTATGAAAAGAGAGAAATAAAGATCTATTAGGAACAGTTCACAGGTAGAAATATAATCCCACAATTTAGATGTCTTAAAAACAACACTTTTTACTGTGGGTGTCAGTGGATTGTGACTAGCCTAAGCATTTCCACTTGATTCCTGTTATGTAGCCCAAGAGAGCATGTACATGCAGACAGTGCTGGGGGGAGGATGCTTCATGGAGAGATGGAGCAATCATAGCTCTGAGCATAGTAGTGGCTATTTCCCCAATTGAGAAACAGAGACCCAGAAGAAAACTGGGAGGGAAACTGCCAGAATTGAAAGTTCTGGCTGCCAATCAAAGGTTGTAGCTTAATTGCAGAAAACCACATGTTAACTTTGTGGAATGATGGTTTATTTCACCTATATGTGCTATACTCATATTCTAATGCTGCGTTTTATTCACTATTCTGGACAGGAAGTTTGGTTCTGCTGCTATTAAGATATCTCCAATTTAAGAGCCCTCATGATGCAGTGGTTAAACTGCTGTACTGCAGCCAAAACTGCATTGTGAGTTTGATCCTGACAGGACCCAAGGTAGACTCAGCCTTCCATCTTTTCAAAGTCAGTAAAATGAGTAACCTGCTCTAAGTGCTATTGGGCAGTACAGTATATGAGTGGAATTGCTATTATAATTTTAAGAATTAATGAGTCATAGGGGAAGAAAAGCTGTTTACTTTTGTTTAGTTCTATCTTACTCATTATTGCAAAATCTAAATTTCCTATCTATAGATGCTTAAAGCGATGGAGACCTCTTGATGTACATTCTTGCCTTAAAACAAGACTGTGTTGACCAGAGCTGATGGATGGAGGCTTAGCACCATGGGCACCGTTTGGGCAAGTAAACTGCGGGACCCAGTACAGATTGGTTTAGAGTAACTGAATCCCGATTAAACATGCCTTGAGGCGATGACGGGCAAAGGGGAAGAGATTCCCTGGGATGGAGGGGTTGAGTTCCTTTGGGGTTGGCCCCTGTGGGCGAAGGGTAGTCAACCGGGCGATGAGCCACAGACCAGGGGGCGAGGGGGGGCGAGGGGGGAACATAAGGCATTTGATTTTACTGCCCTTTTCCCCCCGCCGTGTGCGTTTTTTCCTATCCCAATTCCGCCCTTGCCGGCCATCGCCTCGCCAGGCTTCCTCGGGAGGGAGGCTCACTAGAAATCATTAACACTGACTCCAAACAACTAGATAGATAGATAGATAGATAGATAGATAGATAGATAGATAGATAGATAGATAGATAGATAGATAGATAGATAGATAGATAGATAGATAGATAGATAGATAGATAGATAGATAGATAGATAGATAGATAGATAGATAGATAGATAGATAGATAGATAGATAGATAGATAGATAGATAGATAGATAGATAGATAGATAGATAGATAGATAGGGCTAAAGCAAGGAGGCCACCTTGCGAGGAGCCCCTACCTAGGTTTAATAATCCCTGCCAAAAGGAAAAAAAAACCAATCGTAGGCTGAGGGAGGGAGGCGGAACCTCAAAATACCGTAGGGCAGAATGAAGCCAAATTACCGTAATTACTGTACACGTTGGCAACCAGCCTCCCAAATCACCCCCTTCTTCGCGCGCATGCTCAGTTTCTGACTGAGACCAAGGCGGGAAGAAGAAGCAGAAGCGGGAGTCCTTCCCTCCCTCCCTCCCTCCCCCTCCCGCGCGCCTTTCCCGCTCCTTTTGGCTCCAGCGCGTGGCCCGCAGAGGGAAGAAGAGAGGCCGCTCTGCTCTCGCCCCCCCCCCCTTCCCTCCCTTCCTCTCGCTCTGGGCGCGCGGCCGGGGCTTCTTCGCCTGCTGCACTAGCGGGGCTTGGAGACGGGGACGGGCTCACTCACTCACTCACTCACTCACTCACCATTGGGCGCGCGGCGGCGGCGGTGGCGGGACTCTCTCGTTCTTCTCCTCTGGCCGGGCTCCTCGGCGCCTTCGAAGGCTGCGGCTGCCCCCCTGGGGCTCTCCTCCTCCTCCGGCGGCTGGGGGACGAGGGCGGCGGAGACGGCGGCGGCCTGCCGTAGGGCCTCTGGCAGCCACCCGAGCGGAGGCTCCTGAGCCAGCAGAGTCAGCAGGGCCCAGAAGTGGCGAAGGACGCCGTCGGGCCTCGGAGGAGGAGGGAGCCGAGGCGGCTGCTGCTGCTGCTGGAGATTCATGCTGGGGCAGAACTGGGCAGCTGGCACTGCAGGAAGGGAGTCTCCTCTCTGGGCGCCGGCAAGGACGGTGTGTGGATTCACTGTGGAAGCCACGCCGGCCCTCCACGGCTTAAATAGCCCAGGGGTGGGGGGTGGGGGGCTCACGGAGGCCTCTCTCTCTCTAACCCCCTCCCCCCCCCACTGGGCTCCAGATGCCAGAGCGCTGATTGGTTGCTGGCAGGGGCGGATGAAACCCATCTGAAGCCCCAGAGCCCACGTGCTTAGGCCCAGCGCCATGTGTTAGGATGATGGGTAGATAGATCTTGCTTGCAGGAGTTTCAGTTGTTTTAAAAAATATATCTGGGGGAAGGGCACATTTCCCCCCTCCTCTTTTTATAATTTTAAATAAATTGTACCGTGGATACTAGTCCCTCCCCCATTCATTATTTATAAAATTCTCCATTTTCATCTGCAGACAAAAACTAAACAGAAAAGGGGGTCTTCTAGCACCTGGATACCAAAAAAAGCTCACATAGGCCTTTCTATGCATCGAATTTGAATAATTAACACCAATTTCTCATCCTGTGGAGAGAGAAGAGTCTTTACACAAATAAATGCTTACCTTGAAAAGGGATAATAACATAAGAACAGCCTTGCTGGAACAGGCCACAGCCCATCCAGTCCAGCATCCTGTCTCACTCAGTGGCTCACCATTTCCTTTAGTGTATTCCCAAGCAAATGCCTTCACCTGCTTAGGATTCCCTGGAAATGGCATTGAGAGATATCCTGCCTATCTCTCCATTAATTGGGGTTTTTTACCCCAGTAATTGGGTTTTTTTTACCCCAACATGCATCACTCTGCACTTACTAATGTTGAAGCTCATTTGCCACTGTTTTGCCCACTCCCCCAGTGTCAAGAGATCCCTCTGGAGCTCCTCACAATCTCTCACAGTTTTCACTACCCTGTATAATTTAGTGTCGTCAGCAAATTTGGTTACCTTGCTTTTTACTCCTACCTTTAGATCATTTATGAAGAGGTTGAAAAGCAGGGGTCCCAGTACTGAACCTTGGGACCCCACTCTTTACTTCCCTCCACTTGGAGAAGTGTCCATTTAGTGCTACCCTCTGTTTCCTGTCCCTTAGCCAGTTGCTGATCCAGGACAAGACCTGTCCCTTTATTCCATGACTGTTAAGTTTATTCAAGAGCCTTTGGTGTGGGACCTTGTCAAAAGCCTTCTGAAAGTCCAGATAAACAATGTCAACTGGATCCCCCTTATCCACATGCTTGTTGCCACTCTCAAAAAATTCCAACAGATTAGTGAGGCATGATTTGCCCTTGTAAAAGCCATGTTGGCTCTCCTTTAGCAGCGCCTTCTCTTCTATGTGCCTATTAATTCTATCTTTTAGGATGGTTTCCATCACTTTACCTGGGACACATGTCAAACTGACAGGTCGGTAATTTCCTGGATCACCCCTGGATCCTTTTTTGAAAATTGGTGTTACATTCGCTACCTTCCAGTCATCAGGCACAAAGCCTAATTTGAGGGAAAGATTATATATTTTGGCTAGGAGATCAGCAATTTCATCTTTAAGTTCCCTGAGAACTCGTGGATGGATGCCATCTGGCCCTGGTGATTTGTTAGTGTTTAGCTTAACAAGACATGCAAGGACCTCCTCCCTGGTTATATTCTACAACTCAAGTCTGAATTTACTGAGCCTAGTAGTCTAACTTAAAATCACAGCACTTTGCAAGGATATGCCCACCATCAACCACTCGGACACAAAAGTTCAAGGAAGGCTGAATGTTGGGGTATGTGAGGACCTAGTAGTTGTTCCCAGAATCAATAGATTTGCAGTATCCACCCTTAACCCAGTTCTGTGTCTTTTAAGGATTTGCACATTCCCCCCCCCCCCAAGGTATGCAGGTATTGGTAAAAACAATCTGTGGCAGGTGGGTTGAAGATTAAGAAGGATTATCTTGAGTTCCCAGGAGTCAGGGTCCAGGGTTAACAATAGGTGAAAATAATTGATGTCTTCCTGTGTAGGCTGGGAGGTATTTTAATTTAATTTATTTAAATTTTAATTTAATTTGTTGATTTGTTTGCCATCCACTCAGACAAAAGCCCGACTCAGGGTGCCTTACATAAACTAAAAAACGCATACAATAAAAACAGTAAAAAAAATCCCAATCAGGGACCCTCTCCAGTCCGCTCTGGTTGGACGAGCAGATGTTCTTAGGGTGATGTGGTCTCTTAGGTATCCTGGCCCAAAACCATATAGGGCTTTAAAGGTCATAACCAGCACCTTGAATTGCACCCGGAGAGAAACTGGTAACCAGTACAGCTCCCGGATCAGGGGCAAGGCACGGGCATAACGCCCCCAACCCATCACCACCCGGGCTGCTGCATTCTGGACCAGCTGCAGTCTCTGAATGGTCAACAAGGGCAGCCCCATGTAGAGCACATTGCAATAGTCATCCCAGAAGAATACCTTGGTCGATGGTATCAAAGGCCACTGAGAGGTCAAGGAGAGCAAGAACAGATGGATCACCACCGTCTTGCTCCCGCCAGAGATCATCCATCAGTGCGACCAATGCCATCTCCGTACCATACTCAAGTCTGAATCCAGAGTGGAAAGGGTCCAGATAATCCGCTTCATCCAGGACACCCTGCAGCTGACGCACCACTGCCTTCTCCAGAATCTTCCCTAAAAAGGGGAGGTTGGAGACTGGCCTGTAATTTGATGGCACCGCTGGGTCAAGAGATGATTTTTTCAGGAGGGGGTGCACCAAAGCATGTTTCAGAGGTGCTGGAAACACCACCTCCCACAATGATGCTCTGACCCAGCTATCTGTTACCTCCTTGGAAGCCTTCACCAACCAAGTGGGAACAGGGATCCAAAGGGCAGGTAGTGAGGTCAACAGCTGCAAGGAGCCTGTCCACTTCATCAGGGACAACAGGGTCAAACTGATCCCAGGTAACACAACAAGACTGCGCTCCAGTCGTCCCCCCCCCCCCCGACTCTCCTCAACCATGCCAGGATTGAGCCCAGAGCGAATCCGATTGATTTTCTCCACCAGATGGTCTGCAAAGTCCTCAGCCGAACCCTGCCAACCGGGCACCACCACCCCACCAAGGAGAGACCTGGTTACCTGAAACAAGGTGGCTGGGCAATTATCAGCAGAGGCGATAAGGGTGGTGAAGTATTGGCACCCCACCTCCCCCATTGCCACTAGGTAGGCCCTAATAGCGGCTCTAGCTAGTGTCCAATCAGAACCACTCCGAGTCTTCACCCAGCGATGCTCTAGGCATCTCTTTGCCCACTTAAACTCCCATAGTTCTTCTGTGAACCATGGGGATGACCTGGTCCCGTGGGTTTGGAGAGGCCATAGTGGCACGATTTCATCCAAGGCTGCTGTTGTCATCCTGTTCCACAGGTTAACCAGCACCTCAGACGAATCGCCTGACTGATCCAGAGGAAACTACCCCAGTTTCTGCAGGAATCCATTCAGATCCATTAGTTGCCAGTGCGGGCCAGCTTAACAGGCCTCGCCTCCCTGCAGTGTAACATTGCCCCCAGAAAGTCAAGGGTCACCAGGCAGTGATCTGACCATGACACACGTGTCATGTCTAGTTTCTGTAATATCAGATCACCCCGCCACAGGTCTGACAAGAAAGCCAGGTCCGGGGTGTGGCCACTGCTCCTGGTCAGGCCCTGAGTCAGGCCCATGGCTGCCATGGAAGCCATGAACACCCAAGCAACCTCAGAGCCAGTTCCCAGTGAAGGCAGATTGAAGTTTCCCAGGACCATTAGCCTAGGCAACTCCAATGCTGAGACGGCCTTGAGGAGCCCAGGCAGGGAGTCCCTTACCCTGCAAGGGGGCAGGTACATGAGTAAGGACCTAAACACAGGAGCAGGGTCTCACAACGTGGGACTTGTGGAGCAACAGCCCTAGCAACTCCCATAGACTCGCTGGCTACAATGGTGACGCCACCATCCTTCCCCTCCTCCCTAGGCTGGTGCCAGACACTGAAACTGGCTGGACATATTTCAGAAAGAGGTATGCCATCTTCTGGACTCACACAGGTTTCTGTGATGCATGCCAGGTCGGCCGGCCCCTCCTGATTAGCATCTTGAATAAGGGGGGCCTTGTTACAGACCGACCTGGCATTCAATTGGGAGGGGTCACCCTGGATCAGCTGCTCAGGACCTAGAGATGTAACCAAGGGGCCAGAACAAGGGACCGAGACCAACCATCGGTATGTGTCTTTTCCAAATGTGAGGCTACAAGTTTATACCTTCAAGCGTGTGTGAATGGGTGCATGGCCAGAGTGGTGCTTGTGTAAACGGATGCCTAAATGTGAATGGTAAATAAAAATACAGTGAAAGAAATAACTTTATTGAAAGAGTAAAAGAACGTTTGAAAGGAAAAATAGAGAGAACGTTTGAAAGGAAAAATAGAGAGACCAACATTGGGGTGCTTATTTCTGAAAACAAGGTTACATATGTACCTCATATCAAGCCATACGGTTAAACCAAGTCATTTGTCTCCTAATAGACAGCCAAAGACTTATGCTCGGATGGAGGAAGTTTCCCTTCTGATGCTTACACTTTGCTCATCCAGTAAGAGTCTTTTAATAACGCACTTGAAGCACTCTCCAGCGAACAAAGCATGGGACAGGTTACAGAAATTGCCTACCCCATAGAAAGAGGCAGGCAGTTTCTACAAGACCTCTGAGTTTCTACAAGTATGCTAAAAAGTATGTTGTGTACTTAGTTATGCTTCTTCTGTGTCCAGATCAAACTTTGGACCACTAAAATAAAGTCACCTTCTTGGCTTTGTCGTTGGGCATAATTAAATCTTCATTGGTACATGTTTCTGGTACTTATGCTCAAACAACTCTATGCAGTCTTCTGAGGAACCCACAATCTCTTGCCTACCAGTATATCTTTATAGCTTTTAGTAGACTATAGTGCTTGGCCTAGTGCTTGGCCAATAGTACATGAGAAAACACACAGACGTGGACATCTTCCCTACAAATATTTTTAAAATACTGTATTACTTTGCAACCTTACATTTTTATTCTTATATATGTAAGGTGAGTTATGTTATCAAACCACAGTCTCTGTTTTAAGACTTATATCTACGTCCAGTGATAGTTTTATAATGTATATTTATTTATTTTCTACAAATCAAGTCTGAGTTCACTGAGTCTAGTAGGCTAGATTAAAACCGCAGCATTATGCAAGGATATGCCCACATTCAACCACTGGGACACATCAGCACCTTAAGAGAGCCGGGTGTGACCCTTCCACAATACGCGTGCATCAAAGGTTTCCCCTCCTCGCCCCTGAGTTTCTATCTGTGCCTCCTTTGTCATGCAAGAAGGATCTCCATAAACCGGAGAAAGCTGATATTGATCTAGGAAATCTCACAACTGCAACAACAACACCCCGATCACGCTTGAGTGGACTCGCCATCCTTCCGCACAAATGCCCCCCCTCCCCCGGCCGCCTTCCTGTAGCCCCCACTACTTCCACCTCCCGAGGGTTGGGATCCCGCATCACACTTGCAACTAGGAACGTGTGAATGTTACCTTGTTTGGAGCGTGGTGGGCTCAACATCCCTCTCCTTTACCGCAGTTGGATGTTTTCTCAGGGGTTCGATTCCCGAGAGCTGCACGGTGTGTGTGTGTGTGTGTGTGTGTGTGTGTGTGTGTGTGTGTGTGTGTGTGTGTGTGTGTGTGTGTGTGTGTGTGTGTGTGTGTGTGTGTGTGTGTGTGTGTGTGTGTGTGTGTGTGTGTGTGTGTGTGTGTGTGTGTGTGTGTGTGTGTGTGTGTGTGTGTGTGTGTGTGTGTGTGTGTGTGTGTGTGTGTGTGTGTGTGTGTGTGTGTGTGTGTGTGTGTGTGTGTGTGTGTGTGTGTGTCGGCAATGAAAGGAGCCTCATTCGGGCGTCGCCTGCAAAAATATCCTTTCAACCCAGAGTCACGAAAACGAACCAACAATTGGATCCCCACCCAGGGGCAATAATAAGCATCCCCCGAGCCCACACCATCACCACACGAGCCCTTTGAATGCGGTTGGCGTCAAATAGGAGAGCGGGAATGGAGAAAAGCAAAGCAATCGCACTTATTCTATAGCGCCCCAGATCGCTTTCTTGCACTCTCTGGGCGGTTCACAAGAGATGGAGCATTTTACCCCTCTACATGCTGGCTGCTCATTTTACCCACCTGGGAAGTGGGGTGGGGCTGAGTTAACCTTAAACCCTGGTCGAGATCGAACTCTCAACATTTTGGCTGCACCACAGCAGTCTAACCACTGCGCCATCAGAGCAGAAAAGCCCCCCCCCCCCCCCCGGTATTCTTTGGCGGGAGCGATGGGTCCAGCTGCTGTGACATCTGGGTTGCCTCCGCTGAGAAGAGAAATGAAAGTTGGGAGGAGGCTTTGCGGTTTTGGACTGCAACTCCCACACTCCCCCAGACCTGATAGCCTCGCTCCTTGTGGAGTCCTGGGAGAGCCAGTCCTAAAGAATGTAGCGTTCACACTTTCCTAGCAGCAAAGGTTGGGCAGGATCCTTCCCAACCCTCCGAAGGTGGAAGTTTTGGGCTACAGAAAGGCGGCGGGGATTTGTGAGATTGTGCCTCTCCCTCCCGTCAAAGAATACCCTGGGGGGCTTTTCTGCCCTGGTGGTGCAGCGGTTAAACTGCTGTGGTGCAGCCAAAAGGTTGTGAGTTCGATCCTGACCAGGGTTCAAGACTGACTCAGCACACACACACACCCCTTCCCAGGTCGGTAAAATGAGCCCCCAACCTGTAGTGGGGTAAAATGCTCCATCACTTGTGAACCGCCCAGAGAGTGCAAGAAAGCGATCTGGGGCGCTATAGAATACCGGTAAGTGCGATTGCTTTGCTTTTCTACCATTCCCCCCCCCCCCCACTCTCTTATTCGACGCCAACCGCATTCAAAGGGCTCGTGTGGTGATGGTGTGGGCTCGGGGGATACTTCTTATTTTACCCTGGGTGGGAATCCAATGGCTGGCTGGTACTCGTGTCAGAGATGACTCTGGGTTGACAGGATAATTTTGCAGGCAACCCCCGAATGAGGCTCCTTTCATTGCCCCCTATAGTGCAGCTCTCAGGAATCGAACCCCTGAAAACTCATCCAACTGCTAAAGGAGAGGGATGTTAACCCCATTCTCCAAATGTAGCGTCCAAACTTTTCTAGTTGCCAGGGGATGGGCAGGATGCCAATCCTTGGGAGATGAGAGTAGTAGTGGGGGCTACAGGGAGGCGGCGGGTGTGTGTGTGCATTTACAGTGCAGAAGGATTGCGAGTCCACTAAAACGTGATCGTGGTGTTGTTGCTGTTGTGAGATTTCCTAGATCAAAATCTGCCTCCTCCAGTTTACAGATACTGTATCTTTCTTGCATGACAAAAGAGTCACAGATAGAAACTCAGGGGCGAGGTTGCACTTGGATTGTGGAAGGATCACAAATGGCTCTCTTTCTTTTGGGACCAATGGGATACAGTTATCCCAGGCTACAAACTGTACAGGAAGGATAAGAAGGGGCAAACGGGAGGTGGTGTAGCCTTGTATGTCAAAGAAGTGATAAAATCTTATGAATTGGAATATCTAGGTGATTTGGAGTCACCATTAGAAGCTCTGTGGGTAAGAGTACCAGGCCACAAGGATGGTCTAACAGTAGGCATATACTATCGGCCTCCGACCCAAACTCTTGAGGGAGACTGGCAGTTGGAGAATGTTGTAAAGGAGGCATCCAAGAAGGGAAGCCTGGTTATAATGGGGGACTTCAATTACCCTCACATAGACTGGGTGAACTGTTGTTCAGCACATGATAAAGAGATAAAGTTCCTAGATATGCTAAATGATTATTCCCTGGGACAGATGGTTGAAGACCCAACTAGAGGTACAAGAATCCTTGACTTGCACCAGATCCTAATACTCAGGATCTGGTGCAAGATGTTAATGTGACTGATCCAATAGGGAACAGTGACCACAACTCAATTATGTTTAACTTGATCATAGACTGCAAGTCACTGATAAAATCTAACACAGAGACCTTAAATTTTCAAAAAGGAAATTTCCCAAAGATGAGGAAACTAGTAAAAAAGAAGCTGAAAGGGAAAATTGAGAGAGTCCAAACACTCCAAGAGGCATGGAGGCTGTTTACAAAAACAATAACAGAGGCCCAATTGGAATGCATACCCAAAAGGGAAAAGGGCACTGCCAGTTCCAAGAGGACTCCAATGTGGCTTACAGGAACTGTTCGGGAAGTGATCAAGAGCAAGAAAAGCTCACTTAGAAGATGGAAGGCTTGTCCGAATGAGGACAGCAGGCAGAAACATAAATTCTGGCAGAACAAATGCAAGGCAACAATCAGGAAAGCAAAGCAAGACTTTGAGGAGCGTACAGCTAAAAATACTCAGAGAAATAACAAAGACTTCTTTAAGTACATTAGAAGTAAGAACCCAACTAGGAAGGCCATTGGACCATTAGATGACAATGGAAGGCAAGGGGTTATTAAAGAGGAAACAGAGATTGCAGAGAGACTCAATGAATTCTTTGCTTCAGTATTCACTGAAGAAGACAGAGACCACATGCCCAAAACAGAGCCTATCTTTGTAGGGAGGGAAACCGAAGAATTAAGCAAGATAGAAATAACCAGGGAGGAGGTCCTTGCATGTCTTGTTAAGCTAAACACTAACAAATCACCATGACCAGATGGCATCCACCCAGGAGTTCTCAGGGAACTTAAAGATGAAATTGCTGATCTCCTAGCCAAAATATATAATATTTCCCTCAAATCAGGCTTTGTGTCTGATGACTGGAAGGTAGCGAATGTAACACCAATTTTCAAAAAAGGATCCAGGGGTGATCCAGGAAATTACCGACCTGTCAGTTTGGCATGTGTCCCAGGTAAAGTGATGGAAACCATCCTAAAAGATAGAATTAATAGGCACATTGAAGAGAAGGCGCTGCTAAAGGAGAGCCAACATGGCTTTTACAAGGGCAAATCATGCCTCACTAATCTGTTGGTATTTTTTGAGAGTGGCAACAAGCATGTGGATAAGGGGGGGTCCAGTTGACATTGTTTATCTGGACTTTCAGAAGGCTTTTGACAAGGTCCCACACCAAAGGCTCTTGAATAAACTTAACAGTCATGGAATAAAGGGACAGGTCTTGTCCTGGATCAGCAACTGGCTAAGGGACAGGAAACAGAGGGTAGCGCTAAATGGACACTTCTCCAAGTGGAGGGAAGTAAAGAGTGGGGTCCCCCAAGGTTCAGTACTGGGACCCCTGCTTTTCAACCTCTTCATAAATGATCTAGAGGTAGGAGTAAAAAGCAAGGTAGCCAACTAAATTATGCAGGGTAGTGGAAACTGTGAGAGATTGTGAGGAGCTCCAGAGGAATCTATTGACACTGGGGGAGTGGGCAAAACAGTGGCAAATGAGCTTCAACATTAGTAAGTGCAGAGTGATGCATGTTGGGGCAAAAAAAACCAATTACATTTATAAACTGATGGGGCCTGAACTCTCTGCGACAAACCAGGAAAGGGACCTTGGTGTCCTGGTGGACAAGTCAATGAAGGTGTCAACCCAGTGTGCCTCAGCAGTGAAAAAACCAAACTCAATGTTAGGGATCATTAGAAAGGGTATAGAAAATAAGTCAGCAAGTGTCATTTTGCCTCTTTATTAATCTATGGTGAGGCCCATCTGGAATACTGTGTACAGTTCTGGTTGCCATACCTCCAGAAGGATATCATGGAGTTGGAGAAAGTGCAGAGGAGGGCATCCAGAATGATTAGGGGACTGGAACACCTTCCTTACCATCTGAGGCTGCAACGGTTGGGCCTTTTCACTCTTGAACGACGGCATCTAAGAAGTGACCTGATTGAAGTTTATAAAATCATGCGCGGTGTGGACAAAGTAGATAAGGAAAAACTGTTTTCCCTATCGCACAACACTAGAACTAGGGGACACTCGATGAAACTTTTGGGTACTAGTTCTCTAACAAATAAGAGAAAGTACTTTTTCACCCAGAGGATTACTGGTCTATGGAACTCCCTGCCAGAAGAAGTGGTGACAGCTGTCAGTCTTGACAGCTTTAAGAAAGGATTAGACAAGTTCATGGAGGACAAGGGTATCAATGGCTATAATTATGGATACTTAAGGACAACCTCCGGGTTGGAGAAATAGGCAGGATATCTCTCAATGCCTTTTCCAGGAAATCCTAAGCAGGTGAAGGCATCTCCTTGGGAATACCCTGAAGGAAATGGTGAGCCACTGTGTGAGACAGAATGCTGGTCTGGATGGGCTGTGGCCTGTGGCTGTTCTTATGTTCTTATATAATATCACTTCAAAACATTTGTCTGTTAACTGCAAGTGTATCAGGGAGAAAAACAACACACACACAAACACCCTCTTGAGGAACCTTAAGACTTACTCCTGTATTTAAATGAGAGCTTTTGTGCATCAAGTCTGTTGCTAATACAGAAATGTGACTCTTAAACTGTAAATGAGCTCAAGCAGGCGTGCACAGAAAGAGCCTCCTCGAAGACCCTGGTATTTTTAATCCGCAATTGGGCATGCCTTGGTAATGGCAACCTTGTGTTGCCGGCTAATCTTTCTCACACTAGGCCAGCTCTCTGTCTTTTTTGTTTGTTTATTTTCCCCACAGACGAAAAGGGCTTCTTCACTGGAAACTGCCCTTAAAGTGCTGATGTGTCCCAGTGGTTGATGGTGGGCATATCCTTGCACAATGCTGCAATTTTAAGCTAGCCTACTAGTCTCAGTGAACTCAGACTTGATTTGTAGAAAATAAATAAATATACATTATAAAACTATCACTGGGCGTAGATATAAGTCTTAAAACAGAGACTGTGGTTTGAAAACATAACTCTTCTTACATACATAAGAATAAACATGTAAGGTTGCAAAGTAATATTTTAAAAATATTTGTACGGAAGATGTCCATGTCTGTGTGTTTTCTCGTGTAGTATTGCCAAACATTATAGTCTACTAAAAGCTTTAAAGACATATTGTGGGTTCCTCAGAAGACCGCATAGTGTTGTTTTAGCATAAGTACCAGAAACATGTACCAGTGAAGATTTAATTATGCCCAACGACAAAGCCAAGAAGGTGACTTTATTTTAGCAGTCCAAAGTTTGTTCTGGACACAGAAGACGCATAACTAAGCACACAACATA
Organism: Bradypodion pumilum; assembly: GCA_035047305.1. NCBI lineage: Eukaryota > Metazoa > Chordata > Lepidosauria > Squamata > Chamaeleonidae > Bradypodion > Bradypodion pumilum. The sequence goes on along the minus strand of JAWDJD010000005.1, from coordinate 164,970,912 downwards.
CATTTTTAGCATACTTATGGATGGTTGTCACCTTAGCAAAACTCAGAGGTCTTGTAGAAACTGCCTGCCTCATTCTTTGGAGTAGGCAATTTCTGTAACCTGTCCCATGCTTTGATCCCTGAAGAGTGCTGCAAGTGCGTTATTAAAGGGCTCTCACTGAGAGAGCCAAGTGGGAGCATCAGTAGGGAAACCTTTGAT